>CM052341.1:9966242-10261377 GCA_028455595.1 Lasioglossum vierecki
CAATATCAATGATCACAAATATTTGGACTCGTCATTATATCAAAGAACAAATAGGAGCATATTATTCCAAGACCATCTACATGTATTTGATTAAATTGAATACCGCTCGTCCCATTTGTGCGTTCGGACAGTAACACACAGTGGCCCGTTCGCTGGCGAATCGATAAATCAAAGTTCATAATTAAATTCGCCGACAAAAGTGACACGAGCAACACGTTATCGAAGCATTCGTTTAAATTGGTGCAATATAGTGGCCGGAAGAATTAAGCGTGGGAGTTATATAATGACGCCGGCGAATTATACCGACCGATTATGGAGTGTTACCCTGATTCATTTATTATCTGCAGTAGAATGGCTACCGAAGGTGGCAAGGCGGTACCGGAGGTTGCAGGGGGGAGGGGGCATAGAAGGGAAATAATGGAAATATAGGACATCGATAGAAAATTATCCCAATCGATTATATCTAGAGCGGGCACGTTAACGCGATAATTCGATAATGTGGCGCAAAGTGATTTCGAATATAATAACACGCTCGACGCATTAATTTGCCGCGACGCGATAATGCAAAAGGTGTTTAAACGGCCAGCGACTGCCGCCGTATAATCGAATAACTCCGAGGGGCAGCGACGCTATTATTTTTCCCGACACGGGCCTTAACGACGCAACACCGATACCGTGTACCTACGATTGCCCCAGCAGTTCCGTAATTGACTGTATCGAGCTTGCGATTCGACCTAGATATCCTTTGAAACCGACTAAACTCTCCGGGGAATTATTTAAACTGCCTGCGAATCACGAGGCAATAACGAACTGGAAAGTTCGAACGTCTAATGCCAATATTGATTTCGCGTCAAAATTTCCCCGGCAATGCCCGCGCGCAAAAAAGAGGACCGGAACCGTCAGGAAGCTTTATTCGAAACAGTAATTGACCATCTCGATGGCTTGACGCAGTGGTCTTTCTTTTTTGGGACGTTGCGCAATCGGTTAGATTAATTCGAAAATATAAATTTCCGTCTCACGTAGTTCTTCAAAATTCGCATTTAAAATGTCGGAGTTTAGAGTGAAGCTTCCAGTCACTTCATTTTTTAAATACCCATCTCTGTGGTTGACTTTTAAACACGCGAGTCTTGTCTATTTCATTCGTACAAACGATCAAAAGTAATAGTAATAGTAATATTATTAGTTATTGAACAATGGAGTACCATAATTTAGTTTATTCCAAAACGAAAAAATTATATTCAGCGCCACATTCACCTGTGACCAACACAACAGTCGACGTGTTAACTGGGGATAAGTCAACTCGCATTTGTGTTCGCTATCACCTGTTGAAACTTTGTTATTTCTATTTGAATTGAACAGAAAATTCTTTCAGTCTATTAAACCATAATGTCCACATTGATTTAAATTATATCGAATTTTCGTTAATTATGGCAACATCTTTAAGACCTTAATGTTATTTGTTTTAAGTTTTGTCTCCCAAAATGTTCATGATTGTATAGTCACTCGGTTAAATGTTAATAGAATCTCGTCCATTGGAAACCAAATGTTTCGATATTTTTTACTAATTTATTATTGGTTAAATGATTACATTATTGTTTGCTAAGCATTGCTAATGTAACGACAACCTCAAAAGGTTAATCGGTTAATGTATCGTTTGATATATTGGAAAAGAACTGATCTATAGAGATAGACACAGAACACACAATTCTATCGATGATTGGAGCTATACATTCGCCTAATCTCTTGATCAAACACAGGATGAGATCGATACATATAACTCGTACGATGGTCAAAGGCTTAAACACTTCACTTGTTTTCAATGATAGAATAAAATGTCACAGGGAAACATGATTCGTTTCGGACATATAACATCGTGGGGGCTTAAAATTTGTCAATGCTGTAGTTTTGGAATGTTGAATGCGGTTGGACGTGAAGATCAAAACTGATCCAATGATCTGTGATACAGACCTAACGCCACTTTATTGACGCTTCAATACGACAAATTAAATAATAAATGGAAGTGAGTCTCTTTTCACATAATCACTTAAATGAAAATTATTAGAGTCCTTTCATATAATCGTGGCAAGAACAGTTAAATTAACTGCAGCAGCACGATTTCTATTACGTATGATAAAAAAATTCCCAAATAAATGGAAATATGGCACTTCATTTTACCATTATTATATTTAAAAAATGATTAGCATTCTGTTAATAATGAATTCCCAAACGAATGAAATAGGGAACTTCATTTCACCATTATTATATTAAAAAAAATTATTAACATTCTGTTAATAATGAAAAGGAAGCATATTAATGAACATTATATAAATGAAAGCTATCGAAAAAAATGCAACATCGAGACAATCTCGAAAATGAAAAACGCGAATAATTGGAAAATTCAATTTCTGTCGTAATCGGGAAACGTATAATTCGTTGTTGAATATGTTCATTAATAAAAATCGGAGAAGGTGGCGACGATGAGCCAATTCCCGAGCCATTATGCTTCTTCAATTTGCGTACCGATGTCCATAAACTCCCGTTCGAAGCCAAGGAAGCAGGAGCGGATGTACATGATAAAGCGTGTCCCAGGGACGAACAGGCGACGCGTTATCTTCGGCACAGCGAACGGATGATCCGGGTAGACAAGATCGGGGATTACAGGTTCCTCCGCTCGCGGGACGTGTACCGCTCGACGAGGACCTCGGTGACGGGATGCCGGAGCCTCGAAAGTACAATCGCTTTCCCCATTTTTCATTTTCCCTTTTTTCTATTTTCAACGCAACAGCTCGTAGCTGTCTGCGCGGGTACTCGAAAAGGACAGCGGGATCAGAAGGTTTGCTCAAGAACGTCGTAGAATCACGTCAACAAAATTCGATGCTTCGATTCCCTTCCAAGTCGATGCTATCCCCTTCAAACTGGTTCCCTTTCGAACACACTCGTTTCAGCGGCGTTTGTGTTTCTCAAAACAATCGTTTCACGTTTCATTACACCAGCGCAGTCCATAGACGGTCTACCTAGCATCGTATTTTTCGTCTTTGGAAATAAACTAAAGTCGCAAGGGATGTTTAGGTGAATAAAGAACAGTGATCAAAGGAAAGAAAACTTTCAATACTGTGCAACAAAATTATTTCAATACTTCAATAACGTTCCACTATAAAGCTTAGACTGTAAATGTAGATTCTTCAGGTATGATGCAATGTTTAGTGAACAATAGTTTTTAAAAAATCTGAAAAATTCATGTAACATTTACGAACGCAAATTGCGATTGACAATTATTTTGACAAATAATTTGCTGAAATATTATACATTTCATGTTACAGTTTAAGGGTTGAAATTATTATTAACGGGAAATAAATACCCGGCGATTTTCCAGCTGGCAGGCCAACCAAAGAAAATTGAAATTCGCGTGGTTATAACTTTTCCAACAGACTTTGAACACGACACAGTCGTTTCGCGTTCAGCTGCGCAACACGTCGTCAAAGTTTCCACAGAGAGCCGTCGCGCCGTGTACGCAAACCGAAAAACGAATCCGTAATTCGCGCCGTAATTTGCAATATTGTTTTGACACCGTGTAACCAGACGAAATTCGCGAACGAGCTTTTGTCACGAACGATATCAATTAATGAAGGGCGCAATTAGCGAAACCAACGGCGACGCGGCTCGAGCACACAAGCATCTCGTCCCGAAATCCGGTATTCTTCGCAATGTCGGCTGCTCGTTCGACGTGCACGCCTCGCGTGTCCGCGGTGAGATAATCATCGGATTTTCATACGGGTCGCGCGTTAACGAGAATTTCTCCAGTTTCGTGGAAAAACATGGGCAAAGGGACGCAAAGAGTCGAACGACGTTCTCTGAAAAACGATAGGCGATTACTTTGTTAGTAAAACTTGGTCAAATGATTTATTTACTGCTTCGCTGACAATGCTGCGGCGATCTAATCAATATTGAAATATTGTCCATAGTCTTATCCATAAATGAGCTAAGTTTCACGAGCCTGTGGCAACCCATTCGCTTATGGCAAATAATTATACTGTGGATTTGATCATTTATCGTAGAAATGAACGGTAGGAATACAATACTGCGAAGACAAATTTAAGCACAGTCTTTACATTATTTTCAACTTATAAAAATGACAAACAGTAGGAATACATTTTCATTGAACCTTTTTGTATCGAAAGTTTTTATACTGCTTCATCAACAGTCGAGTAATTATAAATTCGTCAGTATTTCAACTCGACGTTTCTCAGAATTTTTCAAACGCGCTTTGAGTTTCTGTTTCGGCGTTACGCTTGTTTGACATCTAAACAAATTAAGGGAGCAGATCTAGCAAAGCTTTACAAGATCATAATTTCCTCCGCACCGGCGCGGCGGAAAGTTTTATTTCGTTTTCCTTTTCCCGAAACTCCTGCGTTGATCTCCAGGGACGCGCATTTTCCCATTTGCACGCCGAACCACAAGCGCAGTTACAGTCGCGAACTTCTTTGCGGCTCAAAATTGCTCGACTCGTAATAAAGTTTCTTAATTAAAAGCCTAGCATAGAGCAACCGAATTTCAGATTTTTTAGAAATTATATAGAGTGCTGTAACGCTATCGTCTGATTAATTATGTGTTATTAATAGTCTGCGGGTCTTCATGCAAAATAAAAATATTCTACATTGATTGTGGGAAACAGGAGGAAAATAAAAATTCATTTCATTAAAAATTTCAATCATTCATTTCAAAAATTTATCTAACCATTTACTGTTTTATATTTTACCCAGCCAATTTCTTCATAAATGAAAATCCACAGTTTAGTGTGCTGAGAAGAAATGGTATGAAAATCTTTCTATGAAAGACAAAAATGTATGTTAAAAATTCATTGAATGAGAAGAACCAATTCGACCTTTTTGGCTTTTTAACTTAAAAAAATATTAGCTTTCCTGATGACCAATGGGTCGCCGTCAATTGCATAAAGTATAAATGCACAGGCTGTATTCGCGGGTCAATCGATTCAAGATGCTCGGCTTCAGGGATAAGCAGTCCTCAGGGGGCTCAGAGACATCGGGCTTTCTGTTATCCGGATCATAAATATTAGACAAGCGAAACAACGGGAGAGCTCTATTAAACATGAAACTCACAAGCGTTCTCGAAACGATAATCTCGGTAGTTGTTATCCGTGGGTCGCGCGTTACGTAGCTTCTGCCGGCTGCAATCCCTCTCCTATCCTTCTGTTTTTTCGCTGGTTCTCCTTCATCCTCCTCTATCCCGTTCTGCTGCTTGCCGTTTTCGTTAGAGAAGGAAAGACAGACGGACGGACAAGCTCTCGAGGAACACGACGATGCAGTACACAGACAAAGTGCTTGCATTATTTCGAGTATATGTATACGTGTGCCGTATTCAATAGCAAGCCGGTCGGCAGGGCATCCGACTATAAAGATATTACTTCCGAGTGTCCTGTGTATTTTCCAGGATAGAATTTCAACAGGAAGCAAAAAGACTGGCACGGCTGGCCGATCGGAATGTCGCGCGGCTACTCGGTGCCAGCCTCGAAGACGACCCCATGTGCATCGTATCGGAAAACGGCGAGTACGGGGATTTGAATCAATATTTGCAGAGCCACATCGCTGAAACGTCCACCGTGCACACTGCTAAGACCCTCAGGTACAACTAATTACAATCCTCCTACGCAGAAACAATTTTATATCGCTTCCCAGACGGGAACGGGGATTATCTCTTTCGCTACAATGGACGAGATATCTCGTTCCTCCGATGTCGAAGAAGCGATACCATAGACGAGATATCTCGTTACCATCATGTCATACGTACACGATATGTTCGCTATCTGTAATATTGATTTGTAGTATTTTATTTGAAGAGACACAAGTTTTTTATTTTTAAAACATGTGATCGTTGGTGGAAGGTGCTTAAAGATATTTTACGCAATTAGAGTTTTTATTGTTTATTTATTTTATTATTTAATGTTGATGATCTAATATTCGAAAATTCAACCCACAGAAGAATACGTTACTTCTCCTGGCTGAGGTAACATGTGTCACAATATCTATTTGGAAGCAACAAGTGTTTGGAAATGATCGGAAATGAAATTACAACAAATCAATTGCTCTTCCTAATTCAATCGTTCAACATTACTAAATGTTACACATTAAAATGCAACAAACTAGAGTTGTATCAGGTCGTTATGTATGAAACTTGACATATGTCAAAAGGTTTACGTTGTATTTGTCAAGTTTCATACTTAAAAATTCATAAAAATCAAAATTTACAACACAGTCTCTTCCGAAATATCCACTAATTAAACAGTGATTATCAGAAAAATCAAATTGTCACGACGATATAAAGATCGGTAAACAATTCTTATAAATAATAACAATAAAATGTACTTGAATTGAAAGTGAAAGTGACATAGTAGGTGAAAAGAATTTTAAGTGGAAGAGCGAAATAAAAATTTTAATCAATGGACACCGATTGGTAGCCGGTTGAACAAAAAAAGCAGTCAAGCTTCAAATAAATAACCTTTTTACCGATAATCGAGGCAGGGCAATTTTCCAGCAGGCATTTCGCAGTGTTCGTACACCGGGGCAAATTAGTTTCATATATTACAATGTGTCAGTTAACCGTGCCGTCGGATGATGCTTGACTTTTTAATCATTCGGCAGCGAGGTAGAGGCGCCGTTCTCCCTGTTGTAACCCGCGTGTCCAATCGCGAAAATGAAACAACGGCGATTTTTCTTGTCGCTCCATCATGCGCGTGTCGAATGATATTCCAGCTAACGATGGCTTCCGTCCGAGAACAATGAACCCAATTTTTCGATTTTATCGTTGCGAGGAACGTCAGTTCCAATCACGTTCGAGGCGCGTGTGGAAATGCGGCGTGTCCACGAATCAGTCGAAAGTGCTCGAAATACGAGAAATCGGCTGAAAATGAAAGGTGAACGACAGAGAAGATCATCGTTGCTGATGACAGCTGTCGGCGGACCGTGTTTTTCCCGCGCGACTAGTTTTTCCAGCTACCATCATGAGGAACGCTCGCTCTTTATCTTCACCGGCATTGATCGTGCGCTCGAATCTGTTTCGATCGATGCTTCTTTTCACGCAACTTTCAAGTAACTTGTACGAGACGATTCCAAACAGACTGCCGATTTTTTCACGAATTTTTACTTTGATAAAAAATCGAAGTACAATATCACCTCGGTTGTGACGATTGCAAAATGATTACTAGACTGTGTATTCGTCGTGAATTTGTAACTTCGTGGGTTACTCGATGATAATCAAAGTAGAGCTTCGGTAATGGCACGAAACGAAGCTGGTAAATCAACAAGCACATTTGAAACTGGTAAAGCCTGCAACTCGAGGTAACGAATCAACTGTATAAAATCTCTGTTTTCACTAATCTAAAATCGTTGTCGGTGAAATCTGGAGTCAGTGAAATGTTGTCGGTGAAAACCGTGTCGGTGAAATTTGTATCGGTGATTTCCATGAAACCCAGTGATACTACATGTACAAATAAGTCGAAAGAAAACGAATACCATTTTTTTCTGTTTGACGAGAAAATGTTGTTCCTTTCGTTCGACTTATTTTTACGTGTAGAATCATCCCGTGTGTCCCATCCCTCTGTGCATGTATACCGAAGACATGGCGTAACATGCAATTCCCGATCGAGTTACCGCAGGGAATGGGAGAAGAGTTTATGCAAAATTAGCAAAAAAAACATGTGGTTTGGCGGGGGGATCGGTTCGGTCGCAAACCGGCTTGCATCAAGCAAGTCAATCCTGGAACAGACAGAATTAGATTACTGTTCTGGCGTCGAGTTCAAGTTACTTGATTCTGTTAATTAAACAGCCAACACAAACGAAACAGTTTCCCATTCGGTCTGCGCGATCATTGCGCGGAGGGTCGACCGCGTTTTGCGGAACGCACGGTCTCGGGATTCCTGAAGCGGTTTCCGATCCATATTTTCGTCGATCAGTTTTCAACCGGGGTTGCTCCGTTTTCCGTCAACGATGCCGAAAACCACCCCATCGACAACGATAAATTTTCACCGAAACGTTCCGCCGGAAACATTACTCCCGCTGTTACATAAACGCACACTAATTGAAATTTCGTGTTGCCCGCGGAATGCCTGTCGCGGCAAAAATTGCCGACCAATATTCCGCGAAAGAAAACAATGAAACCTCGCGTCCCGCTGTGTTTTTTTCGTTTCCGCGGCGGGAGGAGTATGTGAAAAAAAGGGAATTTCGCTGAATCCGAATAAAATATATCGGCGCTCTTCATGAACACCCGCGTCCAACAATATTTACGCAGGTTCCGTTGACGTGGCTATCCCGCGGCCAAATAAATCTGTTCCATCGCGTAATCCGCTTACGACAATGTTAACCGGAAGAGAATCGGCCACGTTGTACAGCTCGGTGCATTTCTTGTTGCGTCAGTGTCCGCCATTGGGTGGAAGAGAGGGGGAGTATAAAATTTTGAAACGAATCTCGGAGTACATTACGCCATAAAATTAAAAAACTGGTCGATCCTTGAACCTTTATAAATTTAAAAAGTTCTTCGAGTCTGTGATTTTAAAGGGTGAGTCGTCACCCTCAATTTAAATAAAATTATTTCCCGTTTCTTCTGAAACAGAAAAACAGAAATTGGAAAGTGTAATTGATATTTTGTCGTTACAAACGTTCAAGCTTGATTATTTTTCAAAATTTAAAATCGTGCCGATATTCTATCGTCAATATGAATACATTTTCACATGCAATCAAATGCATCGTTGATCCATTCCGGTACAGAAGTTGGTAATGTTTCCATAGAAATTTTTTTAGAAGCTTTAAGCTTTGAAATAAGTCAAATGTATCATTGCGCAAACATTGCATGAACAATTTTTCGAGAAAAGGTTCAACTACTTTTTGAAGTCACTGCATTCGCAAATTGCGTTTTTCCAAAAGCAGGAAAATCGATTTGCTTAGTAGTTTTCGGTGTGCGCGTTTCGAAAAAAAACGTGCTTTTTCCATGAAACCGAGAGCATGCACCCCCTTTAAACGGCGATGCGCCGTGTAACGACGATATTCGAGAATAATGGTGTCGCGAGCGGCCGATTCTAGCCGAAAAGGGGTTCATTGACTAGTCGGTTGTTATCGTTTCGAATGAAGGCAGTGGAAAAAAAGGGGAGCCGATAGTTGGAAAGGGGGAGGCGGGTGAAAAAGAAGAGAAAAAACCCCGTCGAAGTTTATTTCTATGGTGAAGAGAAACGAACGGGGAAACGATCGATCTGCGCCGGGCTTTTGTTGTTAATGCAAATGGTCGGTCGACGTGCGTCCGACTGTACTTTAAAGCGTCGTCATTTGCGGTATTGCGAGCCGATGCAAACGACCGGTCGTGTACATAACGCGATACGTACACGCGGAGAGCCGCGCACACACATAGACACAGGGTAGAGTTTCGAGGAGCAAACTTCAAGATGGAACCACCTCCACCAAGGTTCTTCGTGTTTCAGTTTCGGCACGTTGGTTTACATGGCCACGCAAATAGCATCCGGCATGAAACACCTCGAGGAAATGGACTTTGTGCATCGGGATCTCGCCACAAGGTAACGACAGACAGTCTCTCCTCTCATTGGTTACTTTAAGACTAACTTCGGCGATCAGTCATTCGTTCGACGATACAGCCTGGTTCCCCTGATCTTTGCGGAGAAATCTAACCGGAAAACGCGTTTTCTCCTGGGTGAAAACAACCGCGAGCTGATACGGTTCCGAGGCTGCCGTCGAAGTCGACGATTTTAACGTGCCAAAAGTTCCAACTTCGAATCAGGAGATGGATATGTGGCGGTGTATCCATTGAAGTTTGTCGGAAAAGCGATGTCGGCTTCCTTGGTCATTAATTCTATTAGTTTTCCCGATTAGTTTTCAGGCATCTTTTGCAAGCACCACATGGTCATACTAGAAGGGCGTTGCAGGTGCTGCTGTTCGAGTTTTGTTTAGTAACTTCGTAATTTTGAAGATAGAATTTCAGGTGTAGAATGAGTTCTTCTCATTTTAGCTTCACAATATTGTTTAATTAAGTGCACTTTTAGTAAATCATAATTTGATGTATTTATCTTAACACTTTTAAATAATTCGATAGAATAATGAAGATTATTAAACCTTTGACATTAATCCTTCTGATTAATTTTATAATACGAATGCAAGTTTAAAGCGTTATTCTTATATGGACGTTAATAGAATTTTATAATATTTTTCATGTTTTGTCTCGTTTTGTATAGATCCAACAAAAATAGACACCCGAGTCAGCAGACCTGTCAAATTATCCCGGACTTAATTGAACGAAGTACATATCAGATATAACTGCAAAAACTTAAATTGCTTCTTTCTCGCAATATCATATTTTCTATGTTATCAGATGTAAATGACTCTAGCGGAGACGATAGCAGAAAACTTTTCAAATATAAAAGTAACTTCGTGCTCGCCGTACATTCGACCGAGCTTAGATCGAGTCACCATTACTTCAAATATATTGATTCTTCTATAAGAGCTGGAGTTTGCATGAATTAAATTTAAAGATCAATCGAAACAGTATAAAACGGCTCTGGTCGAGTCTTGTTTCAAAATTGTTCAGTACCAGACGTGAGATGAAGAATTCATACAGAATCTTTGAATCTTTGAATGAATTTTTTCTTCTAAGAATCCATTGAAGACTAAGACTTTGTTGTCGTTTTAGCTTTGAAAAACACAATTGATAGAAATACTCAATCACCAAACAGATAAAAACGAGGTAGAGGACTTGTAAAATCTTACTAAAAAACCGACAGCCTTCTATTTGCTCATTAATAAAAACATTGTCTTCAATATATTTCAGATCATTTCTTAAATTCATTTACTCAAATCTTGAATTACTGAGATCGTGTCGCAACTTGTCTATGAAATTGAAAATGACACATCAGCTTCTCAGCAGAGTGTTTCCAACGTGAATGCAGAAATTTCCGAGATATTCTGCGTACCAGTTGACCGGACTGTAGCGCCCCGGTGTTCATTCAGACCTCAGCGCCGCAGGTTTGATTTAGAAACTCCGTGTCGGGGACACAGTTGCTTCGGCCTGGCAGCACCATTAAAACTGTTCACGTCGCTGGTGGGATAGCAGGGGTGGGTCACGTGTTCGAATTATTAACTCTAATCATAAAGTTTAATTATAATGCGCCGTGTCGCAGACGGGGGGTCGTCGTCGCGCATAAACGCGTAACTACGGGAGCTGCGCTGAAATTAATTGCCTGTTGATTTATAGAAACGAGTGTTGAGCCGAACGGTGCCAATAATCGGCCGGCCAAACGGCAAATAAAACCGTGTATATGAAACGGCGTAGCTGGCACACCCTTTGAGTCCTCTCCGGCGCGATTAAACATCGAAATCGCGCAAACAATTTGCACGTATTATCGCCTGCCGCGAAACCCGCCGTGAAACCCGCCGCGAGAAAAATCCTCGCGATTTCGCTGCTACGAAAGGGGCAACAGACTCACAAAACATTTGACGGCCCCGTTAACGCAAACGGGTACCATGACCCGAACGCGCACCCGCGACCGATCCTTTCGAATACTCTAATCATGTCGAGCTCGTTTGCGCGCGTAATAAGCACGATTGTTTGTAATTAATATCGCGAACAAAGCGTGAACATTATACCGGCGGCGCTCTCCGTCATTTCACCATGCAATTGAACGTCAAACGCATTTCCCCTGTTGTCCTTCCGTCGCGCTCAGAGATTAATCAAAGCAATAAAATTTTCCAAAACCATCCACTCGTCCCTCCAACTAGCGCTTAAAGCCACTCTTTATTCTACAACTTCAGAAAATAAGCTTTCTTTCTCGGACGATTTTGCAATTTCAAAACATTTTGTAAAATTTGTGTTCTTATGTAGACTACAGCATAGTTGTATTAGACAATTTTCGATAAAATCATTATTTCGAACGGCAGAGTCTGAAATTAATATATTCATATTCTTTAATCCTTGGATCACTACTGGGATTTAATGCAGCCACTCAATTTTATACTAATAATTATATAATGTTTATCCAATATTGTACTATCTCATTATGTTTCTATTTACCATTTCGATAAAGACGAATATCAAATATAATTTAGTTGATTGATTCCAATTTTTAAGTACATTTCTAAAGTCTACTTAATTATTAGTGAATCCAGATACGTGTTTTCGAAGTTAAATATATGTTAAATTCGTTTATAAATATTCGGGAGAGTTGTATAGTTTCGATTGTAGATGTATGGAGAGAGCTTAATCGATCGCAGTAGAATATTGTGAGCAAACTTGTCGGAAATCCGAGAGCCGACAGTGCTCTGCGTACATTTCTAAAGTCTACTTAATTATTAGTGAATCTAGATACGTGTTTTCGAAGTTAAATATATGTTAAATTCGTTTATAAATATTTGGGAGAATTGTATAGTTTCGATTGTAGATGTATGGAGAGAGCTTAATCGATCGCAGTAGAATATTGTGAGCAAGCTTGTCAGAAATCCGAGAGCCGACAGTGCTCTGCGGCTGGCGTAAAATAAAAGCGTCGCGGCAGCTACTAAACTGTTACTTCATCCACCATGGTATACGATAAACGCTCGGTTTTACGTGCAAATCAGCGCGAAACTTCGAACGACCATCGCTTCCGACGTGCTCGGAACCTTTCCGCCGCGAGCCGCTTAAAAGCCGCCCCCTTTGCGAGCCTCCAAATGGTCCTCCAGAATGCATCGCTCCGCCAGGCGCGGCTTTAACGCGCGCGGAAACGCAAAAGAGCAAGATGGGGACCAAGAATTTCCTTTAGAGAAAAATGTTCCACGTGATAGTTACCACCGTGTAAAGTGGTGATCTTCGAATATACTCTATACCGCTCGTAACTATCCCGCGATTTTATCATTCAGACGCCGCCAGTGTCTCGACTCTGTTCAAAAGACTTCATCCTCTTTCATCTTCTGGCTAAGCTGTTAATTATTTGGTGCGATGGAATGGATGAATTTCAGAGAAATACGCTCGAAAATAGTTGTCGAAAAACTAGTTGTAACAATCATAAATAGTAAAAATTCGATTTTAGTTAACTTTTAGTACCCAAATGTACGACGATGTTTAATTTATTTAGACTGGGAGTATTTTTTAGAAAAGACAGTTGTTCTTTTATTCTGTATTTTATTAAGTTACAAAAAGGGAAATTTGTGTATAGTTCTGTAATTTGTTTATCATTTATAGAACGTCATTGTACAGGATTATTCTTGTTCTAAATACAACAAAATACATAAACCATAAATGCATAAAATCCGCAGTGTAGTGATTGGATACAGCATCAATGGCAACTTGTAGAACTTCTTCAATAAATAATAGTATAATTTAAGAAGCTGAAAATGATTTAGAAAGTGTTTGAAGAAAGAAATTGGATTGCGATCACTGACCACGCAAAACTGGATATACCACGCTAGGTAGGAATTCGTTTGACAGTACGATATTCGGGAACTGATAGGTGCTATTGAGCAAACCGTTGAATTGACTCCGCTACACAAAGTTAGAATGGAAAGACGACATTGCTTATGGGCAAACCTGATGCATCGAGTTGAAAGCCCCGACCGAAGCAAGATCTTCGGAGAAGTTAGATCCCCCTCGAGATTTGTGAACCGTGTGCTAAGCACTTGTCCACGTATCTCCGACTGACGGGATAGGGGAACCAAAATAATCTACTCGGCCTTGCAGACGGATTGTCTCGTGAAATCTGCTTCCTCTTCTGCTGTAGTTGTTCTACCCCAAGTAACTACAAAGATAGCAGGGTCGAACGAATGACGAGAGCCAAATGGAAAACGGATTAACCCGTGAGAAACACGCGTGAGCGTTTTTCCTATACAGAGTATTCTCTCCGTAACTGCCGCAGATGTCTTTACCGTAATTGTTAAAATTTTATCCCCTCCAGTAGGGGACCTCTAGAAACACTATGTTCCACTAGAACTGTCTCCCGGCACACAATGCGACAGTTAAGGGGAGACTACTGTGTTTATGAAGATTGTAAAACTTAGCGCTGCTTGTGCGGGCGAAATAAAAAATACAGTACCGCTGCAGCTGCTCAGGCATCAGCTGTTGCGAAAAAATGGAGATGTTGAACCAGTTACGGGCTTGTTGCAGAAACTGCTTGGTGAGCCGTGGTTATTCGGTGAAAGTGTCGGATCTGGGATCCGGAAGGAACGCCTACGCCGCTGACTACTTCCGGGTGGAGGGCCGACCTGCACTACCAATTCGGTGGATGGCTTGGGAATCCATGCTGATGGTAAGTAATTAATTAGTCTTTGATGCGACAATCGGTCGGAATTTCGAGTGGCCGTATCGATAATTCAAACGGGTCTATTGGGTGAGCTTGTCGCGAGTGTCCAAGACGGTGCAACTTTAGTATAAGGAAATCTAACGATGTAGGAACGTGTTCATTCCTATTTATATCGATCCAGGATTACATGTCTAGTGTTCTACCAACTATAACAGAGTGCTTTTAATAACAAGTAAATGCAATTTCCTAGCATCTGCTATTTCAATTATTTTTTATGATGTATCTAATTTTCCGAAATTCTTCTAGCCGTAGAAATTTTTAATGCACTCGATCAAATGTTTCCAATCCGAAAATTTCAGACGTATTTCTTGTTGCAAGATTTGATAGTATCATTTTCTAGCAACGTTGAATAGAAACCAACAATTACTTTAAAAACGTGTCCATTTTTCAACTTTCTCAATTTAAACATCGAAACACGTGTATCATTAAACGAGAAAATCATTTTAGTTGGTACGAAGTATTTCCTCTGTCAATACAAGAGTGGCGTAATTAGTTCGAAAGTTTTTCTACGAACCTAGAGTAGAAGAGGAAACTTACCCACGATGGTATCCGCAGCAAGTAATCACCTTAATGCATTCAAATTTCGTTTTCATGTTGGTTAGCATGCCGATTAACTTTATAGTTGCATTATAACTTTAAATCAACTTTCAACTACTCCGGAACAACTTGTAATATTTGTTCACATTAAACCTGCCTCACCCTGAAAGTGACTTATAAAAATGGGAACACTGAATTTACGTATTTAGATCATGTACGGTTTTTAATGTGTTAAATGATGAAATTTATTCAATCATATCACATGGAAAAAGATTTTAATTTAAAAAAATTGGTTAGCTCAATAATTTCACAAATTTAAAAATATTTAATCTTCATAAAATTGTTGCTTGTTCAATTTCTTTGAATTTTAAGAGCACTCATGACATAGTTAAACATCTATTTCAAGACTCAACTGTCATATATTTTCCTTCAGTTCCCGAATCCACAGCTAACAAATTAGTATCGTAGTGTTTTAAGCCTAACGAGCCTAATGCGAATCGCCCTGGTAACGAGCACCGAATTAAGTTTCGACACGATAGACCCGAACGGACGAATTGTATACGATTTCTATCGGTAGCCGAGGACGGGGAAGGAAAAAAAACCGCGAGCGCGATCGAATGGTTTTATTTCGTACCGTTTCGGTCAGTGACGTTTAAATGGACCGTGGCTGCGCATCCGCGCGATGAAACTCGGTTTGGTTTTCGCGAATGCCTATCGTCCGTTGTTTTGCACGCTCGAAATCAAAGCCTCGCTTTTCGCACTCGAACAGATGAACGGTTTTTATGCTTTTTTCTCTGGCCGCGTATATGCGTGTGTTTTTTTTCAATATTTACTCTCAAGATTCGTCGATCTCGGTTTTAGCAAGCTGAAACAACACCGATCATTGTTTAATAGCTGGCTTCCGAGCTCGCCTCGACCTGATTCGACTTCGAATCTGCCTCGATCCGGTTAGAAGCCATTTTAACCTTCCTCCTTGTTCAGAAACCCATCCACGCTGATCCACGGGGATCGGAGGAACTCGAAGTGGATTCAAACAGTCGGGAACGGGATGGAATGGAGGCGAACAGATTACGGTGCATTAAGTAGCTAATAACCTGAAACATTTGCTTTTTAATCACGATCGCGACTCCAATCCTTAGAAACCAATCTACTGCGTTCTATCTCCGTGCGAGTGGAAAACAGTAAATTGTTTAACTGATTGCGCTCGTGTCCTTATGCGTTGTAAGTGATAATCAAAATTACTATCCCTTGATTTTCATTCTTTCATTCCACGATACACTTAATTTGTAACATATTATATTTTCAAGAATATTCCTAGTAATTTCTATAATAATATTGATATAAAATACTAGGCTTTTGAATGTATGTTATGGATGTTAAACAACTTCTACATACACAGACTCGTTTCGATAAAAGCTGACATTTAATTAAATATTTCTGATTGATAAAACGTTCTGACATAATATTTTCACGTTGCAACGAAACAATGTAATGACCAAGGAAAAACTCAGGTAAACCATCAGCTGTCACGAATCTAATTAAAAATGAATATCTTCAAGAATAGCGACGGCTGACCATCCCTGGAAATAAATTGTCAGCTTTCCATAATTTCGAGAAATCGTAACATTGTAAATACGTAGAAGGTTTAACGCTGATCGAGACGAATCGCGCCCGTCGAAGTTCCCTGGGTCGAAATTTATCTAATGGCTTTGCGCCATGTGCACCGTGGGAATGTTCAAAGTAGCAAGACGGATGTCGCACGATAGTTCACAAAGCCAAACATAGTCGAACATTTTTTCGCGGCCGGTAGGAGTCGATAGTTATCGCGTCGTTCTCCCGAAAGAAATATGAAGCGGTTCGCGTCGAGGCCGGTGCACGCGATGAAGTCGCGAGAAAACATATTCGGCAGAGCCGGGCCGCGGTGGATTTATCGGCAGCGCTTGTTATGCCAGTGTAACGAACGGGGCCGCGGCCGACGTATTTTATTCGGCGAATCCTGGTTTTAATTTCTCGTCCGTAGCCGGCCGACATCGAACTGTCGATCCGCGAAACCGCGAAGCCTCATCCCGCTAGAACTGTCTGCGGTCGAGCGGCATTAGCGAATCGAGCTTATTCCCCGTGTCATCGCGGGACCCTAAAAGTCCCGACGAGGGTGCGGCTTTTTCCCCGTCCGTTACTCGCCCCCCGTTCTCTCCAGAACTCCCGCAATTCGTTTTCGATGTCGAGTAAATTTTTCCTGCTTAACCGCCCGACAATCCAGACACTGTCCCTCCACTTACAAAGAATCCTTGCCGGTTTGTGAAAAATCCAAAAATAAGGGACAATTGTCTGGTGTTAATAAACAATAAATAAGTTTGATTTTAGCTTCGCTTTTCATTCTTCTGTAATATAATTTTTATTATTGCAATTTATCGTTTGTTTGGGAAATTAAAGTGTATACAGGGTGTTTTCTTTATCTTGAAAAATTTGAATAGATCGAGTAAAAGATTACGAAATAAGAGAAATACCATGTATTAGATTGAGAATCTAGTTTCCTTTTGATTAATACTACTGTGCATGTTTTGTGCGTATCATAGTTTTGAAAAAGTATTAGATGTAAATGCAATGATGAAATTCGTATTTGCAACGAAAATATTAACATTAAAATAAATTTGTATTTTTCGGATGAAAGAGTCTGACATTGAGTTCGGAGACGTGTTACTTAATCATCTTCTAACTCCATATTCTTGTTAGAGGATACGCAGTTGACGGTCCCAGTGATTCCCCGCGAATGTTTCAAGACCAGAACGAGATTGGCTGTGTTTATCCTTCGGGAATCCCCGGAAACTCGAGTCATTCCTCTGGGAATACGGACACTCCTCCGACAATGTGGATTCTTCTGTGTTTCGGGGTCGCGAGTGAACCGTACGCGACAAGTGGAATAAGCCAGCTAGTGATCAGACACGACGCTGCACGCTTGAATACATCTGACTCCGTTTCTATTCACGTATGAGCTACTTCGTTCCAATTTATACCAGTACTTTCGACGTTCTGAAATTTTCATCGATCTTGGAAAATGTAGATCAAGTAAAATTCCCATTAAACTACATAATTTTATGAACAAATCAGGGAAATTATTCTGTCACTGCTTGACACTCTTTGAGGTAAATAAAGATATTGTTTTTTTTTATTAATATGTATGTTTTTTGCATTTAGAGATGTATCAATATTTGATGTTGAAATATTTTAATTTTCATTTCAGTTATTACTTATTCCACACATTTGATTAATGTAAAAGTCGTATGTTACACTAGTTGATGAAATATCACGCAGGTCATAAGAAGAACTAAATATCTTCGAAGGTGCCTATGTTCTCATAAAAGTTTATTGAACTGCAACGTGAGATTCTGATTAACAAGAAATTTACCAATGCTAACTAAACATTTTTGTCTCTCTGAATAACTCTTCGACGAAGTGATTCAAAGAATGTTGCCCGTTGAATATATAAAATAGAAATTGAAATTGATCCTTTGAAATTGACTCTTTGGAACAACAAACTCGTTTAGAACTCTCGAAATGAAATCGTTCATTGTATTCTCTAAAACACGCATTGTATTCCCTAAAACGCGTATGGACACAGATTTCAAGCGGCGTTTCCCTTTAATTTCAAAGGCCACAAGCATCCCTGAAACTGGTTGAACGTACGGTTTTCCAAAACGTATGTACTTATATGATGCTTTGGCGAATAACTCTAAACAGACGTTCTATACACTCTTCCCAATTGGCGCAGTATCTTCAAACCGAATCGACCGATGTGGTCAAGTTGTTTGCTCGAATTGTGGTTCACTTGAACTCGTTGAGAATCGATTACCTAGAAATCTTTTCGATACGTTTACTTTATGGTGTTTTGGCCGTTTCCAAGCGTTACGAATTCACGAAATTGTGCTGTGCTACAAAGATTAAATGCTTTTGTACTTTATATTGATTAAAATAAATGGTTCGCGTTTAAACGTGTACATCTTTATCATGATTTTAGAGAAATTGTTGTATGTTGTATGAAAAGATATTCTGCAATTCATTTTAATCTTGTTCACTTTCGCTCATTTTCTAGAATATAATATTTACAGAATATTTTAATTACTATAAACAATTCGTATGATAACGATCTATTCTAAATAATTCGCCAAAAAATGCAGTCTTACATTTCTCTGTCGTTGGGAGTTACGTTTGTGAAATATTATTTCCAGAGGTTGATATGAAATTTTTGAAGAATTGAATTCAATAGGACTTATCACAACATAAAAGTGATAATACTGAACCGTTTTAGATAATAAAAATAATAGTAGAATGCATACATAAAATCTAGATCACATTTTAGAAACATTTGGAATAATAGATAAATCGAATAGAACGCCAAATAAATAAAAATACTGTTACGTAGCTAGTTTAATAAGATCGAATTTCGTTGAATAAAGTGAGAATTGCGTTTCAGCTTGCTAGAACAAAAAATTCGGAAAGACTTTTTGGCGAGGCGAATATTTTACCAAGGGGGAACACAGTAGATCACGCTAAAAGCAAAGTTTGCTCGAACGTTCATCTCGCGGCAGTTTCAGCTGGTTCCGTTCCTAGATCCGAGTGCCGATCGACTTATCAACAGGGGGCCATTACCATCGGAAATCGCGTATGAATGAAATCCGTGCAGCAGCAAATTGATAGCTAAATGGTAATTCGAGTAAATGGGAAACGAGCGGTCGATATAGTATTTTGCCGGTCGTTCACGTAGTCATTTCAAATTGACTGCGATCGTTAATGTTTCATTATTGCCATCGTTTATCGGGGTCTCTACCATTGTGCCGCGCTAATGAAACGAGGCCAGTTCGGCGCGCGAAACGCTGCGCCGTTTCAAGAATTATTCGGAATTAGCGTCGATTTAATGATTTAACGCTCAACTTTATTAAGTTGAACGTCGGTGCGAACTAATGTCCTACGATCGGCCTGTCGTAAACTTTACGGCAGCCAGTGCTCGACTCGAATCACTTCGATATTAAACCCGTTGCGTGGCTGGCAAGTAAATAGCCAAGGAATTCTCTCATCTAATTCTCGATTGAACTAATGAAATCGACTAGTTTCAATCACCAATTCTATTTATTTATAATATATTTTGTACTATTGAATCCAACTATAATCAATAATTTCGTTTCCACTTTATTTTACGCTAGTTGTCGCATAGAAATTAACTTTATTCGACGTAACGTGAGATCTATACTGCAATGATCGGGAGAAAAATATTTTTCAAAATTGGATTGGAATGTAGTGGTTCGTATCGATGTACCGTTGTGTTTTTAGTACATGTTTATGATTCAGTACGATGTGGTCAATGTCTCTGTTCATTTTTCTGCACACCACATTGATTTATTTTCCAACCTGTTGTAATTTCATGTGAACTTGTCCGCGAAAAGTTTTTTAGTACGATTTTCAAGCAATTAAAGGTCCAATCACGTTCTAATATTGTAATGTTATTGGAGAAAACAATCATAAAAGTTCTAAAAAGATTATCATTATGATCGTTGTCAAAAAAACTTACGGTTTTCCTCCGCAAAGAGTTAAATAATAAATTTATATATACATGTTCGTATACGTGACTGTACATTTTTACATGATAAAATGGCCACTCACTTGTAAAATGTGGAAAGAAAAACGGAAAAACATTTCGCATTGTCATTGTTTGAGTAAAAAAAATTAAATGCTCGAGTTTCCAGTAACCCAACAGCTTCAACTATAACTCTTTCGACAGGTGGGATTGGGACGATTCCGAAATTTCACTCGACCGTTTTCCCGTCGATTTCGAGTTGGTATGAAGGCAGTATGTTAGCGAGCTAATTAGAAATCGTATCCGAGACGTATGCTAGCGCGCGCTCCGCCGTACAATGAAGTACGTTTATAAGGTTCCAGGGGAGCGCGTGATCCGTAAACTCGCCGGGTGCGTGTACAGTCTTCACTCCGGATGGTGTAGGTTCCCTGAAATTACGTAACTAAAGCACTTACGTCGGAGTAATTTCTCGCCAAGCAACGATACCACCTGCCGCGAGCGCTCGACGTCCCCGTAAATCGGTTTCAACTTCGAATGGCACCTTTACGGCTAGGTGACGAGAAAATCGTCTCGCGAGCCCCGCCTTCCGTTCCCGTCGTTCCTCCGTCGTACGCTTCATTTTTCCGCTTCGGATCTGACGATAATGAAAAATCGACGCCATTACCGAGTCGATTCTCTGCCCTCCGCGGCGAACGAAATGTTTTATTTATGACTCTTCGTTGCATTTTAACGCGAGCACCGCTGATTGATTAGGTGCGGGAATAGGTGAATTAATTAATCGCTGGAAATGGGACGGTTGATTTTCCGGCAAATTTCACGAACGACGCGACGCTACTCGACGGGGGTCGACTCGAAATTCCGCTCGATTTTCCGAACCGTTTCCCCGGTCGGTCGGTCGGGTTTTTCGCGGCGGCGGGAGAAATACGCGCGTGCCAGCCGGGGAAACCGCAAGACGCGTCACTGCCAATGCAAGGGAAACGGCAAAGACGTGTAACCGTTCCACGGAGATGCATTCGCGCCTCAACTTTGTCGAACTACGTGGCGCCGCACACTCCCGTATAAATTACTTCGTCTGCGATCGAGACTTAAGAGCTCCCGTACATATAGAACGCAAAAGAATACGGTCATCTCTGACCATGTTTAGAATTTAACATTATTTTGTACCGGTAAAATGCTGTGTGCATATTCTAAGCTATTAGGTTATTCGGAAAACTATTTCATTTATTCCAGGGAAAATCAAGCACGATTTTTTATTCGTCGATGTAGTGACCATTTTGTTTCATAATCTGTTTCTATATTGCTCGCAACTTGGAGGTCTCGTTAAGGAGTATTGAAAATAACGAAATAAATGGTAATTCGATGGTACATCAAAACAGCACATTTTTTACTTAAGGTATTCTTGGTATGACAATTTGTCTCGTTTCCGAACTCGCAGAATATTTCGGTACTGCTATATTATTTTTTTTCCAATGACAATCTACCCCATAACTATCGATTTTATCGGAATCGGATACTGATGAAAATTGTATCGATACGAAAGGGTTGCGTGGCGTGTTAATAAAATTGTTTTTGCCTCGCCTAGTCGCGACGGGTTTCAGTTTGATACGTTTTTAATGGCATCCGTTATAACGGAAATAGAGACGACGAGACGTTGAAATGAAATCGCACGATTTTAGCACCTGGTATTTTAAAAGCAAATTGCTTGTTTATTGTTTTACCCCGTTGCGTTTGTTTCTGGTTGGATCTGGAATTGGAAAAGAAAAATCGTCGAGTGAATTGCTATCTACCGAAATTATTGCAAATATTTTGTCGAAACTTTGAATGAAATATATCCAGCGTTTAGAATTGTATGCGTGGCAAAGCCTAAGTTCTTTAAATAAATTTAATTTCTCGAGGTGTTGAATAAATTATGGAATTATTTGTGTATGAAAGAATTGTGATTGACAAAAGAGTTTGATGAGTTGTATAAATCTGTTGTAATCAGGGAAGGCACACGATGAAGAGCGACGTTTGGGCATTCGCAGTGACGCTCTGGGAGATTTTATCGTTCGCAAGAGAGCAACCGTTTGAGGAGCTTCCCGATCATCGCATCGTCGAGAATGCAACATATTTTTACCAGGAAGACGAACGGAGAGTAAGTATCGTTATTTTATTCACCGTATCAACGAACCACCACATTTCTCAATATTTAAATTATTTATTAAGACAGACTTTATAAAGCTGTAGTTTCCAATTATTATAAATGACAGGAGAAGTTTCAAGAAAATAATCGTAGCGAATCTACGTGGCAGGTGACGTAGTTTATGCCCCCCAAAATAAATGTCATCAACCGATTTTTATATTTTATGGATCACAAATGAATTTTTTATTTGGCTGCAAATTTTTAAAGCGACGGAAAAAGATATGAAGCTTCCGGCGTTCACTCTAAATTCGCGGCGCGGCTCGATCATTGCTACAATGGAAAAGAAAAGGAAAGAGGTGTTTCGTCAGTTACTGATATGTCAATTGAAATTTTAATATAATTTGAGTTAAATATTAAAATTTTCATATAAAATTAATATAAATACGACTTCCAAATTGCCTTCTAGCATCCCGTCGTGTATAAGGCAAGGCCCGCTAGATAGCCTTACCTATGAGTCCTCTATCGGGTCCAGGACGAAACACCTCTTTCCTTTTCTTTTCCATTGTAGCAATGATCGAGCCGCGCCGCGAATAAATATTTCTATAATATAACGATCGAAAACCAAAAACAATTAGTTCACTCTAAATGTCCGATATATCCTATGCACTAACAATAACGTTTACTTTTGTAATTGTTTAATTAGCTGCAACATGTTGTGTTTGTTCTGTGCACATTCGATTCTGTCGCCAATTTTAACACACGCAGTCATTAACTAAATTTCAAAGGGAGGTGTCAACCCAATATCGTCCATATTTGTTCACAGATGATACTACCACTGCCGAAGAACTGTCCCAAGGACATCTACGACCTGATGCGCGAGTGCTGGCAGAGAAACGACGCGGACCGCCCGAACTTCCGCGAGATCCACCTGTTTCTACAACGGAAGAACCTCGGCTACAAGCACAGCGATTCGAACGACACCTGATACAGAGAACTGGAAGGCTGGAACCTGATCCGGCTTTCTATGATCGGCGAGCTGAACGGCAATTGGTGGCACAGCCCTTCGACGACCAAGCTCCACCAAACCAGACCAAGTTAGTACCTAGGATGGCCAATCGTACGAGGTGACGATCGATGAATCATCTAAACGCGAAGGTAACCTGACGGCCACCTAATCACGGTCCGTCGTTTCGCATAATCGCAGCAAACTGCTCGATCCTCAACAAACATTCGGACGTCAGTTTTCTATCCGGAGATTCCGCATTCTCGTGCAATTCATTTTCCGGTGACTATTTTACTATTCGGATCGAGGCAGATTCGTCGGCGAGCAACAATCGCGCGCATTACGCTCGAGACTTATGTTAAATCGTTGGTTCGAAATCAACGGAATTTACAGTTTTCCACAACGGGAGCGCCGAGCACAATGTTCATTACGTACGTTTCACCGCGAATGCTAGGAACACGGAATTTGTATTTATAGTCAGTCGGATGACGATTCCGAGCCGCGGCGCTCGATACGGAACGGGATGTTCGTATCGTGGGCCAACAGTCGACGAGCACGTTTGATAAATCGTACACACGCTGCCCTGAAATTGATACTGTCAGCAAACAAGCTCGCGACACACACCGTAACGACAGCCACGCGGCACGTTCGGGGCACACGTGGCCCGGACTTCGCGGATCAAGGCGGGCCCCGACGATTTCTATACCGCCAAGTCATTTCGTAGAAATGACGGGAAATCCGTCTTTTGCTACCGGTTCTTCTCGTCGGGCCGCAAGGTTTTCTGCACGACGCTTCATTAAAGAAGCTGGCCTGACAGCTACGGAATTCGATACTTGGATTTTTAATGCAGGAGGAACGGAAATTAGATCGTTGGTTATCGGGGGAACGACTAGACGATTTGTTGATTTAGTGATCTCATTTTTTAAAGAAAGGAATTTAACCTTCTTTGATTAGTCTGATTTCACAAACTTGTGGTTGTACATTCTGTATTATAAGTTTACAATTCTCACACACAAAGGGGTGTGTTTTTGTATTTTATGCATTTTAGAGAATGATGAATTTATACCGTTGTGAAGACGTCCGATTTTTAATGTACCTCGAGTAATTACATCGTGAGAATATATTTTTTAAAGAACTAAATTCAATAACAGCTCTAATTATCATTGAGCATAAGGGAAATTTTGTGTATAGGGTGATTCTAAATTTGGGTCGCAGACTCGTTTCAATATGATGTGAAAATTATATAAAACTATAAAAAATTATGTACAAATGATGTAAAAAACCGCAACATATCACACGAATAAAGTTATTGCCACATCGTATCATAAAATCCACAGCTTAAAATAAATTGAATTGAAATTTGTTACTTTGCTGCTAAAAAATTTCACTTCCAGGTAAAGTGAAACCTCGGACAAATTCTTGAAAAAATTTTCTGCTTTTAAATCCGCATACACAATTTCAATAAAAATAGCCGTTAAATAGATGTTTTCTTTTAATAGTACGTTGTTGTTAAAAGTATTTTTAGCAGAAAGCAAAATCTATTTTACAAAATCCGTTTCTACATTATTTTCAGTTGAAACGAATGTGTGGTTTTTGTGATTTCTCGACAGGAACAGAAAGAAACATTACACAGAAGTCAGAGGTGGGTTATTGACAGAAAGGTTAATGAAAAATTACAGGGTCCTTATCTGCATCTATAGGCGCAAAGGCTCGACAAAGCTCCGTGTTAAAATTCACTTAAACTCTGCGTCGCAAATTTAGATCGGCCCTGCTTGTCTGAAGTAGCAGTTTCGTAAATTCGAAGATGAAGCTCGCGATAACCAAGGGTCTATCGATGTCGGCGTTCAGGCGGTTCGATTTTAAAGTGAGTTAGAGCGGCGGGATGGACACCGGAAGGCGTTCGTTAGCTTCCGGAGGCCGAAGCGCGACGGTAGTTGCCTTTTTGCAGCGTTTTAATTAACGTCGGCTGACGAAGGAAAACCGGGAGTACCGTCGCGCGGGATTTTGTATCGGCGGGAAGTTGACGGCGCTTCGGAACTTAAGATTGCCGATTAAGTTCGATAGCGTGGGTGGCCACGGCAAAACGGACAGGAGCCCAGTGTCCCGTGACGGGGCAGCTTTGTCAGGGAAAAAGAGAGAAAAAATAAAGGAATAAGCGAACGACGAAGAAGGTAGTCGACCTGATAAGAAAAAGGGATTCCTGGAGCCGCGCAGCCGGCTTGCGTTTCAGTTCCCATGAAACTACTAATAAGCTTAAGGAATGCGCTTAACTGAAGCGCATAAATGTTTGACAATACCATTAGAGGTTGCAGTATAAAAATTCGTATAAATATTATAAATATTATATAGAGCGTGTAAAGAATGTTGACGAGTTAATCGATAGTATAACGAAAAAATGATTAGTGTACGTCGTGTTATGTCAAGGCTTCGCATACCTCTCGACGACGCACAGTCCGGCGACCGTTTTGCGCTCGTTAAACCACCTATCGATTCGCGAAACTTGGTCGTCGTCCCGAGAACCGAATTCGATGAAACCACCGCACCAGCTCGGATACACTCGTGATTCTGGTTTTAGGGTGTTGGTGTAGACGGGGAGGGGGTTTGGGGCGAAAGGGGGCAGGGTAGAAAGAGAAGCTGTCGTGTGACCTGAAGTTAAGTTTATAGGACAGAACAGACCCGGTCCATTTGCCCGATAGATATTCTCGTTTGTGTCGCGAATACATTTCGGCCGCTTGCAGAACCGGATCTGAAGAATGAGGGCAATTTAAGGTTTTAAGTAATTTTCTTAATACATTTTAAATTTGGAAAATACAGTTTCATATTTAGCTGCTTGTTTGATAGGTCACGTGACAGGAAGTTGGAGGTCTTTAAGTTCTGTACGTTTCGAAAAGTTTCATCTACTTTATCGGACATACTCGATCATTTCAATTGGACCAGAAAAGTTACGAGAGAAAAAGATAATGGACTCGAAAGTGGAATTCCCGATTCAGCGAATACAAATATAATTGGACGGTATAGATTGTCTTTCAACTATTTTCGCGAGCATCATATTCGACTATATTCGGGGTGGAAATTCTATTCTCTGCCTAAATAACGAAGCAATATTTATCGGGTATTGGATCCTATGTGTTCAGCGTGGAACAATGAAGAACTTATACATGTTAGGACGAGAGTGGGGCGTTGGATCGCACGGTAAATCGCTGCGTTGTTCTGGAATTTATAACGTTAATCAACTAATCCAGTCACTCCAACAATCTGTAAAATGTAAATCGCCGTAAGAAACATAAATGACGTACGTACGAGTACACGCGACTGGAGGTAGTTCAGCAAGAGGATCTACGATCGGTTAATCTAATAGTCATCGATTCACGTCGCACTATATAATAAATCATGAACCGGTGAGAGCATTGTAACGTTTCCGGACGTATATCAGGTCTGTGCAACTTGCGGCTCGCGAACCGCAAACGACTCCTCTCCCTACTTCTGGGTCCTCCCCACCAAACTCCTGTGGAGTGTAAGAGGAGATTAGGAGTGTATATAAAAGAGGTCGTATCCTCGCAGTGACGCGAGGCAGAGCACGAAATAGTTGGTAGTGGGGAAACCGGTACACTGATAGTGGGGGTCGTGAAGCGACAGCGGGCAAGAAGTTGGCCAGGCCTGACGTAGACATCAGAGTCCTCTTACGGGACTATGTCCATTGCGGAAATTTAATCGCGAGATATCATTTTGAATATGAAAATTCTACTATATTGTCTATGACATGACATGTTGGTAATTTAATATAATAATATATGGAGCTAAGGATCGATAGCGGTAAGACGTACTGCCACTCTATTAGGAAACCTATATCATATCGAGCGAGATCTCTCTTCGGGTCCTTTCTCATTCAGCTCATGGCGGACGTTCCAAAAACAGTGAGTCACTGAGAACACATGTATTTTCAGCGTGACTGAAAATCGGAAAGTTCTTGGATAGGATTCTGTGATTTTTATTCGCGCAGAATTTATGTGCAAGTGGCACGGTATTTTTGAAAGGTCCTGTATAATCGGTTCGTTCGATGGCACGCGCGACAAGTGTTGTAATCTCACGGAAACAATAAAGGAAAACAATAAAGAATAGCGGAAAATAGATCACGTTCGATCGTACAGAACGCGACATGCTGTGTCGCAGAGGATCGATGTACATATCCACTTTGATGAGCTTAACGAAACGTATCGGCGGCAAACATGGCCGACTTAATGGACGCCTTCTGCACGATCGAACGACCGACAGAGGGAAGTGTGCACATAATCCTTCCTACAAATTGAAATCGGGAACATATCCGTGTTTTCGCACGAATTCGAACTTGTAAAAGCGTTCGCGACTTTTCAAGAAAGTTTACACCTACCAACTACATCGCGTTTGAATTTCGTACTTTTAATTATGAGCTTCTCTCTTGTACGATAATTATCAATACCTTGACGCTTCGTATTTGGATCATAGAATCATAGAAATATTGTTTTCGTTCCGTTGTAAATCATAATCAAATTCATAATTACGTTTTTCGTCAGTGTTGTTCAGTCGGTATGGAAAATTACAATCCGGAATTTCGATCGTGTTTTACTTAAAGGATCAGAATGATGTGGACTTTAGAAATAAATTAATTAGTTTGTAAATATATTAAAACCAAACATATCCGGCGTAAATCGTTCCTGATCGGTTCCCTGGCTCGTTTCTCTTTGTAGGAAGAATTTGTAACGTTTAAGAGTGAAAGAGTGAAAGAACGTTTAAAAGTGTACAAGAGTGATATACATAGAGAGAGTTATACATACATATATATATCGATAATCGTTGAACGAAGATTTCTTTGAATAATGAACAAAGAGAATTCATTGAACTAATCGTTTCCATCGTAGCGATGTCTCACGTGTCGTGAGAAACACTTTGTACAGTTTGTAATAACGTAATCGCAAGTATACGCGGCACAATTCACATCCCCACCGAAAAATCGATTAATTCACTGTCCCCATCGTGAAGATTATTTTCTAGAGCAACTTCGATCGGCGGAAGAACGATGTTTAATTTAAAAATATAAATTTTATATTAAAGTGGCATAATCTTTCTTTTGTCATATCTGTGAAGATGGTACAAACAAATATAAAGAATTTACAAAGATTAAGTAAAATTTGGATGAACCAGAAGTGAAATGAATTTGTACTGTATTTTATTAAATTTTGTGTTTCGAAATAGTTATTTTCAAATAGCAAGAATGTAACAGCCATTATTGGAAAAGTAGATCGATGTAAAGTTTGCTGTTCTTGTTTTGTTCATGCTCACGTCTTTCGATACAAACGTAAATCAGTTAGGTGATCGAGGTCTGAGTTCCTACTATACTGATGTGCATCAGAGTTTGACCAAGTTTTTTTTTAAAAAGATGATTGATCAGCACCAGGAAGATTGGTATCTATGTGCAGAAACTAGTGGATCATACTTTGACTTTGGTTGCAGCAAAATTGATTGGCCTCTTGAGAACCTGAAGGTATTAACCATACTTGTCTACTCCGTCACTCTATCTTCAGTGTCAGCGTTCTTTTTCAATTCTATGATCCATTCGAACGAAATTAATAGTACAGAAAATTCGCTAGAATAATTTCCAACAATTTCTTGAAATTCTCAGCTAAAAATCGTAAAATATTTGATCATAAACAAATAAAGCTTGTACATCTTAAAAATTTTGATACAACAATGGAAACTAATTCGAAGCAAAATAAAAGTTTACAACGATATTTTAACAAAAAATATGACTGCAAATCGATAGCGTGTTACTTTTACAGGAAAATAGGTGAAAAATGATTAACAAATTCTGGTTTGGGGCTTGGTTTAAAAAGAACTCGAGGTTTCGAATGCAGAATTTTCAAATTCCATTTTCCCGTGTACACGAAATAATTCTGCTCCATATTTTTAACTTAATTCCAATGTGAAAATGCATTCTGCTGTTTTTACCTTTTGTATTCAATGGAAACTAACCAACTACATCTGTACTCTACAAATTTTCAAAGTCGACTTATATTTTATGTAGAACATTGCCTTTTTTTGGTTGTGATATGAAAATTTATACTAATTCCAATCAGTCAGCCATTCGCATACGAAAATTCTGAAATGCGGAATATTTTTTGATAATGTCCATTTCGAGTAAAAAACAACAAAAAACGTTATTATATGCAAATGAAATCCTTTTTCTACGTTTCAAGCAATAATTTCTATTACACAACTTTGCTAACAATAAGTAATAGTCAGAACTTTTAGTAAAAATGTGAAATGTGAAAATGAATGAACATCAATTTTTAACGAATAAACACAGTTAACTTAGTGAATGATAATTACACAAAGAATCTGATCAGGGGACCATTGAACCACCTCAAAATATAAATTGCTTATATCATGTTAACAATACTTAATTTGCATGGAGAAAAACTACTAACCTGAACGAACTCACTCAGTGTAGTAGTTACGATATCTCGTCGTGTTTCTAATTCATTTCGAGCATCGAATGCACGTTCTTCCGCCGCGGGGGCAGCATAGCCATCGCTCGTCCCTAAACGAGCTTTGTTTTTCTGTTCATATTCACGCGGTTGTGGCGCAGCCGGGTTTCCTCGGCGCCCGGTTCGGGCCGGTGCTTGCAAACAAAAGTCGGAACACGGAAGTGCCGCGTACACGGGAATCCGCGTTTGCCGATGGAATTTAATATCCGTTGCCTTCGTTATGAAACGCGATCGCGCTTTTTCTGTCCCTTTCATCGGCCAGGCCGCGAGTTTTCGTTTCTGCAACCCGATAGAGGCGCGACAAGCCCGAATTGATATCTTCGCCCGCACCGCCGACTAGGCTGACGGATTTCGGCAAACACAGACGAGAACCGCGCACTACTCGAATGTCCTCTCACGAGTCTTCTTTCGTACACCATTCGCGATTTGTTGTTCGAGCTACCCTCGTTCCACATGAAAATTTCTTTTCGCACGACGCAAAGTGGACTGTTTCTACGAAATTCGGATTAACTAACAAAATCTTCATGTCATCGTGCTATCACATTTCAAAACTCTTAGAGAAAACGGAACCAGCAAAGTCGTACAATTTTTGTCGCCAGATGTGGCTAAAGGTCTGAAGAATAAGGTTTCAATATTGTTTTTTGTTTTGTATACCCGTGAAGTACTCTACTTTTCTCTCAACGAAAGCCAAGAGATCTTATAGCATGCTTCGTCTTCATAAACAGTCTCCGAAACAGCGTTCATACATTAATTAATGAACAATGACATGAAGTTTGTTCAGCTTTTTGCGAGTCTGGCCCGCTGTGTGACGTCGCGACTCACTTCCGGACCGTTGACTCTTCCTATCTCTGTAATTCTTTATTTTTCTTGGATAATTTGATATTTCCTTTTTCTATATTCCATCGTTCCGCTGATTGTTGGTACAACCTTTTATACAGTGGCTCATTGAATTAGAGCCCGATGCATAGATTGAGACTATAAAACAATCAATTTTTAAATATAATCCTTGTTATACTGAATTGTTATTGTTCTTTTATGAAATATTAATGTGTGGGAGATACAAACACACATTAAGCATCACAAATTTTGTAGCTTTAGTAATTTGGTTTGGTTCAAAAAGTGTTGACCCACTGAATTTATGTTTTCTACTTGTTGGACCATGCAAAATTATTTTAGCAGAAGATAAATGATACATCGTGAAGGTAGAGGTTTTGTGGTGGTGTACGGAAATTAGCGCTTTATTCTCACGTCGACAAATACAATGGAATTGAAACTGAAGAAAGCTTATCTCCTTCCTCATTGCAGCTAGTAAATTAAGAGCTGCAATTAAGTTCTCTTCGATTTTGCATTTTATCGTTATTTTTGAAATTTGTATATATAAAGCGAGTTTATACATTTTATAAATAAACATTCACAGTCGGTTAATTAATGTATTTACACATATTTTTGTAATGACACTAATTTGTCGTGCGTTGTTATATCAATTCGGCATTCTTTAGTTCTTCATTGATTGCAAATGTGAACCTAATTTTCTTAAATCATTATTTGATGAAATCAAATGACAGCCATTGTCTTATATAATACATGATCTGCTATAGGACCGTGTAAATAAGTTATATCATTCAGAAGCGTACAGTGAAGACAAACTACTTCTTCCTTCATGAAATTTGTCACTACACAGGGTGGTCTAATTATGTCTAACATTTTAGACCCTAATCAGTTTTCGAAGAATAATTTCTATATGAAATGATATTATATATTACCACTATTAATATTCAGCATAAGGATGTATTCTTTTTTTATATACTGACGACATTTATACATATATCAAAATTTGATAATAATTATTTAAGAATCCTAAAAAGATTAAAATTCCTCGAGCCTTACTTTAAAACTAATAAGAGCATATTATTTATACGATTCAACAAATTGAAAAGGAATTCATCGTTTTTGATAATATCATTTTCTACAAAAAAAAAACACAAATAATTACAATCGTAGATGAGTTGCTTAAAAAATCTCAATATTTAATCTTTCAAGGATTACCTACAATTTTATTACGATACTCCAGGATGAAACAATAATTTATTATAAAACAGCCAATTGCGAATTCCTTCTTGTTTCGCAGTGCATAAATCTGACGTCGTCAGACAAAACTGAGCAAGTTACATTTCCGAAAAGTTTAGCTTCGCATCGCGATCGATATCCTCGAGGTAGAATCTGTGTTTTCAGAGAAGAGGATCTACGTTAAAGAAATGTTTTTCTTCCGAAAACGCACGCGCAAGAACCACCGATATGACCTGCCGTCAGATGTTGACTCGTCAAACTTTGAACTGCGATATCTCGAAGTAAAATACTTGCGACCTGCCACACGATTTGTCTGACAGCCACAGGAATATTTCCATCATTCATGATGCGCGATAAATTAATAAGGACATACACCGAAAGCAACAATTTCCATTCATATTTCGGTTGAATGCGGAAGGTACAGATTTTCAACATTAGCCTCTAATTTCAATGCGTCTTCTTCATTGTACGAGACGGAAGAATATTTATATAATAAAAGAGTGCGGTGTGCGATTTGCATCGACGTTCAAATGTTCGCATCAATCCGGATTGTTAACGTCCACGCGATACTCTCCTGCGTTATGTTCAATAATAACTGTCAATAAGTTACTTTTAGCTTGACTCATAAATGTTACTTTCCGGAGTTAAACTTTCAGGTAGACGTATAACCTGCCGGAATAGATATACTGCGATCATAAAACCGATCGACAGCTGAGACATACATATTCGACCTACTACATTTATCGACAGATATATCGGAGCTGTAGGGTTTTAGGCGTCATTTAATATCGTGGGCAATCCTTAAAGTCTGTTCAATTAAATAGTTTCTTTCGTAATTCGAAGTGATTCCTTATGACAAAATAAGAAGAAAATATACAAGAAAATTTTTTAGAGTTTTATCATGTCACCAATACGCGTGATACTCGATGGGAATCGCCTGACGCGTCTGATCATACCAAACCAATTATTCTACTTCCTGCGTATACTATACCACGCGAACATGGCGAATCTTTAAACTCGATTTTCTCAATATCGAGGCGTCAAACGAAAAAATGTTTCCGTTCTTCAATGTATTGTAATGTATGTAATTTACATGTAGAATCACCCCCTGTATTGATTTTTTAGCGATCAATGTTATCTTTTTAAAAATTGCGAGTTCATTCATAATTCTAAGTTTCTTCAAACTTGTTAAATAAATGGTTAATGGGTCACTTATCCAATTACTCTGAAAGTACATAAATATGTTTATTATTAGACTGCATATTAATTTACAAAATAAACATTTTCTGCAGTCGTCAATTAGGAATTTTTTCTTTCTTTCATAATTTTAGTTAAAAGTAATGTGTTGACACTCTTCCATTCTTTTAATATTTCCATTCTTTCATACAAGCTTCAGCTATTCCGTTTCTTCATGAATGCATAAAATCCACAGCCTTATTATTACAATTAAAATGTAATATCTTTTTATATTACTTAATTTCATGTTTATTAAAAAGTTATTACGACATTTATAATTGTGTACCCCCTACGGGTTTCTAAAAATGATTAAACAATTTCCAGTAGACAGTGCCTAAGCTCGATGATTAATTTTGTAGATATTACTTTTAAAATGGAACGGATCATTTGTTAATATTTTTTTCTTCAACCCTGGTTTCCAAGGTATGCAAAAAAGGGTGAACCTTTAAGGGTTCTACCCAGGGGAACCAGAGAGTAGAGAAAAAATTGCCCGACACTTCAATCGAGGTTGCCAACAAATCTCGCCGAGTTTCCCCCGTGAGTTAAGTCTCAGTCCTGTGTATCAATCAGGCGAATCTACGAGTTAAATCTACTTTAGGATCACGGTATATCGTTTCCGGCGACAGTAGAATTACTATAATTCGTTGGAAACGCAGTGAAGGCGGAAGACCGGGGCAGGTCGCGTCTCGTCGACTCTGATTTCGGCAAATAAATGTCGCAGACTCGTGGACCCGACGCACTTGCCAATCTCCACGTGCAAATATAAACGGTGAAATGGGTTGCAAATAGGCCGACCGCTCGCGGCCGCAGGTACAGGGCCAGTTATCTATTGTTATCGGCGGACATATTGACTGTCGTGCGTGGTTAACACTCGAACACACCTATCACCTGTCCCTGTATAAATGTCACACACTTGTATTTAATACGTTTGTACATAGCGATTCGTTTTCAATAAATTACTCAGCGCTTTGACTTTTATTCCCTGTCACTTCCTGCCGTTGCGGCGCCTCGAACTCTCGCCATGGTCATCTTTGCGGGACGATTCTTTGCGCACTTTGTCTGGACGAGGACAACGTGATACTGTTAGTGTTTCGCGCGGCTCGTTTCAGCCCTGTTTTCCTTCCGTTTTGCTCCGCCTCGCGCTCGGTCGCTGCAATTTGACAAGCAACACGAAGAGATCTCACAGCGCTGGAATTTTTGCGGAGAATTCGCCGGAGGAACGTTACGTGGCTCCGCAATCTGCAAGGTAAGTCGCATTCTACTCTGTTTCCTGGACGCCTGCACTTCTGGTGTTTATTAGAAATCGTGACGTGGCACCTTATACTATTTCTTTTCACTAAACGTTCTTATCTTTTATCCAAGTATAATCATTACGCAGCGCCTCTTTATGAAAGTCTGAATATTATGAATTTACTTTCTTAATATGTGTAACAGATTGAAAATAATATGAAAATATTTTTGAACGATTCTAATCTTTTACTGATTTAAATTACACCTACTCATTTTTAGTTAACTCGGGAAGACTGCATTCATAATTGCAATTCTTTTTTGTCAATAGCTCGGTGTACGTCGTTTTTAATAAACAACACTAATTGCACTATGCTGGAGATATGTGTCTACAACGGTGGAACACACTTGGATACATGCAAAAAGTCTTTTAATTGTACGTCAGTTAGTTTCCCTGGAATAAATTCCTATAAATGTCCTGCTTCCAGAGTCATAGAAATCTTTCTGTTTCTGAATTTCAAATAAAACATACTATTTATATACATTATTATAATGTAATTATTTATACTGTATAATGCTGATTTGAATTGTTATTCACTCATCAATGTTTTTAAAATTCGCATACGACTTGAGAAGGCTGTTTCTACACCACCTGGAAAGCTTGAATTTATTTTTAGCATGTCCACAAAACGATGGCGGATTTCTGAAAGGACAGAGAGAACATCAGCCATTGACTGTCAAATTAACATCAACGTGAATGTGATGTGTGAGGATGACAAAATAATTCCTCGAACACCGAAAATAACGACAGTAATAATCAATGAGTAGTCAGAAAATTTCTTCACTCGGTGAGTGTCTAAGTCTTTATGACATTATTTATTCATGGTTTTAAGCACTGTCGGTTGACAAGTCTTTTTCGAGTGATTTTCATATTTCACGAACGTCCCCGACTTCTGCAAGCAATTTCAAACAGCATCCGCCAATGTCGAAGCGTCGACCAATTAATAGCCTAAATAAAATTCCGATTACGTTCGTAAATAGAAACTATACGCGGCACAACATAAAAATTGTACATCCAGTCGAACAGATATCAAATAATCTAAAATCCGCTTATGACGGAATCACTGTCGATTCGGAAATTTATCAAACTAAAGCTTCTCTGCGGCAAGTAATTTAGTAGTGGCGCTCTTGTGAAAAAATTTCATTTGCAGCTGTCTCGTTTTTCAATCTGACAGTGCCGTACTCAGTCGCATCAATCCGTAACGCCGGCTTGAAAAATGAAATTTTTCCTGTAATCGTATCAGGAAATATTGTTTTTTGATCTGTGCTGCTATACTGAATTTCAGACAAAAAAGAGCGGGCGATATCGACGAGCGAACGGGCGTGTAACGTTGCTCATAAAATGGCGCACACAAACGTCCAACATTTATTTGACGAAATTCAAGAAGAATCGTTGAAATGGTATAAAGAGATTAGTACTGAATTTCGCTGTGGTTTGTCTCTCTATCAATTGAATTAACTGATAAAAGGGTGTCTTTGCTTACCTCTCTAAAGCACCACGAAGAAATAAAATAGAAGTTGGTACAAAATTTGGTGTACTCGCAAGAACAATGAAAGTTTTAGTAACATAAGTAGACTGCAGATTTCGTGCATTTACGAGAACAATTAAAGGATGATAGACAAAACAGTAAAAATGTTTAAAGAATTAAAAATTTTCTAACTTATTAAAATGATTAAGAAAAATCTACCTAAATTGTCATTACATAGTGAAATAAAAGATTTTAAAATTTACCTTGTTGTAAGTGTGAGCTATGAGTGGTACAAAGATTTATTTATTAATGAAATATACAATTATATCATTCTTGACTGTAACTTGTACAGTGTGCACAGTTTCAATGGGCCATAACAAAATTTACAAAATTAGAACATATTTATATTTGCAGCCGAACGAATTTGTTAGAACCACTCAGTCGAATAATGATTATTGGCATGCCAGTACGATTCGTACGACGTGTCTGGGCGCCTGATAAAACTACTGAAAGCTGAAAGGCGATTAGCAGTGAATAGAGTTACCGAGAAAAAGAAAGGGAAATCACAGGAAGGAATGTTGTATCGCGTGTCCTTCGTAAACCCCGTCCTAAAGGGCAAGACGTGGGAGGGTTAGGGTCACGACTACGACGTTAATCCGATGTGAAACGCTCTCGACCCCACTGCTTTCCGAATTTTCCACGGGATTACGTGCAGAAGTTCTTCGCCACCTTTATTTACCCATGTTTTATATACCCTTTTTACTGCTTTGGTCTGTTTGTCGACTAGTTTCCTTTCACGGCCAAATAAATGCACGGGCTCGGCCAGATTGTGTTATAGCATGGAAAACATCATTCATTCGTGGATCTTTTCAGCAAACAGAAGATCTTATTTCTTACTGTGATTTTGATACTGTGATACGTCTCATACCATGATGATATCGTATCACATAAACGACGACTAGACTAGATCTTTAGGCAAAATAAAAATTTTCTGGAATAGGAGCCACTTTGAAATTGCTTTCCTTCTTTAATTATATAAACAGGTTGAAAGAAATATATCCCCACTTTTAACTATTTTAAATGGTTTCACTGTTTGAACCTGTAACTAGTCAAGTTTATTATAAATGCATAAAATCCGCAGTAAACTTAAGTAGATAACAAGATACTTGTATTTTTTAATTGCATGGAAAGCTCTTAAAAAAACATGAATAAAAAATTCTAAGGGATAATAAGTAACTTGTATTTTTTAATTGCATGAAAAGCTCTTTAACAGGGTGATCATGTTGAATATACAAATGTTGAATATAAAAATATGTGAATTAAAATACTTGTGTCAGAACTTAACGTGTATGGGATATTGGATGCTGTCAACTTGCTTAAAAATAAAATAAATACGTGGGTGTTACACGATAACAGTAAGCTTAAAATATTCTTTGACTGTAAGATAATATCTTTAATACGTAATTTACATGCTATATGAAGTCTATGTCAGCGCGTTCGCGAATTTGGCGCGAAGAAAGTCAGAGGTTTAAATGTGACGAGGGTTGGATTCAGGTATAACACGTTAATCCGTCGGGACACGTTTCACGGTATCCTACCTAATCCTTCTATCGAAAGGAATTAGTCTTCAAGAGCATGTATCCGTTTCCGCGTATAACGGATGGTTTACTTTACCTTGTTCACATTCTATTTTATATATAAACCTGGTGTATCTTGCATTTGAGAGAGATTTAACATTTTCACCGCGTGCTACATACGTACGTCAATTTCACTTATGAGTACATACTATTCTCTTATTATTTTATTCCACTTTATTTAGAATTTTGCATATTAATTTATCTATTAATATTATGACACGTGCGATTTTTGAAATAACGGGATTCAAACTATTCATACAGTAAAAGTCATCTTCACTTTTCACGTAAATGTTCATAGATTTAATATCTTCATGGTTACGTCATATTAAAAGTATGCCATTTTTTATAAGATTCCTTATGGCAAGATGAACATTAAAATAGAATTGATTTTCAGTCTACTTGAGATGTTTCCTATGAAATAATATTTCGTTGGCAACAAAGTATGGAAGGTTTCATCAGTGATTGATCAAATTTCACACTGCCGAAATAAAACAAACTAATATAAAAATCATATGAAGGAGGTAGCCTGCGATAGAAGTAACACAAAACGATCACGCAAACAAAAATAATGGTTCCGTTGCTCACTGTTTTCGTTGAATTCCCATTATTGCCCGAGACATGGAGTTAATAGACCCCGTAACGGCGAGAGAACAGTTTACCGTGATATGAACGCTAACATTTTTCGGAAAATTGTTTCCATAAATCAGAATCTCATTCTCGTCGCGGGAAACTATGACTAGAAAAGTATTCTACCGTGGCAAATATTATGAAAAATACAATACAAACATTTCATGTATGAATCTACAATGAATAAATAAAGACAATGTAATACAGAAGCCGTATATAATTATTGAACCACCAGTTTTTCCCAACAATGGAAATATGTACACCCGTCTAACTTATTTATTTATTGTTTATTTTAATCTTTATTTGAAATTGATTTTTGGTACGGATTTTGAATTGTCAAAATAGTGAAACTTTGAACAAATAGAATTTTCGGCCTTCTGGCTTGCCGTTGAGTTGTACTACTGTATTGCGGATATCTTTTTTGCCATCACTTTTTCCTAGTAGAAAGTCGAAAAATCGTCAAAAATTTTCGAGAATTTCGAAAATTGAGTTTTGTATTAGGAGAACATGATATCGAAGGAGGTATCCGGACTTTCAGTAGTTCAGGTCAACGGCAAGTCAGACGCCCGAAAAAAATTAAAAATTCTGTAGTACAGCGAACAGTTAATACAACATAGAACAAACTAGAATCTTGGATAATATAGATAAATGATATAGTATGCGAACAGCATCGATAAAACTATGATTGCAGAAGGATGTTTCTTTATCCCCGAGACGTTCAATAATAAAATGATTAACTAGACGGCATCTGTTGTTTCTCTCTTCTCGAGACAAAATCAATATTATGGATTCTCCGACGCGAGACAGACTTGACACATGTTCGCTGCTTAGCAATAAATAATCAATGTTTCTGTACGGTCGCGTTCACTTTAATTAACAATAACTGCAACGATTATTAATTTCACTTTAAATTTTCGTTTCGAATTGTACATATAGTGAGTTTTAAAAATTCACACGATGGTCATCTTCATATTCCACTAAAACTCATCGATTCTGTGTCAGTTTCAAGTTATTTAATGTACTACGTCAATAATTAAAGTATTTGATAAACATACGAATTTCGATAGAATCCGTAATGTTAATTATAATAAATATATGTAGCCGAATTGCAGCAGACAACTTACAAATAAATAACGATGTTATGGAATACTGAAACATTGTTTGCAGCGGAGCAATATAAATAAACAAGAGAGTTACTTATATCGACACGACAGTAAATCTAGTTTTCATGCTTTTTGTTTACCTCATTGCAACAAAATAATTTATAATGAATTGTCATATATGACAATTATGTTTAAATTCTTCTAACATTTTTACTGTTTTCTGTTCTTTCTACCCGTTTCTATCATAAATATAGAAAATCCACGGACTAATTATTAGAAATATAAATTTGTGTAATTTCCCGTATTTGAATCGGGTCTATGCAACAACACCGATCCATTTTCGGTCCCCGTGCACATAATTACATATTTTTCATTTAGTACCAATTTGGAGCGTTGTAATGTATTAACTAACGCGAACGCAGCCCCTAGATTTCGGTACTTATAAATTATATAGATAAATACAGTCGCGGCGGCGACCGGCGTAAATTCGCCTGTCCCATCCCCTAAATTTCGCCTTCGGTGAATATACGGGGCATATTTCGACGGGAACCAGTAGATCCCTAACTACATTAATCCTTTTAATATGAAAGTAACAACGCTCGGGTCTGCCGGTTACACCTGGTGCTTTGTACGGTCGGAGCGAGCGGCGGGGAAGACGGAACAAAAGCAACGGGAAGAAATTATTTATTGCGTGTGGCTTGCGTATCGTTTAAACCCGTTCCAGGTAATACCAGAGAACCGCAAACTAATTAAAGTCGTGAGCATGGTGAAAGTTAGACGCGCGTTTCTTCAAAGTGCATTCTTAGCAAGGTATTCGATCAATGATAAACGAGTGGATTCGGACGACTACGAGCAGACAAAAATTCATGCATATACATATAGAAATGTAAAAAAAATATTAATGCGAAGATGAATTTTCACGTTATGTTATCAGAAACACTAGAAAATATTGTAACGCTTCTTCATAGTGCTTCCATTTTTTAAAAACAATTTTTACGGTTAATTTTTATCTACATTTCTATGATAAAAAAATAGTAAATTTTTTATACATTACATCATCGTAATGCTGAATTTTTTCTGCGAAAAAAAATCAGTAAAACATTATCTCATATTGATACAGAATATAAGCATTTAATAGAATGTACAGCAAATATAAAATAAATTTTCAACGAAACATAAGCTCTCATGCGCACAGAGAAGTTCTTACTTATCGAAGCATATAATATTTCTCTCTTATATTACTGCGTACTTCATCAGAATCGAGCAAATCCACGGACGGAGAATTTCGCGGAAAAACTGTCCATTAAATAAACGTGACAATTTCTATCACGACGGAGAACAAAGTATAATGATCAAACACACATGAGAAATATTATTTGATCGCATTATCTGTTTAAACAATCAGCAGGAAATTGTGACTTCTCTATTAGATATATACGTATTGCTCGTTTGAAATTATATCTGCCGTGGGCATTGATACTTGTATCAATTCGAAAATCAACACGAGTTCACGATAAAACCTAATATTATTATTCGCATTAAATTGTAGCTTGCGATCCGGCCTGCGCGATGAGAACGGGGAAAATGCAGCCTGTGCGAGGATGGGGAAGGCGAAAAAAAATGGTTATCGAGCGAATTCACGAACGCAGTTTGCACGGTCTAAATAATAATCGAGAGCACGTAATGGTTCTCTCTCTCTCTCTCCCGTTATTCGTCACACAGAAGAAACTAATCAATCAATAGTCAATTTACGGATAGACCGGACCACTCACGTGATTAACCGGCGCGCATTGTCACGTTTCCGTTCCGTACGCAAATTGTTTATACCGGCTCGAAGTTAATGGACAACGGGGCTCGCAGGCCAGACCGGGGTTGCTACACTTTTATTTCCAATAAATCTAAATGATTGTTTTTCCCCGAGCTAAAGAGAACGAGAATTTCCCCCCCGGTCGTCGTGGAAATACAACGTTAATCCCGAACAATTCCACGCAGAAACAAAACGGCGGATGCAGAAACACGTGAAAATATAAAAGAAGAAAAAAAAGCTGGCATCAAGCTGTCGCATAGTTACCGTTGTATTTTTAACTTGTTTGCTTAAACACTGAAAATCGTACATGTAAACGCGAAATTCAAGAGCGCGTCCCGGAAAAAATTAAGCACTCTTGCTGCTTTGATAAAGTTCTTGTGCTTTTTAATTCTGTTAACATCTGGACACCACCATGGGTACAATCAATTTGATTATATTCTTTCGAAATGAGATGACATTCGCGGTCAAGTAAAATGTAATATGTTCGAACACGATCGTTTACTAAATAATGAGGTATAATATAGTATTGCACTTTAAGAAATGATTCCTGCTTTCCTTTTTATTGGATTAATAACCGAATCAGAAAAACGAAAAAGCAATAAAATGTCTAATCGATATTTTTAATAGGTTCATTTAAAAAAAAGCTCTGAAGTAGTCTGTTATGTTTTAATAGTTAAATAATGTTTTGTCGCGGAAAGTTCGCGGATGTTCCGGATCACTGCCCGCCAAGTTAATCTTGGACAGCTAGTTCAAATGAAAGAATGATCGCAAAAGACAATAATTGATTCGCATGAATTTATATCGCAAGAATACGTTAATGGAAGCGTTTCGTCCCGGACCTGCTAGTGGACTCATCAGTAAGGCTGATCTAGCAGGTCCTGCCTTATACGCGCGCAGATGATGATGCGTAGATTCGTGTTTATGATTGAACGCACGCAAAGAATCTCGATTGATTTGATCCGGTTCGCGAGGGATTTTGATCGACGCGATCCCGGTTTGTCGGATGTCCTGACCACTGGACAAGGAACTACCGTGATGCTAACTTTGTACGTGTTACGAACGATCGATAAGTTACGACGTTAGAGTGTAAAGATCAACTGAGGGACTTCGTCTTCTAGTCCTAGCGCGACGCTCGTAGGACTCTCGAATATGAAATAAGATGCACTGATTGGTTCCTGCAGAAGTTGAATTTCCCAATCAGTACACACTTTGACTTTTAGGACCTCCTTCCCGTAGTTCTGAATGAGGCCCTGGGAAGGAGGAGTGGGGCGAGATCTTACTCGGTCGAGTACTTTGTAATCTCGAGGGTGTAGAAAAAACTAAACGTTAAACAGACGTCTTGACTGGTCGCCAAATGACCTTAGTTTGTTTGATTCTCAAGGAGGATATTTAGGCACGTTCGCATCATAAATCTTGTCTTTAGAAAACCTACGAATTCTGTTCCTATGCGACGAAACAAATAATTTGATGTTCATTTTTATGGGTTTATTTTACGAAACGTTGAATTAATTGGAATAATCATGTCAAATTCCAGTTTACGAACGCCGGAGCCTAGAGCGGCACGTGAACTTAAAGTTCAAGCGAGTTCCCGGGCGAACTTCGAAATAGTTCCGAAGCAGAGAATAGTTCTCTGCTGAGTGAAAATGTTTTAGAGCCTTGATATGTTCAAGTGCTATCAAGATTGTACTCCCGTGAGTGTACCTAGCACTTGAATTCAATTTACTTTTTCTTTCTCATCCGCGATTTCAGTCCTCGATCGTCACAACCATTGCTCATAATCGCGCGCAGCTTTTTATACGAATACTACTTGAAATTATCTGCACATTCGTACAACCGAAATGGAAAAACTTCGTACAATTTTTTTTAACGAAGATGAATGAAAATTTCAGCATTCTCTTCGATTAGAGTATGTTCACTTTGTTTTGCCACATGAATTTATTTGTATTTAAGTCTATAATGTTTTTTGGAAAATAATAATTATTGTAACTCGAATTTGAAACTTTTTAGATGAAATAACATCGGATAAGGGAATTTTCGAATCATGATCTCCAGGGTCCAATAGCTGATTAGATATGTCAGCTGTGCTAGCTGCAATTTTACATCGTACAGCTGTGTCAATATTTATACTTAAACTGCAGTAATCGTCGCGACGAACGATAGAACGTAGGACGGAATATCTCCCGGCGTAAAAGATAATCATCTGGGACGTTTTTCAACGTCCCCATTAGAAAGTGGCGAGGTCTGCGTCGTCCGAAGTAATTGAGTCCTACGAATCCACCTTAAAACGTAACGCTCCGTTCCACGAAAAGAAGCACGAACAGAATTATTGGATGTTTGCTCGTCGAGGAAGTAGCTTAACGGATGAGAACGTGAGCGGACTTTCGACGACCGGGAAATAAACGGAAGACACGGAACGTTCTTGTTCCCGACTCGTCCGTCCAGTTATATTTTTTTACGTTTAACCTGCCGACAACGGTGGCTGGGTCTATATCGATCCCAGATTAATTGAACTTACAATTTTAGCTATCAAGAGTTACTTATCTCGACCTTTATGCGAAATAAAAGTTGTCTACGTCGATTGCAAGAAACGTTGGCCATATAATAGATATTTTTTTCCTTTAATAATCTTAGCCCCTTGCCGTATCATTTTCTGTACAGTTTATATTACAGTTTTATAACGTAGAAGAGAAAAGGAAATTTATATTTTTCGTATGGCTACATTTATTTAAATGCTTAAATATTGATTACAAACGAATCAAATTTTATTTCATTTAAAAATAAAGACGTAACATTCATATTTGTTAGACTTTGTTTAAAATCTTCGTCACGAGTCGGACTTGATAAAATACGGCAAGGGATTAATAAGTTCAATCTATGATCATTAGTTAAAATGTGAAACAAAATTATTAAAAGTGAAACACGAATAAAATTTTGTGAAAGATTAAAAGAAAATTTATTCGAAAAACTAATTCATCGGAAGATTTAAACATTGGTATGCGTGTGTAGGTCTTTCACAAGAATTGATTATTGCCATTAATTAGCGTAGAGCAGAGCATTACATTTCAATCGCTCCACTTATTCGTATAGACCATGTTAATGATTCATAATGTAATAATGAAATTCAAAATATTAATCGCTTTATGTTGTAGCGTTGCGTGGCCTTTATAAACGATAACACCCGCAGTTAATTACTCGATTGCAAAAACATGTGCCTCAGTTATCGTTAAATATAGAAATAATTGATGGAATAATTATTTCTTTAAGAAATTGCAACTGAAGAATGTTATATCGCAAATACCTTAATTTTTAGAATAAAAATTTGTGACAAATTTTGATTTTCAACGTACTGAAGTAGAAGAGTAATGTATTTTCTTTCTGAATATGTTTAATAGGTTGAAAATAATATAACATTACTTTTAAATTCTTCTAATTTTTTTTACTGTTTTAAATTACAACTTTCCGTCATAAACGCGCCAAATCCATCTAGTTATAATTTAAAATGAGACTTAAAATAGCGTTATTAAAATGAAATAAAATGCTATGGGTCAACTGAGAGGAGCAATGGTTGAATTTTGCATAATTTAAGAGAAAACTAAGGTGGTTTGGGGGAGACTTTGGAATCATCTAATATTTCCCGCGGTTAAGTGGTTAAATGGGCGTGAAATATGGCGGCCAGAATAGAATGTCATCTTTTTGCAGCCTCGAATTTCCTTCTTTCTGCTATTACGTGGAAAAATAAGCAAGAACGACGACGGTGTGGCTTGATTGTCGCGAGAAAATGAGACCTCCTCAACTGTCCTGCAGTTAAAGAAACTGCCTCGAAACTGAAACGAGTCCATCGGCTATAGGGATGTGATTCGAAAAGTTGCGGATAATATTAATAATTTCGAAGTATTCGGGCGGCTACTATACTTTATGGGCCTCATAAAAGGACTTTCAACGGCGCGGCATTTACGGGCACGGTGGGTCCAGAGTAAACGGGGTTAATGATTAAGAATGGGCTTTTCTAGCAATGAGTCTCGAGTAAGTTACTGCCAGTGCTTTGCTGCTCTTAGACCTACTCTTTGTTTCTTGAGGATTCAGCCCGTTCCCGTTGACTACGATTTATTACTAATCAGCCTGTCGCCTCGTAAAACACAAACGAACTAATGAAAATAGAAAAGGGGCACTGAAAACATATTTCAACTTTGTGGACACTTTAAATAATTCTCACATTCATATTTCGCGAATCGAATTTAATGATAGCCGACGTTCAATTAAAAACGAAATTGTAGCTCGACTGTAATAAAATATCATGAAATTGATAATAAAAAAGATTATTAAAAACGAGAGTACAGGTTCGATTAATGCACCGAGGTTGAAAATGGAACAGCGAAACCCGAGCATTTAAAAAATTCACGAGATTGTGCTTCAACGCTGCAAACTAAAGATCGCAAGAAAATTTTCTTTGTCGGAAGTATTAATTTACAAGAAAGTCTGTAGTCTATTTATCATTTCTATTCGATAATAATAACAGCAAATAGTTATAATAATGCAATAAGTTACGGATTGTAAACATCGATCGAAGGAATTGAATATATTTATCGTAATTTGAAGGATAGCCATAGGACACAGCGATTGCGCAACTATCTATCAGAGTCAGTACCAATAGATGAGCATTACACGGCGAAATTTGTCCTGAAAGGGCGATCGATATAACGATTGTCTGTGTCTTTTTATTGCCGGTCATTTTTTATCAATCCACCATTATCTACGGAGCTGTTCAATTGAATTAATCGACGCGCAACGCGAGCGCGCCGATTTTTCACGGCAAAAAAGCCCGTAGCACGGTTTCCATTTCCATTTGGCCGATACTTTGGTCCCCGGACGTCTCGACGTGAGCATCATGCATTATTGATCGAGTCCGGTATAAATGCCGGAAGTTGGCTGAACCGGCTGCAAGAAATTCATGCGCTCCACTCCCTCGAAGATGCGTCTCACTCGGTTTGACTGCTGTCTCCCTCTTCCTTCAAGTTTCATATACGCGGACGATCATGGGCGAGGATTCAACATGTTTAACCTCCAATGTGTATTAATCTTACGAGCATATTTTTCTTCGTAATAAAAAGCGTCGCTCGGGTACCATCATACAACTTTATGCGTTATGGATTTTATGTATGGCGATATTTATGTGTGGAAAAAATGAGCGGATCAAGTATAAAGAAGCATCAGAAGAGTTTGCGATTTTTCTTACGTTATTTTGCACACGTTATCATTATATATTATTATTACTATAATAATATAGAAGTTAATTGTATTGGTTATTTTATTTACACAAAATACAAATGAAATTAATTTATAAATTATTCTCATTTTCTTCTGATTCGTAAGTGTTATCTTTGAACCTGTTGTCAGACAAAAAATAAAATATTATATATTACAAATTCTAAGATAATTTTTTGGTTTTTATCAGTTGATTTATAAAATGTCATCATTTAAATTATTGAACTAGACAAAAAACAAAAGTTGCATCACTCTGTCCCTTAAGGCGAGTACTTTTTTATAAACTGAATTATGTATAATTCTCTTTTGAACTCGCTGTTGCGCAAATTCCTCCTTATTCGTCCATTTAAGGGACTGAATTTTTCTGGCTGTACAATTCTCGCATCTGAACGCAATAAGAAGCTTATACGTCGCGAATGACAGATCTTTGTAAGCGATCACGCATCGTCGAAGTTACGAAACTACGAAGAGCCCAAGACTGATAGAGGAAAATGGGAGACTCGTCCGTTATCCTCGGCGAATCGGAAGAAATATCCTTCGCTGAAGCATGCAGCTAGGTTGCTGCGCGCATGATGGATGCGTCGGAGATTACGTTCTAAGAACGCAACGGTCTTTGCGTTACCTGCAACATGGTAAAATAATTGAAAGCGGAGAAGGTTGTTGTCCAGGTTGATGAAACCTGATGCAGTGGAAATTGATTGCTTCGGAAGTTGGAATGGAAACGGAATTTTCTTCACAGTTCGATGAAACATACCATGGTAACCAATGAATGATTTACATTCATTCATCCTCTTTCCCTTCTATTTCGAACACAGAGGAGAACCAAATAATGGTTTTAAAAAAACATTAGTCGAAATGTATTGGCAAAGTTAGCGCATTACTTATTTCTCCTATTCGTTCAAATTTCATCTACATTATCGATAAATATATTATTCAACTTTTTTTTCGTCGATTTTAAATTAAACGAAATTGTTCCAATAATGTGCAAATAATGAAAAAACTAATGAAACATTCATGAAATTTCAGCGCGGATATCTCGGAAACAATGCGAAATAGCGAAAAACTGAATGGTGCCAATCTTATGGCACGTTTTGTCGACTTTAATCTTGTATCGAATAATCTTATCGCTAGGACGCATAGTTTCCGTGATGTAAGCGAAAAACTGAAAAAAGGGACCTTCTAGTATGCTTACCTCCTAACTAGTCCGAAGAAAGTCCCAAAGCCAAAAATTGTGTTCCTTCCATTTTCCTCTACACCCCCTTTAAGCATTCATTGACTGGACTATTTATCAAAGAAACTGTTTGCAAGTTCAATACCAAAAGCAGACAAGTCGTATGATTTACTTGGAACAAAATAATTGTCTGATTTAAGGCACTTTGTTTATGTAAATGCCGTGTAAATACGCACTGCAGGGTATCGCAGGCTGTTTTATTTTTATCCCCTGATATATTAAATGACAACAGTTAATTCCTTTTTCTTTTTCGGCCGATTTGAACTGAACATACCGAAGAGAAGGCGAAATAAAATGTTTGATTGCGATTCATAAATCGTAATACATACGTCCCACGATTTGTAAAACTAACATCATATATTGGGATTAACAGTGCGCAGAACAGCAGGAGAAAGAACATGTATGACTTGTAATAACTGTGCAAGCAAATACAATTTTTAAAATTAAATACGATATTCTCGCTAATTATCAAACAATGCACTTGAGCGGATTGAAATAAAACACAGATTTGTACGTCGATATAAATTCTTCGATTCGTTGAATTAATATAAAGATGAATTTACAAGACGAGAATAACGCGACTGTTGTTCATTGCGTGTGCTAACTACATCAGCGTTTACATACCCGTATTGTTAGATGAATACTTGTGATCTCATTCTATTACCTTTCCCCTTCTACGTCCCCTGTCGTGGAAGTATCCTGTACTGACAGAGAGAGGGTAATTTTTCCCAGCTGGCGACACTGATGCGTACCAATTTGTAAAAATTTAGAAATAAGTATTAAAGCTAGTAAAAATAATTTAAATAAAAACTTTTATTCCAGAGGATCCGAACTTGTGTAAAGGCTGCATTGAAAAGCTAAAAAAAACCAAGCACACGATAAAATTCATAAAATAAATAATAACATGATAACTGTAATTTCTCATGGTGTTTGGAACTGTGCAAAACATTCCGGTGAACCTAGCATTAGCAAGGACTCTAAACGAGGACACAGCATGATCATCGTCGAATTATCAGCGGCCGTGCGTCACGTGGACAACAACGATGCGAAATGCACCGAACATTCGAAGATGGGATTTCACGAAGTGCAAATAACTTAACACGCCGCGAAACTTCCGCGATACCAGCGCGTTCCGGCTTTCTGGTTGCTATAATTTATTCGCGCCGCGCGTCGTAAATTTAAAGTCGCTGGAGATGAGTGCGCGGTACACATCGAATTTACGATAGCGCATTTACGAGCACGCCGGAACGCGTCCGTTTCAGTTTCCCCTTTATTACGGGACGCGAATTAAAATTGTGCGCGCGCGGGGAGTTCAATCACTTTATACACGCCGACTGTAATAGCCGCATTTTTTTTCGACGGGGACCCGCGACGCGCAGAACGCCGCCAAAAGGCGTCCGCGAAATTTCATTAATCCTTGTCATAAAATCCAGATGAAAAAAAACCTGTGAACTTACAATAAATTTCGTTATCGCAAACGCGCGCGCCTGCGAAACGTTGGTTTTCGGATGGGTAACGGGTGAATTTCAGAAATTCCTTCCACTTGCGTAAAAGGGAAATGATTTGTAAAATTGCAAACTGGAGGATGGCTCGTGTAAATTTTCGAACACAGCGTGCCGTAGAAAACTGATATCTGTTATCGTTTCTAGCCTTTTGCTGCAATTATAGCTGGCTTGTTTTTGCCCAGCTGAACGGTCGGTGCAGTTGTTAATCAGAAACAAAGCTATTTTAATTAACACATTGCTGTTGGCGATTCTTTCTGGTTTAGTCGAGAATATTGAAAATATTGGGTTGTTGTGTATGAAATGATTTTAAAATTGTTATAATACGTTTTGATCAAGGAATAATATTATAGTCAGGGCTGGTCATGTTTGACTCGGTGACTCCTACTGTCTCCTTCAAGTACACGCCATTACTATAGAGCAAAATCATGTCCCGGCTTTAAGGAGTACAGCTGATCATTGAGGACCTATATAGAATTTTCATTTAAATGTATAGTTTTATTTCAACGTCAGTCAATCCGAGTCAAAACACAACACAATAATCTCGCATTTCATGCGATGTAATCTAATTTCATGTATAGTTCTACGCGATTTCTGAACTGTTCCTGGTGCTATAAATTTAATATGCCATCTTCGGCGAGTGTTTGCTCTTCCATCAAGAGGATATGTACTTTTCCACTTTTTAATTTCACTCTAAAACTCCCTACGTTATGAATTCTGCTCCGTTTTGTTACTAAGAAAAGTTTCCGAAAACTTTCTGTGAACGCGTGAGTTTACGCAAAATTTTGTGTATTTATAATTGAAACAGTGGACAGAGTTTACAGAGGAGAGAAATTTCAGCAATTTTGTTTTCAACTCTTCGAAGTTGTTTTATTTTATAAACTCTGTAATTTCGTCGAACTAGTACCTGTTCTTATCAGATCTAGAACTTTTCATAAATGAGAAAGAAAATTTGAATTTTGTAACGTACAAAATTCTGAAGGATCATTGGCTGTAAAATAAAAACTATAAACTAATTATAGTTAAAGAAATTTTAGTACATTGCTCGAATGTCAGTTTATAAGTATACGAAATTTAAAATATGATTAATATCATTGCTTTTAAAAATTCTAAAATGCTCCAATTTTTTCTCAAACATCGTTAATCTTATTCCTACTGTTATAACTGTGACAAAAACTATTCCAATTGCTTACTAAATTCTAGTACATTGTTCGAATATTAGTTTATAATTACAATAATCAATGCTTATCTTTCAAAATATTCCTCCGAAATTGCTTTAGAATCAGAGCTTGCGGGAACGCATAAAATTTTGCGGCAAGGTACTTTTAGTGGTTGTTTGATGAATGATCTCGCGTTTTCAGCACGGTAAACCTATCACGTGGGTGACATCATCGCGTTACTTGTCGTCTTAGTTGGTTGATTTACAACAAAGTGTAACGCAAACTACACGCGTGTACACGTCCGACCGACCCGTTTGCTCCAGCCCGGTTAATGGCTACTTTCGGTCGCTATACGTCCAGCAGCGACAACGGAGGCGTCCTCGCCGAACGCATTTTAGAGCACGGTTCGTTAAGGAATTACCTTAATAGCGGTCATTGAATTTAAATTAAACTTCCGACGAAAGTTGAAACGAATTCTTGAATTTTTAAGCTCTTTTTCGTGGCGCGCTGTGCGGAAAAGCAAAAAAAAGGTGCTTCAAACTACCCTTCTAATTTCGGTAGGTTCACCTACGGGTTTCCACTAAATTTCATTCAGTTCTTTGTGAATCAAATTTACTACTGCGCGAGAAACTATTTTCGTAAAAATGGCTCCGAATTTGTTCGCCGAACTCCTGCCAATTTGCGATATCATCGGTCCCGAAATCTGAGCAGTAACGAATTCGAAGGCTCTATCTCGATCTGAAACCATGGAACCTTCACAGGAAGATTATAATAATCAATGAATATAATCAAAAATCTTCATGCTAACTAGATTACGAGTCTACGCATTGACGATAGAAGGAATACCTCAAACAGAGAATAGTAAAGTCATTTAAAAACATTGTTAGATCATTTTCAAATCGTTCAAGATTTCAATGGTATTAATAAATTAAATGTGTCAATCGTTCTGGTATCTTGCAATCAATGCGGACAATTATTGTTTATGGATAAAATCCACAGCCTAATAATAACTTTAGTTATTCTAGGTTTAAAAAGTAAGTTGTAAACGTAGAATAACACAAAGTTGACGAGCACTTCTAATTAGATTCAGTATTCAGTAGTTATGTGAAAAAATTTCATTTTAAATTTTCAACTTATTCTTATATGTAGTCGCCTTTTCGGTTTTACTATTATTTACTGATCACCCTGTATATTGTTAATACGAGTCGCTCCAAAAAGAAGCACTTTCATAGGAAAGGAAAGTGGCGTATTCGGGGGAAATTTTGTCACTCTCTCCGTCGTCGTTCGTGCGTCCACGTTGCTCTCGTTCCAGTCTGCCGCGCCGGTTACGACGGGCCACTTTTGCGATTAAAGTTTTACTTTCGCGTCGGGCCAGTGTGTTCTTCTGACCGACAGCTTCTTAAGCAGGGCCAAGAAAAGAGTACTTGAAATAATTTCCCCGGAGGTCGGTCGTATATAAGCGAGTACAGACCGCTCTTATTGCGGCAAATATACCTACTAGCCGCCAGCGGAACAGTTCTATTAAAAATGCGTGGAATAAATTAGATGAGTCCGACGGAATTGGTTATGCAGCATTGTGCAGTTCATTAACTAAGTTAACATCGCGCCTGCGTTATCAGTCTCTCTTCTACGGGGTTGTTCAAAAGAAATGTTATTCTGATACGCGAAATGTATCGTTTTCACACTTTTATCAATTCTACCAATCAAATTCTCAATTATTGCTTTACGTTAAAAAGGAGCTCCTCAATTTCCTTTTAAATAACAATCTGGAAAGAAGTTTATTCGTTCACGTCTGAAGTTGTCACAGCTGTTAGAAAATGTACTGTGCAATTTTCATTACTGTAGAATTTAATTTTGTGAATACTCAAATACATTTCAGGCACATGTGCGAATTAAGACTTCAGATTGCTGATCGTGGTTTCAGTTTTTCTTATTAGTAGAAGAATTAACACATTTAGTTTCTCATTTATTAAACCTAATTGTAAGCACGATTATAACTGACGCCACTTTAACAAAGAATTAAAAGTAATTTAAAAGATCGAGCCACGATCTTCTCAACCTGCTTTTCGTCTTACGCAAACTGTGAAATTCGAGCCGAAAGTTTTGACTTAATTGCCACTAAGTCCGAAGCCAATCGGTCGAGTAGATCTTGCGAACCATGGCAGCCAATTTAGAAAACATAGTTTCGAGAAAATTGTGTTTAAAGTTTCCGGTATTTAATACTCCTCTGGTGATCTGCACTGAGCGCGCCGCCTCTTTCAAACCGCTGTAACTTCGTCAATTTGGAGAATTTGTAAACACTGATTGAGTAATATATTTTGGAAACGTTGTTCCTTCGGAACATACAAACAAGATGATATTCTTCGAACAGTCTGCACATAAACAAAATAATTGTATCAACCCCTTGTTTTCATTAAGTTCAAGGTAATCCCTTAGGTCAGAACGTAGGGGTGAATCCAAATAGAGTTCGATAGAAGAAATTATTATTTCATAAACGGTGGGGTTGAGAGAGGGGTTTCGCTCTGTGAATGCAAGGCAAGTTTACAAGTCGTGGTCTCGATGCCTCGTGACCGCACACCGATCGATGTCCGGGGGCGAACGTGACTAAACCTTTTTTTTCCCCATCGAGCCGAGGGTGAGAAATGAGACGGCGGCATTAGCGTCCCTTCGCCGCTTCATAGTATGGGTTGCAGGTGCGAAAATTCCATTTCCTTCCGCCTGTCACACGGCTTGGCCACAATTTTCGTTTTTGGCGTACGTGCGCAGACCCTGCCTTTAAATGTTCCACGAACCATAGGCGGGAAGGGGTGTGGAGGCTGGATATCCCCGTTGGTCCCGAGTGTAAAACGTCCTCCGGAGCCCGTTCGCCACCCTTCTTTTGCTGGAGACGCGATCGGAAAACCTTACCGGCAACGTGCTCGAGATCAATGACGAATTTAGCCGACGCGTGTCAGCCCACACCGTGAAATATTTCCGCCCGCTGCACCGCGGGGGTATCGCTACAAAATGTTGCTATTTCGATAAAATTCAAAGGAGCGCCGGGCACGTTACGTCGACGGTCGCACGATGGAATTCTGATGACGGATATGAGCATTCGTGCACCCGGATCGGTCGCGGCGCCAATTCTTGATTTATTGTCATGGATATAGTGTAGGCCGCTCCTTATTTTCCGACATTCATTTTTTTCCTAGTCTCGCCCCCCTAAATTGTGAGATTTGGTCAGAAAATAGTGCAAAGTTTAGAAGCAATCGGACAACGAAAACCTATTCCGCATTTGTGTTAAAGTTTACAAATTTTGATAATTTCATGTCATTTTCGAACATAAGTATCACTCAGATGAATCATGATGTGATTTACGAGTTACTTTTAGAAAGCGTGCACAAAATTTCTGTGGAAGACAATTATCAGCCAAATATTTGACACGTATTTTTCTTTTCGGCCATCATCCATGTTGAAAGGATGAAGACAGCTCTGAAATTTATGGATTTTCGCAGATTCTACACAACCGTAAGCGTAGCTACTTTAAATCAGAATAATTTTTTTATTTAATTCAGTTTTATTTTATGCGAGAGAAATTAATTTAGCAGAGAATGTTTAATGAAAATTTTGTAAAAGTTGCGTTTGCCGGAATACGGAAAAAATAGTAAAAATTGCGGTTCATAAGTTTTTTACCGGGATCGGCACTGGAAATTTAAAAAATCTGTTTTGTGGAGTCAGAGACGTAGAATATATCTACCTATGCAAGTAGCATAAGGACCATTTTAATAAGACTAGCAGTATAGAAAACGTTCGTATTCATGCAAGCAGGCCTGCAATGACGAGAGAAGTAGTATGAGGAACCCTTTCTATAAAAAACTATAGGAACTATGGAATGAGTAGGCTACAAACTTTTATACATTTAGTAATAGATTAGAAAATTCTAAGAATGTTATTATTATGTCTTTATAGTACCAAAATTATTACGAGATGAAAAGAATAGATATTTGACTCCTGCTTCCCACAATCCAAGAAGTAGTAAGGGAACCGTTAGGTCAAACAAGCTCGTAGATTTCTTTTTTATAAAAATTATATGATTTAGATTTCACACAGAGCGATTAATAATTAATTGTGAGAGCAATGAATTAATTTGCGCACCTACTACGTCGCACACAATCTACCAAAGATTGACATATCATCAGAAGAAGGAAAGTTCCACATAATTAGTCAGGTGTATTAGCCAAATAATGAAAAAAACTGGTAGCCAAGCAAGATTTCCTAGTTCAGTCTGTATTTGCTATTTATCAAGAGAATGGATTAGACGTTTCACCCCGAGAAGGCTCAAAACGACTTCTTTGATACAAGGATCGCGCCAGGCTGTCGCTCCCGCGACCATGTCACTTCCAAAAAAATGCTCGATCCATCACGTAATGTCGCCGCACGCCAAGTGTCTGACTAATCACCTTCCTGCGCTACTCGCCCTCGATGTCTGGCCACGTATTGATTTACGCTCCTGAGTCGCAACTTCTGGCGTCGCGTCGTTTTCGCATAACTATGGGGCAGTGAACGACGCTCTCGCATTGGTCACGTCGCGCCCGATGCGTCACGATGCACACGCAAGTCGCATAGCACGCGCGGCCTTGTCCGTGCACGGATGCCTTAAATCATGCAATCACGAATCATGCGTTGGAACGGCCGCTCTGCATTCGTTCCGGCGCCCTTTAACGCTCCGATGACCACTGACGCCACTGTGGCGTCCTGCGATGTTCCGCCACTCGTATCTAGCGATACCTATTGTGTTTTCCGTGTGCCATAACATTCTAAGCACTCTGCTATGAAATCTATCATTCTGTGCCTCGATTTGTTAACTTTTAAATTGTGTCCCCCAAAAATCTGTAAACATTTAATGGTTCTCTGGAGTGCAAGTATCATTTGTTTTTATTGTTACTTTTTTCTTGCTTCAAAATACTCCAAAATTAAATTCAGGAACAAAAGTTAAATTATAACAAAATTTTAATCGAAGATGGTATTCGCGAGATAGTTGTTTTTACTTTTGTGGACACGTATCTAGAAGAATTGTTTTACAGTTTGTAAATTCTTGGATATTATAAATTAGTTCGAATCTAGAGAGAAAAGCCAGACCCACCTTAATTACTTAGTGGCCAGACACATTTCGATTACGAATTGAAACGAAATCAAGATGACTAAAACATGATCGAAGTTTCAGACATGTAATGGACAGTCTAAGGGGAGAGACGACTTATATATATTTAATTTCGAAAATAATTCCTTATACTCAAATAAGTAATTGATGGATTTTTAATCAAGTGAATCAGACACATTCTGATTCCAAATTAATAGTAAACCTGCCACCACCGACCAAAATGGCCGGTTCCAGATTTATTACAAGTAATGAAATTATAAAAACGATATTATAAGAATTGATTCTATAAATATCTTTCGTAGAGCACGTATTATAATAGGAGCAGTCAGGGGCAATTACCTTTTAAGGCTAGGTAGATTCAGTGTTAAACTAAACTCATACCATTATGGATTGAATCCGAACCAAGTGGATGGAAAAATTCTGAATAGTGTATCGTTTGAAATAAGTCGGATCTATATTGGTAACAAATAGAACCTGAGATCCAAGTAAACGAAATAATTCCAGAATATTGTATCATTTTTCCACAGTCCAATTGGAGTGTCGTCTGAATGATCCCGTACCTATCGACCATAATGCAGCGGCTCACACGAAGCCGTGAATTTATGAACGGGAAGCCCGCTTACCGGCACCGCCTTAATTTCGAAATTGCTTGGCACGCACAACACGCTTTTCTATGAATACGCAGCGGATCCGCGCGTGCGGGGGCGCGGCTGGTAAACGGCACGTATCACAATTCAAGTCGCCGGTGTGATGCGATGCAGCATGCAATAACGCCAGGGACACGTAACATTATCGCGCGAAATAAATTGCTCCCCTGTTGCCGCGGAAAAAGTCGTTTAAACAGTCCCCCGGAGCACGCCCCCCGTCTCGCTTTGTAATTAATATTCGGTTAATCTGCGTGCCTTCTATCGACTGCGTCGCACTTTGAATAACATCGCCTCCATTGTGTCGAGATTTCACTCGGCGTCTGCGATTCTGTCGTTGCACTTTGCTACTTGCGTTAATTAACTGGATGCTAAACAAAATTAAAATTGTTTGCTGATCGTACAGTGTGATATATTTAATTTAGAATGTTCACGTAGATTTTGATAACATAAAGCTCACTATGTTATAGTTGCAAACTAGAGCACTCAATTTTTTTGAAGATGTAAAATACATTATTTGATCACTAGATTGCGGATCTTTATGCAAAATAAAAATTCTCTGCGTCTATTGCAAGGTACTGGTACCAGATGAATGTTTGTTTCTGCCTATAACAATTTTAGTAAGTTGGTAATAATTCATTTATACTATTAAATTGTTTAAATGCATAAAATCCGCGGGCTATCGGTCACTATAATATTTCATAAAGCATAGTTTGGCAAATCAATGTATTGTTAATGCACAGTAGATTGTAGAGTTTAATACGGTAAGTACATATTTTGCTAACCCACATGGAATATTTCGTAACTGATATGAAGACATAAAGAAATGGTTCTTTTCTCCGTTATTGAACGAAACCAGCTACATTACATAGTATTAAAGTTTCGAAGGTAACATTATATTTCAAATGTAATATCGTATTTCTTTTATTCGCAACATAATAAACTTACCTGCAACGAATTCAAGGATATGCGCCACTAAATCATTCCGTTTTATGGCTGCTCATAAAGTGCAGTGTAACTGTGGTCTGGCCTTGTGTTAGTAGCATGGTCAAGTAGGGTCTATTTGGCCGAAGTTGTGCTACACGATCCGACTCTCCAGGGTAGTGTGACTTTACAATCTTGCAACAATCTTGGAAGTGTTGTTGTGACCCTGTGTCACAAACTTTGGATTTCGCCGCTTGTATATCCTCAGCACTTACACCGTGAATCAGCCGAGTCAATAATGGAAGTGAATAATCGACAGGTCTCTGGAACTCAGTATAATGACAAGCTTAATATTACGAAAAATTTAAACATGTTCCGAGAAGTCAATTCAAAATTTAAAGTGGTCTAAACTTCTTCGATAACTGATACAACATTTAATAACCAAATTTATATTTTATTCTAACTTTTGTAAATTTAATTCTGACAATCTATATTTACGAAGATATTGTTCATTCGTAAGAAGCGACACAAGTCGAGATATACTTCTGAAAAAGTAGAATAATAAATATGTAAATTTTGGTGCACTTTATAACTAGTGTACATGACAATTAATCTAGTACCTAAATAACAATAAATTATTTTACATTTCTAAGTTGGCGATATAGAAAGAAATGGCTCTGCTGTAAAATGCCATTTGTCCAAATTCCAAAATGGATTACAATTTGATTACGGAAAATATGAGTACTTACTGTTCATTTCATTGTAGTGTAAATTGCTGAAGGGCAATTTTCCAATTGGTCTATATAAAGTTGTATGTCAATTACAATTTTTAGCAACTATTTCTTCGTTCCTAGGAAAAATGGTTTCAGGTGGGTATAACGCAAGGGAAAAGCGGATGTATAGTTCTCGAAGCAAGGCATTTACGAAACGATTTTCTAGAACGTGAGAACTACATTTTGCATTCGATTCATGTGATCGAACAGGTGTATAGAAATACCCGACATAATTGCGTTATGCAATTTTAATCTCGTTGATCCAACAGAATGATTCTAACTGAGAAATTCGATAATAAAAACGTTTCATGCTGTCGTTTTATACTATTCTCGTACCGGGGATCTTTCTACACGTACAGCTGCCCTGAAAATATTAACGTTTTCAGTCCAACTATTCTCAAAAATAAATTGTAAATAATTTCTGGTTCCTTTAGATGACAACATCTTCTCTGTTGTCCTATGTTGCTTTTTAAAGTGATACTTAAAAAGAAAAATTCTTTAATTTCACACAACTGTAAATAATCTCGATAAAACAGACGAGCTATTTATGTGTTGCCAAAAATTAATGAAATGTTTAAAAATGGATTTGTATATCAAGAAACAGGTTGGAAATTATCACTTTTCTGAAGCTGTAGTTATTCTTTTATGTTTCGCCATAAGTTTAGTGTAGTTGCTACATGAAAAGTAATTTCGTCAGCATCGTATTTGCGTTACGTTGCATTACACTGTATCGCACATCAACGTCTTGCAACGTCTTTCATCATCGTTAGACACACATCGAAAAATCATACAGACGTGACAGCTACTCGTCCACTTAAAATAACAAAAATTATCAATATTCTTGTTTCCACTAAAGAGTCGCGCATAATAAATCCGTAAAGAGCAAATACATAAATCCACCTAAGTATCGAGAATAAACTGGCTGTCCCAGACAACCGTGTGCCTCGAGTAATTCAATTTTCGGCGAGTACTGTGCAGATAGCAGGGCGAAGCGTCCGTGAAAGCTACGATGGCCCAGGTAAACAAAGATTGTCATCTCGAGGTTGTTAATTAGTAAGAAATCTGTTCTCGGTTAGCGTAACATTATCTTGATGCTACGGCAAAGTGATTACAATACTCTTTCCTCATTCTCAACGCTTTGCAGCCGAACACTCGAGCTCCCTGCTCGCGGTAATACGCCCCTAAGTGTGTACTTACACGGGGCTATTAAATTCCTGAGTGCACAGCGACCACGATACCGCCACTGCCTTAATTTTAAACTCGCTCCACGGCTGTCGCTGCTTGAGACTTTAAATTCTACACGAATCCGCGACAGTATAACGTAACGACCGAGCGATGTGTACACATTGCTGATTCCCCTACAGAAATACGAAAGAAGCGTAACCGTGTAGAGGCTTCAAGAGCTGCGTTTATGTTTTTCTCCAGCTTCCATGAGACCGATTCAACGTCCCCCTCCCTGGGTTCTATCCCCTCCACTTTTTTTTAGAAGGGAAACCGGGCACGGTCAATAGAAATTATAGTCACGACATTCGTCAAAAAGTCTCCCTTAGGCATACGGGCCAGACCCCGATATAGAGTTTCTCGCGGAATCGAAGAATTCCATTTAAAAGGCGTCGCGCGACGATGATTTTACCCAGTTGAAAAGAAAAGGGGGAGGAAATGGACTCGAAGGACGGGCATTCACGTGTTTTCGGGATCCCGTTGAAAGGGTCTTAAGAGATGAACCGAATCGTGCACCCTATTTCGGATACAAATTCGAGGATGGAATGGTATCGGACATTTTCCGCCTTTCTTTCGATTTCCCAGCATTGAAGAAGTTTCGCGAAAAGAAAATACTGTGCACGGCTGGAACGCGGACTTCTTGGCGAAATTCTTGCGTGCTAATAATGTATTATTGTTGCTGAAATTACCTTCATTTCTAATTTATGGGGGAGTTTGGTGCGCTATCAAAATATCGAGCTATTTAAGTAGAAAACGTCTTATCTTGCTAATGAACTTTGAAAATGAACTCAACATTATCTACAATAAATTGGTTCGTTTATTATGTGCCAAGCATGCACTTATATTGTAATGTTTTATAAACTACCAATAGATTCCTATATTATTACAACAATTACAACATATTACTGCAAAGTGCATAAAATCCATGTTTTTAAAGTATAATTTTTGTATATTCGTTGTATAATATAGATAATAATTATAACGTAATGGTTGCTGCAAATTAAAAAAGGATTTAACAGTTTGTTATTTTTAGATTTGTTCTATTCTATTATACTATTATATCAAATCTTTCTTTGAAAATATTAACGCTATCACCCAATAACTATTGTAATGTTCGTCCATAATTGCGGCCCGAGATAGCTCACACTGTATCCCTCTTTAAATACTTAAAAGTTCGAACCGTCAATATCGGGTTGCAATTTTCAGTTTTGAATTTCATATTTTGGACAAAACGTATCGCAGAGTTTCGAGTTTCACGCTTGTAGCATGAAATATTTAAATTTCAGATACCAAATATCGAATTTCTTCGTTTCGTTTTAATATTTGTTTCATTTTATGTTGAAACATTGACTTTGACAATATTTCGCAGAGTGCATTCCCTATAGGTAGGTCCAGATATGGACGATTTTTTCAAATCCATAATAAATATTGTTAATAAAAACAAATTCGTGCTTGTACTTGTCTGTGAAATGTGATTACAAATTGTTTTGTTAAAATGAAAGCAGAATATTGAATATTTGATAAATAACCGTTATGTTTTTCAGGGGCAGCGAAAATTAGTAAAAAAAAAATATATATATATATTCGGGAATCGACGGTAGTTATGATGGATACAATAGCTTTAGACATAAAAATTTAAAATTAAGTTAATATTAGGGGTTCTAAATATTCGAATTGTAAAGATGCATTTTATGGAATATAAATATGTACTCCAAATGTATTTACTTCTTGGGACACAAATACAAGTATATCGTGTTAAAAATTGCTAGAAATCTCAATAAATACACTCACGTTATTTTCATAAAGTAATGTAAAATAATCATTTTTAGTGCTTCGTAAATCACCGTACAACGCGTTTAAAATTTAAATTCTCCCTATCACCAGCCTCTGACGCTTCACACTAAACGAGCTATAACTTCTTTACTGTCACAAACACAATTATAGAATTTTAAGAGGACGCTTTTAAAATTCCGAACTATCTATGCAAGAAAATATCCATTTCTGAACCTATCACACCAAAAATCTCTCTTAAGTGGTGCAGTAATTTTTCTCTGTACATAGAAAATTATCAGGTACCACGTAAATAATACAGACTATCTGGTACCACGTAAAATGTGTATTTCAGCCAAGAGGAGCCTCGAAATACCAAATAGAAAATATTAAATAACCCTGACAATGGGTAGACTTTTTCAGATTTAATTAGGTTTTTATAATAATTCTCCTAAAAATAATTTCAATTTGAAAATCTCTTAAATTAGAATTAAATTATTATAAGAAATATCAAAAAAGCCATCGACCAAAAAAAGCTGTTCTTTGTAGTAAATCTTCCCACGAGTTCCAAAACCTCGAACAGCCCGTGGCAGGAGTTCTGTGGAATAAACGAAGTTGCAACTAGCGAGGTTCTACTGCACCGAAAAAATGCCTGCTTCTCTTAAACAACGTGCCACGGCGAAATCTACCGCTCTATAAAGAACAATTTGTCGGATGATCGCGCGTGACACATACATTTGATTGTCCCCAGGGATTCGTCGCCGCCTCCTATAGGAATTTTCCTACGCTAACGTTTTTCTTTCCCCCGTTTCCGCTCCGGGGGCCGACGACAAAGGACCGTCCCGCGATTCGCTGAGCTTTAATCGGGCAGGAGCTCGCACAAAGCTGCTGCATATATGCACCACGTTCTACACACTGGCAAACACAGACACATGTATAGGTTATCCGTAAAGAAGTTCACACGGCGGCGACGATCTTTTTAGAGGTGCTTACGACTCCGTCGATTTTCGACTGTGTACCCTAAACCGCCGGCCGCTTAATCATTCACGACGCCGCGCCGCTCCGCGTGTGCACTGGCGAATGTACCTCCACTCAAAGGAACGCTAAAGCGTCCGGAACGTGCCCGAGGAAAGAAGTAAATAGAAGGAATTCGAGGTGAAGGTGAATTACTCCGAAACAAAAAATAAGAGTCATCCCTAGAGTCGGGAACTCACCCGCATTTTCGTTAACCCGTTAAACTGGCAATTTCTCGGTGATAAATATTCGCGCGAAGGAAGTCCCCTCCGATCTTGATCATTTTTAATATTTTTTCGAGGTCTGGGTTGGATCTAGCTTGGTAATCGCATTTAGTTAAGAGTACTTCAGTCAAGTTCCTGGTTAGGAATCATTACTACAGTCGTGAAATTTTTGTACGAACCTGTTACACGGACAATTTTTCATTTGGTGGAAACTGATGAATATTTGCGAGAAGTCCTGTCAAATCTCAAAATTATCAATTACAAGTTCAAGAATGTAGTGTTTAATTAATCGAAATGTACCGGCTAGTGTTCCATATTGTAATTAAAACATTTGAACTCGGACAATACATACAAATGTTCAAGACTAGAAGGTTGCGAATTTGGAAAATTGATAATTTTTATAATCTGCGCAATGTAATAATGATTATGATATAAATTAAAATAACACTGTTATCGCAATGCATTTAAAAGAGACCATCTTGAAATAATCAAGGTGGAAGAAATCAGAGTGAAAATATTTACGTGCATTTGTAACAACAGAAAATAATCCAATACACAATGTAGAATATTATCGATAGAAACTATAAAGTAAATTGAATCAGCACGACGCGTACGTTGATGAACGGAAAGAGGGAAAAACAAATTAACTATTGAAAATTTAATTATTCGCGTCGAAAGATAGCCGTTTCGTTTGATTACGTTACACCATTAAATTTAATTTGCATTGTTTTATTGTCAGAAGAGTACTCACATGTTTGTCTGTATTGGCAATGAAACCAATTAACTTGGTGAAACTAAAATTGAAATTTAACATGTAAATATTTCGAATTAATTAGCGAATCGAATTTAATTTTTTTAGGAGAACTTATTCGTCAAATGAATTAATATTGTCCTTCAAATATTTGATAAACATTTAATGATTTATCTACCAAAACTCAGCCGATTAATGGTAGCATAGATGTATATATGTTTAAACAATTTTGCTGCTATCACGGTGACCTATTTAGAGTTCAATAGATAGCTAACTGCGTGTACTGCATCTAAAAACGTCCCACATTTCATATGCCACTAATAATTAAAGAGTATTATCGGCTGCTTACACAGGTGTGAATCGATAGTTAATAATTAACACAATTTTGTGTATGTAGTCTAATCGTGGTCAACAGTCATGATTAGATTCGAGAATAATTAAATCTTGAATGGAATCGACAATATAGAGAAGAATTAATAATGAGTTGCCGCAGTTAGAGGCTTTATAGGCCGCTGTAAATTCATTGCTCTGAAAGAGGATTGCACGTATTTAAAGAGAGTGGTTTCATTTATTTAGTAAAGAACACGAGACAACTGCTGCAACAAAACGTTTCCCTTTGTTTAGCATCCCGTTCTACTCGCTAGTCAAGGAAATTCTACGCCTTTGTCAACGCGATTGCTCCACGGGGATGAGGTGTGTCAAGTAAATACATTAAACTGGGAAACTTGAGCGAAACTGCAGAAACTGCGCGATTTATGCAGCGTTTCTCTAAATCTGTTTGTATAATATAAGACGGATGCGGTGTTGTACTGTTGCATAGTTCTCCACCCCTTTTTCCGTATATTCCACGACATAGTAAACCAATGAACCACATATTAGTTACATTTAAAATAAAAAGTTAACTCAGCATTTCCTCATAAAAAATTTTTATTACTCTGACTACTCTATGAAATTAATGTAATCACTATATAGACTGCGGATCTTCATGCAAAATAAAACTAGTATACTTCAATTGCAACAAACTGGAGAGAAATAGAAATTTATTTTCTTCCTTAATATATTTAAAGGATCGAAAATAATGTTTGAAATTACACCTCTCCATTTTTGTATTACATTGTAGTACGTTTTCATTTTCTTTTGAATTTAACCAAAAAATTTTTTCACATATTTGTACAAGCTATGTTGTAGTTACAGTAATTACAACAAAATTTTTGTTTCGCCAAATATTCAGATAGCACGCTTCAAATTTAACACTAAGTTTACCATGCCCATAAAATGGCTATTTCACATTACTTTATCAAAGTATTTTTTAAATAACATGTAATATGTAAATAATATGTATTCAAAGAAATAAATTTATTAAATAATTCCTTATAGACGTATTTTTACAAGTTCAATAATCATATATTAAAAATATTAGAACCCACTAATCGATCAATTATTTATTGTACACATTAATAAATGTTGAATCCAGCATTGTAATTAAGTAACTGTCATACAAAAATTTATGTTTGACAGTTTTGGTTCTACTGTATTCCAAATTAAACGGTTTTTCCAAAGAATTCAAACACAGTAAAATCGACACGAGATTTATTGACTCGACATAATAGAACTTTCAAATAGGAAATGATAGTCCGCGTAATAGTAATAAATAAATGAATATTTTACGTGGTTGAGTTAAGATTGAGTTAGGTCGCAGACTTGCATGAATGAAAGTTCCGCAGGGCCGAAAAGTGGGCAAAGTCGGCGCGCAAAAAGGTCGAGTGGGTGTAATGGACTTAATGTAAATTGTAAATGGTGACGGCGGAAAGAAAAAATTCGCAAGTGGGAAGTTATTCATGGTTAAACCGAATATCCCCGGCCGGCTTCTCAATGAAAACGCTTTGTAGTAGGAAAGACCATCCGGTCAATTATTCAAGCGGGAAAGGGTCAAATGTCCGAGCCGTGTGTAAGTCATTAACGAGCACAGGAAAATTGTCCATGCGCAAGCAAGGCGGCAACCCGAGAGCGAGAGGCAGCGTTACATAAACGCCAGGACCCTCGAGCATGAGGAGCTAGTCGCAGCGCGCGCCAGCTGAAACAGTGTTCCGCGTAACGACGATACTGGCCGGGCGCTATGGTAAATTCAATTTTGAGTATCTTTTCAACAGAATTCCTTTCATGCATACGTTACTCCCGGCAGTGGAACGAAGTCCGAAAGCTGCACGGTTCTCAGAATCCGGTATCTTGCTCAACACAGGAATCCCGATACTCTTACACATTACAGGCCCAATCAGAAGTTAACCTCACTCATGGTCACACGCGAATTCCGACCATGATTGCATACAATATTCTTGACTCCCGGAAGAAACATTCGCGGAATCCCCTAACGTACCCTCAGCGCACAGCGGGGTATTTGGCCCGAAATGTCGGAGAAAAGTCGATATCAAAATTTTTCGTAAGTCGTGCAACGTAGTTTAAAGTCTGAAGAATAAGCTTTCAATATTGTTTTTTTTATTTGTTCACCCGTGAAGTACTCTACTTCGTCGAGAGTCAAGAGATTTTATAGCACGCTTTCATTCGTTAGGGATTTTGAATCATTTAAAAATAAACATTTAAAAGAAAACACTAATAATCGTAATTTAATTTGAACAATCACAGAGCAAAATAAAAAAAATGTTTGCATTGCTTGCAAAATACAGATGCCAACTAAAATTTTTTTCCTGGCGTCCTTAAATTTATATAATATGAACACTGCTTTAAATAGTGATTAGTTTATCATAAATGCATAAAATCCGCACTCTGGTGATTATATGCTATGGTACAGAGCAGTAACTATAAAAATTTCGGTAACGAAGTAACTCAGAAGTGGAAAACTACCGCTCTTCATTTTAATGTACTGTACCGAAGAAAAATAATTGCGTTCTCAAACAGTGTTTGGTCTACTATGATTGGAAAGTAGGGAAAGTCCTCCGGGTTCGAGGAAGCCCGACGCAACAAAGCGTCGCAGCGAAGCCAGCTGTATGTGTATAGAACTACGAGAGATTAAAAACACACCTGTCACGATCCAAATCAAACATTTGCCAAGATCAGCGAGTGGGTTGCAGCACGGGAAAAATTCATTTTCGCCTACCAGTTCCTTCGAGTTGTTTCGGTCGTAGTAGTGTATTTTGCGCGATGGCGATGCTGTTGGACATTCTTTTACGAGTGTACACTACTTGCGTGTTTAACTGGTGTGTATATATGAAAAATATTCAAAACATCACGAAGCAAAACAAGGGATGGATCTACTAGGAAAAAAGTAATTAGAAATCGAAATCCTGAAAATATACATGTCCAGAGCTGCATTCTTGATGAGGAAACTTATTGCGTATGCATTAAGTAGAACTTTTGAATAACGAATAATATTTTCGACCCAGTTCCATCTATTGACATACATGCCAGACAAAAATTCAAACGCGTCTTTGGAATATCAATCGATACATTTATTGTAAATGTTTATCACTTCGTTTGGAGGTACTCTGTGTAGCATCATTGTAGAGCATAATGCTCGTGTTTGAAGACGTGGTCACTCTATTGATTCGCAAACGGGGCAAATATACTTCATATAATTCTACATAATGATGCATTTGAAAGTGCTTAGGCGGCTAGAAATTGTATAGTGTTAACGGAAATAAACTTCCGTTTCAAGTTCATTCATTGTTTCAATTAATATGCAAAATAACTACAAAATTTGCGTAAAAATTATTTATAACAAAGAAAACTGTTATGAAAGTTATTTTCATGTCAACACCTTTTACTCATCAAGAAGAGAAATTTTTTAGAAGGAACCATATGTCTTTTCTTTATTCATTTCTTTACGTATTTCTATAGATAACGATCATTACATATAACTAGACGATCATGCACATACAAATGGAATATGAACATTATAAATTAGATAATTGGAATAAGGCTATTGCTACTATATAAGTAGAATACGACTGTCATACTCGATAAGTAGAATAAGACAATCGCGTTGCTACAGCTGGCACGATGAAACCGCGGTCAGATAATTGCGATAGGAAAGTTATAGCGCAAAAGGGCGGTGACGGTCAGACAAGTACAAAGTTACCACCATCGCTAGACAAACAGAGCCAAATCCACCATGTTTAGCTAGGTAAAACGAGACAATCATGGTCAGACAATTGAAATGAAATCGTCAGGGTCGAGCACAGTCATTCTAAGGGGGCTAGTAGATTGGACGACCGTGGTCAGATAAAACACAATCGCTGTTGGTCCAAAGGTAAGAGAGATAATCGCAATCTAGGCAAGTAGATTAGATACAGAGATTTTCCAGGCAATCAGGATGGACGCGGAAACTCTCAGGACACGTAAAACAGACAGTTGCCCGCAGAGCAAGTAGAATAGGGTCACTCGTCAGACAATGAACGCCGACGCTGGCGAGATATGTAGAGCAAAAGCGAGAATTTACCAAGCATGTAGAATATCGAACATTATCGTGCGACTAAATGAAACGTCGAGAGAAGTTTTGGCAAAAATGACTGACGCTTACCAGCGTGATTGGTAAATTGTGGCATCGCTGGCTTCGCACAAGCCAAACAGTGAGTTGTAAATACAATGTACACGGGAGTCAATTACAGCGAGAGCACGGGTGGTTCGATTTTCGAAACACTTCAATCCCGGTTGCTTTATCTTCTCGAGGAAGGCTAGTAATTGGATGACGAAGAAAACGTACAGTTCTTCCCGAAAAATGGGAGCGAGCACGGGCAGGGGAGCGAAGGGGGGATGAATTCGTTGCGAAGAAGGAAAGGAAAGTGGAAAATATCGCGCTTCTGCTTCCGGTGTCGGCGGCGTCCCTGGAACACTGAACTTCCTTCGGCAGCTATTCCACGAAATTCCGCAATATCGAATCTCCACCCGGAGTCGCTATTTTACAAAATTCCGGAAATCTTATTCCGTGGAAACACGCTTACGCGCGCGAGCGCTCGCGGCCGAGGTTTCCGTTCCACCTCCTATCCCTCCTCCTCCTCCACCGAAGTGCGATCGGTCTTATTCGTCGTGTAATAACGTTATCGCGATCAACTCGTTACACACCCGCACGTGACCCAAATAACTGCTGTTTTACCGTGGTATGCATTTTCCATTTAACCGTTAATATCATCGATCGCGCTCGGCCAGGACACCGAACTCGCCACTGGCAATATCGCCGCCGGAATATCAGCAGGGAACGATGCATCGACGTTTATTATTTATTTAAGAGACGCCCTCGGCGTTTGGCAGCTGTCGGCCCGACCGATGACATTCTCCATGACGTTTCGATGACATCGGATGTGATAAAAAATTGTACGTCCCGCAGGATGATCTTCTTCGTTTTTCAGAAACAACCGCTGCCGATGATGAACGAGGCTAATTATCAACGAGAGCCGAACATTATGGACAGCGCCGCCAGAGTTCATTCATAATGATTGGTGCATTAACGAATTACTCGACCCAGCTGGATTTTATGGACAGAAGAGCCCATTTGGTTCGGATTGGTTTAATTATTTCTGCCGGAGATCACTTCTCGAGGAATTTTGTAACGCGACTGTTATAAAGACATAATCATTGTAAACACTTTGTTCGATAGTTTCAGTATTATTTTGTATAATTTCGTCACTAATGAAAATTTTCGGCGCTAAATATTTCCAAGGCGATTGGTCGAATTTCATTTCTCCCCATTATCTCTGTAATTATGATCCAATTAACTGCGTTGTTAATGCAAATAATAGATTACACCGAGCGGAAATGGAGCGTTAATTTAAGCTATACATGCCGGTGTTTCTTCAGAATTTACGTTTGTAAAAATAAACCCAGATGCCACCCAAGAAAATTAAACACTTCCTACATTGGAATTATTATTCGCTGAATGGCGGACAGACAATTCTTTATTATCTATTCATCACGCGCATCGTGTGTTACGTGTCACGTGGATTAGCTTGCACTCAGAATATAAATTTGTGATTTACGAATGTGAGCATTTTAATAATTTATGGTTCTATATACCATATCACATTCATTTATAAAACGCACTTATATATACGAACATTATTATTACGATATTAGATGATCAATAAATTGTACTTCAACATTTTTGTTACTGTATCTAGTATCTCGAAGAATATGATATTTACAAGCATTTTCCACATTCGTAAAAATTGAACATTTATTTGTTTTAATAATCTTTCACGTGAGAAATGTTTCTAAGTTTGTACATACTATATGTGTACAGCTAGGAACAAGTTGATGATCGATCTATCATCGTCGACAGTGTGTCAAACCTACCGTTATCATATCATCGATGCACGCTTAGAATATCCTTAAAATCTTCGCGTGCAACCACTGTTAGACGTGCAATAAGCTATTTTATAAGAACATACACCCGTGACTGTTCTTTTCTCGCATTAGCGCCTATTTCGATCGTTAATTTTCCATTTTTAAAACTGTTCCTTAAAATTTTTAAATCATTTTCTCGCCCCCGAAAAAAATCATCAGTACACACATTCTATTCTGCAGGATCTTCCATTAAGAACTATTATTTTAAATTATAAACAAACGCAGTTTCTATACAGTTAAGAATTTTTTACATTTTTTCTAATCATTCATTTACACGAGTCAGTGTTCCAGAATTAGTAATTGTACAAACACGTCTGCAATATTTTTGTATTTCAATTTCTGCACCATGGCACCGTAAGAAAATGTGTAGAGTTGATTATAAGAAACGTAAAGATTTGATCATTCGCAACCATCGAAGTATGAAGAGAAGGCATTTGCAGATCGCGTTCACTTCATCAAAATTTCGTTCTACTCGAGCTGGTTCGATTTCCTGCGAATCGCTTTTTGTCATCGAGTCACAAACGATGATGGTATTCGGTAGGAGAAAAAACTTTTCGAACAGTACTCGAAGAGATAGCAACAGCAGGGAACTTCCCATTACCGGTTCGAAAATAGGCCAAGAGAAATTCGAGAGACTTAAAAGACGGCGCCGGGAGATATCTTATCGCCGAACGTGAGCTAGTAACGGCACAATATAATAGCGTATCTAGCACATACTCGGCCAAACAGTTCGGTACAGCCGAGTCGTCGGCCCTTGCGAATATATACGACGTTTTGCAGCCGCCTAGTCGAGATACGTTCGCCGGTCTCGCGGCAAGAGCGTGCGCCCGCATACCAATGAGCGTTGTGGGCGGGACGAGAGCGTCATAGTTGTGACTCAGTTTGTGCTGCACAAGCGGGAAAAAGATTTCACGTGGTAGGAAAATCGAGGAGGCATCCATTTGGAAGGTAGCCGCCGCGATTTTGAAAGCGGAACGCATGCGAGCGCGCTAGCGCAGTGCCGCGTGCGCGCACACACGCCTTAACTTCGAGTGGCAATTTGAATAACGTATGCACGGAATATAACTTTTGCGCCGAAAAAAGGGGGCCACGCGAGAAATTTGTTACGCCTTTTATGAGGGCACGGCAAACTTTCCAGATTCAGGCCAGTGTTCCGGATGCTACCGACTACGTTGTGTTTACAGAGCGGTTGCAGCTTTTGAAATTTATTCCCGCGAGGAAACGTGTGCGTAACAAGTTTCTACTGTAGTTACAGTTTTTTTTTCATACTCGTGAAATATTGGTGGTAAGGTGTGGTGATGTCTCTGAGCAGCTGTACTCGGTTTCAGTACAAAGTGCCTCGTTGCTTCACACGTTTGTACATTTTGATCAAGGTGGGGTGGATATGGTAGTGCAACCGGGCAGGGGTGGTTTTACATGTGAAAATATATCAAAAAGCAATAACATCTTTTCGTTTGACGTCTCGTTTGCGAGAAAATCGAGCTTGAAGTCGGGTTCGTGTGCTTTAGGATGTGTGGGAAGTAGAATTGGTTGGTCATGATTAAGCGCGTCAGACATTTCCTGTCACATTCAAACTTTACTTTCTCGATAGCGAAGCTTCAGGTAAAAAATGTTGTAGCAATTTTTTTTATGTATAATCTTGTATTATTATGGTAAAATTATTATGTATAATTTATGTATAATTTCGACAAGTGAAATAAGACAGTCATATTCAGACGAGTAGTAAAAAGCCAGCCGCGTAAAATAAAAGAGTCATGTTGGCGTAAGAAGACTATATTATAATCAGTTGAAAGAACCAGCTACAGCCAGACAATTATGCTGTAACAACGCTAATAAAATAAGCCTAATAATAATGAACAGGAAAGCAGTATTTTATATCCATGCTTATCAGAACAAAATTACAATGACCAACCAAGTGTAGCATCACGACCGTGATCAGGCGAGCATCACTGGAAACAAATGATCAGACGAGTAGAATAGGTCGACAGTGGAGCGACAGCTAGATTGAAGCAATTTTAAACACGTAGAATAGGATAGTTATAATTGTGTAACCACGTGGAATGGTTCTGTCCCGACAAGTAGAATATGACAACTATGGTCAGCCCACATAGTGTTCGACACTGTAAAATATTTTGTAAGTAATTATATAAAATACCGATTTTTTTGCAAACCAATGAAGAAAATATAGCAAGATATATTATTATTAATGGTTCAATATCATTAGTGTGTGCGCTAATTGAGCAACGATGATAGTTTAATTGAACACACGACCGTATCGACGCTGTGTCATAAAGAATATAGATTACACGAGGACCGTTTAGACGTTCCCGTGCTCTTGGCAACCGCTGCTGGTATGAATACTTGCATTCTGGCGAGTTTCCAGGAAACATTATAATATGTTCCACCGTTACACCCTCGAAACATGTGTCACACATACTTCCAGCTCATTTATAAAACGTCTCGTATAATCGAGTATTATGATTTTACTGCGCGGCGAATTCACATTATCGTTCAAATAACCTATTCGGTACATTTAGAAGCTGTTCGCGTTTGTGGAACGGATTTTCAAGGGGGCTTAACCCAACCGAAACTTAACCCAGAAACAGAGAAATGTTCATGGTTTAGCCTCGTTTTAAGTATTCAAACGTTATTATTATTCATCGATTTCTTTGAAGGACCTGCTTCGTGAATAATGCTACCGCATAATTGATGTGGCTGGAAGTGGTAGCAGGTTGTACTGTTTGATTTAATAGCAACAAGTACGGTTCGATAACTCCTATTGTTACAGAAATGCTTTATTATTAGAATTAATAATTTTTACCATCTGTCTGACTATGGCGAGGTCATACTACTTGCACAAGCATAGACGTGTTATACTATTTGTCCGACTGAAGCAGTTCTTACAACTTATCGGATTGTCACCATCATGCTTGTCTGACTGTACTGTCAAATATTGTACGTCTAATCACAGCTATATATCTTATTTTATATATTTAATTATGACAATCATTCGCCACATACACAATTTTGTCCCACAGCTTATTTTGGTTTTTCATTATACAAGGCACGTATTAAGTACAATTACTCGTCAGTTTCATGGCACCAGAATAGAACATCTAAATATAATTATCTATCGTCACGTTTGGGAAAGAACCACAGCATTTTCATTACTTTAAAAATATCACTGATTCGTAACCTACATGATCAATTAGTACCTATCACATGTCTGATCTACGTTTTAAAGTATTCTTAGATTACCCCACATACTATTTTTTCAGTGCTGAGGACTCATATTGATAAAATACTGCATAACAATTTCATATCCACAAAATGAAAAAAATTTTAATTTTCAAATTATAATTCATACTAAAATATATTTTCTATATAGAATATATTTTAAAATATATATTTTTATAAAATATATTTTCTATATAGAATATATGAAAATGTAGAATAAATAAATATAGAATATAAATATAAATATAGAATATATTTTCATTTAACTACTACTTTTATTGCAAATGACAAACAATTATTATTTTGAATAAAGATCCGCTAGGAGTTAAAAATAATAAAAGTACTGGTTCATTTCAATATCCGTTATAAAACTGAGTGAAACGAGTCGAAATGGTCGTTCTAGATCCGCGCCTACAGTCGAGCAGTCAATAATTGAAATCACCGATGTGCGACGTGTCAACGAACTTCCCTCAATTAGAGCCAACCACGATAAGCAGAATTAATCGATTCTTGGACAAGTAAAATACGGTGGCCCATTACGAAATCGCTGGCCGGCCACTTGGGAGCCTGTATCCACCGTGGCGGCTACGTCTGACGAATTTTTCACGATATTAATTCTCCTCCGGCTCCCGTTGGTACATTATGCCCATTGGGATGGAACCGGCACCAGGCTTCAGAATGAAAGGATCATTAATACGAATCCCGGCTTGCCTCGAGACCGGGCCACCGCCATTGTGTTCGAGCCGCGGAACGAGAAAACGGATTTATAGAAATGAAGATTTAAGGAGAAGCCTGACATACCGGGGTGAAAGCATGCTCGAAAGAGCCAAAGGTCGAACCTGCCGCCGGAATTATGACGTCATTTCGAGGTAACCCTTTCGTTTTGCGGTGCACATCTTCCGCTTCCCGGGAACCAGCTCCATCGATGTTACTAATTGGAGTTTCGGCACAATATAGAACGCAATTAGCAGTTGACTGAGAATTTTCTGCATTCGTCGTACATTGATGGGTTCACAACGCAACAGGAAAAATCGTTCCTTTAAACCTTGAAAATATTGCACTCGGGGAGTTGTTGCGTGTGGTTAATTTAGTCTGAATGTTTCTGCTAGAACAAAACTTTATATACAATACGTGTCATTAATTGTTCGGCGTTTATTTTGAACTGCACGCCATATTTTGTTAATGAAACTTTTGATGAAGGAGAACAGAAATATGGGATTTTCCGAATATTATCAACACCAACGAATTAACAAGCGTAGAATTCATAAGTAAGAATTACGGATCTTAGGTTTCGTTTGAGATTTACGAGTGTTCACCCCGTCGAACCTCATCCGTCTCCTAGTGTCCTCTTTCTCGATATATCTTCGAATCGACGAGCGACCATGCAAATTTATATGGCAAATAATAATCCCTTCCCATCGGTCCGAATAAATCCAGCTAGCTGGCGACGCGTCGAAGACGTAAACCCTCTCCGATTACCGATCCCACGAACGTGCTTGAAATATCGTGTCCCTGTAGAACGCATAGCGTCATTTTTGTCTCTTTTACTTTTCTTCGTTATTTCAGGCTTTGCCCTTCTTCGTTCAGCTCTTTCCTTTCTATAAAATTCACCGTGAACGGACAAATTGAACATCTTTTAAAAAATTCAATTTTATTGAGAGTTACATTAAATTGACTCAGCCTAGTCTTCTAATAGTTCGTGTAGAAATTGATAGAAAAGACAGATATTTTTAAGGTCACAGAATTTTTATGATCCCCATTGTTTAAAAGAATTCAAATATCATCAGATTCAATAGAATTATATGCTTATTAATATGTTCTAACATAGGAAATTAAATTCGGTTACAATATCTTTCAATTTATTGAAGCACATTTAGAAGTACGATACAAAATTGGTAAACATTATTTGATACTTTTCAACGTACAAAGCCATAGCGTTGTGCATTGAGAAGAACAGAATCAACGTTACTATCAGCTGAATGAACATTATGCCAGACAAATTGGATAAACCACGGTCCCGAAAAGACAATGGAAGGAACAAGGACACGCGGCCTAGTATTTCATGCTCGAAGTGTACCATTCAATTTTTATTCTCAAACCGATCAGTTGTAGCTGTCGCTCCGGTGAGAGAAACGCGATATATTATTCGGTCTGGGATCAATTTACAGTTTCCGCACGTCATCATTTCCATTCCGAACGAGAATTCGATTTCGTGCATGTTCCTTCAATTTGTTACTACCCGTGTCTGAACAATCGAGTAGATTAACTATTCGCCATCATTTCAAACCGATGGAAGACAAATTGTAGATCGAAGAATGTTTGCTGTGACAAAGGTGCGTTGTTTCTTCCCGGGAAAATGTAGCTAGGTGTAGAAACACACTGCTAGCATTCGTCCGACTATATAACGACTTGTTCTACTTGCTGACACATGAGTCTATTTGTTTAACAGAGAAATTAATGTTTTGTTTTATTATAAAATATATTAGAACTGATAGTGGCTGTGTTTGTTCGTAATCCTTATTGAATTATATTTCTGGTCTGACCAAAGCAATGGCTATACTACTTACATATCTCCTTATTCAAGCTCACCTAAATCTCTAACCGAGTTCTATAGTGCTGTTAATAGAGTAGTATATTTCTAAGTATTAATAAAGTATTAATGAATAATATTAATAAAGCTAAAATACATAGTACAACTCATATGTTTTAAAAAATACAACCTAAACTAACAGTTGAAAATTTAATATAATAAAGTGTTTCCTGACTAACCAATATTTTTACACGCATCTAAAATAAACTCCATTTCCTAGCTTTAATAACTTTTTAGTTACTTTAACTTAGTAATTAAATGAACATACAATTTTCGGGCAGTCAATGGAACGCTTTCTCTGTTGTCTCGTGTCTATTTAGAAAAGCAGCAGTCAAGCGAGGGCTGGCATTATTCCCAACAAATTTGTGCAGTTGGGTCATTAAAAAGCAAAAACGATTCCGGGAAGGATCGCAGCGTAACGAGTGGAAAATACTGAACGGACCCCGCGTGTGCCGTGCACTCTCTCCCGATCCGACGCAATCGAATTTCGACGGGCACACGCGGAATCGGGTTCTGCGTGATTAACGTTTAATTATAATTACTGGTCATTGATGCCGATAAACTGCCACACGACGCCCCATTACCGCCGGCCGTAATTGCGCGCGACGCGTCCGTCGCGTTCGGCCGCGAAATTCTCCTGAGATTGGAAAAAAATCGCAGAATCAAGCTGGAACACCGGTGCCGTGTCACAAATTTCGATTGAGTACACGTGTGCGCTGAGCACACGTACATTTGTGACTCGGACACTGCCGGGAGGTTTTTTTTTAAATTTTTGTACAAATTGAAGAGCGTCATTCGACGAATTCATATTTCGCGCATGTGAATTTGATGCGGAGCGAAAGTGATTTAAAATTCTGCGCGTTCCTGCCGCAGCGTCATTACAATGAAAATTTATTCATCGGATAGGATTTAATTATTTCTGTGGCGCGGAAAATTCGGGACGGTGTTTGCCGGTAGTCGACCGACGGGAAAAATAGGGAATCGTAAAGCACATCTGTTCCTTTGGCCGTGTAATGCGTTTGGATGTTTGAATGGTGAATCATAACTCGAATACATATTGTATATCTGTTTCGATAATAGATTTACAATTGCCATGTTGGAAATCGTTTTCCTTACTGATTCTTGCATACTAATTGTAAGCTTTCTGGTACGACTGTAAAAAATAATTATTACTGCTGTAGAATTAGTATTGAAGTTTAGATACCTTACTATTTTACTTTTGTTCTGGATACATTATATATTATTATGTGTGCTAGTGTTTCATCATTATTAAATTGTGTATGTACATGAAAAGTGAAGTTCTGTATGCGTAAGGTGATTTAACAAAGAACAGAATAGTGACTATTTTCCTGTGATTAAGATACTATTTGAACAACTTTATATTTTACGTATTTTATCTAATTAAAACGACACGAGTTTTCTCAGTTATCTCATATTCTTTATACTATAGCACTATAAAACGGTTTAGAGAATTCTTGGACTAAATGTGCAGAAGTTAGGAAGAGTTATGAACAGATGAGACAGCTGTTGCCTTTCTCAATAAAAAATGGTGATTTGGAATAAAAAGATGCTATTGCGCGGTTTCAATTTATTTATGCATAGAGAATTCCCCCATTGTAGTAACAGCGCCACCCCAATCCTGTACCAACTCGTACAGGATCTTATTCTCCTGAGGATACCAGAATTGGTCAGCGTGTTCTGGTCTGGCTCGACTCGGTCTCTATTCTACTTATCCACTCAAACAACCCTAATTCTACTTGCCTGATTCGATGGTGTCTCTGCGCCACTTGTCTGTCTACCTACCACCGCTGTTCTATTTGTCTTACTGCCCGCACTACTGTTCTACATGTCTGACTGGATACTGGCTACATTTACTTTACAACTATTAGAGCTCTTGATATTCCGAAGGCAGGAAGAAATCTGTTCTCGTTTAGTAGCAATTACAGCCTTGAGGGTAGTAATCAATTCTCTTGCTGGTAATTCCTGAATCCCGATACTTGGGACAAGGTGAGAAGACTCGTATGGGGTCGGGACGGGATCCCGAAAAAGTTCGGGTTTCCCGAGAATATTAGGAATTCCCGGAGGTGTTCAGGTTTTCTGTGCATTTTTTCGGATTTCCCGAAGGTCTTTGGGTTTCCCATGCATTTTCTTGGGGTTTTCTTTTTCATGCATTTTCTCGGGAAACCCGGAAGTTTCAAAATCCCGTCCCGATCCCAAACATTGTTCCCGTTCCCTTCCTGACCCGGTCTCACACACCTTTAATTATTAGTATATGTGGCTTGTGTCCGATTACGTGTGATCTCAGTGCTAATTGTCTGGCTTTATGTAATGCTATACTACTTGTATGTCGATACACCTATGCTACTTACCTGACTACATAAGACTCTCATTCTACTTACGTCATTATTGATACAGGTTTGCACTCTAAATTAATTTTTTTGTACATCACATTCACCTTTTTGCAAAAATGTAATTTACCCTTTCACTTCATCCCTTAAACTCATGTTATTGATGACTCAGAAGTGAAGTAATACTGTTGGTCAGACAAAGCACACTTTGTTATTTTTATCACCATGTTCTCCAAAGATGAGTCCCATTGAAGAACAGCTTTCTCAAAAATTAAATTCTGTGGATGTTATTAATCGTTCTGTTGCAACTATCACTCCTACAGATTGCCATAATGAGTACATAAATATATACATAAATTGTGCAGCAGCAGGAAAACCATTTCATGTAAATGAATTTATGGATATTGATGAATTTGTACAGAAGTATAAATATGTTTTATATTAATTCTATGCTATTTTATATTTTAGTATTATTACCTATGTACAATAACATTTGACTTTCGGAAGAATAAGAATCTGCTATCGTCTTTCTAACATTGAATTTGAGTTCGACGAAAAAATTCTGGGAAAATATTGATTTAACAATATGTGATATTTTTTTGGAATCATGAATGTGGGTAAGGACGTGCCTAAGAATCGCAAAGATATCTTCAATTTTACTGGGACATTGCGCTTATCGGTATTCCGAAAATGTACGAAATTTTACTTGATATTCCGCACAGGGTGGCGCCTTTGAATCACCTTTCTTCGAAACTTGGTTATTTCTACTCCAGCCCTCTCGTAATAAACAATGAATTTTCGAGACGTATGGCGCCTCACAATGAAAATTATTAGAAGGATCGATCGATGGAAGGTACGTCAGATAAATTACGGAAAGCAACCATCAAAACGAATGAAAAGATTTTCATTCCCATTTAGATATTGTCCTTAGAAAATGATAAATTACTGTTAACGAATGTCCGAGTGCCAATATTATGAGCACATGCGATATTCATACATAAAATTCCGTCGAAATTCTGGAGCTGCGGAAGCAAATTTCCGAATTTTAAATTAGCTAGAATCATAAATAAAATTTCAAACTTCATACGGCACGAACAAAATTAAATGTTACTCGGCGCGAAATGTTTTATTTCGCTCTTGTTTGGACAGGATTACATATTACTTTCACGTTTCAGAGAGGCAGCTCTGTGTCTACGGAACTGTACATTCATAACCCCACCGTGAATACTCGCAGAAACTTTTGAAAGCAGTGTACGAGTTGTGACATCGGTTTTTCGAAAATTTCGCCTCGCGCCGATTGGCACGACTAAAATTCCAGCCGACCTGTCTTGTGGAAATTCTCCATACGTTATGAATTCGGAATATTACTCGAACGATACTTCTCGCGATAACCACTGTATGGAATGATTTACGATATCGCCGAGAGTATGAAAGTTAAATTTGTAACACAGTAGTACATGGCCCTTTATGCTATGTATATTACCCGTAACGGGCCTCTGATTTTATGATCAATTTCTGGTTATAAAAGTGAAACATTTGAAACTGACAATATTTCAATACACATCGAACATCGTATCTGGATCAATTAAATCTACTGTTACGGGTTGATGTGGTCGTCAATTTTTAACTCGATTATTCTCTGCTTTGTGGCGTTTAATCGCTGTCGAACTTATTTTATGCGGTTAATATAAGCACGTTATGATGTTGTAAGTTTCCTTAAGCTCTCATCATTTTCAGGAGAAAGACACTTTTCCTATAGGGCAACAAGTGCTATCCTCATCTTGCCCTTTCATCCTTTCCTATCATTATCTGCCGATAATTAAATCACTATGCGTCGTATCTTACTTTAATGCGCTTTCTTGTTTCTTCCTTTTGTTGCATAATACTCCTATTATACTTCAACCGTTTTACTTCCTTTATTGTCCCTTATTTTGTCCGATTATACATAGATATCTATTGAGTGGTTTACATGTTTCAAGTTTACATGTTCACATGTTTTACTATATAATAAAATAAATCTTCAACTCACAGATAATGATACTGATTCCGAATAATATCTTTGCATAATTTTTTCCAGTTATACGTAGCTATTACAATAAATGCAGTCACACAATAAATGAAAATTTTCTCTTCCATTCAGGAAATTATTAAGGACAAAGAAAATGTAATTATTGTCGCTATGAAGGAAATCGCGAGTCGAGGGGGTCAGGAAAAACATACCTCCTTCTGCATGCAACAACATTGTTGTTTTATCACAAAAGAAAGATTCCAAGAAAGAACAATTTTCTTAATGAATCTCACCACTGAATTTTTATAATTCAGAGTTAATAGTACGCTTTCGATTGTTATCCGGTTTATACTACTTCCTTGACTTGTTATTATTTTATAACTTACAGTTGTTCTATAATTCATAACTATTATTAACTGTTATAACTACTTTCTATAATGTGTCTGATCTCTTATGACTTTAATACTACTGTCTGATAATGTCACCATGCTCTTGCCTGACTGCATACAATGCTTATTCAACTTACAACATCATTTACATATCAGAAACGTTCTTGTCTACATGTTTGATCATACATAGTTCCTATGCTACTTGTCTGATCATACATAATCCTCGTACTCCTGATCATATACTATCTCTAGACTACTTGTCACGTTATAAGAGGCCCCTATGTTCCTTGTCGGACAACATAAGATCCATATACTACAATTATATACTAATTGTCAGATTATATTAGGTTTGGGAACATCATTGGAAAACTCTGAATTTTGCGAATAACATGATAAAAGTATTCGTGTTTAAAATATATATATATATTTTTTTTTAAATTAAAATATATATATATATATATATATATATATATATATATATAAATGACTTTATTTGAGAAAATGTAGAGGTCACGAAATTAATTGCTAACCTAATATATTCCAACGCAATTATTTCCAAAACTATAGTTCGTTGTAAAACTTATTTGAGATAGAGCATATTCTAAAGTTTAATATCGGCAACTTTTTGTTGAAGATTTAGTATTCTTATAATATTGCACGGCAGTTTAAGGAACATACGGGGTTACACAAATACGGTTTTAATTATCTGATTGATCAAACGCGCAACCGTTTATAGGCCAGAATGATCAAAGGCTGTAACAATAGTTGCAATAGTTACACCTTGTGCAGACCGTCCGCAGCCGTGGGACTCTCTAGAATGGAACGACGAGCGATTCCGGAGCTGGTATTCTCGGCCGCTCGCGTGAATAACTTTATTCGATTCGACCCCTCGGTCATCCCTCTCTCTTCCCTTCGCCCATGCTCCCGCGCGTGTATCCTCTCCAGCTCACTCTCACCCTCTTCCGGGCAACCCGGTAATCGGTTTACTCCGAGGCACTCGCCGCGAAAGTACATCATTCGGGATTATTGCGTCAGGCGTATCCGCTGCGGTTCGCGCGACGCTTCCTCGATGAGTGCTCGCACGTAGATGCTTGGACGAGCGTCGACTGTAACGGCCCCAGCAGGGTGAACGAACCTGTCGAATGTTAGGAATGAGGGGGGCGGGGGACTCGTCTGGTGTACTAAGTGCGAATGACAAGTGCTTGAAAGACTGCGGACTCGTTAGAGCTGAGGATTGATTTTTCGCGAAGTGCTTCCCCGCGAGTCAGCTTCTGAAAGGGCACGTGCATGGTCTTGAGTATGAAAAAGGAAATAGAATCGCTGCTTTTGTCGGAGAGTCCACTACGAATGCGGGAAATACCAGGTTGAACGTATGCACATTTAACAATGCAGTGAATAGCTTATTAAGTACCTAGCATAAAAGTTCAGTTGTGGAGTCCATTAAGCGGATTGTTGTTTCCGTTCAACTTTCTTGGAGTTCGTTTCATTTGTTTCATGTGACGGAGCAGCAATTTTATTGTTATTTATGCGAAAGTAAAGGAGGAGATACGCCTAGTGATTATACAGGGAGATATAAGTAGTATAAGGATCGTGCATGGTCAGACATGTACTACAGAGATCCTGTAGTATTTAAAATCATTTTTCAAATAATATCATGTTTGATCGCATTTCAATCAGAAAAATTCGTCAAATATATTGATAAGAGTCTTAAATTCTTGCGATTATGACAAAGCATTTATGTCTTGCGTGAAGTCTCGCAGTCTAATTACGAACCCAGCAGTTAATTCCCCAGTAAGCTACCAGATACCCATCTACTTACTATTCAAACCCTCCCACAATCTCGTGCACTTCATAATTTTCTGAAACCCTGTTTGTTACCTTTGATACTTATGTCTGTAAATATTATTCATTTTTAGTTTTAATATGGTATGTACAGTACATTTACATTTTTATCAATGCATTGTTGTTTCCACCACATTTAAATCACGGAATGTTATTATATATTTCATGAACTGTACTCGCAGAAGATTAGATTTTATGTTTGTACTATCATGCGTACCAGAAACTTTACAAAATTTATTATTTATGTCAGAATACTAGAATTAACATGAAAAATATACAATATTTTACCAGAAAATCTCAAACAATGAAAATATGCTATCTCTCTGTCACACAGTGCTTATTTCCATATCGCAAAATCGCTAAATTCCGATTATATTCGATCCGCGTCCACCGAATGCCGAACCTAAAAATTCCCGCAAACACTAGAGTCGTCGAGGTTTCACTGGTTGTCTGCGGAAGGGTTAGCGCTTCACGGTCGTCCCAATCAAAACCATCAGACTCGTCAGCCACTCGACGTGACGAGGCCTCTAAATGCATGCGAGAGCCTAATGAAAATTTCACGCGCACCCCGTGGCCTGAAGGAGGTTGGTCCGCACGTACGGAACCGTTGCACAGACATCAGCAGAGGCAGTAGCACCAGCACTAGCACCAGCACTAGCACCAACTGCAATGGCAGCTTTAGCACTAGGGTGTTGTATACGTTGCGCAAGGTATCCTGACGTCCAGGATGTTCGGCCGGCGGGGTTACGCATGCAGATGATGTTCCGTGGTCCCGGGACGAGTGTCCCGAGTGCTCGCACGTCACCCAATTCGGATTCCTGAGCGGATCCAGCCCCGAAACGAGTCGTTTCCTCGCGATACTCGTTTCCGGCTTCCAATAAAATGGAAATGTCTCGGCTGCTGACACGATGGCCTGTGTCGGGGTGGTTGGGATCAGGAGATTTGGTTAGGGGACAGGCCCAGACTACTTTATTGTCCTGCGGCTTGCGGGGTAAGCAGCATGTTGGCACGCGTAACATACATATATGGAAATAAACGTGGGCGCAAGCATCCGGCACGTCCGATGTAGGACACCATTCCTTCTCTTCGTCGACGGGACGCATCGAATGCTTTTCATGGGACGCAGGCCTGTCGGCATTGCCGTCTCGTAGCTACTATATCCCAGCGAACAATTGAACTGGGACGTTACAGGGGTTAGGGTACGTGTATCTAACATTGGAATCCGTCGTTTTTCTGTTGGGCCGCTACGTCGATACGTTTCCAATAAGAATACCCCCCTTTCGCGATTGATTCAACGCCAGCCAGGTAGGCTGATCACGAATGCGAACTGTTTCTAGCGTATACTCGCGTGCACGAGTGTTTGGGTGCTTATTAGAATGGCGCGATCGTGTGAGTTGAGTTTGCGTGGGAACTTGATGGCCAACACGAATCTGCTCTGATAGAAAACTCATTGTAACACTGTATTACTTGTGAGTAGATTAATGATTTAATGTGTTTCAGACAAAAATGGACAGTTGTAATTTGAAACAGTTTAAGGATACCGAAACTTAATCATTTAATATTAGGCACAGTGTAAAAGGGCAGTCTAAAAGGCAGACAGTTAGGTACAGTGGAAAATGTGAATACAAAGTTGGAAATGCTTGAACATATTTTTAAAAGGTCTTTGTGTGGAAATTGCACTTTTACTGGAACGATAATTGTTCATTTGAGATCGCTATTGAAAATCTGTTTCGTATAATAATGTGTAATGGATGACCGTAAATTTTGAACTGTCACAAGAAGTTACTGGAATATTATTTTTATATCGATTACAGTGTAACTAATTACTCGAATACGCACACTGGGAACGAAACAGATTGTTATTGGAAACGCATTAACGCAGCCCAACACAAATGGGGAGTTTACATCTCTCCAAGAGACATATGCGCTCGATAACAGCATCCTGTTCATCCTCGAGCTCACGTTCCACGGTTCTCCTCATCTTTCGAATCGTTTCCAGAATAATTATAAATCTAATTACCATAAAGTGGTTACAACTTCTTGCAATCATTATTAGGATTGCAAACAAATTTAATCAATATTTATTTGGAACGTTCGTTGCGTCATCACGCTTTAACGTTCCAATATAATTCACGTGTAATTGATTGAATGAATTTAATACTCAGAGGAAGTCACTTCATTAGCAAAGCTTTTAATCACACATTTTTCATACAATTTCCTCGAAATTTCATGTGGATATTCTGTAGTGTGCAAGCAAATGTTATAATTATGTAAAATTTGTAAACGATATTTTACTTAGGTATAACTTACATCTAACTCTATTATGTTTATTTATATCTGATATACAGGTACCCACCGCAGTTCCAACCCACATCTATTACGACTAAATCACTTTAAACCTGACATCAACCTAAGCTAAAGCAAATCTGAAGCTAATTCAAACAGCAGTGAGATTTAATTAAGATTTATCTCAGACCCCAAGATCCCCAGACTATGGTAAATCTAGGCGTAATCAGAACTTCATCTGGAACGCATTTGTACTTAACATAAGAATTTATTCTCAACTTTGAATAAATCTGACCTAATCAAGATTATATTAATCAATATACCTAATCAAGTCTGTATTTAGATTTTACCATTTCCAGACTAACAATGAACATTGTTTACATCTACTTAGATTTCGATTTTAACATGTTCAGATCGATACTTAATACAGTCTAAATTAATTTTGACGTTTAAATCAAACTTAATATTCAGAGTATTATGCTTAGAATCTGATCTGATTTATCCTAGATTCGAATGGAATGGAGCTCAGATCTGAGTCGAATCTATAGTGAATTCTGATTCACAGCTAGTCATAGCGGAGTTCGATAATCACTCTAATATTCTCTTTTATTTACCCCAAACAGGATGTGCATTATTAACATTGATTTTGCGCGTTATACGCACACGATGGATTTATACACAATATTATTTTGATACGATCGAACACGTTATTGTTCCCATAATGTGATTACGTATTGGATTCATTACATTCCCCTGCAGGACGCCATTTCATTTTATAATTCCTTATGTAAACGAACATACATTAATCGAGCCGGAACATAACCAACAATAATTACACATTTATGATATTAAATAATGAAACATCTCGTTACTGAAAAACGAGACACGAAGTAATTATACGTTTTAACCAATGCATATTCGTACCGCGAGTCATTGTCACTGCACGAGCCGGGGACTATGAGGATGGAAATTTCCATTATACCACCGTAACGTCACACTTTTCAGTCATTAAAGGGTGTCATCAAATCAGAAGTAATGTTACAGCGAGATAAAGCGGCGAATTGTTAATAATCCGTCGTACGTTTTGTCACACAGACGAACATGAAGCTAAACATTGTTCACATATTTGGCATCGAACAATCTAATGAGATTATACGAAATTATCAAGCATTACAATTGGTAAATATTTGAATTTTGATGATTGCAAATAGAAAAGCAGTTCGCTGCTTTACATTTTTCCAAAGAAAAGATACCAATTATTTGATTGTTGGGTACATAATTGTTTTTCATAGTTCTATTATACTACAGTCTATATAAAATTGGAAGTTCCTTCAAAATTTTACAATAGAAAAAATACAACACAAGCGGGATAGAATTTAAAGAACGTGAAAATTGTGCCGTGTTAAAATGTTCGATTATTTTATTTTCTGATGCGAGTTACAAGCCGAAACGTTTTTCCAGTAAAAAATTTAGAGGTTTCTGTTCTGCAAAATATTATAGTGTCAGTTTAAAAAGTTATCACGTGGAATCGATGGCAAACCCACGGGACTATTATACAATGTGCAATGTTTGAAGCAAATCGGTTTTAGATAATTTCATTGCACACGATAACAGCAATTACTGGTATAAACTGATAACAGTGGTTTCGAGTATTATAATTTAATTATTTCTTTTGGGACTACCATTTAACTCTAGCGCTTCGGGTCAAATTAACCTAAAAGCGCACTGCTTTTATAATTACACTTGCTATGATACAGACAAAGAAATTAATAGAATATTAAAAAGGGTATGAAAAATAATTACTCTGTTGAAAGAAGGTCCATTTTTTTTATTAGAGCGTTTGAAGGTTTATTCGATTTTTTATAAAAAGATTTTTTAGGATTATATCTTTGTTTAACAAATCCTAGTGAGTAGCTGTTTTTAGGATCTTGGAAAATTAACACCTTGCCGTACTTTTTTGTTACAGTTACAGTGATTAAATCGTCTTTATGCACAAAAATGTCGTACAAGGGAAAGAAGGTATATATTTTTTGTATGATTACATTTATTTTAATGCTTAAATATTGATTGCTAGCGAATCAAATTTCATGTCATCTAAAATGAAACGCGTAACATTCATATTTGTTAGACTTCGTTGAATACCTTCATCACGAGTTTGGCTTATCAAAGTACGGCAAGGGGTTAAGCGATTTATTTCATTAACGAAACAAAAATTATCTGAATACTAGAGAAAGCTACAAAATAATTATGATGATTTCATTGGCATAACGATGTCATTGAGAAGCCTAGCAGCAGTGCTAAAATGGTAAAATCAGCTCTGCGATTGGTCGTCGAATTTGCCACAGACTGGCCAGTGTATCAGGTGTCCCTTTCAAACTCTTCCATCCTTACCAAAGCAGCTTTCACGAGATTAAGCTGCTATTAACTGCAGAATATGGACGGTTAGGTTTCGAGATATGTATCGATTTAATATGTTTCATTGGCCGGGTCATGCTTCATGGAGATTAAAGTGAAACAATTGTCTGGACACGGGGGCGCGTGAGTCTTGCGCGCAGACAATAATAACGGTTTAATTGAATTACATCGACCGCAACACTGCGGTGCGTCCGAAGGGACGCGTCAAGTGCTTTTCATGAGACGAAGCCACCGGTGTCTAGTCTACCGTAATTATTGTCCCAAACTGTGCCACTCTTGGGGCATCGCACGACGTGATGAGTTAATACCTTACAGACACTTCGGATCGTAGCGTTTTAATTAATGCTCGGTTTTAACGAATCCGGCGAGGTCTCCGACGAAACAGAAAGCAGCTGTCTCGCCAACTCGAAGACACTGTTTTCTTTTTCACGATAGTTTCCTATTCAATTATTGTGCACCGTTCCTTCCAATTTTCTCGGGAAGACAAACCTCGTAACCAATCACATTTTTGTTGAAATATAAAAATTAATGACACCACTCTCTACTTTCTTTCTCCCTTGGAATTTTTAAAGTATCAATTGTTTGGATTTTAGCAACCATATAGTCTATTGTGTTAGTCTCGTAGATTGGTTTAAGAACAGAATATTTTAGTTCACGTATTCAAAGTTTTATTAATATTTAAATGAAATCGAAATCATGTTATATTAATGTAATTATACCATCTAGTTTTAAGTGATAAATGAACACGATCCACAGCTTATTTGAAGAGATAGTGATGCATTGAGCATCCATTTGATTCAATTGAAATCAATTTAATTTGTAAAATATTAATGCGACGATTGTGTGAAATACAAGGAGGCGTTAATGTAGAACATTAAATGACTAAAATACACCGATGTACATTAAACAGAGCATGATTTAATTATTCTGTCAATAAGCAATATTACCTATCACGTTTAATATGATTGAAATCTTATCATCTGAATTTTCAAGATGAGTTTTTAGAATGCAAACACAATAATTACATCAAATTATTAAGATAATGGATCATTACACAATGTTATTATTAGCAGAAATACTAAATTGATTTAAAAATGGCCAATTATAATTCCATTGCGGATTTGATGTATTCTTGACAAGAATAGTCAGATGAAATATAAAACAATAAACACATCAGAAGGATCTACAAGTAGTATGAAATTATTTTGAAACTACTATTAGAATACTAATTTATTAATATTTCTTGAAAGTAATCTGTTTATAATGAATGCGATTTATACATCCACCCTATTATTTACTTTCAAGTAAAATGTATTTGCTAATATTTTAGGCAGGTTTTTCTTTCTCCATTGCGCAGGTGTAAAAATGCTTTCACAGGAGCACGAACCGAATAAAAGAGAGTGCGGCTCGCCAAGTAATTTGGAAGAAAGTGGGGGAATTGTGACGGTGTTGTTCTAAGCGCAATTGTACAGCACTGTAAAAGCATGGAATCGCGTAAGCCACGTTTGACAGGTCGCATCAAGGGCTTTTAGTCAGACAAACCTGTCGGTGTCCACTAGTTTTGTCACGAACTACAGTTACCCAAGAGGGTTCCGAAAGGATTAAGGGGTGACACGATGGACCACACATTCCGCACATGTGTGACGTATCCGATCCTTTCACGTCGCTGTCACTGCTTTGATAAATCGAAATTAAAACGCAACCCCGTAGGTATTCTGTCCCCCTAGGTATGAGACTACGTTTCGCTGTGGAGAGTGTATTTTCCGCGGTACAAAAGAGTTTCCAGCAAACATGAAATTTCAATAAAAAATTTCGGGGATAAAGGGAGCGAAAAACATTGGGTTTTTCCGTAAGGAAACATTAATTATGTATAGCGTTCGAATTTGCTTGAAATATTCTCTAAAAAATTCCCTGCGTTCTGAGCAAAATTGGTTATTGAACTTCATACTTATCGATCCGTTTCTATTTAAGCAGTTTTTAATACTTTTTGTTATCTGTATCTATTGAAAATTATATTCGAAAGTACAAAAATTGAGAAAATAACATAGAATGATCAAACTGTTCTTTTTGATAAATGTCACTCACTGTACCTCTTATGTCATTCGGCTAGCTTTAACCAAAACAATATTACTTATTTTATTACAACATCTCGCATGTCACTTGTCCGACTCGAAACAATCCTATAATATTAGCCAAATCAAGGAGAATAATATCTCACTTGCCGACAGTTGAACACGACTCCTTCACTGGTCTGACCAGTGTCAACCAATTCTACTCGTCTCGTCAGCGCTAGCTTAAATTACACGTCTGACCATTACTGTCCAACACTACTGACACATATTAGCCTACACTACTTGTTTGATCTGAACCATTTTGAATTTACCAACATTATTTTACTAACACTCTCCTTTACTTTATAGTGTCACGATCACATAAAAATGTAGGCTTATAGAAATCATTTATTTCTTCTCTTTGTATAATTGATTAAATTGATTTACTACTATGCATTTAATTCACATACTCTTGTAATAAATGCATAAAATCCACTGACTAGGCGTAGTATACAGCATAATATTCATAGAAACTGTAACTTTCTTCTGCTAAATTAACTACTTCATAAAGCAGGAACATTACATTGAATGATACATTTTAACATATTAAATCTTCACTGCTGAAGAAGTTCAACTTTGTGTGCACTTGACATTCCCCACTACTGCTCTGCAATTTCGAATATCCTACACACACACTAATATACCTACAGACCATGTCGCTCACCTGGTCAGCACTCCGTTTCTGTTCTCTGATTCAGGTATCTGCGATAATTCCCACTCTACTTCCCCATCTAGAAGCGATCTCTATTCCACTTATCAGATCAAGAACGGTCCCTACCCAATTTATCTGGCCATCCACTTCCGTTCACGGAGCAGGGCTGCATCGAACGATAAGCCATGAAAATCGCCTGCTTCGCGTCACCGTTCGCAACCATGGATTTTGTTTTCGAAGTCAACCAAACACAGAGGCGCTCGCTCGCGGAACTTCCATAATTTCATTCAAGCTTCACGCGACAAATCCACTTTGGATATAAGAAACATATTCACCGGCGAAACGGTTAATTCGCTCGGCGCCGCTAAGCGAGGAAACTTGCAATCCCTGTCGTGAACGAGACGCAGCCGTGCGCCTCTCTATTTATAGAGCGTCGAAATTACTCATGCATATGCACCGTTCCGCGGAGACGTCGATTCCGAAGTAAAAAGAAGGAAAGGGAAAACAGCGACAACCTCCTCGATTTTCCTCTTTTATATTCTCGTCACATTTTCCCTTATGTTAATTTACTGAACAATTACATTCTACGATCTAAGAAATAAGGAACTGTTGTTTAACCCTCTCATTTATGAAAATATCATCTATGTCTGATCTAATACTGGCCTATTCTACTTAAAGAGTGTGATTTATCTTCTACAAAAATTTCTTCGACTGAATGTAGCACGCGTGGTGTAAAGAAACTGTTGTTTGACCCTCTTCCTCGTCAAAATATTCTCTACGTCTGACCAGTGACTGACCTATTCTACTTACAGAGTGTTATTTGTCTGTTATAAAACTTGTTTGAATAAATGTAGTACATAGAGGAACCGTTGTTTAAGCTTCTCGTTAATCAAAACATTGTCTTTCTGATAAAACACTGGTCTAAAAATTTATAATTTACGTAAAAATCCACAGTGTAGTAATTTTTACATCGTCGAAATTACTCATGCATATGTAGCGTTTCGCGGAGACGTCGATTCGTTCCCAAAGTAAAAAGAGGGAAATGGAGAACGGCGACAACCGCCTTTCCGCTTCGGTCTGCTCCGCTCTGCTCTGTTCCGCGCCGAGTCGCGCGTTTATTCCCGTGTACACAGACGAGCACCAGCGTTCCGCATCCGGCAAACAGCGTGGACGCGCACTTATTTAACGGTCCGCGAGATTATTAATCTACTTAATTGTATTTACAATCGCCCCCGCAACTCGTTCCCTGTTTTGCGTCGGCCTCGATCGCGGCCAAGCATTTCGCACGTTTATTCGCCGATATTTATTCGGCCGCGGCTAAACGCCGGTCTGTTTACCGCACGCCACGATTAAATGTTGCCGTAATTGATTATAATTAATACACGATCTCGGGATTGAATTAATGGGCCGCTCTCTCGGTTATACCGCGTCCCGCCGATATTAATCACGATTACCCGGCCATCGATCGGAAACGGAACATCCCGAAGAATTCGCGCGAAATGAGATTATGCGTTTCAGGATCGGCGGAATTAATTTCGTTAGCAATTTGTCTCCCCGTTGGGCCAATTTGAAGTAATTTGACCATCACTGATGGCTTAGCTGATTTTTACGAATCAAAGATACACGTGGCATCAACTTTCGAAAAATTTCCGGTATATATATTTAAGATTTTTATTATTGTACAATATTTTTCCTACTGCACACTATCAGACGAGAAAAACAATTCCTATGTAACACGTTTGTCAGAAACAAAACTTCAAATGCAAAACGTTATTCGTGTTTTTTTTACTGAGCGTTGCAAATAGAATAACTCCATGCCCCCGTGTACCACCCATTTTGAGACACTGTATAATTCCGTGAAGCCAGGCTTTGAGTTTGGCGAGCGGTTCTGGCGAAGGAAAATCCTCTAAGCAGCAGATAAATTCAGTGTCCGTGATGCGTTAAATAACAAACTCCATGAATAACGCGGGACCATATTATTCAGCAAGGACGCGGCGTTGATAATGGACTGTAAAGCGTACGCAAATGAATATCGTCGAAAATATCTGAGCAGAGAGCATTTCCAGCGCGACGCGTATTTCCACGGTCGTCCTGTCGCTTTCCCCCACTTTCACTCTTTGCCGCGCGCGGAAAACACATTTTCCTCGATTCCAGTCCTCTCCACGATTCCCATCCCGCGAGCGCGAGCGGCCCGCGAGCAAATAACTCGACGGAAACTGACCGTGGCAGCGGTAGGTAGCGCGCCAATGAAATCCCGCGGGTTCAATTTTTTTCCCCTCGACCTCGTTTCTCTTCGATCTCCCTTTCCCAACGAGCGATTCTTCCGCATTTTACATCCACTCCTCGTGCACGCCCGTGACACAATACACACGCACGGCCGACCGCGAAATTTCACACAGCCGCCAGACACCCTACTGTCCTTTTGCAAACGTTTTATTTTGTTCGTTCTGTTTATTTTTCTCAGCCGTTCAACCACCCCTCTACCCGCCGCCCACCCACCCGTCTGCCCTTCCACGTTCGTTTTGTTTCGTTTTGTTACGAACCCGTCTCTTTACGGGGAATCATAACTTTTTCAAGCAGCGCACGCAGTAAACGGCCCGCAACCAGCCGTGCAGCCCATACCCACACCGCAGATGACGTGGCCATCGGTTTTTAGCCTAATTCCGGCTGCCAGGGGCATGATCACGCTCCTCTCCGTGCCTTCTGTCGCGAGAATTTGCAGATTCGAATACGGTTTCGCAGGTCTTCAACACTCTGTTACTGAGATGAGAAATTAATTAACAAAGTAATGCTTCTGTTACAATTTTTTTAACAATACAATAAAAATACTACATCAAATGATATATGTGCTGTTAATAATGCCAGATCTATCTGTAACTGCACAATTTCCTTGTAGCTAGAAATATATCCAGAGAGATTTACAGACACTGAAAGCATATTTTTTATGCACCAATCGATGCAGCTTTGTAGTCTTGCACTGTCCGTCTCTTCCCGGAAGACTGTATCCTCTATGTCTGACCACAAACTGACCCACTCTACTTACCCTATTTGATTCATCTGCCGTGCAACTTTCTGTGACTAGGCGTTATATATCTCAAGAAAGACCTATGTTACTTACTTCTTTCCAGTACTGTTATTTCTGCATACCACAGATCTTATGACTGCCCATAGACTGACCTACTCTACTTAGCCAGTTTGATTCATCTCTCACGTAACTTTTTTTGGCCAGATACATCTAACCAAGAAGAACCTATGCTACTCTTACTGACCATCTTATTATCCAAATGCAATTATTATGCACACAAATTATTGTACTTAGTTTTTCAATAATATTTGTGGATTGTTAAATCATTTGTCTTTTTTACCACGTTTTTTAATATCGTAAATAGTCAATGATAAAAACCGTAGAAGTTTTGAGACCAGAGACGTGGTATAACCTAATGATTAGACTGCGGATCTTTATGCAAAATAAAAATTCCTTTAATTATTTTTTAATTATTCCTTTAATTATTTTAATAGAGGAGAAATCATATATTGGCATTTTCAGAGTTGAATCTTCCAACAATTTTGAATTTAATCTACTCAAATTTGGTGCAATGCATAAAGATTCGCAGACTAGTAATAATATGTTTAAAATGTCATCTGTTCCACAATATTCCGTAATACATTTCTTGATAGCTGCATTATAGAACTTTTTTGATTGAAAATGATTCAGATTCGTTCCACAAACGAAGAGAGTGGATATAAAAGGGCACTGTACACTTCGGTGATTTTTATCGACGCCCGGCCGTTGCTAATTTAATTTTTATTTAGTTCCTCGCGTGTGCCAACAGCCTGATCGTAATTTCCCAGGAAAGTTTCTTGCATCGATATCGCTACTAGAGTAACTGCACGCCACGTTCAACGGAAATGCGACTCTTTTTGTTTCAGAATCACGTTCTACCGTTATTATTTTCGCTGGTGTTGAACGCGGTCGACCAGGAGGCCCGAAATTTATCACAATTCCGAGCGAGAGAGAAATTCGGAAAACGGCCGGCCGATAACGCCGAATGGCCAGCAAATTCAAAAGAAAATTGTTTCTCTCCGTGATCAAAGTTTGGTAACGGGAGCGGGTACGTTGTTTGGAAACCAGCGTACATTGTCGTACTTCGTTTACGACACACGCAAGTGATCGATGGCCTTTTAAACTATATTACCATTCAAGATCAGATCTTTTTTTTACCATTTTGTTGTTCGAACCAGTTGAAAAACGTGTAAATTGCACGCAAACGTTGCTTAGCGTTACGTGGAATTTCGTAAATTCCCGTCGAGTGAAAAGTATTTTCTGAACTCAACGAACTTTTGAGATAATATTAAAACTTTATTATAAATTTATTAAAACTGGAAATTACGGTGTTTCAGCTAGTCAGATTAAATTTGTAACAAGAAAATAAATTGCACGTATCTAAAATAAATTTTCATGTATCGTTTATATCAGTTACATGCAATCGAGTCGTAAAGAACATTGACATTTCCTTTACCTCAATTAGCCATTTTATATTTTTGTTACCGTTTACCTTATTTTAAATTACTCAAAGTATTAAATTGTTTTTTTTTTAGTAGTCTCTCAATTCTGTTTCACTATTTAGAATCACAGAAAATAAATTAACGAAGAAAATAAATTCTGTTTCACTTCAGTTTATTGCAACTCGAATAAAAACCTTTTTATTTTACGTAAAGATCCGCTGTCTAATGATCATCGACATCAACGCGATTGAAGAGAGAAAGGAAATGCGGAATGAATTTAAAAGTTAGAATTTTGTTATTTATAATAAACTTACAAATTATGTTGCGTTGGATAAGGAAAACAGCTGATCGCGGCGATCGTTCTCGAGGGCGTCCGACGACAGTGGGCGAAGGTCGGCTGAAAGAAGCCGCGGGGTGGTAAAGTCGTTTAGAGTGGCGAAGAGCAACGTGGTAAAAAGTCACGGTAGCCTAGCTGGGTTGCCAATATCTCCGTATAGATTTGTGGGTGCAGTGGGCCCCTTCTTCTTCGCTATTCGTACCACTTCGTCGAGATATCACGGTAAGTTTTCAGCGAGCGTACCTGCCGGCGATAAATAACGCGAGGCCACGTTATACGCAGTCGCCTTGAGCCATCTAAATCGGGGCTGGATCGAATAGAATTCCCGGAAAATCTGCGTGGAATAGTGTTCTACCGGCGGCAGCCCGGTTTTCCGTAACAATTTTCTAAATTTATCGGCCACTCGGGCTTTATGGCCGCGGAGAAACCCGGAACGTATTATTCTATAATTTATAATTACATTACGCTTATCGTTGATCCCGTTAACCCTGCTGCACCGTTCAAATGCTTGTTATTATATTAATAACTCGCGAGTTAAATCCGAAATATCGGTTAACAGTTGATGTTTTTAATGTAATTAATTGTAATGCACTTTAGTACGCGATGCGATTATACGTTGCAAAAATAGAGTCGGATGAGTGGCAACTTAAAAGTCAAAATTGGCGTCTGGTAAATCCGTAATGAATCGTCTTCTTCTCTAGATTTTCTTATCCACGTTATCGACTAAGCTAAGCGTTAGCATCGCAGAAAGCCTGCGATCAATTGGTCCCCTTGTAAAGAAGTAATTTTGATTCAAACAACGTGTGGACAATTATGTATGTAACTGTATTTAATAGATAACTAACTAATCAAACGATAAAATTAGCATTGTCGCACATTTATTGAAGCGTAAGCGGCCACAATGATCGTTGATCTAGCATTGTGTACGAGCTCGGCAACGCGCAAGTAACGAATAACTCAAACTCGGAGCCGTGCAACTATCGGCGGAAGTTCGTAGTTCCGCGCGATTGGCATTAACTGTTGATTTCCGACTCCTGGAAGAGGTAACCTGTTACCGTCGATAAATTATTCTCCGTTTCAATCACTGCTAAGTACACTTCCTGGTCGCTAAAAGACGAGGCTCGAGGGGCACAGCTAACCCTAAGAGTTAATAGAGATCCGGTGTTAACTAAGCGTCGTAATCCCAAAGGCCGCAAATGGTCTAAGGGCCGCAGAATACCTCGGTGACCCCTTCGGTCATATAACCCGGCATTTATTACGAAAGATTTTGGAAATCCATCGAGCGCTCAGGGGCGTCCGGGTTACGGCATGGGGGTGCCACAGCGGTTACCCGTGAACCGTGCGAGGGGCATCCATTAACTAAGCTCCTAATCCCTTCAGTTAAGTTAGCACATGGTGCGGCTGACGGTCCATCGTTCGTGCACCAACACCTAAGCAAAGCCCTTAGCCATCGGTTGATCTTCCCCCCCCCCCCCCCAATATCATTGTCTTCCTTATCCGTCGGTGTCCGTATTTTTATTCGCATAAGCATTCGACTCCAAACTCATGCGATGAATCGTGGTGTGTATGGATCATTGCTTTAGATTGAACTACTTATATGTGAAACACGTGTACAGTTCGGATAATCGAGGTTCGACTAAACCTTCAATCGAAAGAGTAATTACGAGTTCAAGTATATCGTGTTTAGTATAAATTTAATCATAGAAATTCCACAAATATGCTATTAAAAAGCCAACTACGATATTGTTGAAATTACGGTCGGTGTAAAACGCATTCATACACCCCCTCTAAAAATTTTTTAAAAATTGCACCAAACTGCTCGAGCATATTCTTAGATGTTAGAAGGATTAATTTGCTAGATATTACATAAACAATCCATGAAATTTTGTGCATGAATATAAAATACTTGGATTTACTAAAGTTACGTTTTAAATTCTTATGATATGCACAAATGAGAACTTTTCTCTTTCCAATTGCGATAAATAGTAATCCTGAAAATATGTATAAATCGTTTAGTAAACTAATCCTTCTAATTCAAGTCACGAATATTTTCTATAGTTACTGTATATGATATGATAAATTCTGGAATAAGTAGGAACAGTTTGGAACAGGTAGTTTTAATAAGTTGGATTGAGAACGAAGAAAATAACTCAGAATTGAAACGTTCAACTGACCGTGAATCTGTCCAGCATCCAAGTTGCGAAACTATGGTCGTCCGTGAAGAGTATGCCACCATCACACTGGGAAACATGTTCGTCCGTCGTTAGACTCGAGCGATCAGCTCTGTCTCGATCCGTTCGCGAGTCCGAGCCGATCCGTCTTCCAGATTAAACAGTAAAAGAGGCATTGTTGAACTTGAAGCGTTTCGGAGAGAGCCAGCAGACACCATGACCAATGACCGCGTTCAGCTTTGAATAATGAAGAGACGCTCGTCTACTTCCACGGATCCCCCGTCTTACGAGGGACGGTACGTCAGCCGTTCCACCTGCACACCACTCCACCGAAAGGGACCGGGATCCAGGATAAAGGAGCTGTTGTTTGGGCTTCTGAAGCTCCCGGAGCCGCCGCCGGCTATGCGAAACAAATTTCGTTCGTTAGAAGACGATGCGACCGGACAGCTGGAAAAAGATGAACAGAAACGAGTGAATGGAGGAAACGTAATGTTTATGATAATTAATATACCGTGGAACAATGGCTTTTGATTCCGGTTCCCTTTTCATCTGCTATAAAAGCTCGGTTGCCGCTGTGAGTGACAAGAATTGTTGGCAAATAGTCATTAAACTAGGAAAAGAACAAGCACGAACACACTCACTAATTGCTACTGGCTTGAATACGGTGAAAATCTCGAAGAGTGTATAGGATGGTCCACGAACTGGTCAACTTGTTAAATTTTTCATAGTTCAGTTACAAACTGTTTTAACCATACAGAGATAACTTGTAATATCAGATCATAGGACTTGAATTTTTTTACAAGTTCGAGCAATTAATTTACTATGAAAAAGAAATTTTGAGAACATTGCAATTAGAATTACAAAGAAAACAGTAAAAGTTGTTGTTTACAACTTTTCTATGTGAGCTTGCTTGAAAATTTCATCAAAATCTGCAGACATCGAAAGATGCAAAAGTCCTTAGATTTATTTCAGTTACAAACTGAAAATCATGAAAAACTACAATTTTCACCATCTTTAAACGTTTGTAGCTTATCGCAACATTGACTGATTTTAATGAAAATTTTCAGAATATGTATAACTGACATAAACCAGCCAGTATGCAGGCGGCGTCAATAAAAATAACTGAGGCCATGCAGACGGAGGGCTAAAGTACAAAGAAGCATGCAACGTCTCGTTCAATTCGTCGCTCTTTATAATTTAGGAATATGATAGAGAGAATAATCGGAACTGCAGATTTTAATATACGAATAAAAATTGTCTACCTCGATCGCAATAGATTTGAAATAGAAATGGAATTTTTTCTTGAGAATTTTAATATAATCAAAAAATGTAATAGCATTTTTAAATCTTTATATTATTTTAATTAATTAATTATATTATATTATTTTCATTAAGTCTATTAATTAACCACGTGTCTATTTTTTGCCGTTACCGACTCTATTACAGTCTTTAATGCGAACGAAATTGAATTGCACAAAACGAAAGCTTCCCAGACATAATATCACCCCTTTAACTAGGAATCTCATTAACGTTAGGCCGACTGAATGTAACGATCACGCTTCGGAAATGTCATTGAAACTGGAACGTCAAAATCTTTTTAAACAGCCAGTTTAAATAGACAATATTCGCGGCATTGTCTCGCCATCTTCACGTAGAATTATATTGCCCGTTATTAATACCGTATGTGCATTTTATCCGATATTCTGCTTGATATCGGAGTATGACTTAATGACGCGTAGTCTCCTTAATGACCTAGTATTGTGTTCCCTGCTAATGTAGCGGCGATAGAGAAGACCGGCCCGACGGAGAAATTGATCGTGGAACTATGTTGTTACGAGACACGCGCGATCATGCTGAGTAAATACGCTGATAAATGTTGATACGAGCCTGCTCATGCAAATTCATTTTTGTCCTCCATTCAGTGTCCCGATGTTATCACTCTGAAAACCGAAGAATAGTGAAGCAGCAAAATTGTCTTTGAAACCATCAAGCAGAGTGCTGAATTTATTGTTACCAAATGTATCCAAAGAGAATTGGAACACTGTGGTACCCAATTTCGAGAAATTAAATTATAATAACTTCCAGCCATGTGCATTTTGCTAATAATCCCATGTGGGATTTCATAGCTTAATAAAAAACAACTTCATTTAAATAAATAATGGAATATACCTGGGCCCATTTTTAAGTTTGAAGCTTTCATTGTTGTACTATATTGCTCTAAAAAATTTAGGAAAATTGTATAAAATTGTATAATAAATGTAAAATACAAAATCTGGAATCGGTAGTTTTGGCCGATGGCGGTAGGTTTAGTGTTAATACTTGTATGTAGAGTATATGTATAAACCTGCATCCATAGATGCAGTAAAAATATAAATTTCTGTTTTAAAAAAGATTGCTGTTGCATTTTTCTGATGCACAAAAGTGCATAATGTTACTCGCCTATTATGCATCGTCCGATACCATTTAACTTTGATGTGCTACAGTTACTACCATTTCTAACCTTTCAGGAGATATATCACGATAATATAAAATAATTAAAATAAACATAAAACAGGTCGTTAAATTTTTAGACGAAATATATAAATGCACCTAAAGAAGTTAAAAAACGGATTGAAATATATGAATAGAATTGTTCGTTCATGGAACAGCCGACCGATGAATACCGATGTTATAAAAGTACCAATCCCCAAAATAAGAGCTTAATCCGCGATTTGAAAAACACGTTGCATAGTCATTGGCTCTCATTAACGTCGATAAAAGGACGTGTGCAATTTCCGCAGAATTAATTTATTTTGTGTAAATATTTCACGGTAAATACTTCGAATACCGCAAAACCGCGCGCCGCCGGATTCGCGCGAAATGTGTTTTTTGTTTCTCGAAATTTCCGTGTCAATATGTTCGGAATTACGTTCGGTAAACCTCATCGTAAACGGCTTCCGGCAGGTAAAAATGATGAGAATAATGGAACGAATATTCTCTCTTATTGCAGTTCCACGCAACGATCAGATCGGAGGAAAATAATTAATCGCAACGGGCACGACGAAATAAATATTTATATTCGTCCGTATTTTCGGATCATTTCGCTGGGAACATTAACAATCTCTCTCAGCTGGGACCCTCGTTAATGTATTCATTAACCGGCGTATTTTTATTAAAATGTTGCTGCCGCACCTCGCTCGTTCCTGATTATTCACCGTTGCCTCATTCGCAAAATTATTTACACGGATTATATTCATGACAACGTTTCGACCTTTTAAATGTGGAAAACAGACAAAAATACAATCTATTAGTTATTGATAGAATAAGGAATGGCTAATGCACAATACCTATCCACGGCGCAACTGTCTATCACAATTGAATGAATCCATTGCTATGATAAATAGTTACTAATTTTGTCTATCTGTCGAGATCAAACTTAACGGAGCATGGTACATTTTTTACCTGCTATTACGACCTTTTCAGGTTTTTCGTTGGTTAAATAAATTGTGGAACAAAAGCAGCACTCAATTTTTTCGAGATGTTACAAGTACATTGTTGCATTATTTGAATCCTGAGGAAATTTGAGTATTTTTCTGCCTGTTGTAAATTAAACTGTTGTAATCTTGCTTCGGCATGTATTCCATATTTTATAAGCCACTTAACTCGTGAATTGACCAGTGATTGGAAAATGTAGTTACAAATTAATAAAAACACCAATCACCTCATGTAGGTAGAACAATTTCTACAATATTCTTGTCACTATAACAAGTACATTACACAAATTGAATCGTGTGTAGTACTACAGAATCAATTATTTAAAATTGTATCGAAAGATTTTAATATCGGCCACATGATAACGTACACGCTTTGTATTAACATGCATAGTTCATTCACGAATGCTGGGTGCTGGATATGGGTTTATTTAATTACCAGTGCTAATCGAATTGAGCTGGACTTCAAAAGCAAATTTTTAAAGCGGATCCAATATTTATAATAACTTTATAATGAAAATTGGTAACCCGCTTCTGCCGACGATATTCCAAACTTAATTTAATTAATTTCATATAACACGAACTCCTTTTCTTTTTAATTAATATGTATATCAATATATTGAATAACCAACCTCTTCACCAACTAGACTTTCCGTTTGATTAAAATTATTTCAAGTAAAAAATATTAAAATCTGTTGTAGAAATATTGAACATTCGAACGAAAAATCTCGTCGCGTATAACTTTGCACTCCGAATTATTTTTCAATTTTGTTGACAAAAACTCTCCCTACTATTTTAAGCGTTTCATTTGAAATTTACTACAGAAAGCAGTTCCTTGACTGCTACTTATTTCAAACAATTTGGTTACTAATTATATTAAATAACTCTCAAAATTTGTTGTAATTTATGTTTGTTTAAAATACTCGTAAAAACCCATTTCATTATTTGTTAATTTAACCCGTTATTATTATTTATTATTGATTGTCGACGGACTGAAGCCCTTTTACATAAGCGTTTATAAAAAAAGAGAAAGATACAAGACTACTCGTCTAATAACAAAAAAAAATATAATAATATAATAATTTATATTTTTCTTTCGCTGATGTCGAGTCACACTCGACAAAGGAGTGCAAAGGGTTAAAGACGTTGAAAGAACACTAGATTTTTGGTCTTACCATTGTGATATCTTCACCGAACTATTCCTAGTAAGTTACCAAGCGTTAGTCTGCGGTGGAAGTTCACTTCGAAATCGCATACCACGATTATACTACGTGCCGTTTAGCAATGATTATTGATGAAGGTAGGGGCGCGGTTAGTTCCGCGTATTAAGTTGTTTACGTATCAACGATGCAAATTCCAGGTCCACGGATTTTCGAATACGCCTTTGCGGTCAATTCACATGGAATCGCGTGCCAATCGGTGATTCGTGGTGTTTTACTCAGCACCATCAATGCTGCACACTAGTACGGTCACACTAATACTTGGAGAATCGATGGCTTACATGTATACGTACCATGTGTCGTTCTTGCCAATGGGAAAACCATCAAAATTATTCCGGTTCAACTTTCAAATTACAAATGCTTTTTGTTCTTCTCTTGTATTAACTCATTCAGTCAGTATTTTATATTGAATATGATATCCATTGTCATCTTATAACAATAAAAGTTTCATTGTTTAAAATTGTCTAGAATCCAATCCATCAGCTAACAGAATTATTCTGTTGAGTATCTGAAACAAGAACTTATTGCAAAAGATATTTAGTAAAAAGAGAAATTTAAACAATATAATAATACGAGTATATTAATAAAAATTATTTATTACTTTGTGTTTATCAAGACGAACCTTCTCCTCGACACAGGACACTTTTCCCTGCTTCAGGTTTTCATAAAATAATTCAAGAAAATGAGAATGTACAATTTCTTCCATTATGAAGCGTAGTTTTAAATTGTAGAAATACTGTCTTTTTTAAATTTACAATTTTTATAATTTAGCAACCATGTCTCGAAGAGTGGCAACTCTCATGTGCACAAATAGAAAAGAGGACGAAATTTAAAGTGAAACCTTTTAACAGAAGACACATTATATGAGACGAGATATCCTCATTTCGAAGTGAAAAAATAGCTTCGAGTGCGATGAACTGAAAATCCTCTAAAGTCGTAAAACATTTCAACTATCAAAGTGCTAAGACTTGTCAATTAAAATGCGGTCGTGTCCGCGGCTCGTCCAGACGGGTTCAAGGATAACGAAGATATCGCGATAATCTTGAGAGGACGAAGTTGACAGCCCTTCGATCGTGAACTTTCCAGCGGAGTCCTTTGTGTAGTCCGAACAAAAGCGCGAAGGAAACGTTACAGGAGTTGGGGGAGGGTAAAGACACTCACTTGAAATAATGGAGGGTGTTTGGCTTTTAATCCGCGAACGCTTTTGCCAGGGCGAACGATCTTGGAATGATAATTGATCTCGAGGCATTCGCGAACCCTCCCTTTGACTCTCTAATTGTATTAAGAACAGCCGAAGACTTTGTGTGTTATTATTCTGTTCGTAACTACCGGGCGAACCGATTGGGATGATAATTGTGAATCGATACGGTCCTCTATCGAGTCCTCCTCTCTTCAACCCCCGAGCGACGCGACGTTCCCGGTTGTGTTTTTCGATTTGGACATCGGAAAGTTAATCACAAGCGTTCAAGGGGAAAATTGAAAAGCTTTCGCGAAGATTGTAAAGATCTTGGGATCGTTCGATGGTAATTGACGGGTTCTCGTATTATAAGTCTGACTACCAAGAAAATCGAATTAACATCGTCGTTTCTGTTAATGGTATCACTTCGAACTTTCGTCTGTTGAATTGTTTTCGAAGAAAAATGAATGAGATTCAATGTTGATACTAATTTCGGGCATTAGTTGTAAATGGTATTTAAATTGATTCAATGAGAACTTAATTAATCAAATCATTAAATCATTAAACTGGCCTAATTTCTAATTTACTTCGGCATTATTTTCGGTAACGACAACTTCAGAATGATAGATAAATGTTGGTTAAATAATTTTATATTGACGAACAGGAAAATTCCAAGAGAAATACAATTGTAACAAATTTAGTTTTAGTCCTCTTTCTGTTTTGAAGATGTTAGTAATTTTTAAAGATATCAGAAATGGGTGCCAATTCTTGTAATTTTGGTGGACGATGATTATTGTACAATAACTGTGTTCTTCTATGGTCATTTGTCTTGTATTGTTGGTTCAGATTCCATCGTGTGACAAGACACGTATTTCCTGATAAATTGTCCAAAAGCATCCTATCATAACGATGTTTCTCGAGACCATTTCGAGAATTTCACTTCAGCCGACAGTTCTACGCTTCCGCTGGGTAAGTTTCCAATAGAACGAGTTGACGTCATTCAGGATTCTTGGCCCGCGAAGTGCACAGAACGAGAAGAATGCAGGCAGCATCGTTGTCAGACCAGTCCAGCCCTTTTTAGGCCTCCTAACGAGGTGTACAGGGTGTCGTCGAAAACACAGTTCTCAGAGAACTGCTAAAAGAGCTCCGATGCAATGAAACATATACCATAAACAAAACTATACAAAAAAGAATCGTAAAGGACATGTGTTTCATTCAACGAAATTTATCTACGACGGTGTCAAAAATTTTATATGTAACAGCATCTTTCCATTCAGAGATTCATAATTAAAAATTTGACAATTGTCAAACTTGTTTCTATCAAATTCGTTTACTGAATTAAAAGAGACGAAAATGATGCAAGGTTTCATTATTATACAACGGATTTTATGAATTTACGACAAAACGAGTAGGTGTCATTTAAAACAGTCAAGACATTAGAAGAATTTAAAAATACTGTTGCATTATTTTCAACCCATTATGCAAATTAAGAAAGGAAACAAATTAAATTAAATTAAATTTTATTTTTATTAAATTAAATTTTAATCCAGTTTGTTGCAATTCTGGTAGAATTGTATATTAATTATACATCAGTTCAGTTACTCTAAAAAATATTATAGTTTAACCTAACAGATATTTAATGTTTGTCAGGAAAATTTTTCAAAGTCATTGATGAAAGGAAAATTAAATATCGATGTTGTAAATGCGATATGAAGTGGCAGTATGACAAGTTTTATTTTCAAATTATTAAATTTAGGTATTGAAATGTATTTATTTGCAAGGTTTGGTTTTTGAAACGGTTTCTATAAAAATACCAAAATCCACGGACCAACGTTGATGTTTGAAACTTGAAACGTTGATATTCCCGAACAGAAAACATGTGACTCATAGCGCTTTACTAACATCCATGGATATTTCTCGATCCGATGTTGTTTTGACGGCATGGATTGGTCATTTTAGCTTGAGCATACACTACCTTCCAAAAATATTTGATCACATACAATCACTCACTGTTTACGGAGGGAAACAAAATAAAAGCCTGCATAGTCTATTCTATTGTAACTCACAACTATTTCACCGTTTCCCTTCCGTATTTCATTAAGCACGTCGAAATCTCAACCATTCTTTCACCATTGTTGCTCACTGATTATTTTTTATATAGAATTTGTATTTGTTCTTTTTCATTCGTCTATAAAAATTCAGATGCAATAACCGAACATTAACTGACCGCTTGGTAACTTTTCTATTACTACATATAATTCAGACACATTATTTGTTAAAAACTCAGACACATTAATTGTTAGTTTCATTACGTTTCTCTTTCACTACACAATTATACGCACGAAAGAAATATTTATTAAAAGAGTTTCATACATTTATGAAAAAAAAGATTAGAAAATGTCATTTATAATTAATTAAATTCATCTTGTCCTCTAAATCATTTTAAGGACAAATCAATTTCAGTTGGACCACTGTTTTTCGTTATCTTTCTTGTTTCTTGTACCTTTAATTTTTCATAGAGAAGATCGAGCGTATGGTTACTAAATAAAGTTCGATTTACGTTCAGGTTTTATAGTCGTGCTGAACATTTAAATTCAACAAGTTGTTCAATTAACTGCCTGACTATTCGAATAACTCATTTCTATTGACCATCAGAGAAAGAATATTAAAACATTTACAACATTGAGATACAACGTAGACGTTGACATAAAAATGTCTGGAGAAAGTATAAAAAGAAAGAGATCGATCTTTTAGGGCATCGAAGCAGAGAAACGCCTCGCAGGAAGTGGGGGTACGAACGTAAGAGTTAATGAGTTAAGGAGACCAAATTTTTTCGAGACACCACGTACATCCGCGGCGCTACACAGCGAAAATTTAATACAGCGCGGGGGCGTCGGGACGCTCGGACGGTGGCTCATATTTGTCTAGAAACGGGCAAGCCTGTAAGCTTAATTGGAACCGGCCGACTGTGCCAGTCCTTTTTACGAAAATCCCAACGTTTCGCCGCGATATCGTATTCCTGCGGGTCCTCTTAACGAATTTATGCACACGCTCGTAATAACACGGCTACACCTGCACTCGCAGACACATACATACATAGACAGAGCCCATCGCGACCCTCCCCCCCGTCAATACTGTGGTCGTAGGGAGTACAGGTAAGGCGAGAGGTTCCCTCCTTTCGCCCTAATAACACGGCCAATTTATGCGCCGCCGGGATTCCGATGCTTAAGTAAGTTAATGTAAGCACTTCCGGGATTCGTTGCATCATTCCCCTGTTGTCGGTTATTTAGAGTCCGCTACTTGTTCTTGCTAGACGATGTTTTTAACTGTTCGACGCTGTTCCCAAGCTACTTTGCAAATATTTGGGACTAGGGGAGAAGTTGCCAAATACGCGCTGCTTGAAAATATTTCATTTCGTTAGTTCATTTAATACTGCTAATCTTTATTCTACAGAAATATTTTCTACATCGATTGCACGGATAAAACAGTATATTAACAGTTTCAAGCCTTTGTAATCAGAGCTATTTCAACTTGAAAATTACACAGTTCTTCCGACCTAGAATAATTCCATTATATGTATGATTTTTTTCATTTTATGGATATGAAATTGATATAATACCTTGTGCAACATATTTAATGATGTAAACAATATTGTGTACATGGTATATTAAATTCTTTCAGTCTTCCTATTATTTTATATTTTACTTAATTTTATCATAAATGCATAAAATCTTAACAATCCAGGTAGGATTATCTGAGCTAACGCAAGATAAGATTTCAACAACAAAGGCTTCATTTATTCTTTTCTGAAGAATTTATAGCTTCTTTAAACGTTTTCACTGTTTGACATCTGATTCACTAATTTCTGATATAAAAAGCATAAAATTTTTAATCTAATAATAAGCTATATCACTTTTAAAACTGCCTCAATTAGATTTTGTTGCAGCGTTTCTCAAAATTGAGCGGCGTTAAAGTTTTAATGCGTCGTAAAGTAATCACTGCTACCTTACACCGAAGTTAGAAAATTGATTAACCTTTAAAAAAGAGCGATGCAACATTTACGTAAAAGTTTTCAATAAACATAACTCAGGCTGTTCTACTGATTTTCATAATTTTGAAACCGTGTGATTTATTTCAAATCATTAGAAATTGTTCGTAGAATTTAGTCCACGTTAGTTATTAAATGCAAATTGACTTTTGGTAATGGTTTCTTGACGACTTACTAAGTAGTATTGAATAGAAATATCATATTACTCTGCTAATTAATTATGAACACAATTTATGCTTCCTTCTCTTAACATCAACTTCAGATATTTAAATGCCAAGTATTCATATTATACATGTTTCATTTTTGTTATCGCTTTTGTACAGAGTACCACAGTCAATTCTCGATTTTTTATTCAGAGAACTCTTTACCGACGACCTACATGTCCGCGCAAGTCCCGTGCTTGTAAATTAACATATAAATCTCCCCAGCCACCTACGGTAACAGCTGAGAAAGCTTCTCCCCGGATAAAGACCGTAGGAAACGGAATAAAAAATTTCGAGAAAACTCGGTCGATTCGCCCTCTCGAAGGAGACGAAAGGAGAAGAGAAGATTCCGCGGATCAGCTCGCAATTATATTCGGGGTATCGTCCTCTTATATCGCGGCGAACCATTTCCATTATAATTGCACCCTGCAGAGCAAACGATCAACGTTTGCTGGGAAATGGCGAAATTGTCCCAATATCTCGGTATGCATGAACCCACTGTCATCGCGCGACCGGAGTTTCGCGATGAAAACTGTATCGCAACAGTCCACCATCGATCGTTCGAACAAAAATGTCCGTGAGATAGAGAGAGAAATAAAAATAGGTGTGAAGAATCACCTTTAAGGGAGCACCACCGTGCAACGCGGGCTTTCGCGTTTTTCATTCGTTATTTACTTGCTACAGCACTTTACATTCATTACTTTTTAACGTGAATTTATTTTAATCATTTTATCCAGTGTTGGAATGACGAGCTTCTAAATTCCAACAATGGACAATGTTTTTTTAACAAGAAAAATTTAATGAATAGTTTATCAGCAATTCACACTAAAATTGCTCAATATACTAACTCTTTGAGGATAATTCTTAATCACAGTTGCTCAAAAAGTTGTCGATATTTATATTCTGATTATTTTCTTGAATCAAGGAGCACAATAATTACCCTGAACTCATTTTTATGCTCGAAGCCACTGCTTAAGAAAAACATTATCCATTACCCTCCAAGATAGTTTTACATGATGTAACAAGTGGGAAACTGGAGACCAATTTTTCCAAAAAAATGTGCAAATACAAACGTCTGTAAAAATCCTTGAAATTTTTTTTCGTAAATTAAACTGCCACACATTTCAAGATTGAAGCCGTCTCTTTAGAACAATTCCTTAAAAATTGATGTACGATTTTGAAAACTTGATAAAACGTCTGAAAAATATCGTACATAATTTTTTAAGGTGTAGTTGTAAAGAAGAAGCTTCAATCTTTTTAACTTTGTAGTAGTTTCAGTCAGGGAAAACAATTTTCAAAGTTTTCACAGACGTGTAAATTTACAGAATTTTTTTAGGAAAAACGTGGCTTCTGTTTCTCACCTGCTACGTTATCCCACAACTGTTAGAATAAAATGAACGATGGATTATGAAACTAAAAGCTTCCGGCTTTATAGTAAGTTCAAATCGTTGTGGTGCGATCATTTTTTACGAAATTATCACAGTTTAATTATAGGCATTTTTTTCAAGAATCGTAAATTGGTATTTGCAAGTGAGCAAAAGTGTTATAGCGTAACAATTTTTTGTTTTAACAATAACAATCGGCACATGGCGGATCGATGTACAATTGAAGAAAGTCACTCGACACATGGTATTGCGATCCTCCTGGATGCCGCGAAGTGACTCGTTAAATTCGCAGAGGTGAAGAAAGCGACTCTAGGTCCGCGAAACCACGGAAGGAAATTCCGTTTTGCGATTCGAGCGATTCGAAGGGGGTCGCGTGGTTACGTTGGCAAATGGATTGACGAATCACGGGCAACCGGTGTTTGCCTTTGTCGACCACGCGTAACGTTGAATCCGCCGTTGATCGACGATTATCGTCGGCGACGTGCGTCGATCCACAATCGCCGTCGACGAACTCTAGCATTAGCGAGCCATTCAGCGCGACGCGTGCCGTCGCTCCATCAATCTACGATCCATGGTCCAAATAGACGTAATCAAAATAATGGAAAAAAGAGTTGATCCACCGGAAACAGGATACAAACCTCGATCGCAACACGCCGGAAACGATTTCTTATTTTGAACTGATAAGACTCTGACGGTGTAAACTTTTTTAATTGTCGAGTTTTAGCGCTTCTTTTTAACGAGCACATTCAACATTATTTCATCATTTTGGTTTAGTGACAATAATGCATACAAATTATTGGGTCATGCGTCGAGGAAGAGGAATTCTCTTTCATATTTAGGAAGTGCTTCTAGCACTCTCATTTGATGCATTTATAACAAGACTAAGTAGATCGAATGCTGAACAGTAAAAATATTTAAAGAATTTTAATTGTTAAAAAAGAAATGTAGCTCTTACAGCTTGAAATCAATATAGAATATTTTTATTTTGCACAAATATTCGGAGTATAATAATTGTTTTAATTTTTGTGATTTATCGTTACGTATTCGACATTTAAAAAATATGTAAGGAAATTTGTACTATTTATTATATTGATAAGTATTCGGAACATTTATAATAAATACCATCAATTGCAAAATTATAAAGACATGATCCTTCAATTATAATAATTATTAGAACAGGTAATGCACTCTCACGTAGCCTCTATCCTGCAATTGACATGAACCATTGTTATTTTTCATAAAAATCTAGAGTCTAGTACCACATGAAAAATGTTCCGTAAACCTTTATACATCCATTTCGTAATCTGCAATCGCAATCTCTAGGACAATATCATCAGTTAAGAACCACCCTATATAATTACACCCACAGGACGAAAATTACAGTCCAAGAACTGTTATTCTACCGTGAAATTGGTAGACACCGAAAGCCCAATGAACGTCTGATTCATAAATCGTCGTGGCAACGACATGTTCGTGACACCGAGCAATATTTCCAAATTAATTTCCTTTACCAAGGCCATTCGAGAAGCTAATAAGCTACATCACGTTGGTGTCTTTGGCGAATACCGTGTAGTTCACGCTGAGAAAGTATTTACCGTTGTCGAAAGAGTATTCAAATGCTTTTCGTCGAAGTACCACGCACTACGACGATACTTAATAGAGAACTGGGGAGAATGGGCATTGTAACATGATAGGTAGCAACTGGATATATCACAGCAACAAATTCATTTAGAATCGTGCAAAATTTAATTTCTTCACTAACGATCTCGCTGCACAGAAAATAGAATGTTGAATGAAATTACGATTTTCCAATTTGAAGAATCGTATCACGGAAAATTGTAGATCCTTATGGAAGCTCTTCCTTATTTTCTTGCTCAGTGAATATTACGATTAAAATTTTCTAACCCCTGCAGTTATTAATGCATGAATTTTCCAAAGATAAAATAAGATATAAAATTTGCTTCAGAAAATTGCTGGAAGAAATTAAGGCTTCTTACATACGTATGTACATATATGCATATAACCGGGGTCTGAGCGCATTAAGAAATTACAGTCGAAATGAATATAATAGAATTACGTTTAACATTTAAGAACTCGAACTGTTCAATAATTTCTTCCTTAATTAGGAAACTGGTAGGAATCGTGGAATCGTTTCCACGCTTCCCCGGTTCTGTTCGCTGTGTACCTTACAGTCTAGACTTTCCGGTCTAGCACGCACGGCAATGGCTCCTGGGATTTTAATCCACCACCCTTGCGATTGCTGAATCGCCGATAAGTTATCAAAAGAGGATATATGGTATAATATCGAAGGAAACGGGTTTTCGAATTTTTCCGATTGAAAGAAGAGAACCCATATACAAATAAATGTTTTCCTTCTCAAGGCAATTTTGGATCACGATTCGCTGATGAAACGTATCGATATTCATATAATAAACAGTCTAATCAGGACTCATCGATCGTGTAGAATACGTGTAATATTCTATTTCAAACATTTCATCATGCATGAATAATGTCCGTTTAATATGTACTCTTTTATTTAACATACGTCAACACGAAACTCTACACTTATTATTTTAGTATTGATTACTTTCTGCCAACATTAGGTATTAATATCAATTACCAATTAATAACAATTATGTGTACTTTTATTACATGCAGAGAATATTCCAGAGTTTTTAACTGCATCGTGTACACAATACAGTACACGAAAATTATTTCATGGAGAGGGATTATTTCATAAATAAGGGAAAATTAATTTAATTTAATTTCTCTCGTACTTTACATTGTATAATTCTTTAACATATTGTTCATGCTGACAGATTATACTTCTCCTTGACGTGTTTTCTTTCGTCACAAATCAGAAGCTTAAGGTCTAGATTGAGGAAGACATATCATCCAAATTACTTTCAACTCGACGGTAGTAGCGACGTTTGTATACTTACAAATGACAGCAATCACGAGCGTTGTGCTATGTCTGTGGTCTAAGTGTTTCGAATTGGTTACGACTGATTGGTGTCCAGCTGCGTTCCTTTATGAGTGAATAGTGGTTTCACTGATGATGTCTTCTGTCTGCCAAAAGATAATAAAACACCTCAACACAAAGACACAGCCTATCTGTTTTTTGAAGGTCCCTGCCTTCTTCATTCTTTCATAATTCGGGTTTATGATATCCGAAATTAACGGGTCTAATATTGTTAGTAATTGAATACAAGTTTCACAAATTAAAGAACAATACCCAGTCAAATTATATAACTATATTTTTTCATAACTGAATAGCGAAATTCCTGATATAATAATCTTTTTGTAATCATAAATACCATAAAATTAATAATATATACTGTCGAAATATCAGTTGAATTTTATCGTCATATTTTTGAGAATCACGACAAGTTCATTCATATTTTTATTTACATTATATTCATCTAAATTAATGTAAAAATGTCACATGTAATATCGCAAATATTGTTATTATTTCTTTCCGTCAGAAGCGATTAATGTTGCAGGATAAATCATCTTAACAAAGGCAACATTGGTAATTTGGAACCACTGGAAAACCAAATTATTGCCACATGTGCCGTAATTCGAAATAAATCATCGATTCCTGAATATTAACAAAAGCTTTTGAAACGTGGATGCACAATGTGTAGTGTCGCAACCATGTATGTATAATAATAATTTTCAAAAAATTAAGTTCCCATAAATTTTAAACATTTCGGCAATACCCGACCATGTGAAAAGCATCGGAAAATGTGTCGGATCAGTCTTACGTTTTTATCTCCAGAAGAAAAAATCTACAAGTGCTAATAAAAATTGAATAATAAATAATGGATTAGGTAACACTTATTCTAATATTTTTAATTTACGATTATAGAAATGGTACAAATGCATTCATGAAGAATTATTTACTTGTATTTCTTTGGATATATATTATTAAAAAAATGTCTGAATTTGGATAACCACATTCTTCTAATTTTTATAAAGTAATGTAAAATAGTCACTTCTCCAATGCTCCATTAACCTAGTGTTAAAAAACATCACATTCGAAGTTAAAAATTAGGACATTCGTTTCATGTGGAAAAATCAAACAATCAGAAAAAATGCGATCCACCACATTCTCAGCAGTAACATTAACCTCTGTTCGTCGCGACAAAAATACCCGACTCTCCCCGAAAATCCAAGAGCCAATAACCAAAACGAGCAGGAGAAATCGGCGATAGCGAATCATGAAACACTCGTTCGATCGGCTACAGGACTTCTTTCGGCGGCGATCAGCGTCGCAGGAACATCGCGTCGAGCTCTCCCGGTAAACGAGATTCGCTGAAAATCCCTCGCCGATAATGCAATCGCGGAGAAGCCAATATTGGCGGGAAAAAGGAGCGCGGGGGTTGCCGAGGACGGGAACACGCAGACGGATTAAGGTCGAACAAGACAAAAGGACGAGCTAGATGCCGAGCTGGCTGGTTCGAATTCGACAAGCAGGGTCGCGTCCGGAGACGTCGGGGACAAAGTTTACCTTCGGCGCAACACTGCGCTGGAATAACCGTAATTAACATTATAGACGAGGGCCTACGCGTCATGGAATGCCCGAACGTCTTCGATACACACTAATCTGGGCGATCGATCAAGCAGTTCATTTGGTAAAGAATGACTGTCTCATTTCGGTATTTTTTAATACATCTACATTACTTTCTAAATGTGTAGCAATACCGAAAATATCGATACCAATGAAATGTAATAAAAATTATAATTAGATTAAGCATTTGAAAATGATCAATTTGAAAAAATTACTAATTTTTTTGTGAACCCTGCTGAACCTATTTAATATTTTTGAAAATTTTATCTTGAAACGAAGAGCATGCTTTTACCTTGAAAATGCATACCTCAAATTTAGAATTATAGTTTGTCATTTATTAAATAAGTAATTCTTATTGGACCAATGAAAGTTGTCGAAGTTATTTCCCTTTGAGACGGTACTTCTTTTGAGTTCCAAATAGTTTCCTATAGATAAATTTTCTTAAAATTTCTTTCATTTCTTTTGTTGAATCTACTGAAAAAATCTACGCAAAAATCTAAAAATGCCACATTCTACTTACAAAAGACTAGCGAGAAGTGAAATTAACTGGAAATGATCAGACCGGCCAGACTATTTCTATTCAGCGGCATGTGTATATTATTCGTTTATTGCTACTTGTTTTTGAAAATTGAATCACGTCCTGTCCGCTTGCACTACCGATTTTTAAATAAAAATGGTACACACGAACAAAAGTTATTCTTTTTTTTTTTTTTTTTTTAGATAACGAGGAATTAATTGGAAGCTCTGTAAAACACAATATTGAAGTATGTTATATCGGTCTTAGAAAGCCATGATAAAATTGAAATTATGTTATTCAATGATGATTATAGCAGTAAGATATAGTATTTAACCAAACGGACACATATTGATTTACAACACTTTTGAATTAAATGGCGCATATGTTCCTGTAAATATGTATTCTGCTTTTAAACTTTCACAGTTTGGAATATTGGTTGACGAATATGAATGAGGAATTTTTTAGTTGATACAGTAAATTTGTTACTAATTCTGACTTTTATTAAACGGTTATTTGCGTTTACCATTTTTTGGGCCGAGACTATGTGCACGTATGTACGCAAAATCGTGCGGTCCACAAAGTGTTACACTGACAATTTAAAAATGCCGAGTCACACACAACGTGAGAGTACAAAGGGTTAATGAGAGTCACTGTAATATTGTCCAGCTAGCTTGCTTCATCTCAAAGAATTCTGTTCACCTGCGGAATGGTCAATGGTTTACCCAAGTGCTTGAGTTTGGGCTAAAAGCAAAAAAAGTACATTTTACACTGTGTATTGGGTGCTTCAATTATGTCTTTGTTGTTGTAGAATATTCTATGGACATCATTTATGAACTTTACATTAATCCTTCTCTGTATTATTAAATATGTTGATATCGAATTAATTACTTCTAATTAATTAATTAGAAAATTTAAAAAAATATACAGTGGCCCGCGTTAATTTCTTTAATATCCGACCATGAAACTTGAATTTTTTTTAGATCTTTGAACAATTAGTTCACCATATTACTCATGAAAGAAATTTTGAACAACATTTTTATGTGGGCCTATATAAAAAAAAATTTTAAATACATGTTGAGTTAACGAAATTCCGACTGCGAAGGATTAAAAATGTAAACAATAAACAAAAATCTACAAGAAACTAGGAACATCCGATATACAGGCTTGGGGATGCTACATTGAGATAGAAGAGGATTCGAAATATATGAAAAATAGATGTCCCGGTAAAACATCCCTTTTGCTCATCTTTTTGAAATACATACGTCGCTAAAATGAATACTGGCACGTTTCTCGGACCAGTGTGGAGTGCGTTGCGCAAAGACGCGTGCGGGCTGACTGCTCCTCTCGTAGTGCCCCGTCCGCTCCCTCGCCTCATCCACCCTGTTCGCGCCGCCCTCCCACCGCGCCCTCGCCCCTCCCTCGCACTCTCGGCCCGTAGTCCTTTCCCCCTCCATCGAAATCGATGCTACTCGCGATCCGCGAGTTCAGTCTGCGACTGGCCACCGCGTGTGCGACTTCGCTCCCTCTTTCTTGCATTGTTGTTCCCGAGCGGCCCGTGTCGGACAAGCAACCCCTACGCCACCCTACGGCACGGTACGGTTCCGCGTACGCGAACGTCGATTCGCGTTCCAGAGACTGTGAAACGCGATTAAACGCAAGACCGATCTATCCGTGCACCAGTTGGCCAGCGTCTATACTCGAGCGATAGATCGTCGATCACGTGCGTCGGTCGGCGACCGTGGAACGCCGAGGAAGCCAGAACCCAGGGTGAATAGATCGCAGGAAGATCCTCGGGATGAGGACCGTCCCAGTGATTAAGAGGACGCTGCGATCCGCCCTGGTTCGACGCAAGGTCGTGGAACGATCCTGAGGCGATCGGATGTCTGGCGAGGCGCTACCGTCGAGGATAGCAGACAGTCGCCGCGGCTATCACCGTGCGAGATTTCTGATCGGGTGAGTGGACCAGTGAGGATTCAACTTGCAGGGACTCAGTGAAAGATCCGTTGGATACCGAGCCGTTGAATGGGAGATTCTCTATCAGTTTCTTGATGGAACGGTCGAGTCGAGGTATGCCAGGAAATCAATTAACAACGTTTACAACGCACACACCGTCCGGGCAAACAGCCGGGACAGCGTTTGACGTTTTTTAAATTAACGAGGCGGTAGCGAATCGAGCGGGATGTTTGCCCGGGGGTCCCAGGTGCCGCGTAATTAAATGATATCCGTACTAACTGATTTCGGTTATCGCGAAATATCCTGGAAAGGTAAACCGTCGATGTAAAGCCGTGACAAGGCCCCTGACAGCTCGCGTATACGCGCACTCGGAGCCAGTGGAAGAGGTCAGCCGTTGGTCAGCCCGCAGCCCGGTTCATCAACGACGACCGTCATTCTTTCGTTTATTTACTCGACGGCTCCGCGAAGTTTGTGCGCATCGTCGTCGGGAAAAAATCTCTCGTTTCGAGATCAAAGCTCGTGAACCGGAAACGCGAGATCCATCGGTCGGAATAAATTTAATATCGCGAGGTCGTGTCTCCGCCGCTCGTACACCACCCTGCTAACTTCACCTGTAAATTACATAAACATTTCATGCAAATGCCGCTAATTCACACGGTGAGGCTGAACCAGAAACTTCGCCGTTTCCACTCCGCGGAGCTTAGGCGCCCAGCAGAAACGCGGGAAACCCCGACGCTTCTTGCACAGACATTTTAATACTACGTTCGACAGACTGTGATATTCATTTTATCGGGAATATGATACTTGAGGTTCGCCGAATTTAATGATCCGAGACTAGGTGAAACTGGTTGTCATTTATCTCTCGACGAACAGCTCCGTTAAACCTCAAGCTGCAATTTCTTTTTCAACTGCGCTCGCGAGGATCCTTTCTCGTTAAGAATTTACTGCGAGAAAGGGAACCGCGTCACTAGGAAGATTCAATGAATCGCTGACTGCGTCAACATTACGCATTTCGCTCGCGAGAGTAATTCGATCTTTGTGCGACGTTCTTCATCAGGCTCTCGATTGTACAGCAGAATTTTCTGTATGAATTTAATATAATATATTTCACACAACATGTGTTATATTGTACGTACCGATTATTCTGTGAAACTTGTTCGTTGTTCTTTGTTGTTCGTTGTACTTGATCATTGAATTCTTCACAACTTTACACGGTTTCTGAGGTGCTAGGTACATTTTTCTCTTCGTTTTATTTTCTGTTTACTCAACGATCAAGTTGAGTCTTGATAAAATAGCTTTACAGGCCTACCATACGTGAAAAATTAAAATTCACTGCATGTCTCGTCGCAGTTAGCGATTCAGATAGTGATAGCAGAGGAATATTTTATTTCGACTCGGAAGTGGACGGTTCTCGCTAATCAACACTGCGAGCACCGAGCAGTCAATGTGTCTATTTTTTAACCCAGATCTTGTGTCAATACAACACTTCTGTTCTTATCCGTTTCCGCAAACACAGTGCGGGTTACAACAGCGTGCCACGCGTATCGCTCCATCATTTGCAAACAGTGCCGGGCTAAAGAGAAATTTCAAATTTCAAACACGGAATTTGCAACTGTGTTTATAATTCTGGTGTCGCGACGACGGTTAATATCTCCGAAAAATGACAATATTGTCGAGGGATTTCCGGGGAACGTTCGCGCGACTGAATTTGGTTAACAGTTTCACGGAAGCGCTGCAACGTTTTGAGCATGACGTCAGTTGGTTCCAGTGTTAAACGCCGTTTGAAACGTGTTCACCGCGAGCTCGACACGATATTATAAGACGAGAGGGAGGTTGAAAGTGCGCCTTGACTCCGCTGAATTGTTCTCCGTAAGAAATTTCGTCCTCTCCTCTTGTCCCAGCTATCTTTTTTCTTTCTCTCTCGGGCGTTTCATCCGCGGATGTCGTGACGGTTCCCGTGGTTCGTGACGGTGATACGCGAAAGTTTGTTAATTAATTGCTTTGGAAATATAATCCGCGTGGAGTGTCACTAATCAGGGAGAAACTCGGTCGGACGTTGACGGGCATGTTTGCTGCACCTATCACGTAGGGGGATGGAAATGTAATTTGCCGGGATAGAGTTAGCCCCGTTGAATGCCGTGGCCAAGCTTCACCCGCCTATTCTGCCCATCAACCCCAATCTCCTCGCGGCGCGCCACCCATTGATCGCCACTCCGGATTTTGCATGTAAGGATCAAGCAAGCGGTGCGCGCCCGGCCGAGGGTGGAGACTTCAACTTCGCGTGGAGAACTCGAACGTTCGGGAGGCAAGCGACGAGACACCGAGGCTCATCGCGTTTCACCTCGTTTTCACCGAAACGCGATCGAATTGCGTTCTTCTTCGTACCCGGTAATTACTCGAGCCCAGGAAAAATTATGTAACGCTGCGTCCGTTGTGCGTGAACCTTCAAAGAGCCCGACTGGCCAACACAATGGCCTAAGACAAACTTGAGAAGTTGCGTGCCACGTTGGTTGCATACACAGTAAGTCCTTACGCGGTTAATTCGTTCCAGCGCTTTCCGCGTAAGTCAAATACTGCCTAAGCGCCACCGCTGAAAGGTTATTAACACGATCTCGTTCGAAAGGAAAATTCAAATAAACCAACTATGTACGTGGAAAATTGATCGCTCGTATATAGCTGAATACCTACGCTGTATGCAAGCAAACTATGAAATCGCGTAAAACAAATTCACGAATGTCGAGACCCCGAAGTTTTTGGTAAATTGTTATTATTATTTCGTAGGAATGCAAAATTTGTTTTTGGTAGCATATTGGAATTAAAAACATAAATTATAATTTAACAGGAAACGCGCGAAGTACGAAATTTTTATAAAGCAACTTGTTTGTTTTTGAAAAAAGTAACGCGTAACCACGTAATTTTGTTTTCACAACTGCTACAAACATATGTGCACAAAAAGCACATGGTAATGCGAAATACTTTAAACCGCTATTTTCTCTCATTTTATCTCTTTAAAGCACCGTGAAAGAAGCTTCCTGTGTTGCAAAATACCTTCATTCTCAGAGTCTGCTTCAGCAGCATCTTTATTTCTACGCTCTGGTTTTTTTCAAAGAAACTATCATTTTTATTTGTTCACTCTTTCAGCAGCGTGCTTTTACGAAATTCTACAATATTCAGCATTTTTCAAGTTCTATCTTGAATCTTGCACCTCTTCAGCAGAAACGTAGTGATATAACAAGAGTGTCTCCGATTCTCTAACAGTGCAGCGTTAGGATAAAACCGTGTTGCAGAAATGCTACGTGTTACGCGAACAAGAATTGCCAGTACTTTGTAACGACAGAAGTATCAGTGCTACTACGCGGTTGATCACATTTCATTCTTCGTGAAAACACGATCGGATTGTATTCTTTGTGCATCGGATTGCGAACATTCTTTAATCCTTGTGCAGCGTTCGGGAAATCGTAACAATCATATTTTTAGTTACATTCAATCAAAGTTGACGTCCAATTCGGCACAATGTCAAAGAGAAAATATGCTTGTATAACTTTAACGTGACATACAGATAACAACAAAAGTGTCGGTACGCGAGGATGACGACCATTCAATTCAATATTATCGATTTTTTAATAAAACTAACACGCAGAATACAGTTAGTAATTTTTTAATTATTACGTTTTGGTGACTTCAAGCGGATCTCTATGAATAATGTTTTCTCAATTCTTTAAAGACTTCAATGACTGCACAGATGTAATTTTTTAAATTAAAGTACGTTATTTTTATTAACTTTATTTTACGAAAATTCAACGTACACGAATGCTATTGTATAATTCGGCTGGTTCGTCTGATCATGACTCACCGCTTCTACTTCCTGCGGGTACTAGTGTACTCGAAACTCACTTTTCCCGAAAACAAAACCTCGGACGAATAAGCATTATTCTTTCTGTTCGACTTATATTTTATCATGCAGATTTATCTCCTTGCGGTCGGTACTCCTAGATTTCACGTACCACATCAAATATTCGACCGTCGTGGTCAGGAAAAAAATTTCTCGCGGTCACGTATGCAGCGCAGCAATCGGCGGAATTTCGCTTATATTCGGTACGTAAAAACTGTTTAATGGAAAAAGCATAGAAGGCGGAAATTGTGAAAAGATGACGGGGTCGCGATTCCGCAGGACGTGCGTGCGCGGAACAGGCGCGGGCCGACGATTTTCGAGCATTACATGGAAACGGTTTCAATGTCGGATGTGTCGACGAATTCGCTAGGTGGTTAAGCTGGCAGTTACGATTAAAAGCTCGAAGCTTGCCGGGGCCCCGTCGTCCATTTGCATATAGGAAGCTCCGTATAAATTCTGCGGTTATACTGCGTCAGAAGCAATAACATAGGAGAGAGGACGCATCGCGCTTTAACACGCGTGGTACCTGGAAAACGCTCGCGATTGGACGTGTGCCGGCGTGTAAACGATTGATCACGGCTGTGCTCTACGGATCCGTGTGTGTCAATCTGTACATATATACATATATACATATGTACACACGTATATATATACATATATACACATATACACATATACATGTATACATATATATATAGATATATGTCGACGGATTTTACCGTAGCATTTCCAGGTGCGCGGCGCGGCGGCCGAATCGATTCAGAGGAGATACTTTTCAGCGCAGGAAATATTAAACTTTAGCACCGACGCCCGAACTTACAGCGAAGCATTTCGTCGAAACTACTTCCCCGGGAATGAAATTCTCGGCGAGCTCGATTGACACGGACTTCTGAACGAAAATTTTGAATGGAATACGACTTCTGTATTTATTATGGGATTGGCTCTCCCAGCCGACGCATGTGTATTCTCAGAAGCTGAATCTCTTTTATGCGGACGTTCGAATAGCTCGGTTCTTCGCGCCGCGCAAAGTATCTACTGCTCCCCGTAAGATGAGCACCGTTGTTTCGCAATGTTCTCTGGCTTGTGCCGATTTATTTTGAACCCATACGGCTTTCAAGAATCGTTGCACCATGCTATTTCACTTGTTTCTGCACTCGGAGAACAGTCCGAGTTTTTATAAACGTGTGAACAATGGGACGAATAACATGTGTGTTTAACAATTTTTTGTGAAAAAAGAAGTTAATCGTTTCTATCAAACGTTAATGAAGCTTGTAAAGTACACATTCTGCTAACATTAAAAAAATTTTCATAGAATAACGATGACATTTTGCAGGGTAGTATAGATAGATTGAACATTATTGTTAAATATGTGATCGTTTTACCTAAATTTAAATATAAAATTACATAGTTTATATCCATTAAAAATGTACTATTTACATTATAATAGACATTGTTATTGTTTGATTAATGTGTCAGTTAGTGATTGCAAAACTAAATTGAAATCGGCGAAGATTGATTATACAGGGTTTAACTCGTACGTATATTATAGAATTTTATGCTCTAAATGAAATTCAAAATCAACCTTAAAGTATATTTAATTAGTTGAGTTAATCGTTCATGAAACAAAGAAATTGTTGAACCGCGGAGCACAATTTCTGTTGCGCAATTACATATTTTAATTTAATCTTAATTAAAATATTTTGATATTTGCGAACCACTGTTCATTCAGACTATTACGTGATCGTAATTACAGTTTGAATTCACTGTATTATAATGTTAATTGGTTGTTTCGATTGTGTCTAGGTCGAAATAGATTATTCGCCAAATTGCACAGTGTAATGACTGGACTGCGGATTTTTTTGCATTTATTGTTTATAAACATTTCAAGAAATGCTGGAGTATCTTTGTCAGTTGTTCATTTATTTTGGACTTGCAAATGTTATTACTAGACCGCGGATCTTTATGCAAAATAAAAATATTTTTCATTGATTGTGAGAAGCAGAAATAACATAAAAGTTAATTATATTTCGCCCAATCAATTTCTTCGTGAATGCATAAAGATCCGCAGTCTAATTATTACCAATGAAAATAAGATTTTATTTGGTACCACTTCCTTATTTGTCTACGAACATCCGCAATCTAGAAATGAAATTCGTCATCTCGGTTTACCAAATGTTAACGAGATGTAAAACATGACAATTTACAGATACGTGCAAATAAGAAATGATACACGATGTTCGAGTTAAGAGTGAAGTCAATATCCATTCTGCACTGACCGTATGTCTACCGCAGATGCTGCGACGCAGTCGCAAACTGCAATTGCAATTTTTTTTAATGAAACCATACGCGACCGTACAGAGCCACTCGTATTTTATGACTTCGCCGGTGCTTATAAATACAGAACGAGCAAGAACAGCAGTCTATACTGAAATCGGTTTAGTCGAAACGCGAGTCAGCTGCGCGGACGAGCGGGACACTACCATTCCTGAGATCATTATTCTTGCATCTCCGGTAGGTGCACGTATCGAAACACTCAGAAAATCCTGAAAAATATCAGATAACTGAAATTGATTCGAAAATATCAGAGCAAGTATTTAATAATATTCCACGATTTGGTTAATAAGGAATAAATGTGTTTTCATTGTTATTGTCAAAAGCAAAATTTATAAACAAACATGTTTTCGTCTGAAGTTTTCTGTCGTTCATACTGGAAATTGGAACTTGTAATCCAAATTGAAAGTTATATTATTTAAATTTCTTTTCGAATAATTTTAACACACAATTTCTTTCTCGTTTTATTTGGTTTAATTACACAAATTATCTTTTCTCATTCATTCAAGTTCAATGTATATAACTCAGTTAGATCTACAAACGGCGTCTCATACATTTTCATTAGAGATAGAAAAGTTAACGATTGAATCCATTAAAATTCTAGTAAACTTATATATACTTATCCTTCCAGCATTGAGCATCTTGTGTCATCTATGGAGAAAGAAAAATGTCATCCGTGAACCGTGTGAAACCTCGTGAAACCGCGTCAATAAAATCACACTCAGGAAGCGGAGTAGGCCTAACATTAGCATGCGGTGTGCATTATAGTTGCGGTGCGGCAATACAAATAGGGGTTGCTTCCGGGCGGGACGGCTGCACGGCACCGGTTCACGCATCGCTTACTCATTGCTGAACATCCGGTCGGAGTTTGTACCGCTTTTGAAAGCCGCTAAATTTACTTTAGCAACCGGCGCGACTTTAAAGCCACGTTTTGGGGGACTAGTCGCGGCAAACAGCCGTTTGATTTCGTGTCGGCCGACGTGTAACCTACCTATGTTAACGTACACCTAGGCACACCCATGCAAATTCGTCCTAATCACATTGTTGCGTGATGGAATGCGCCGAATACCGTGTACAAAACCTGTTCTTTCGGGACAGGTCTCTACTAAGTACACTTAGGAAGATTAACAAGGCCTTCAACATTTTTTCGAATATTGCTAGATCTCAATTTTTAGTCAGCTATTTTACGCGTTGTTAATAATAATAATATATGTCTCATAGTTAGAAGTGTGAATTGCGGTAAAAAATTGTTAGTGGATATTAATTTTTAAGCAATTTACTTAACCATTCAGTACCGTCTGAATATTAGAGGTAATTACTTACAATAGGGAAATAACCTAACTAAAGTTTGTATTAGGTTTGGAAGGGGGGTCCGTGGAATTTTGGTGTGTTTATGTATGAATATTTATTTATTTATATTTATTATAGCACAGCGTTATTTATGAGAACATCGTTTAATTTTCTTTTGCACAGTCTAGACAGCTGCCAGATATAGTTCTGATTCTAAATCTTCCAGTTAGCATTCGCTATTTCGCAGATCCGTATCTATAATTCGCAGCGTGCATATTCAGTTCCCCAGCATACACAATTTATTCATCAAATTCAATAACAAGATTTAAAACAATGCTCCGAAAGTCGAACGTGAAGCGTAAGTGTTCGAACGTGAGCACAGGAAACGCAAGGCGGCAGACGGTGAATCTTCGATAATTGTTTCCATCTACCCAAGTTTCGTGCCTCGGCAGAATTTCTAATACTTCTTTAACTTCGAATTGAATTCCGACGAAGCTCGCGGGTAAGGAGTAGTCTGGCTTTTCGTCATTTCCGAGATCTTCTGGGACAAAATGTGACACCTGGATACGAAATTATCGCAACAACGCGTTGCAACGTGTCGAACTTTTCGCGGATCGAGGCCCCGACTCCGTCCGAAATCGTGGCCGGCGACTGATGCCCGTGTTTCAATAGAGCACGAAACAATTGATACATAAATCACGCGGTCGCTTGGCCGGCGGCGTGCCGGGGGACGGAATGATTTATCGGGCCGCGCTGTTTTACGAAACTGAAATGACCGAACGTCGAAAAAAAGAGAGCGAAAAAGTCCTCGCGATGCTCCGATTAATCACGTTTATTTACGCGCGATCGGCAGAGGTCAATATTACGCGGCGACACGTGTAAGTGTTTCTCGCGCGATCTCGAACTTGGTCATAGAACACTTTCTCACTTAGCGACGGGATTGGTCCAACTCTTTATCACGAGTACTTCGACATTCGAATACTGGAGATCCAAAAAAAGTATACAAACACTACATATTTAAATTGTGACAACTGTTTAAAAACGAAGAGTACAGCCATAATCCCGAACTCGTTTTAATATTATTTCCCTCTAAATTGTTTTTACACAATGTAACAGGTGGGACACCGATCACCCATTTGTCCGAAAAAATGTTGCAAATCAAACGTCTCTAAAAACCTCCGAAAATTTTTCTCTTAAATCAAAGTTCCACAGATTTCAAGATTAAAGCTTCCTCTTTACATGGTCTCTTTAAAAATTGATGTACGATCTTTTCTCGCTGTTTTATAGAACGAAGTGGAGGAACAAGTTTGGTCGTGTAAAGCCCACCTGATGTAACTTCGAAGTTGGTGGCACACCTTTCGTTCGAAGCTCGACCAAACGGCTAAATAATATCGTACATCAATTTTTAAGGTGTCCTTGTGAAGAGAAAACTTTAATCTTTAAATGCACCGTGTGTGGTTTCAGTCAGAGAAAAAAATTTTCAAAGTTTTCATAAATGGGTGAATGTTTATCATTTAATGTACAATAGTACACATGTGATGTACTTCCTTTCTATTTTGTTTTCTGCTGATTTCAATTGTGCAAACGCACGATTTATCGTAGTTCCTTAGAGCCAGGTGCTTGATCGCGCACAATGGCCAACACCGGAAACTTTCCCTATATTGTTCAACTGGGATACGCGATTTCGTTCACGGTTATTTGCTCGGCTGCGCCGGAATCCCGAGTAATTAATACCTGACTCATACGTAATTAGTCATCGAAAAACAATGTTCAAGGGGGCAATGATACGGACGGGCTCCTCCGTCGCGCGTAATTCAGTTTAATTAAAATTTATCGTTTAAACGCATGCTAAACGTTCGCGGCGAAATGACATCGCCAGTTTATGAGCCCGCGTTATTATCCATTGATGAGCTTTTCGAGGGCCTTCTAAAAGAGCCAATCTCATCGAACGTAAAAACGTAATACAAAGAACGCAGTAGATGTAATCATGGTTGTAATATGTTGTGCTCACACATTCGAAATCAATACTACAAATTGTTGGAATACAATTCTAAAGTGTTAATTAAACAAGAATGGCGATTGGTTTGTATAATCGTGGTTTTACAGTATCGTGAATTAAACATGTTAATATAATATGTTTCGTTTAGTCGTTTTATTCGTCATAAAACAATAATTGATGAGAAACAAATCCAATGCGAAAGTTTAAGCTCTGACTTATTCTTAAATTTTGAGACAGATTTTGTAAAATATTCTTTACTAAATTTCTAAATAATCAAAATACTTCAAACTATTCATTGAAATTACCAAACAGTGAAACATTTTGAAAATTCCAGAATGTTATTACATTCTCTTCAATATTTTTAACATAGTTAAAAGAAAAAATACGTTTTTAAACTTCTGTTTCTTACAATCAATTTAGAAATGTTATTTGGCGTAAAGATTCAGAAACATTGCAATATTGCAATGACAATAAGTTGCAAAATTCAAATTACAAACGAATGAATAATGTTGATATTATTACACAAAATCAGCACGTATACTGCTACTAGTATTTCAAGCACGCCTTCAAAAGATTCTGTCGCCTGTGATAAAACATCCGATAACAGAGCTTTCCAATTTTTCGACATTTTCAAAGCTTGCAATGTAAGCCATTGTTTGAAATCCAGAAAAATCTGGTAATCACTGGGGGCGAGGTCAGGACTGCAGGTTGGATGGTTGGAAATTTCGCAGCGAAATTGCGGCAGCTCTTGAACTGTTATCAGGTGGTTTAAATCACAGACGGTAGATTTTTTTGAAGACGGATTTAAAATACCGGGAGTAAAGCATCAAAAATGTGTTCAACTCTGCAGAAACTGCAAGAAAATTCAATACGCGTATCCCGACTTTATTTGCATACATTAAAATTACTTCAAACATTTCATTTTTATCTGAAACCAGATCTTGGTAAAAAACACGCCGCAATATGAGAGCCATAATTATTAATCTATTACTTGGATAATTTTTCTGTTCTGGAAACTTGGAAAGATGTAAAACAGCTCATATAAAATTGATATAACTTTTTGATTACTAGACTGTGGATTTCATATTATGTGTAAATCAATACACAACAGTAAAAATATTCAAAACGCTTTAAAATAGTGTTGTATCATTCACGATATATTAAAATTAAGTTCCAGTATTATTCTACATAAAAATTCCAAGTTTATCACAGTCAATAAAAGTACAATATAAATACACTTAAAAAAGAATAAACGAGATATAAGAACACAAAGTTGCACAGCTTGATGAAACTTTGTCACTCTGTCAGCGTATAGAAGCAATTACCTGTCTCAAAAGTAGCATTTTGAGCACGAGCTGAATAGAATTGTTAAAGAGGTTGAAGAGAAGAAAGAAAACTCGAGATTGAATCATCCGGTGGCTCGATATTACATTCTACATGGATGAAATGTTACACGATACCTCGTGTAACCTGAACAAACGCGTAAACCACGGGCCGGTGGTTGTAAGTAATATTTTTATCTTCATCGCAGCACGCAGCGAGCGATACCGCTAAGTAATTTGGGTCGATTGAACGCACGGTTTACGAGGCGAAGTGATAGTTTATCGTCGGAGCGTTATTCGATTACTTGGCCCATAGTTGTGCGGCCGTGCGTGTTGCGCGTGAGCGGACGAGTGCGTGTACACGGGGCTCGCGTACTCTCCCCTTCGATCAGGTGTGCCCGGTTTCGATGGAGGAACGCCATCTGTTGCGCCGATCGATTCACAATGCCCCCGCGATCATTATTGACTGCGAATTTATCGGCCCGTAAATAAAATTCACCGTCGGCAAGACGCACGGAATGGTGTTCCTAGCTGCGCGCCGGCTGCAATCGATGCACTGGGAACGATGTTCGACGAATTTGCGGTATCCATCAATTTGACGTCGCCCCGTCGAACTCGTCTTTTATTTCTGTTCGACGAAAGAAATGGGACACACCGTGTCCTATATCTTCCGTTCGTATCCCCGAACTGTTCGATAGATTTTCTTCGTTAGCTTGAGCCCCGTTTGACAGGGACAGAGCGAATTATTTTCGCTAGAACGGAACATTTGAATAGCACGAGGGTGCATTCAGTTTTTGTTCCGGGAATTTAGACATCAGTGGGACTTCGGAAATTGGAGGTCTAAGTCGGAATACTGCGGATACGCGAGAAGCGTAATCTTCAACTACCTGTGCATATTTTTGTGAATTAAATTTTGCGATTAGTCGGTCATTGTAATTATTAATTTCGTTATCTTACTGCGTTGATTTATTGAACGCAAGGATTCTTTTTCCTAATCAATTTTTTATAAAATTGTGCATCATTGGTCAGCCCCAGATGTTAAAATTGCGTTGTTTACAAATACCATCATTATATAATATTTTTTATTTCTTTATCTTATATGTTGATTATTAAACACACACATAAATATTGGTTGGATTATTGTTGTTCTGTCTCTTGTATACTTCGATAATATGAAAATACAATTGTATTATTGGATTTCAATGGAAACAGCTGACATTTAAAAAAGAATAAAATGTTTCGTGCATGATTTTTTTCTAACAATATTTTGACTCGTCTGACCATGACCGACCAATTCTACTAGACCTGTCAGTCTCAATTATCCTAAAAAGAAATCGTCAGACAAAAGAAGTGTCACTCTTTTATTTTGACACATTTTTACAAGTAAACAAGTAAAGCATTTGAATAACTGAAAGCTTGGGTAGAAGATTAACAAAAAGATGTGTGTGCTAGTTTTGTACAGCAACGTTGTCCAACATACTACGTTATTAGAAAAGATCTTTGGGGCAAGCTAATACTTCCAAATACTCTTCGTGTTCAGGCTGAACTCCGCATAAATCTTGATAATCGATTAGCAAGCGGCGCCCCCCTTCGATATCAACGATCCGAGGGGCCGGTAAATCAAAACAGGCATCAGATATAATAAGGTGAGGTTGAAGAATATCTTCGAAAACAGCGTGGTAAGCACCTAAACCCATCGACCCAATTTCCCGGGGCTCGTCCCCGATAGCATCGTGGGCAAAGAAAGAAAAGACAGTCAACCGTCCCGTGAAAGTTCCTCCTCGATGTTCGTCTCGTTCCAAGAAACCTTGATTCCATAATACTCTTACGTAGTATATAAAGTACGTTTCTCCCCTTTGTCTGATCACGGTTAACCTGAATCACTTGCTCTATCGCGCCCCCTGCGAACAATGTATCCTCCTCCAGCTTTTATCATCGGTAATATAAATGTCACGATGGAACAAACTATCTTAATATTATTCATTCGTTATCGCATGGACGTTCCGCCGCGACTTGACACTTTTAAACGTCCCGTCACGATTTCCCCGGACCGCGTAGGACGGCGTGTCCCGGTCGAGGAAAATGCTATCGCAAGGGCTGCGGAACCACGCTAATTAGCCACGTTCCTTCTAAATTTGTTTCCTGGTCCGCCACCGTCTCGTGTCGGGGCCATCCATCAATGGTGGCGACGATGATTACTTTCGACTTTCACCCCCCGGGGTCATTAGAACGCCCCGAAAGCAATAAGTCCGCCGGAGTTTTTTCCTCATTCGCGACACGTACAGCGCCGCTTAGTCGAGTTTTCATTTCTCACATTTTATTCCCCGGGTTCCTCTTGAGGAAGCTGCGACAAATGACAATTAAGCGAACGAACGAACCCGTTCCCCGACACCACCCCTGGTCCCTATTTATTATCGCCGCGGCGTAATCAGCGAGCTCCTCGAGCGAGCCTTAAACCTTTCATACGTGATAACGGTCGCAATTAAATGAGTTAGTTGCATGCTTGAGATTCGACGTGATACGCCGTTAACTTACGATCGAATGTGACCGTTTAGATAGCTGCTCGAGTTATATTAGGCCGCTGGTAACAGCTCCGCTCTCCCCGTGGAAATAGATTTTCCCTTAATCATATAATAGCGTGATCCGCGTTCGAAATCTCTCGTTAACCTTCCGACCGATACACATCTCCGCGTGAAACAGGGAACGCTGTTAAGTGGACGTCTGGTTCATTAAAGATATCGTAACATTGCGCTTGAAAAAATTGCACTTCCGCCACATTCGACACGATGTATATTACAAATACCTTTCGTTTGTAATATTGAACGAGCTTCACCAGTGAAATATCCAATACGCTAATGAGTTTTAAATGAGAATTTTTTCCAACTCTTTGTTCACCTTGATTCACGGATATATTTTCCCATTGTTACGGTGAAGTGTCTTTTCCAATGAATCGCAGTATTTACGAAATTTTTACATGTTGGAATGTGTTTAAGAGAACCAGTAGATTTTTTAAGTATACTTTCGAAAATTATGTAAATGATACTCTGCGAATCTCTCTGTTTCCGCTTTTTTTCGAAAATGTTCTATTTACTTAATTGGAGGGAACACGGTTCCACCTTTTAAGTATGCAGATAAATTTGTGAAAATTCAGATGATATCGCGGAACTGGCAGATCTCTGGTCAGAATACCCAGAGGCTTCATCTCGTGAATATCCTCCCGCTGTAGCAGCGAAATACAGCACGTTATAAGCGATGCGTTTTTTACACTTTAACGAAGCAGGCAAGTCAACGTCACTTCAGCGGAACGTCCTGTCAAAATATTTTAGTCCCTTTGCTAAGGTAGACTTCCCGCGAGGAACGAAGATATCACGTGACGTCCCGCGAAATATCCTCGTTCAGCAAATTGGGAAAAATGATAAAGGGGTACGAAAAACTGTTTAACGCTAAATCAAGTTACCAGTTCCAGAGTTTGCATTTTATATTTATTAAATTTATCAGAATGCTTTCATGAAAAGTAATGCGAGGCTAAAACAAGCCAGCTTGCTATATTTATGAAGCAACGTACCTCACCTTTAATAATCGTTTAGTGTTGATATTGCAAGATTGCATAAATTTTTTTCATGAACCTGAACACCTTTTTTGAAGGAAAAAAAGGTGTTCACTCACCTATCAACGCCCAAGCTAAACCCTTGGCCCTAGAAATTTTATTTGTTATGACTATTTGAAACCTGCAAGGTACACGTAAACTAAATGCCACTGAATATTAAATTAATTTATTGCGAAGCGATAACTCACGAGTATTACTAATAATGCTGTCCGTTTTAATTGAAATAAGTGAAACCAGTATAAACGAAGAACGCAAATTAAAATACAATCGGCTGTGTTTTATTTTCGAATGGTCGACGAACTTTCGCAATCAGCCAATAAAGTGTCCCGGCGCGGATTCAAAGAAACAATTGAATCGAAATTTTCTGCGTGGCCTCGAAAACAGCGATGCGGAGTCTCATTTGTCGACGCTAATTTCACGAACATGCGTAATTAAATTCCTCGCTGTCGTTTCATCGGCAGACCGCAGGCATCAGACTGCCACAATAATCGATCCGTCTCATTAAGGAAATTTAACGTGATCCAGAATGCCGTTATCTATAGGTCCATTCACAGAGATCAAAAGGGAGACGGGGAGGAGGGGAGCAAAAGGTGGATCGAACGCTACTGTACCGAACTAAAGGATCCCACAGACCAGCGCGAAATATTCGCTGCTATAGATTCGTGCCGCTATGGGATCCCAGAAACCGATATTGGACCTCCGTATATTTGTTCACGATAGCGCGCAAAAATTCTCGCTAAAGACAGATTTCGACGTTTCCCTTTGTAGAATTTTAATCATTAGGTTTAATACCATTGAATGACAAGAATTAAGAGTGAATTTAAACAAGACTCGTAAAGCTGAAGCGCAAGTTATAGAACAAACAATCTTATGACGGGAGTGGAGATTTTTAATAATCACTTTAGACGACCGAGCCGATTGTAATTGCGATGGTGCAATTTATCCAGCTCTTCCACCCCCGGTAGTGGTTTTCACCCTTCTTATTTCCAATGGAGCTACGGCGTAAATGTCGAAGTGCTCCAGGGTGCTGCTATACAGCCCCAATCAGACTAAATGCCAGTCCAGCTAATGGGTTTCCCAATATTCTTACTGCTCAAAAACTGTCCAGAAGCAACACATACCGAACACCGAAGGTCAAGGTACTCATTAATTACTATGCATTTCGGATCATTTTCTTAAGCAACTTGCTCAGGGAAGAAAATTAAAGATACGTGTTCGGTATCTGTAAGAGAATCACTACAAATTCAATTTTCGGGATCATTGTGCATTTATCTCAAGGTTTACGTAATTTTAAAATTCAGAACAGCAACAATTGCACTAAAATGTAATCTATCATTTATTTGAACTCTACTGAAATCATCAGTATAGGCCATGTATTGTTATCTAATAATAATCTCTTCAAATATGCTCACAGAAATGCAAATTGGAATCTGCCATTTTTAGGGGCTACAAAAATTTAAAAAAAAATAGACCACGGATTTTATGCATTTGTAACAAAAGTGGATAAATAAAATACGAAACTGTGAAAGCATTGGAAAGGTTTAAAAATATTATACACTATATTCTACTAATTAAAGTTATTGAAAAGTAAAATACATTTTTTATTTAATTTTGTGCTTCTTAGAATTGACATAAAAAGTTTTTATACTGCATGAAGATCTGCAATCTAGTTATAACAAACTGTTAGCAAGGACATTTTAATTTCCAATACAATTCATTTAAAAAATTACTTAAACTTAGTCTCAATCAGGGAACATTCTTCTGAAGAATATTTCAAATAAAACGTTTGAAATGATTCGAATATGATGGTAGGTTAAAGTATCTGAATTCGAAAATCAGGACGCGATGCTGAGTATGTTGATACATTTATTCAGTTCGGATCACACGTTATACGCATTCGAATGTGAACGGATTAGCGGCACCATAGGGTAACACTTGCTTCCGATTACTTCTTCCCCGTTCAATTACATTTCTCCATAGAACAGCCGAAACCTGTCCCCTAACTTGGGAGCATACAGTGCCGCTCGAAACTCTTAGGCCACTTTAATGGCACGAACTTATTCGGAATCAGATACAGTTACCGCGACAGAAGATACGACGGTGCTCGTTGGAATGGTTAGTTCGGTACGGTTCGGTTTCTACAGCACGTGCTTCGTAATTTTCGAAAATTCAATTACATGGAGCGTGGCCTCCCTTGACGCATTAATTATATTGTTTTGGCCTTAATTTGTTGATTGGGAATTTATTTTTTAAACACCGAGATTCTGTTAGATTTAGCGAAGTAAATTTAATACTTTACCCAGTGGAAGCCTATCAGTAGGATTTTCAATAAATTGTGCTGTAGCAAAAGAAAGCATAAAATTTTTCTTTTACATTGCAATCTTAAATGATACAACTTGTTAGTTTATAATGAAAATTGTGATAATAAATAATCACCGGTCGGTAATGCATTAAAGAAATTTCAATTATAGCTCCATCCTTTGCTAGAGTATTTTCAGATAAAAATTTTTATGATTCTGTAGTAGATTTTTATCATAAATATACTACTATGCATTTTTGTAACAAGTGTGCCTACAATAAAATTAACAATTCATTGGTGATGGCTCTGGAATGACTTTATTAAACAATGTTGAAACGTTGAGTGCAGAAAGTAAATATTTTTTCGATTGATGAAAGTGCGATTCACCTTTCAATTTGCATAGAAATTCCCAGTCTCGTAATTACAGTTTTGTTATTTCGCTTCTATTATTGAAACGAGAGCTCTGTGCGGATTGTAATTAACCGGCCGAACTCGAGCAATTGATTTTTTATTCATTACAGTCATAATGAAAATGTGTATAATATATTCGTCAATTACATTGTTTCGAAATTTTATTGTAAAATCGATCAAACACAGTTTTCACAGTTTTGTATGTCTGTAGTCTCGTTTTAAAGAAACCTGCAACTGAACCGTGATGACGATGATGATGATGATGTCATTTCAAATGAGATCTCACATAACAGATACATATTTAGTTTCGCGAGTTACAATTAAATTTCGATTAATTATGCAAACACAAATTATTCCAAATAATTGTCGGGAGCTCCCGATGAAAGGGGACTGTTGGCTTGTAATGATTTCAATATTTTGAAAATACTGTAAGAAATAGAGGACTCTGTTTGATTTGTCGTAGAAAACCTATAGAAGTACAAATGCTCAAGCTATACATTGTACCTCAAAATTGTACTTTCTTGAAAGGGGTGTTTCCTGATGTCATTAGAAGTAACTCTTTCCATTATGAAAATGTTCTCACGGCTTTGTTAAGGAGTTATTAACGAAAAAGACAGAATCCCTCCCTCGGCAACAGTGTCTTATTTTCGTAAAGAAACCTCTTACTTCAAATGACCTCAGGGATCACCCCGTTTACGGAAGTGCAACATTTATAGGACACCCTGTATATTCGTATGATCAAGTCAACAGTAACCGAGACCTGTGATTACTGCCTGAACAGTCAAATACTATAAACCCACACATTAACAGCGAGGGAGGCAGGATATTGCACGATGCTTATATCAAGGGCAAAAGCCCAGAAACCAATATCCTTAATAATGTAGGGGAACTGCGACGCGGAGAGGTGGTAAATTAAAGTTGAATATCGCGAGGATCACGAAATGAATTTGGATATCAGTTGGACTTCCCATGTTACGGTTCTTGCCGTGGAACACCGTGTACGAACTGCGAACCGCTTTGTTCGATCGCGATCAGATTTTCAAAAGCCGTATTAGCAAGCCGACCTCGCGTTCTGCTAACTATGGCTTTCAGAATCCCCTTTGGGCTCGCCCGGGAATGCTAAACTTCCGGCGAACTGATGACGCCTGATTGGCTCGTTAAAGCTGTTCCGCGATGTTCCATTTCAATATGATAAATTCGAACGTGCTATCGGGACCGTCGCGAAAACGCTAAATGCCATTCTAGATCGATAAACACGACAATAAGATAAAATATATTAATTAAAAAATGCAGTAATACTTAACAAACACAGAATAAATACGTACTTCTGAACTCGAAGAATTAAATGTACTACACATTAACCAAAAATCGAAATCGGACTTTACAATGAATACAGTTTATATTGTCTTTGCTAAGAGCCTAATTGTATATAAATGAATACGAATTTCAAAAAGAATTACATGATATCTGTACATCACTGCGTTCTTCTATTCTTGTTCGTTTTCTTCGTATATTTTCTTGAAGTACTTGCAGATAATGCTACAAATTACTGAAGTCAAAAACTATGACATCATGGTTTTGGTAGATTGAAGATCCTTTGCACTTTCAGTAAAATAATAGTTTTATTATGGCACAATAGCGAGTTAAAACGATGGACTAAGTTCTGTGTGAGCTGGGACCACTTGCTTTATATGAAGCGGCTTCAGTATATATCTGCCAGCCCGAACGTTCGATTACGACACGACAATGTTGATCGAACGTAATGGCTGATGGATTTATGGGCAGTCTGGTCAGATTTAATTGAGCTGTTCTGAGAGATTGAGTATGCCGCAAGTAAGTCAATGGGAAGCTAACTGACTAGCTTCGGACACTGGCCCGATCAGCGCACTAAATTTATCAAGCGCAGCGAGTTGCCTTGGCAAATCGTACGCAGACATAAAAGGTAAGAAACGTTATAAAAGTTGATTGGACAATTAATATCATCCACGACACGCTCAATGAATTTTTCGTTCAAGAATCATGTTCATTGCAATTTGAGGATACTTTGTGCATTTGATTGGAGACTGTGCGGTTGAGCAATTATAAAAATGTCTTTCTGCGAAAAATAAATATATGAAGATTATTATGCACGCCTATTCATGTCTTCGTTAATTTAAAAATTGCTTAACAGAACAGAGTTTCATCTTCAACTCTGAACGCCATTCTCGAATTAACCTAACACATATTGAACATTTCTCAATATCCTTCGCGTTTGTGTAACACGTATATTCACGTGACATTCCATTTTCATCTCAGAAACATAAAACTATAATATACAGGAAATCTGGAACATATTGAATATTTTTCGATGCTCCACTTGTGTGCACAATTATTTATAATCCCAAGAAGGATTTCAGAATACCCGGTTTCCAATTGACCAGATAATCTTGTCTGTGAAAGTTAGGTCAGCTGCCGAGAATAATCGCTTAGAGGGTCAACCTACACCAAATACATGTCCGGCAACTACATAAAACAAGCGATTGTTATATTTAGAAATATGATGGTCAAAAAGAATTTGGCTGTCCATCAAACTGCTTCTGTTTCCGAATATCGCAGGACCTATTCAGCTGCCGATCTACTGCGGGTTCGTTTGGTTGTCCTTAATCAACATATCGTCGAACTTCGGTAAAGAGTAACCGGTAGAGTAGCGCGAATTATTCGTTTCTTCTCATCGAATCCCTGAAACGGAAGCCGCCGCTGGTAGCGCACGCTACCTTTTTAAGGTTACATTTTCCGCGTGGCTGGCTCCGCAGAACCGTGCGCCCGCTCCACTCGAATTTCATTCCCGAGTAATTCTATGAAGTACCGAATTGTTAGCCGTTCATGTACAAAGTATTAATTACGCTCCATCCAACAATTGTACCGGCATGCACTGGCAATCGTGTCCCCGTATTGTAGTCATAATGTTCCGACGAGACTCGACGCGAGTGGATCTTAACGTATCATTGAACGATCTTAACGAGCTGGGCGAGCGGCTCCTCTCTCGCTTGCCAGGAGGAAACTTCTGTATTCTCGAGCACACTCGAAGTCCATCTTAAGCAGTCATTATCGGATGCACGGTGTAATGATACGTGCTTCAGAACCCTGAACCTATGAATGACGCTCCCGAGGCGGCTTGCTAACAATTAGGCTGCAATCAATGCTCCTAGCCGACTTAGATTGTTTCGTAATACGGGAAGATCTCGCTTCAGCCAGCTCTCTCTTCCACTTTGCTGTATAGTAAAAAAGTACTGCATTGTTTGCGCATTTCAGGAGATATTTTATTATCTTTTCAAAGCTCAACAAAACGATCCCACAAAATTGTATATCAAGTTTCATGGAATCGTTGTAAATGGGAGGCTTCAATTTTTCAATCCACGGTAGATTCAATCATGAAACTTTAGCGAAAAGTGTCTTCGGTTTGCCAAATGTTAAATTCTATAAAATAATTCTAGAAAAATATGAATGACGGAATGGGATCGTGAAGGATTCAAGTTTTGAAATGAATCTAGATAACAATCCAAATAACACGGAGATAACAATCCTTTATAATTTTGTGCTTATCTGTTCTCAACTAAAAGATATTTTCAACTACTTCAATGGTGTAGGAAAATGACCTTAAATTTCCAGAAGAATTGGTTGAATCCATTAGTTACAACAAATTTGCAAATCTGGTTCCTTATCGACAGGCTTCCTTTGTAATAAAGAAGACTTTTTTGACAACAAGTGGCACATAAGCGATTATAAACTGCTTCATATGTACATATTTTTCATGAAAAAAATATTTTCAACTACGTCAATGGTGTAGGAAAATAGTCCTAATATTCCCAGAGAATTTTTTCAACCCAATAAATTCATAAATATGGTTCAATGTCGACAGACACTCCTTGAAATAAAGAAGCCTCTCTGACGCGTTGCGAATGAACCGTTGTAAACTATTCGTGTACAGCTATTTTTAGACTAAAAAAACTATTTTTATCTACCCCAATAGCTAAAAAAAGGAGTCTAAAATTCCAAAAATATCGGTGCAAGCGATCGATCACGAAAAAATCCGTAAATATCGTTTATTCCCGATCCCATGGAATCTTCGCGCGCGGTAAAAGCCGAAATAGGTGTTCCGCGGCCGAATATTCACAGGGATCTCAAAAGATTCGCGGGAGTGCAAACTGAAGGAGAAGCAAGGGGCCCTCGAGTGGTCAGGCTCTCGAAGTCCAGGCCGCCGTTGATACGCATCCGTTAATAACGGCTTAAAACCGACTTTCGAGTCCACTCGAGAATGTCGAAGTTCCCTCCTTCTGGCGGCTCCCTCGTCTGCCTCGTTAAAGTACGGCCCGCTAGACGATATCCAAGTCCCGGAGAGGTTGGCCAGCCATCGCTACTTGGAAAGGTAGCGGACGGAAGTAGATTGAACACCGCCGCCTGCCGCCAAATTGCTTTCGGGACTACAGTAGTGTTCACTTAAATTTGCAAAATCTATTACACTTAAATTTTCACCGCACATCCCTCTTTCCCCGCCACCAGCGCCTTGAATTCAGCAGAATCTGATCATGATAAAAAGACAATAATGCAGGAAGAAGATAGAAGTACCTCAAACAGGTGCCGCGTGTGAAAAAAGTAATCGTTGAACAGCAAACACTTAAAATACAATAATTCTTGTCTCACCTCCCTTAATTTAGTAGCAGTGTATTGTTGAGATTCTTAGAATGAAAATAAGCCCAAACACAATGTAAATCGATCTAGTAAGACATAATGTAAATAATAAAATTATAGACATACAAGTAGTAGTTACTGATATGTCACCTTTCAGTATAAATACGTTTTCCAAATTGCCTTCTAGCATCCCGTGTATAAAGCAAGGCCCGATAGATAGCCTTACTGATGAGTCCTCTAGCTGGTCTAGGACGAAACACCTCCTTCCTTTTCTTTTCTATTGTCATAAATGATCGAACCAACGCGCCGCGAATAAATACTTATATTATCATTAAGATAAATTCAACGACCATAGCCTCGCTGCAAACACCGGTTCCCGTGCGATCACCGAAGTTAAACAGTGTTGGACGTGGGCCGGGCTTGGATGGGTGACCGCATGGGTATACAGTATACTTCAGGCGGTGACTTGTCTGGGTACTGGCCACGTGTTGTTGGCAAAAAAGGTGGTTCGGAATCCACCATAAAAAGTAGGTCCCGTTGGATTTGATTGAAATTAGGCGATAGGTGAAAATTGGAAAGAGAAGGGAGTGGTGTATGGACTTGAAACCCTCTAAGGGGATCAAGTAATCTTCCTTTATCCTTTATCATTAAGATAAATTGCGATCGAGAATTAATGAAAAATACAATTAGTAAGTCTGCCATGTATGAAGTCTACAAAAATGGACCGATTCACGTAATGTTTGGGTGCATTTGAATCGGAAGAATCTCTACAATCTACCGGTACCATATTTGGAAAGGTACAACAAACGTTACTAAATCGAAATTTTTTGCACTTTATCGATCCTGTTAATGTGTCAAAATGTGTTCGAATCAATTTCCGGATAAGAAACGCTAGCCCACCACGCTAGAATTTGGGTCCGTATACCAAATATAAGGAATTTAAGCTGTTTCTAACCGCAACGCGCCGAGCTGAGCCTCGCAGCGCAGAATTTTGAAGAACGGAGCTGAATCTCGCCGAGCGGAACCGATCCGCGAGGACATAAAGGATTGCTCATGCACAGGGAGACGTGTACGCGCGATATGCTCATACTCGTCAGCTCAATCTGGCCAACGGCCAACACCTCCGGCACTTTTGACTCGTACGACATGTACCCGACGGCGATTTCCGTGTCGAGACTAATACGAAGCCTGGCGTCGATACGGATACCGGGCCATTGTGATTAAACCGTTTCCGAGAGAGGAAACGGATCGTTCTTCTCTTGTTTTTTTTTCGTCGTCGTTACCCGCAAGCCTTCGTGATGAATCGCTAACACACCGGGTATACAACGGAAAGACGAGAATTCTGATCTATGTCTACATCCACGGACAGGCGCGATTAACGGCGTGTCTTCGCGATGATGTTTTCGGGGACGGTGACGGGAAATCGATGTTGTTAGCTCCAATACCGGTAATTGCTCGAGTCAAGACTCGATGAGCGAACTGTTTGCGAGCTGATTCGGTGAGCGTGTTACGGCTGATCGTTTTTGCGTGATTTGTTTTGGGAATTGGGGTGCAGGTTCGGGCTTAGTAGAATTCAGAAGAAAAGTGACGTAAGTCAAACGAAGGAAATTTTACAGGAGGGCATTTGAAAATTATCTAAAATTATATAACTAACTTAGAAATGTAACTATCATAGACATACCTTACGTGAAGTCGGTAATAAAGATTTTACATTGCATAAAATATGCGCGACTGTTATATGTCTTCCCTATATATATATATAGTGCACTTATATTGTCTACAAACACCTTCGTAATGAGAGGAATTATTAACGCGACGAACATAGTTGAAATTTCACGTGGCTTTTTATTGAGAAAGCGTCTACCACCGGTGGTCGACGTTACTGCATTAATTATGCATTTGTGCATGTTTAAGGCTTCTCATAATATTTATAAAGCTGCGAGGATAATTGTTGGTAAAGAGGGTGATGAAGGCATTGTATAAGTAATAAACCGTATGTGTGAAAATAGCTTGAGTGGACATCCTTTGGAATAAAGAAAGTATACTTTCAGCATTTTTATTCTTTCTAAAATATTGTTCCTTGGAAAATCCGTCAGAAATAAGTAGTTATCTCGAAACTTAGAACTTCTAGAATATGAATTACTAGATTGCGAATCATTATTTCGTTTCTTCATAATTCTAACAAGTTGGAAATAGTACGACTGTAATTTTAAACATGTTTAAACGTTTTTATTGTCTTAATTTCATAAATAAAAATCCATAAAATCTGCAGTCTATTAATAGCGCGTCTACGTAATTTTTAGTGTATGACTTTGATTACAATGATCACGATGCTGGGGGTTCGTAAAGATCCAATTAGAGAGCCCCGGGTCAATAACATTTTTCCCGAGTTCAACAGTAAAATGGGAACAAAAGCAGATTCCATTTCAATATGATAAATTCGAACGTAATATCGGGACCATCGTGAAAACGCCAAATGCCATTGGTTCTTCAATGATGTTTTTGTTTAGAGCCACCTTTGGACGCAATTATAATTTTCTAAATCGATAAACATGACAATAAGATAAAATATATTAAAAAATGAAGTAAAGCTTAACAAATACATAGAATAAACATGTCCTTCTGAACTGGAAGGATACGTAGAGATCCGATTAGAGAGCCCCGGGTCAATAACATTTTTCCAGAGTTCGAAAGTAGAATGGAAACAAAAGTAGATAGCAGTTTTCGAGCGTCAGCGAACGTCAAAGTTCACGAAGACAGGTAACGCAGGGTTATCGGTCACGAAAGTGTTAAGCAGCTGATCGCACGAAACCAGTTCAATTTGCGCCAATTGTACACAGTCAGTCAGGATTGTAAATTAAAGGCATTTCGTTTGTCGAGGCCCGTCGACGTTCCCCGGCCCATTTGATTCGTTCTCTGTGCACACAAATGCACGAAAGGCGTCCCGCTGGGCTCTGACCTCTGATTGATCGAAGGCAAATATGCTACGAGCATTCCACTGGTAAACTAGGTGTCGTCATCGTCCTCGGAGCTCGGTGCTTAACCAACGCACAATCGCAATTAATGGAGAAAAAGAAAATCACAACTTGTAATTGGACTGTGTATTCGATGCATTTATGACAAAACTGAATGGGTCAAATACAAAACTGTGCAGACGTTAGAATAATTTTCAGGTGGATTAGGATGATTAAAAGAGGAGCAGGTTTCGGGCAATTGATTTAGACAATTTTTATTTTTCATCAAAGTTCGTAGCCTACTTAAAATAAATATTCAACTGCTCGTTTAAGTCAGTTAAAATAATTGTTTCCTTTCTCGACTATTCACGAAGTGGTGTATTAAACGAGACTGTTAACGAAGGATTATTATAGTCATTTTTCGAAGTATGAGAATCGTTCACAATATTCTTTACATTATTAAATATATTGCTGTCAAATCAATTACTACACATTTAACTATTGTATGAGGTATTATAAGAATATGATATTCATAAAATGAAAAAGAATCATGCAGAATGGAATTATTCTAGGTTGAAACAAATGTTTAATTTTCGAGTTAAAATAGATCCGACCGCAAAAGGGTTAATAATACTAACGCTTTCCATTAGGATAAAGAGAGCCACCGGCACGAGTGAAACGATTCCAATTTTTCCATCCAGCGGGAAGTCGTTTTTCGAAAAAGGGTCGCGGAGTTCCTGAAGGCATCAGACCCCTTCGAAGTGGCAAGGGTTAGCCGGGCAGTAATAAAAGTAAGATTCCCGAGCGGTTTTCATTCGACTCGCGCTCGTAGCATTCGAGTAAGAGGGGCGCGTGCGTCTCGGAGTAAAAAGTAATTTTATTATCCAATTGCGCAGCGCGGATCGCGACAGTAATGCGGGAGTGAGGTCGGCGTGCAATCTCCCGAAAATGCTCTGCACTGAAGGGGCCGAGGGCGTAAAAGACAACGCTGAAACGGAACAAACATCTCTCGGGCCGGGTAAAAACGATGGCTGGAGGGGTGCCGCGATCATTCTGATTTAACGTATTCGCATATCGTATTCATAAATCGATACACCCCCGAACGCCGGGGTCAGAATTTTACGAAGAAGAATGCATATTGGAAAAGCACTGCTCTTTCTTACCTGACTTTCTAAAGCCCCCGGAATCATATTGTTATATCATCCGGCTACCGAGAATGCGTTCTCTCCATGGGAATCGTGGAGAAATAATTCACAGAGGAGTCAGAAAAAGAAGAATAGAAACGGAGGAGAGAGAGAGAGGACGCACGAAAAGATGGGTCCCACGGTTGCCTCCGATAATTTCAATTTCGATGGAAGTTTCTATTTATTCCCAGGCCGTATCGGTATTCGATTAATAACTATCGGCCGCGAAATAATACGATAACCGTGCGCTGGCGGAGGAAGTACAAGCCGGCGGAAGATAAAAGCTCCGTTCCATAAGTCTAATAGGCAATGACGCGCGATAAGATTATCGGAATAATGTAACGTGAAATTGCATTAAATTTAACTCGATATCCATCGCGCTGAAAAATGCTGAAATCGTAGCGGAATCGTGGACCCTCCCTCTCCTTCTCTCTTTCTCTGGCACGCTATTCTCTCTCTTTTTTTTTATTGGTACTTCGTTCCCGGTCAGGACTCTCGAGCGAAGAAATATTTCATGGCTGACGCAACACTATTGGCCGGGCGGAGACTTAATTTTGTTAGCGATCTATTCACGGAATTCGTCGCGACACCGCGCAATCAGCTTCCACAGGAATTCGTCCACATTGTGATCGCTGATTTTTGTTGACTAACAACGAGCGGATTTCGTCGAGTAAAGAATTCTGGAGAGGAATAACGAAATGTAATTGAATCACGCTTCTTTCGAGCGAGTCCGTTGATATTGGGAGTCAGTATCGCTTAGGCAACGGTCACAGAATTACAGTAAGTATCATTAATATTAATTAAAGAGGCGATAACTTTTTTAACTAGTAGGACCTACAGCTATTAATGTTTTTTACTTTGTGTGTGACAAAGTTCCCGATTCGTTAGTTGCAGTATATTATTATCATTATTAAGTGTATCATTATTATTTCGAAAAATATAAAAAACTACTGGACTAAAATTGGACCAAAATTTAATCAGCTCTAAGTTACAACGGGGCACATCGATTGCACCATTCATCATTATATTCGCGTTGTTACTTTTTAAAAAAACGTTAATGAAAAATTTGATAACATACGCACATACATACGTACATATATACGAACATTTTGCTGAAATTAGTCTAAAATGACTCCAATGATCTTGAAACATGAAAATCTGCTAAAAACGTTGTTATAATAACTTCTCTATAAATCAGGAATTTAAAAATTAGTAATTTTATTACATTCTATCTATTTATTTCCTAATTACATTAATGGTTTCATATGTTTTAATTTTGTTTGCCGTCTACTAATCTCAGTTCTTAAATATTATTAAGGGAAGAAATAAAATTATATTTCGACTCCTGTTCGTTGTAATAAATGCAGATCATTCTTATTTTGTATAAAGATCCGCAATGTAATTAAAAGTTCCAAGTGTAATCTCGTACTCGTTGAAAGAAAACCAAAAAAGTTTGTTCCAACGAACCTTTTTCCACTCGGCCTTTAAATTCATTTGTAAAGAGGAAACATACGTCGATGCGAGAAAATTAGATTGGATCGACAACGATGTTTAGCGGGACGAATTGAAGATCAGCCTATCAGAGCATCTTCTTTGAATTTCAACGGCAAGAGGAGACTTTCTCTAGCGAAAAGTGTCTTGCGAGTTAGTGCATTTAATAGAGTACGCTCAGGGCTATATACGTGGTCTGTGGCTCTTGAAACGGTATCAGCCGTTAGTGGATTACTTCGCCCAGTGAAAAGAGCTTTCCATCCTTTTTGCACCGGACTCTTTGAGGGACTGTTTGAAGAATTCAGATTTCTATGTATTTTGTGTGTCCGCGCGCATTGAGCCGCGTTTATCCCTCGGATGAACTATTTAAATGCAAATTTTAAAGGGTTCCCGGAGCAAACACATTAGCAATCATTCTCTATTAATCGAGGCCGATTACGTTGCGCACTGCAGAAACGTCGAGCAAGTCGCGTAATTAAATTATACATCTAATCTCCTTAATTAATGAAATCCACAGCCCCTGTAATTCTCCCGATTAACTAAATCGTTGGATAAGAAGCAAGAATTATGTTGTATTCAGTTCCTTTCACTGAACGCGTACTGCCTGGAATAAACTTTGTACAAGTTCGTTTTCCTTGGCAACATCACTCGATGTTAAAGCAAAGTTCAGAGTTTGTACAAGATTTCAGGTTATTCTTCCTGGGAATTGGTTTGTTATAAATATTGAAGCCTGTAAGTAAATGTTACGGTCTGCGAATATCCCTTCTAAGAATTTTACGAAACATATGAGAGCCATTTTTGGGAAACGTCTTTGAAAAGTTTTGTAATTTCTTATCGAATATGTTTGTGCCATTTTTTAAATTATTTATTGAAAAATGTAAGAATACCCTTATCAAATTAGCAAAGGCATTGCTCATAGCATTAGATGTTGGATTTTACTAGTAACTTATTTAGAACTTGAAGTCACCAGCTTCAATTCATATGGTTTTAAATTTTAAAGAAAAGAAAGGGTCCTAAGTCTCCTGGCCACGGGGGTGCTTCTATTGGGTGATTCTTGGCGCTGTAAGGATACAAGAAAACCCATTAGCTGGACTATGCTTGAATTTATGTTCGACATTTATTTCTGTTCGGGCCGTATAATCCTGAGAGAATCTCGATATTTCTCTCATATCTTTTTTCCGGAAACAAAAAGTATACAAACCTTCGAAACTGGTCGAAAATTAATGGTCCTTTCGACTAGCTGTTATCAAAATTTAGCTTTATTTTTATAATATTATTGGCTATGAAACGATTCCTACATCAATAATACTAGAACAGTGAATTTACATTTATGGCTTACGAATATTTTCAAAAAATGCTAGAATACAAAACTCGATAGAATTTAGTAAGAATTTTATTGGTTTTGTATCAACAAAGGCTGTTTTTAGTAAAATTAGTATTCTATAAACACATTCTTAAAAAAATTCCTTTGATGATTAAACGGCAATGGCGAATAAAGTTTAATATTACGATAAAAGTGAAGATGAAAGAAAATGTTGGAGGTGAAAAATGTATTGGTCAGTTTCCAATATTTTCTAGAAAATCCTAGAGTCACGAGGGCTTGCGTAAAAATTCTGTTTACTACCTTCCGTATTTTTCCCGCGACCAACGTGGACACGTTGAAAAAAGTTCGTCTTATCCGCTCCATCGTCCAATATGTCTTCCTAATCCCGTTCTCGTCGAACAATACCACATATTTCCGTTGTCATTGTCGGGCAACCTCGTTCACGTCACCCTCTTTTTCATCTGATTCATTCGCAACAGCAGCTTCTCTTTAATCCGATGAAGCTAACTGGCTACGATTCGCAAAACAGTTGAAATAAATGCCTACCGTTGGACAGGGGGCGCTTGTTTTTACGAGCAATCGTTTAAATGTACGCAGTTAGACGTAAAACCGATTAAGAGCGACGTGACTGAATCCGGATACTTCAATTACCATTTTAGTTCACAATCGCCGCCATTTTTTCCAAGCGCTCGTTCCGTTCCTTGCAGATGCACTCGCGTAAAGCTGTGTAACTGTACACTGCCACAAAAATGTTCAACGAAATACGGAAATAAATTTCTCACGATAGTTTTCACGAAATATTGTTCCGAAAGAATTCATCGGTAAACCAAAAATGGGATCCTTTATTGTTCGATTGATCATTTTCTCTTACATTAACCGATGTCGAAAATGGAGAAATTACTCGATTCATGATCAGTAAGTAATTATTGTAAAAAATAAAATTGAATGATAATTCGTTCTTTTACAGTGATTTATGAAAATATTGTGATTAAAAGTAAGATGAAACTTACATGAAACCTAGAGAATTAGTTAGAATATTTTAATTATAAAACGAAGCAACATATATTGGATTCAAAGAGTATTTGAGCAGAGTTCCTGTGCGAAGGGTTCCTGCGATAAGAATATCTCTTATATTAACCGATGTCGAAAATGGAGAAATGACTCGATTCATGATCAGTAAGTAATTATTGTAAAAAATAAAATTGAATGAGAATTCGTTCTTTTACAGTGATTTATGAAAATATTGTAATTAAAACTAAGATGAAACTTACATGAAACCTAGAGAATTAGTTAGAATATTTTAATTATAAAACGAAGCAACATATATTGGATTCAAAGAGTATTTGAGCAGAGTTCCTGTGCGAAGGGTTCCTACGATAAGAATATCTCTTATATTAACCGATGTCGAAAATGGAGAAATGACTCGATTCATGATCAGTAATTATTGTAAAAAATAAAATTGAATGAGAATTCGTTCTTTTACAGTGATTTATGAAAATATTGTGATTAAAAGTAAGATGAAACTTACATGAAACCTAGAGAATTAGTTAGAATATTTATATATAAAACGAAGCAAGGTATATTGGATTCAAAGAGTATTTGAGCAGAGTTCCTGTGTCGCGAGAAATTGTCGATATTTAAACAGTGACAATTCATTTTACGGTACACTTAGTATAATAAACGTAGCCACACGTGAAAGCAAACGTCGTGATGACACAGAAACGGCATATCCAACGAGCAGAGCAAGCCTGACGCGGTCGTTACGACAGCGTTACAGAGGCTGGTGGTCGCGCGAACCTAATAAAATCACTTTGGCGAGCCAACAATACTCCCAATTACTCGCTCTTGTTCGACTAGCGAATTAGAGCGATCCTCGACAGAAGCTCGACGCGTCACATCGAGCGTAACGAGGAGAACGAATCGGGGCAGTGATAACGGGAGTAATATCGTCGCCGGTTCAATGAACAAAAAACCTCTTAATCGAGCGAGAAAGAAAGCGGAAAAGAGAGAGAGGGAAGGTAGAGGTAGTGGGAGAAAAAAATATAGGAATCAATGACGCGCGTCGGACATTGTATGAAACGAGTTTCTGTGAAACGGCCGGATTTCTTTATGGACACGGTCATCGAAATATATCCGCAAGCTCTCGACGCCCGTTCAAAGTTCAGGCCGATCTCAGTCCGCCTTCGGTTCAGCTTTTACCCGCTCTTATCGGTTTATTTCCAATAGCCGTGGCGTGCGAATCGATCTCGGGGCCCCGGACGATTGTGATTCTTCCGTGGCCCGAAGTTCGATATCAGAGCGCCGATAAAACAGTTGCCGACTTCGTGCCGTGGCGTGATTGCACGGCAAAGATATCGGATCTATCTTTCCCGGTACGTGGAAAACAGGAAAAGGCGAACGCCGCGCCGCACCGGCACGATGAAGACGTTCTGCCATCGTTCCTCTGTCAGCGGACGGAGCAGCTGATATTTCCTCGGGATTTCATACACGGCGACCCGAGTTCGCCTCGACGATCATGCCGGCTTCTGATTTACCACCAATTATTGTTCATATATTTTCACATCATTTTACAACCTTAACCCTTAACGCTAAACCTACCACCCACCGCTCATATGACAGATTTTAGGTATTATATTTTTTACAATTATTGAAATTTTAAAGATGCTTACACGTAAGAAATGAAACTCCTTCTTTCGACATCCATCGTTCATTTTCAACAGACATTTTTTCACGATACCACGATTAGAAAACTGAAGATACATTTTGGTCCAACATATTTCAAATTGAAACGTCTGAGTGAACATTGTAAAATTTTTCTCGTGACTGCATCTACCACGGATTGGAATACTGAAGCTTCTTGTTTCCAACAAGATCTTGAAACGCGAGATACGATTTCTTTTTGTTAATTTCTTGAATTTTGAATGGAAGGTGCCCACTGTACGAAATGAGTCCAACTTGATTGTACTACTTTCTTTCGTAGAATTATCGAAGTGAACATAGAAAATATCTCGGTAATAGGAAATTTGTGTTTTTCAAACAGAATGTCCAAAATCTAGGTGGCGGGGAAATTATAAAGTTTAGTAAAAATTGAAGCTAGCATTATAAGTCATATAAGTGACTTGCAGTCACCCCTTAACACAATATTATTTACATTATTAAATATGTTGGCATCTAAACAATTACTGCATATTTAAGTATAGTATGAGATATTACAATTTCATATAAATTAAATGAGATAAAGATATACAATGGAATTAGTCGAGGTCAGAAGAAATGTTTAATTTTCGAGTTAAACTAGCTCCAACTGGAAAGGGCTAATATTTGAAGTAATATTTCTCTGTACGGTTCGAATAATAGAGGTCGAAAAACTCAATTGAATTCCGAAAATTCCCAAGAATAACAATAGTAACAGGTGTATACAACGCAATGGAAGTGAAATATAATAAAAATAAAATGCCATTGTTTTTGCAGAGCCAATTCGAACGAGCTTTCTGAATGCAGCTGATAACGGTAAACATTTTCGCGTTGTTAGGGATCGCGGAGCCGTTTCGAAAGTTTAATAATCGCGCGTGCGGGAGTTCCTTGGCAAATTGCGAGCGACGACGCACACGAATCCCATTGTATCGTGAAATCGGAGCCGTGCGTGGGTGGCGCTTTGATTTTGTTTTTTGTTGCCTCTGTTGCTCGCGGTCGCCCGAGGTTCGTTCAATTTCCTCGGCGGGCTTTCGCGCGCGTCAAACGGCCCCGGCATTGTGCCCGCGGAACATGTTTCTCGATCAAACAGATTTCGCGATACGCGTATAAACAAAACATTCAATCAAATGCGCCGTAATGGCAATTTTCTAGGAGAACGGCGATCTATTTCACGGTGCACGGGTTTCGGTGAATTGTTTACGGGGGGAAAGGGACTGGTTAAAACAACATCGAAGAAGAGAGAGAAAGAGAGAGAGAGGAAAAAAGACGATCGCACGGGGAAAATAAATGCTGCCGATTTCCCTCGCGGAAGACACGACAACCTAATTGCCTGTAAAATGTCGGCTCACGCGAGCCTGGATAGTGACGTGTGGTTGGCGCGTGTACAAGGACCGTGTGATCCTATATTTACGTATGCGAGCCATCCGCCATTGCGCAAAATGACGCATTGCTAATTCGATGTTTCGCGTGGTCGATCACTCGTCGTTAAAGAGAACCGATGGGGGAGCAAGATTTACTTTAATCGCTTGCTTTCGCCGTTGTTGGCAGCGTCGCGAATCGGCTGTCCAGTTTTCTGTGTCCACAGAAATTCCTACCACCGGCTGTTTCATATTTTATCAAATATTAAAGTCTACAGAATTTTCGGAAGTTATATCTGCTAGAAATTCATGTCGTTTAATATGAACACTCGGTGTGGTTTTATTCCAGTTCACGTAACGTGTGTTCTCTGAGTTGCATGTGTGCATCAGTAATTAGCTCACAATTTTTTATTTACTCCATCAATATAGCTCTGATTATTTTAGAATCTTTTCTGGTAAATATATCAGGAATTTTACGGGACGATAATAAATATTCGTATTACACATGCTTTCTCGTTTGATACTATTCGTTTACAGTTTGTTTACCAAATATTTTGTAGATATGGACGTTTTTACGTTTTTTCCCAGAAATTTTCATTCAATTTATGACATTTTATTATTATGCAAAATACAAGTTTCTGTTTCGAAAGGTTTATATTGCGCCTCGGTAGTTTATGTGAATATTGTTTCACAATTATCGTTCTGCAGACAGAAGTATTGGGCAAACGGCATGAATAATTATGTCTGTCGGTTCTTAGTCGCGTCTACATCGCATAAACATTTCAGAAGTCGCAGGAAAAGTCGGACATGTGTCGAGGTAAATTGAAATATTGATCAAAGTACATTTTGCAGGCTCCCCCGAATTTCCGTACTCCTTTGACAAAATCTACCGATGCGAGGAAAGTGTTTATAGAGGAAAGTTCCTGGAAGATTGCGCGATGCATCATATCGTTAATGTAAAATATGACTTTAAGGTCTCGCTAGAAAATTTACTAGCGAGAGGAGTGTTTAGATAGGAGAAAGTTCTCGGAAGATTGTCCGATGCTCCATTTCGATGATGCAAATTCAATTTGGAGGGGTCGTGAATCAAATTTCTGCCTAGAAAAAACCGTTCCCTTTAAACAAACTATTTTCCGATCGACAAACTGGCAAAAGTTTCCAACCTGGAAATTCAACGTATTTTTAAATTCTACAAACCGCGTTTACAAGCTGTTGCAAAACACGAGGTTTGTAATTTACTTGAACTCGAATTCTTAGCCAAGTACAAAATGTGACTGGTAAATTTTATTTTATAAAAATTACAAGAACAAGTTTTATAACAACGTGCCCTTCAATGGAGAAATTTATTTAATAATTGGAAGCATCTTCGTGTAATTTCAGTAACAATGGAATACAAAATGTGGTACGGTTAATTGTAAAGATCCGTCCAAGGGTCCGCGACGAGAAATTTCGCTGCAGTAAATGCAGAATGAAGTGAGTAATTGTTGTCTTAAGGCTGAAAATAAAAGTCGATAATTGGACCTGATCCAATGCTCCGCGGTGCTGGCAAACTGACTGGACGAGACTATAGGCGTCGACGGAACGACGTCAAATTAAGCGCTGTCTAGGCAAACTTAGAGTTGCCGAGGAGTGGAAGGCGATCCGTCAAAACTTTAAACTCGATATTCGCGGACGGCGCCCCATTCGTTAAAAATCGTCCCGTTGACTCTCCGTGTCTAGAAGTTGAAACAATTTTTTCGAACATTTTGTTTCATTCATTGTATTCGATCGATAACAATACGTATCGATGCGTGTCCAGTGCGCTAACTAAGGATTGTTGTTATTTATAAAAGGCAACATGTAGAATGGTAACGGTATTGTTTCCGAAAACATTCAACAATACATAATATTAAATAATTGATTTAGTAAAACATTATGTACTTGTGGTGATAACGTATGTACATCGATCGTAGTTCCACATACAAATATTAATCATCGTATGACGGTGACTGGGTCTGCGGTGACCCACAACATAAAAACGATGAGAATGACCTTCTTCTCCATCATTGTCTTCGGCCAATAGCGACAAGGCGTGCGATGGTGGGAAATCCTGAATAGTTGGAGAAATAAATAGTGGGGAAATGCTATACTCCGAACCTGAGTGACATCATCAAGCTATAGTGTATCCCAAACAGAGTAACGTCATTCGGGCTGAGGGTGGAATATTATCACGATTCTTCAGTAGAGATGCTACTCGTAAATGCAGTCTATGTATGTATAAACTAGTCATCATCTCACGGATGAACAGTACTTATGTATATGTTGATCTCCGTTTTTGTCATACTTTTTAAATCATCTTTCTCGTCTTCCTCGCTTCATCCCTACATTGTAAGGGAGCACGGCGTCGGCCATTAAAGAGCCTCGGAACGATGCTTCTCTTCTCGGCGATGTATTTCTTGAGATTTTTAACGCACGATTTGGTAAATTGCCCCACCCCCTCAATCTAGCCCGTCCCCATTGCACAGCCGACGTATAAGTTTAACGGCGAACACCGCCGATTATGCCGTTACGAGCTCATTAATTTTTCCTCCGTTTCCGCCACGTCATTCCCTTCTGGCCTGGCCCGTGGTCTTTCCTTTTTCGTATAATTAATTTCAGGAATTACGCGGCTAATCCCCCGTATAAGCCGCTATTGTGCGTGTCAGCGGCACGGGCGCAATCAAGGAAAATATTTGTTCTCCAGTGAAAAAAGATCGCCTCCGACTTTCGTCTAGACTACCGTTCGCAGCAGCCAACATTTAATAATTGGGACGGCGATTAGTGCCTTGAGATCTTTACACCGCCCCAAGGACTTTCGAAATAACATTCTCGTCGAAATAACAATGGCGCCGGGGCAGGTGACAATGCGGGGTCGGTCACCTCAGAATGCACCTTAAAACCTGTCCCGTGTTTTCGACGATGTGAATACCTTTCTAAAGGTGTGTCTGGATCTCCCCTTCAATAAATATTCAAAACTCCTATTGTTCAATATCTGGATCAACTATATTATTCTAACGTTATGATACAATTTAGAGGTTTTAAATATTTCTAAAATTAAACTATATACCATTTGTTTTTAAATAGAACTTTTCTTAATTAATTAATCGATGTAGCTTCTCTTCTCTCTCGATCAAGATAGAAATATAAAAAGGAATATTATTGGAAATATTGCTTTTCTTTAGATTTCATCTATTTATGCATCGATTTTATTATAAGTCTTTCTGCATAATGTATATTTGTTTTCATCCACTACAGAAACAGCTGCCTCGATAATCCTGTATTTTATATATCGACGGGAAACTATAAATGTTGTTTTTCTTTTATTGTCGGTATCAAAGATCAGCAAGGAATAATATTTCAGCGAACTAATGTCCGTTAAACTGTTATTGCATAAAATGTTTGTCACTATGCAGAAACCAATACATACAATGCTAAACCCTGTGGTAGTGGTTTCGTGAACATTGTATGCGTAAAAAGCGAAATAAATCTGGTTACTTCAGGGAGAATTTATTATTGACATTTTTTGTTAGAGATTTATATGTACACAGTAGTTTAATTTGCCCTAATTTTGGTTGGAATAAGTGTGTCAAACAGAATTATTCTTTCGAAATAATGTATATAATGCGTGTAGACATGTTTGTCGTAATTGATTTTTAGTAGAAAATGAATAATGTGATAATATCACATTTGATAATCACAGCGATTGAAACACAATATTGGCTCCCTAATGCAGCTGTGTAAATAAGAAGAAAATGGTTTTCGTTTCCAATCTCCCAGTGATCAGCGCATCATTAGTTCACGTCAGGACCTGTTCAACTCGCGGGAACTATTTGGCTACCGGCTATTTACCTTTTCCTTCTATGGACGTTTCCACGCGGAACGATTAATTTTTTTTTCCCCGCCAGAATTCCCCGCCACCGAATGCGAAACCTCAATTTTCGTCCGTCACTGGCAGCGGAACAGTTTTCAACGGGAAGCTCAATGATCTCGTCCTCAAAGGGGAAAGAAAAGAGGCCGCTTCGTGAAACAACTTTTCCTGAGAACGAGAAGAAAAAGAATTCTGTAACAAAAGAGAACAGTCGGTATGCCGGCTCCATTTTGCGAGTAATTCTGAAACACTGTACGGTATTTTCGCAACTCGTAAACGACCACTGTAAAACAGTCGTGCTTAACTATGTTTTTACATGGTTCGTCTAATAACTAATTTTGTAAGGGTTTAACAAGATTCCTCTCAGTTTCCATGCAATTTTCTCTTTTGCATCATCTAGTTCTGAATGGCCAATGAGACGAATTTTTTCGGAATAATGTACAATTAGAACAGAATCCAGGTTAGTCGGAAACAGACAAATTTCAATAAAACTGGTTTCCAAACCAAATCGAAAAACAAATTAAATAAAATTTGATTATCGCTCAAAGTGCCATAACAGGACCTGTAAGAAAAATTGAAATATTTATAATTACAGGTTCGTGCATTGTTATGCAAACACGAATTTTTGTGAACGAATTGAAGGCAGCATCTGTTGCCGGAGAATTAATTTTTACAGCGGAACGTTTCGTTTCGAGGAGAAACAATGCGAAAATGTTATTACGTCTCGCGGTAGTAACTCGTTTGTGTTTTGCACTTTGCAGTATGCAGCAATTGCATAAAATCCGCAGTCTAATTACAATTTGCCATAGCATCGTGACGGGTGTTCCAATGGAGGCGGTTTAGGCGAAAGGGGCGGGCAAGGGGGGGTGAGGGCGTTTGGTACGCAAGCGTAGACAAGTGGAGGGTTCGGAAACGAATTCCGCGACGACTGTGTAGGACGAGAATCAAGTTTAAAGTTCCGACGAGTCCTCCCACGGATGTTAAGCGCGTCTAACTAGCGTTTAACTCCCGGAAGACGCGATGGCTCTTCCTTCCGTCAGATTAGAGCCGCCGCGAAACATCGAATTACGGCCCCGTCAGTTTCCGCGTCACGCGTTCCGCGGCCTGATAAATACCTCGACTCCATTCCGTTGTTGCCAGTTGCCTATCTACGGGACTGACAAATTTCATGATGTACGAGTCAGTCTCCTTTTAATTCAGACACCCGCGCCCCGAAGACCGAAACTTCTGCTTACATTGACGCAAACTCGGAGACGACTTCTTACTCCCTAGCTGCGTACCAGGTTTACGCATTCAGCCGAGGTTTCAGCCACTTCAATCTAGGATAGGGAACGTGGAATTTGGGGCAAGATCTACAGTGCTATTGATTTTCGACAACTAACGGCGAATTTGAACTTTTCACTTTGAGTGTAGTGGAGGAGTGGAGACGCTAATGAACAATATTGTTATTACAAAATGACACACTTTAAGTTTTTAATTTTTTTGTCTTCGTCTTACTACATATATACAATTTATGATTTTGTAGGATTTTGAAGATCAGTGTATCGTATAGGAATGAATTTGTTTTGGCACTCGGTTCCATATTATATAAAATGTAGTCTCTTACGGGAATGTCAGGAATCGTAATAAAACACTGAAGAGACTAATTTAACGATATAACAAGGATAATAGAGGTATATATTTGAATTAGGAACCACACAGAACAAACGTAAAGTACACTAAATAGGCACCACGACCTTAACATAAATTCGTAATAATAAATTCGACTATAAAAAAATAGTCTGTATGTACTAAAAAGTCATCTTCATTTGCAAAAAGCACTGTAGCTTTCACCTCTTTAATTTTCTTCGAATCACGATAGTTGTCTATCCATTTTTGTCATAAATGCATAATTATGCATATTACGATGCGCGGAAGAAATCCGGCGTCACGCGCATGGTTACCCGATGATTGCGTTTGTGTAGGTCCAGGCGAACAAACCATGTGGCTCATACCGGCTGATATTACTCTCCTAATTAATTGCACGGAAAAAGGTTGGGGGATGGAAAAAAGTGAAGGCCAGGAAGGTGGCCGGCGAAAAGCTCGGTTAAACGCAGGCGTAAAAATAAACGAGCCCTCGCGAGAACGTAATCGGAGAGTAATTCAAGTGGTAAAACGCTAGATGCGGATCGCTAGATGCAGCTTCGAAGCAGACCGGTTTAATGCCGAACCCCGGATCACTTTTTTTTCGGCAAGCTTTTACGCTCGTCCTCGATTATGCCATTTTATCGGAGACACTTCCGAGCAACGGTGCACTTATATGTATTTAGGCCGACGGGAATGGCTGGTCTAGGAAGAAACTACGTAAATATTAACCCGCCAACTGGGCAATTCTTTCGTTCCAATCTCTCGGAAAGACGTAACGCGAACCAAATAAAATTGGTGTTACATTATGATACAGTAAAAGAAATTACGATACAATTCAGATATTGAAAATCTAACTAAGTCAACTTGAAATTTACTCTTATTGAAGTTTCGTACACTTGTATATATTACATAATTGTTTCAAGATAATGGAAAGCTGAATATAAAAATTTGAAATATTCTTACAAAATAAATTAAATGAAATAGTAAAAGGTGTAGCACTACTTTAATAACTAAACAATTTTTTTAATGAAATGGAGAGTTGAATGAAAATGTTTTCACTGCGACTTCATTATGCAAATCTTAACGAATACGAAAATATTTTTTTGCAAAAAAAAGTTGATTACTTCCAAACGTTTCCGACGAATATATAGTAGATAAAATATTTTGTACGGCAAGAATGAACTACATATCAGCGAGCGAGTAACAATTTGCACAAATCGGCGAGGACGACACCGCGGTAAATCCAATAATGGAGGGGTTGTTTAAACGCGGTACAAATTATCCCCTCCGCGGGTCCTATGTGACGTAAGTAGCTAGCATAAATCGCACCGCGTATCATACGCATTCATGTATACCTGTGCGCGCGGTATGTCCTGTGCGGTGCATGCAGATTTCATTTATAAAATTAATCATGGTCTACCCCGATGAAATTTGCCTCGCCGTGGCTTTCGCGTTACTAAATATTTGGGCTTAATTAGGAACGAAGACGCGGCAAAGCTTGAACCTGCCATTTAAACAACCGGATATATTATAGCCATGGAGTATTTAATGTTGGTTCAAAGTATTCACAAAAGGTGCTAATTATGCCAACAATACTGTCGCCTAATTCTTGACGTGGCTCTATGAACAATTGCATAAATTGTGCATGTGTATTATTATAACAGAAATGTTGTTACAATAACTGAAAAATTTCTCATTATTATGGTTTAATACATTCTATTTTACGATTATTTAAAACATATTTTTTATGTCCTGCGATTAAAATCGCGTTAAATCAAAATTTCTGCTGGATAGCTTCGAACATATATATTTTCAACAAATTAACAAATTGTTCGATTTTAACGAAATTCTTGAAATTTTATATTCGATCGAATAAAATGGATCTAATATTATTATTGCATCGACTCGCCAACTGGAGCATGTGAATTTGTTGACCGTCCTCAATAATATCTAATAAATAGCCTGATAACGTCACACAGAGCTCGAATTAATTTATAATTAATTGGATTGCAAACCAACCTCTAGGCGAGCAATGCTCTGTCTTTCGCGCAACGGCCTGCCTTTCGATTACAGCAACTGTGCGAGAGCGCGGACCTTTGCATTCCGGGTCGCGTACAAAGAACCATTCCCCCCTTTGTTTTCCATTCACCTGGAAATTGGGGGCCATTTTCGCAACGTGTGGAACCCCGATAAATTTGCGGGAACACGTTATTAACTGCGAACGCCGCGGAACATTCCCTTGACATTTTACAGTCGCGCGGGTTCTGAATATTTCCAGCGAATCGCATTATCCCGGGGACGAGTGCCGCGGCCAGAGGCCGGTTTTATCTGCTCATACCGATCAAATTGGGGGAACCGGACACGAATTCCCGTGTTCGAACACGAATTTTCGACCGATCATAATCGCCCGACGCTCGTTTACGCATGCGAAGCGGTGTCATGGAGTCGGTCGGAAAAAAATGGCAGCTCGGGTACGCGGTGAACTGTGTTCATTTTCTACACGAAATATAAATTTTTCTGATCTGGACGAATAACGACTTTGAGGTCCACTGAATTTTATGAGAATTATTTACACTGTTGTTATTATTTGTTAGTACCTTTACGTACTTGGTGGTAAAATGGCACTTCGGGTACACAGTGAACTGTTTGCATTTTTGTCAGGAATATAAATTTGTCCTGCGTGCACAAAGTATAATTAATCAATAAATAAATTAAAGCAGTTTGTATAGTGAATGTCAATGTCAGGTTGACCTTTACATGACCACTACGCGTTCACCTACAAACGTACGAATAATATCATAAGAAGGTGCCATTAAACCATTAGACAATTAAACAAAAGCAGTCCAAACAGGAATTTATTTCTGTCCTTAATAGTTTTAGTAGAATTGTGATCAATCCATCGACACAATAAAACTCTTTACACTGTTTCAACTTGCAGCCACCTTTGTCATAAATGCATAAAACAAAAACGGAATTGTACTCGTATGCAAGCTTTGTTGCTTATTCATCTGCTGTATCGATTAATAGATCATCAATTCGCAACATAATGAGAACGCAGGAAGACACGACTGGGGATGAAAAGTCGAGTGGAAAAATGCGTGGGATAAAAGTAAACATGTGGCCGTATTATCGAGTTCGCATGGACTGTTAAACCAGCTCTTTGGTGCTTGCCGAGGCACTTGACATTGACGAATGAAGCAGGAAATGGTATCCCTCTCTTTCTTTCCACGGTCCCCGCCGCTTTCTCGTAAAATTAACTGCCGCTGCGACGACAGCGACCGACTAATATTCATTGATTTTTACGGTGGAAGGAAGATCGTATTCTACGCGGCCCCATTCACGCGGTTAGCTTACGCGATAATTATTGCGCACCAGCTCTCGCAATCGTTTAGCAATTTTCGTGAAAGTAGGCCAGAAAGTCCACAGGAGTATCGTCGAGTAAATTCTAGTAGGATCATTATTCCAGTAGTCGATAATCAACCATACCAAGCGTTCTAATTATTAATATACTGGGGTAATTAATATAAATGGGTATAGACTGATCATTGTGCTGACTTAAATAGTTATTTGCGAGTAGTTTGCTTTCGGGAAGGTTAGGTAGGGGTTGAAATAAGGCACACTTACCCTAATTATTCTAAGCACGGGATGGACAATATGTTTCCAACTAATTTAATCCTTGACCGGTATCACGTTTGCACTAGGGACGTTGGGAGCATTTTGATAAATTTTTATAATTTGATAAATTCTGCAACAATTCATTAAGATCGTTTTAGATATGTAAATTAAGACTGGAAAGCCAAAATGTTATAAAAAGTCGAAGAAACTTCATAGTTGTAATTATCCCGTAATAAAATAATGAGAATTTTTGTACAGACATATTGTTGGAGTCGTAAGGAACCCCGGGATATCATTGCAGGTTAAATTGAGTCGATTTATCAGCGAATGAAGTTTAAACGTATGCCCCTTAACACGTGATTTACTGGCGACTATTTAATGCATTTTATACTTTGTGTAAAAGTCCTTAACAAATAAGTTACACTGAAAATAAAATGGTTTTAGAAAGTAACATCAACGGATTTCCCGACATTTGGATTTTCTTCGGCGGATGGATTAAAAAGAATTTCTTAACGCGAACGTTTTCGTTGGAGTGTGTTTTATGCGATCGCACGTGTTGCAAATACCAGAAACCTTGGTGGTCTAGTTCGGTGTATTGAAAATATTTTAATAGCAAAACACAGTGGCCCCGTTGCATATTTGTTGTTTTCCGGTAGCACGGCGCTGCTCCCATGAAATTATGAACGGGAGCCGATAGTCTCAAGAGCCGCGGAACGTCCGGGCGAATAAAATGCTTGTTGCCCAGCAGCTTCAGCCACCGGAGAAGAAACTTTCTCACGGGCAACGAGCGAACAGCCCGGAGTTTCTTGAAGAATATCATTCGACCTCTTACGCAGCCTTGCGCCGCGCTATGCATCGTCGGGAATACAATTCCTCCTTGAATATTTAAACTGCTCGACGGTGATCTCAAAGGATCAACGTGCAATAAAGATATTAAATATTTATGCATGATGGTTCGTCGTTCGCGTTCTCTCGCGCGCGCACGAAAAGAACAGAGACAGGAGAGAGACTCCCTCTCCTCTCTCTCCTTAGAACGGTACATTCCCGTGACAGCGTCCTATAAAATCGACCAAACAATGTCCTCGGTAATTATACGCAACAACCCCACTAAGCTTGGCTTTACCTAAACGAACAGCTTCAGCTCTTTGAGCACGTTTTTCTTAGGGTCTCGGATCTTTTGAGACCCTCCAATGGAATATTCTAGGGGCTAGACTCCTCGAAGAAATGCCAGCGTTAGGTAAATAAATTCAGTATCGTTTCCCAATCGAGTGACAGGTAGTGTGCGATTGTGAAAAAATTATTGTACACACTGATTAATCGTAGGGGAATTAAAAATTTACACTGATATTTAAGAGGTTCTACATGTGTTTCTGAACGGTTGAAACAGGAGAGACATTGAACAATTTGTTTATATATATATTTATTTATTATATATATATTTATTTAATATATATAACTACATAGTTTTTTGAAACAACAACATGTACATTTTTCCAAGAATATTACTGCAAAACACCGTTTGTGATTGTATTTGGAGACTATTAAACAATTTCCACACCACTAAATTTGTTTGTATTTAATAAATTGCTAAAAATATAATTATAGTGTCATGATATAAACTTGATTTCATTTTTTCTTATTATAAGATCTTCGTTACACTTCTTAAAAAAATAAAGAAGGTGCCGTATTTTACATAGTTGGTTTCTCTTCTAGAAATTTTGAAATCTTGATCAATTAATATTGTCGAAAGTTGTTCCATGGATGAGTATATACACTTTACTTCAAAATGTTGAAGCATTCGGACATCAGATAAAGTTGCTTTCATTACGCTTGAATGAACATGGACTTTCCAACAAAAGGACAAAAAGCGCGAAACGCTTCCTTTGCAGTTCTGGCTACGTTAACTAATTAATTCGTACTTTGTTTGCGCATATGAATATGGAAAATGTACGGACACGTTGAACCAAATGTTAGTTTATTCAAGTCATATTACGCTAACATCGTAATTATTAATGTTTACTGTTACTTAAAATCGTAACCGAGGAAATTAGTACGTTTTTAGAAACTTGCGATAAAAATTATAGAATTTGTCGATGGCGATTCAAATGACTTCTGTCCAGAAACTACAAACACAACGCACTTGTCCGTGCGGAACACTGTGGATCAGCCGGAAGGGTGCACGAACCCCTGTATCGATTACCTCGCTCCATTTAAGGCAAATTTCGCCGTGGCGTACGATGTCTGTTATTTTTCTCGTGGCCTTCTGCATGATTTATGCCTTCGAGTTACGGCCTCAGCTGAGATCGCGCACGAAGGGACCCGACCTTCGTCGGTAAAATCGGATCCAACATCTTCCAATACCCTGCTGGATCCTTGAAATTTAAAGGGTCCTCTTTATTCTGCTAGTAATTGACTTCTTTATCGGTAGAACCACAAATAGAACAAGTCGTAAGTCGTCCCATTGTATCTTGGCTCTACTACTTTCCAACTCGGATGGCCTCTCGGAAAATAGATAATAAATTATTACTAAATTCTTTGAATTTAACATTTATTTTAAATATTAAATTTTTAGCAATAAAATACTCTTCATCCAATTTAATAATCAATGTACATTAGAGTGTTAATATAAAACACAAATTATATGTAGACCTAAAATCTCGTATTGCATCGAAGGTACAAAAATAATTTCGAGCATGCAGTATGAGTGGAATATAAATCCGAGAAAGATCGCGAAGCATCCCTCCGTTGGAAATTAAGGACGTCCCATCTCATCAGCGTGGTAGCTCATCTTTTTCGCCACATTCATCGGATCCTAATTCGTATTCGATGCTCCGCGTTCTCGGGCGCCGCAATAACTTCACGTGACTATCCGCCGTATACGTTCCAGCTCCATAGAAAACGAAACACTCATTTTCCGTATCCTCTCCGGCGGGTTGCCGCTATCACGGTGTCCGGGAGCGCGGTAAATTGGGCCAAGGAAGCGGGTCGCTGGCTTGATCACAGCAGCATCTCGGCTACATGTTAATTCACGCTACATTTGCAGATACGAAAGTCGTGGGGTAAAAAATAAATAGAAGCAAATTAGTGGGCTCGATTAAACTACGAAGGCGGTGCTTCGGCAAGAACTGGGGCCAGATAGATCGCGACATTGACGAATGAAGCGGAGGAAGCTCAACCACCGGTTTTCCCAACCCCCCTCGACTCTGCTTTTCCATCCCGTTTCTATGCTCGTTCTTTCGCTTAGTCTGAATACAGGCCTCTCTCGCTCCCGCCATTATGCTACATAATTTACTGGTGGCGCGATGGTGGTGGTTATGCCACTGTCGGCAGCGGCAAACCACTGCCAGCCCTACCGTCGAGTTAACCGCCGAGCCCCCGCGGTCGTAGGGAAACGAGGGTGCTGAAGGACCCTTTGATCCTGCTGAACTCCCACGAACTCCGAACCGTGTGTTTGTATTCCCTTAAAAAATAACTGGGCCACCGGGAGGAGGCCCCGCCTTCGAAACACCCCTAAGCTTTGGTTGAACGCCCCTAATCGTTTGCCATGACCCGGTGTCTCCTCGCGAATTCTTCGCGATTCAACCGGAAAATTTTATCGACAGGATTACGCTTGTAATATTGTATGTCATTCAGGCTACGTTACCCAGGTTTTAGTATACCTTTCCTTCGATTATATTTTCAAGTCTGGGAAACTAAACAAAAGATAGGAGTGGGAAAAAGAGCAATATGTCTAAGATAGGGAATAGGAGAATTGAATCCAGGGAAGAGGAGTTAGACTTCTGGAGCTGCTAGAGTTTCGGACCCTCGGGTTCGTGTTTCCAGGCAGCTCAAGAGGGACTGACAATGTTTGGCAGCACACCTCTTCATTACACTTGATAGCCGTTGATCCATAGCGCGGAGCTTTCGTCAATCGATACAGCACACCCTGTGTCCACGAAAATGTTTCGTAACACTCTAAGACAATACCTGTGGTCGATGCTTGTGTCTGTACATTTACACTGTGGTAACTCGAAAATTTCATTTTTCAGTTATGCTCGAGAGGTTGTGATATATTATCTGGCTAGATGAACAAATTATTTCAGTAATATGTTGAGTGCATCAAATTTTGTTAAAGGAGAAAGGTTGCACGTGTAATGCTAGACTTTATGAATTTACGAGAATACGTGAAACAACGTGATGGAAATGTCAGAAAAATATGAAAATATGAGTAGCATTATTTTTTAACAATATTGTTAGGAAGAGAAGAATTTCTACTTCATGAGCTACACAGTTTAATATTCCCTATGGTGATGGTTTTTTCCCATTTGGGGTTGGTTATGTAAAATTTTTTCATGCTTTATTCAATGTGTTGATTATAACACGTGAAGAGATTGTTTTAAATTTTTTACACGAGAATTACTTCACAAGGGAAAATCCTGGCTTATATTTTCCAGTCTAGCGGCTCTATTGTACGAGTTTTTGTGACTTTCGTAGGTTGATTATTAGCGTGTCGCGAGAGATTTTTTAATGTTAAAATGTGGCACGTTTGATTTAATAATTACGGCGCTGTGAGAATTAATTTACTTACTTATCGACGACCTACAGTGTTATTACAACATACACTGCACCTCGTTATCAGATTGTGGATCTTTATGCACTCACACCGCATGCAAATTTATAAAATATAGGAGAACCTGTGCATTAACAGTAATTAATAGCAATTTAATTCTAAATTTAACACAACAAATTTTCTGAAAACTATGTGACAAAATTTCTCTATGAATTTTATAAAATTAATTAAACATTGGAATTTGTGTATAAATCTACAAAGCGGTTTCGATCATGACTGTTTGATGGATGATTGATGGAAGTAAACAACACATTTATCGGTGCATCTTATCATTATTTACTTCTTCGTAATAGCAAATAGAATACGGTGGCCTAACTAGAGCCTTTCCTATTGCATTAATATGTATGAGTACACAAGAAATATGCAAATCAAATCAGGCGTGTGTACAGTGCTCAATCTGCTCGGCAGACAGTTTATTCTAATCAAGTACAGAATAATTGAAGTTACAGCCAGCCAGCCAGGGAAGAGTGTAGGTACACAATGACGAATGAAACTTCGAATACAACCGAGCGTGTTTTTTTCTTCCTTTCCTCTAGGATGTAGGTCACTTTGATATCGCTGTAAACCGCATCGCACTCCGTTTCGACGGAGCAAACCAAACATGTAGTAAATTTTTCATGCGATGCCGGTGCATTGTCTACCGTAAAAATTAGATTCAGTCGTACTCGAACACATTGACGTTTGAATATTTTACTCGCTGAACCTTCCGCAATTTTGCAATACTTTTGCATCTCACGCCATTAACTTTCATACACTATATTTCTTACTGATACACTTTCTTCACCAACAAAAAAATTCTGGGGCCATTCTTATTTCTATTCTTTCATTTTCACTGGCAATTCTTTTGTTTTGGACTTCGCAATATTCCGTAATAGTGCATCCTAGACAAAGAATTCTAAGCTTCAACATTTTTTTATATTTTCTTTTACAATTCTGTTTTCATAGTAATAATAATTGAGGATTCAAAGTTCTACAAATTATTAACCCTTAGTAATCGAAGGGTGACTCGGAATCACCACTAAAACTTGTTGTACGGTATTCACAATATTGTTTACATTATTAAACATTTTGGTACATAATCAATTACTACATATTTAAAATAAAATATAAAAAGTCATATACAATGGAATTATTCTAGGTCGGAAAAAATATTTCATTTTTAAGTTAAAATAGCTCCGACTGCAATGGTCTTTTGGGCTTCGCAATTTTTATAATACGTCATATTAAACATAAACAACCACAATTTATTATTAGATTCTATTATTTCTTCTAATACCTTCTAATATTTTCACTGTCAATTTTGTGCTCTGATTTTTACAATTTTTATGATAGCCCATAAAATACATAAATAACTACAATTTATTAGCTAGTCTACTTGTTCTTGTAATATTTTCCAATATTTCTACGGGAAATTCTATGCTCTTCGATCCTGCGATTTTTACACCATTGCAGTCTATCAGAACTTGATTATTAATCGACATTTGCACATATGTTCACCAAGGTTTCGCAAAACCAACACGCAGACCAACTCCAGAAAAAGTTTCATGTCACAGGAACGTTCTCGAAACCCGGTCACATTAATCGTGGCTGGCCCGCTTCGTTTTCAGTTAAAAATGTAAGGAGCATTGATATTTTCTGCGATAAGCCGGCCGTAAATTGTCGGGGGCGAAGGAAACGAACGCAATTATTTTCGCTATTACGGTTGTTCGTGCCTAACTGTTAAAATACGATGCACAAAGTTCGCTCGAGAGTTTGCTCCGGGACTTTTGCAAATTACAAAGTGGAAGTTTTCAATTTCATGGAAATAGCGTGTAATTCCGTTTACGTATGGCTCGATTTCAAAGCGGATACCGCGGCGGTGGCCTCGCGGCCAAAGATCGAAGGAGGCCCTTTAAGAGGCCAAGAATTACGCCTACGCCAGACAGCAATTCATTTACGCGCGATAAACGTCGTTCGCTGACAATTGAAGAACGGTTAACGTCGCCATCAACCTTTTACGACATAACGTTATGGCGGTTATGATGATTAGGCTTATCGGGAAGTTCGTCACTCGTGGAACACATAAATCTTCGGACTGCGAACGGATCGTTACTGTCATCTGCCGACATTCATGCAACGCATAATTTATAATTGCTTTTAACTCATGAATCTGTGCATATTAGAATATTAGTACGAATCGAATGTATTGTGAACTACATTTCTACTAGGAACTTCTGCTAGGAATTGCTTTAATTTAATTTCTCATGGAACCTTTGCGCCGAGCTCATCAATATGTCTTGTTTTAAACAACCTTACGATCGATAATTAACAAACACATCTACTCAGAACCTTTAACATAGTTTAAAGACAATAAGTTCATAGTGGCACTAAGTCTTAGAAAATAAATACTTGATCGAGTTGAAAATCGAAAAATGGCGACCTTCAATTTCGAAAAAATTCCCATATGTTTTTAGGAGAAAATTGTAGTCTTAGAATGTATTCCCGGAGGAATTTTTTGTCGTTTGTGTAGACTCAAAGTAAAGGTACAGGAAGGTACTTTGTCATAGGAACACTTAGGTTGAAAAAACCGTGGTCTACCCTGAGCTAACTTAATGCCTTACTCTACCGGCCAAGGAAATTTTAAATGACCCTTGGTCTACCATAAGCTATGTCCAGGAAGACCAAGGTTGGTGATGGTAACTATGAAGGACACCTGGTCTACCCAAAGGTAGTCCGTGGTCCTTCTGGTCCTGCAGTCAGTCTACTCCTGTCTCGCTCGTCGTGCTCAGCTACTTCTGGCAAATCTCGATCGCCGTAGTAGTTAATTAGTAGACTGTGGATATTTATGCATTTATGACTTATAAAAATTTTCAAACAAGACCGGCATATATAATTCGAATGAATTTTGTACTATGTTTATTTGTTCCATATCTACAAAGGCTGTTTCCGTTAAAAACGGGATTTCATTTCATTCGCAATCTATTAATTAGTAATAAATTAAGACTTCAAAATTAAACAAAAAGACTGCAAAAGAAATGAATTTCTCTCTTAATGCATGAAATTTTAATGATTGTCAACTAGGTGGTGTAATCGCTATTGTGTCGTGAAGACAATATACAATTTAAATTAATTATCGTAGGTCTTTACAAAGATCAAGAATACTGTGAAGACCAAGAGTACAGGGAAATATTATTAGAAGCATAAAATATTTCTGAGAAACCTATTAAAACTACTACGCTCGGCCAATAATTTCGCATGGAAGAGACGCGACCGATATCGGCGTTCGTTAAATTCTGCTCGGATCTTCCACGCGAGTCTGACAGGATATTATGAGGTGCGGGTATATCGACAAGAAGCAGTAAATAATATTCGTGAGCAAATGGGAAAAGGTCGAAAAAGCAGTGCGCTGGTATATCGGGGACCAGATATTTTGAATCCTCGGAACGTTTCGCCCCGGCGAAGCTTCCCTCGCGGTGGTTCGGGGCCGTATGTATGTAGCTCTGATACTTTATCGCGTAACAAATGTTAGTTCGATCGTTCGTAAACATTTCAGCTTCCCGGGCCGCAGAATGGATGGCGTTATGGACTATCGGGACCGCAGCTGCGCTCCTCGCGCTGCGAGATATGGAATTAATAGAGCAAAGCGGCGCGCCGCCGCGCCGTTCGCGAAACGCCTCGCTCGAATGGTTTCATCGTTTCAACCCGTATAAATACGAGCGAATGCATTACGAGATGCGCGGCAACTAATTATCAACCGGTGATGAACACTACAGTATCGCCAAGAGATCGAAGGCTCGAAACATTGAAGGTCCGTTTCGTAAACCACCCACCGCGAAACCGTAGACTCCCGTTGCAATAACTTCCCTTGTTGGCGATTCTTGTTTGAACCGTGAACCCCGTTTGTTCCGTAACTATCAATAACGAGCGATTTTATGGCACGTATCGGTAGCTTCGGTTACCTACTTTGCGTTACACGCGAATTTAGAGCCAGTGAAATAGGTTGCAATCGACACTGCACCATGATGCATACAAATTTCAGTTGTGATCTCGGTAATCGAAACTCGCAGATTTTATGGTAGGTTCTACTTCATATCTGGACACCAACGCTCTTTTGAAAACTTTCCTTATGTTGTATGTTTCGACTAGAATAGATAAAGAAAAATTGTTGGTAGGTTCTACTTATGACGTGGACCCTTAGCACTTTTTTAGAAACTGTCCTTATGTTGAATGTTTCGTCAGGAATAGAAAAAGAAAAAAATTTGAAAAGAACTTATTTGAGAAACGCTCTTCTCTATAAGATTATTTTATATAACATTTCTTGTATGACAAATAAAAATATTTTATTTTATTCATTCATTGTAGCAGAGTAAATTTCAATCAGTTGGGTATACTGTAGCCAATTGCCAGGATTACTTATAGCATGATTATGGAATCCATATTAACAATTGAACACATTTAGATGTTCATCTATGTCACAAACATCAAATAATTCTGGCAAACACATACTATTATATTACACACTGTGTTTAGAACCACTAGCAGAAACAGCCAACAACAATGAACAGCCACTCAGCTCAGGTATTTACACGAAGTAGAATTGGTTAGTCAATATCAGGCACGCCAGACAATTCCTATGGTACAACCGGGAAATTCTCGAACTTGATTATCGCATAATGCTAAATGATCTTTATTTAAAAATAAAATGAGATATATGAATAAAAATTGAAGATAGGAACTTAGCTAATCAGATTCGTACACTAAAATGGTGTATGATAAATAGATTTGCGGATCTTTATACAAAATAAAAATGTTTCATTATATGTAATATTATTCATTTTATCACTCAATAGACCTTTCAACTGAAAATATCATAATAATACTAAAAAACATCTATGTATAATAATTCCATACAATAATTCTAAACACCATAATATTCTTAGATTTTTCTAATCTTTTACTGTTTTATATATCACCCACTTTCTTCATAAATGCATAAAAATCCGCAACTCTTACGATAAATCTGCAGGATATAATATTCTTCATAAAAAATATTCATAATATTTGCATTTTAAAATCGGATATTTCATATGCGACAACCCAAGTTATCGCTGGACTGCAGATCTTTATGTAAAATAAAAAATTTTCTCCCAATAATTTTGTTAAGCCACAGGCAATATAATCGTGTTTTTTCAACCATCTGAAATCCGGTTAATATTCGACTGACCCGGGTATAATAGATGATCCTGTCTGTTCTCCGGTCGGTTTACGCGCGAATTGCGTAGAACAGAGGAAGAAGCGGCCGTTCGCGACTAGAAACGCGCTTGTCCACGGTAACAAGCACGACGAGCAAGAATCGACGCCGAGCGTCGTTACCATGCCGATCAGACATTATTTACATTCGATCGAGCAGACCGCTCCACCGTTGTCTCTCGTTTCGCGCCTCCACGCACATCGTGAGCGCGTAAACGCGCGTACTTGCACCTGCCGCCGTTGCATTATCCGCCTGTGTAGAAACTTCTGAATAAAAGAAGGGAAGAAAGGTCGGCCCCGGCTAGGTCAACGTTCTTAAGCGTTGCCCGGCCGGTGTAAAAATATTTCGAGCCGTTGCTTTAGCCTTTGCCAATGATCTAATAAGCCTCTCTTCCGAGTCAACAATTTAATAATCAATTACCTGTTGTTCTTTTAATCCTGCTAGGAAGACAACTCACCCGCGCACGTTTTTTCCTTTTTATCTTGCGTGCCTGTAAAATACTGGAGCGAACAACATTTAGATAATGTTCGATATCAAATTATTTCTTAAGCTGCGTCCACGCTGAAACACTATCGATCAACCTTTCGTTGTCTCTTGTTTGCTTCTTCGTTGGCTCAAGTAAAAACTGCAATATAAAATATGGTTAAAAAAATATAAATAGGTTCTAATTCTAAATATTGTAGGCTGGAATAAAATTATGAAAAGAAAAATAAAAAGGAATAAGAGTAATGAAATAAAAACAATCAGGATGAATGTAAATTTTTTTAAATTGAATTATCCTGAACGCTGAGTTAAATTTTATTTTAAACGCACATAAATGATTAACAAGAAACCATTCGTATTTGAAGATTGTAAAAATTTATTGAATTCTGTATTGTATTTAATGGGGTATTGAACAATAATTAAATCATAGGTACCTAACTCACGTAAAATTACTTTACTCTTTCATTTTTCGATTAGTAAACTGTAATAAATTCAGACAAAACGAATAAACGTAAAATGGTATTCCTTATTTTAATTTAATTTGAATATTTCCCGAATTAGACACAGTAACAAAGGTGCAGCTCTTCGTAGAAACTGCAGACGACAAACCCCGAAGTTTCCCTGTAAATCTGCGAACTTTTCTAAGTAACAGTCCGCCGATTTCATTAAGTATTCATTTTTCAGGCCGTACACCCTCAGCTTCTTTATGCCCGTCCATCTTACGGGACGCAATTACCGTTAAGCATATTAATTATCTACATGCTTCTCTCGCGCGAAAGTGGACCGGGTCGCGGAATTGATCGTAAATCTTCAAAAGAATTTCCGAACAGCGAAATCGCGAGCTGGCGAATTATTATGATGAAGTGCAGCAATTCGAGTAACACATGCGACCAAATGAAATATGCATATGTGTGAAGTTTGAGAAAATATAAACGCAACGATGGAAGAATGAATGTAAAGCGTGCATGAGCGGAATCGAGGGGCTGTAAATAAATAAATAAATAAATAAATAAATGCGTGGTTAGCAACGATGAAAACGGACGAAGGAGGGTCGTGCACGAACGTTAAGAGCGAAAAGAGATATGATAAATATCGTGCAATTGTTTATGCATTTTTATGACGTGATACGATTTTATTACTGCAGTTATTGTTTTGACAAATAAAATTTCAACCGAGACTTTATATCCAGGGATAAAATAAATTGCATCTGGTTTATAACTCGATGTTAATTAATACTACTGACAAAGTTACAAGCATTTTTCTTTTTCGAGATACTGCATAACTGCATTAAAATAATACTGTAACGATAAAGAAATTTACACTATATATAGGTGCCATCCCATGATTATAAAACAAAATAAAATTATTCTTTTTCATTGTAAACATACAGTAAATGTTAAGGCAAAGAGCCTAGGACCACCTGAGAATTTCTTTCGCAACATGTGCCACATACTAACAAGCACAATTAGAAGGTTTTATGACTTGCACATTCAATTTAGCCTCACGTCAAAGGGACCGTACCGTAAAGTCTCGGTGCCAAAGGTTCACCCCCACCCTACACATGGGAGGGACCCAAAAGGGCGATCAGCAGACCTAAGTGAGCGAGCACAGTTAGCTAGAACAGTTCAGTACAGTAAGAACCATCAGAGAGTGTAGTTATACAGTCAGTGCATCAGGATAGCATAGTTCACATTCTACAACAGTGGCAGTCCTTCGAGTATGGACGGCACCAAGTATAAATGTAAATATAAATTTTCTTTCCTCTCTACGAAATTATTAAATCCAAATTGACAGCCACTTTAGGCATTGTATCCGTGAAAGAAGTAATTTCTGCTTTTTTGGACAATATTGTACTCTTATACCATTCTGACTCTAACATAAAAGGTCACATCTGTGAGGTCGCCGATTTTAATGAAACTTTTTGTGATGGTTCTCGAGACAAAATGAGCACAGACGTGTCCGAGCTTTTTGCTAATATTCCTTTTTTAAGAACATATTGTGTTTGTTTGTATTGTATTATTACATTTAAGGAAATTATAAATCATTTTCAGTTGTTTCTGGAATCACCACAAAAATTTTATTAAAATCAGCGACCCTATAGCTCTCCTTGTAAATGTGCAAAGAAATCAAAACCTCATTTAACCATCTTTACGTGAGTTTTGTTCTTAAAAAATGTCTTGACCGTTTGCGGTCTCCTGTAAGTTTCCGCAGCCCAGTATTATCGCGAACGCTGTATTTCTTCTTGTGTCGATGAAAGCAACGACCGTCTAGGTTGTAGACGCGCGGAAAACTATCGGCTTCGGAATAAAGTATTATGCAAAAGCGTCGCCGACTGGTAAGAGCCTCGTACATGGAGTTCTGGCAGAAGTCTGTCGGGCGCTCTTCAAGAGCTGACAAAGGGGAAAGAGAAAACGGGCTGGTTTCCCAGGAGAAAGAGAGAACCGATGGACTTTTTGCGACGAGTGGTTCGCGAAAAAGAACACAGGGAACGACTACCGTGCGGCCGGGATGACCACTTGCCGCGATGAAACGTCAGAAGCCGAAAACTACACCGCGCACGCGGACGGGCAAGCGCGTTTTCGCGTTTTCGCGAGCGAGTGCGATGCACTCGTAACCGCAGCGACGATAATGCCACTCTGCGAATACATCCAAAGAGAACTGACGAAGCGTTAAAATTTCAAAAGCCGCGACCGACCAAAATGCATCGCGGAGACCGCGTTCCCGTTTCTTTACCCTCCATTTTTTTCCTCGACAACTTCCCGCGCAGTAACTGCAGATGAGATAAAGCCCGGCCGGCTGCCCTGTGAAACAGGTAGTTTTGGATCTGTGAAAAATTAGAGACTGTGAACGAATTTTCTGGTTCGCGAAGAGTGCAACGTTTTTTCACCGAATTGCTAGAACACTGGGAATTAGGCTCGCGAAACCAGAATTCATGGTTGAACAAAATTTTGGAGTTGCATACCCAAGTTGATCTTGACACACCCCTGTGCATGTTACTGTTGGAATTCCTCAAAAATACTACGATAGAAACAGTCTGTATAATATCTACTCTACTTATTAACAATAATATTAAAGCAACAAACATTTGTGAGATTGAAATTTAGTACTTTTGTAGGGAATTAAATTTTTTTACTGAGTGCTTCTTAAATGAACTTCGAATTCTAAATTTAATCTCTGAAATTAACCAACATGTGATTTTTTATAATATTACAAATTTGAATTTGAAAATTAATGATTCCATAGATATTCATCAAAATTCAGTCAGTAATAAGTAACTTGAAAAGTTGATTACTACCTGCATCCATAAATTTTAACTAGACGTTTCGAATAACATGGAGACAGACATATTATTGGACCATGTATGATTTTAAATTACGAACTTTAGCATAATTTACATCCGTTACTAAATTCAACCTGTATTTACTTTCATATAACCCAAAGATGGACATTTACCATAGTTGTTAACAACCTACATAAAATATGTATTTTTCCAAAAGGAGTCATTATTATATTTACAACAAAAATGAGTGGTTCAAACACGAAGCATTTCACAAGTTTAAAAAACAGTACATGACTAAAAAACATTGACGAATTTGAAAATACTGTTCTACTTTTTCCAATTCAACAAAAGTTTCATCAAATTAATAAATATCTGCGTAGCTTCTGTATCTCGATATTAATCCGGACCCTTCTTATTTTGCCTAAAAATCCATAGTCATGATAATTGAATGATTCGCGAATTTGTTGGCCCCCTGGACAGTAAACAGCGCAACAGTTCAATGTCCGAGATCAGGAACGTGTCCTGAGAACAGGGCACCACTATGGGAAAACGCGAGGAGTGAAAATTAGAATCTTTCGAATTTCATTCGCCGTCTTAAGTTCCCTCTTAAGCAGTCTATGCAAATTAGGAAGGCGTTCAGCGACGTAACTTACCGAGCGTAGAAAGTCTAACGGTACCATTAACGCTTGGTACTACTTTCGCGAAGTTGTTGTTGAATTTAAAAGTATGAGCTATTCCGAATTTTAATAAGCTCCCGATAACGTGCTTCGACCCTCGCCTACGGCTGTTCGAGGTTCGTTCGAAGCTAACTGTAGTCATTACTGGCTTTTTCATTCGAAGTTATAATGTTCTCGTTCGGATCGGTCTCGCAATCGCGACGAATTATTTCTATCGAGTTGCTCATTTTAATATTCTACGTTATACATGTTTCGCGTTGGCATGAATGAATCTATGCGTTTTCTAAGGACCGTTCATAATGTATTCAATTTGGTTACAAAAAGGACTAAACGTAAAATAATTATTTGGTGTAATAGTGTATTTGGGAAAGAACGTACTCGTAAGTTTTGTAATGTGATCACAAATTATAAACAGTTCCATGTAACTTCACCATTCAATGAAAGATGAAATTTAGAATTGGTCAGATAAAACATTAAAAAATATACCATAGACGAATGTATCTGGGATTTGAAGAATTTAAGATTGTTGTTCAGATGTAACTTATTTTTAAATCTAATTTATTAAATTATTAAATTTCAATTTAATTATCTAAGAAAATACATACCAAAACTTATTTGGGGTTTAAAGAATTTAGAATTGTTGAGACAAAATATTAAAAGATACGCTACAAAAAAATTTATATAGGGTTTTAAAAATTCAGAATTATTTAGATAGAAGTTTCATAAAGATGCCAAGAGTTTATGTATTTAGAAAAGTGAGACGAAGAAGAGTATTTGAAAGGGCAGAGTTTGTGTTGGAAATTCGTTAGGAAAATGTAATTGTTACGGCGCAGAGAAATGACGAGGTATTGAAAGAGAAAATGAAGAGTTTTGTGAAACACTTCCTTGCGTAACGTTGCGCCGAGTTTATTCACTTTGATGAAAGCGCACTACTTCCCTTAGGATCTGATACTTCTCGCCCTTTCTCGCTTTCCCGTTTCTTCTGAGGATTAAACAGTGGCGGACGACGCTTTAAGGTCTTAGAGTCCTCTCGACCCGCGACGTGACGATTTCACGAGAGTCGCGAGACTTGCGGCGGTTCCAGCGAAAAAGGAATGTTAATTCCCGTTCCTGGATGGCGAACGCTGATTGATTAACTGTTTGTTTCGCTAACAAAGCCACCACAGACCGGTTAAATGCTATTTCAAAAAGTTATAATGATTTTCAAACATATATATTATTCCATAAATTGAATTGTTCTTTAAGAAAATAATAACAAAATTCGCCATTTGATTAGTGCGCGTATAGAATAAATTTACAACTTTAACAAAGTTGAATACCATGTCACTTAACGTACGTAGATCATTATAAATTACCATGACGTTGATCTTCGAAACAGGTTAAATAAAATATGACTAGACTGAGAACATTTATGCTAAATAGATTATTGTCTTGATCATTATTTTATTATGTACAATATAATACTCTACACACATAATAAAAATTTTTTATACCAATTCCGAGTAACATTAGTAACATTACAACCAATTGTAAGGAACAACAACATAAAATCCGCAGTCAACTAATGAATCATACCAAATTGAAGTACGATAAACAAAGCTTCTAAATGCAAAAGTACAAACAAGAAAAAAGAAGTAGTACAAAGGAATTTTTTTGGAACCGTCAGGCGAAAATAAATGAAAAAAGTGAAGGGTGTAATTGAGTGAAAAGGAGAGCCCCGTAATTATTACGAAAGCATTGTCGACCAGTACAAAGATACGCGGACGACTCCCAATCGCGCGATACATTATTTCCCTAATTCGCGGCGCATTAACAACCGTCGAATACTAAAATCTATTCGCAAACCGCAATTCGCCGGGAGTCGCACGCGTGCGGCCGCGATTTTAAATCGAATCACAGTTAAACAACATTTCCGGCCATCCTCATTCCCATTCGGCGTGGATCCACCACGGCGACAAAAACGTTTTCTCATTTCCCCGCGACCTTCTCTCGCGAGTTCTCACGCGCAACGGTATAGAATTTCATTCCAGAACCGGCGTATCTTAGGAACCGCGTCGTTTATCCATGGTCGAGCATTCGAAATTAAACGGATCATTTAACTCCGCCGTGTTCTCCCGCTGAAAATTCTGTTCCGTTTCTGGATACCGGAACAGTTAGATCACACCTCCACCCCTCTCTAGAAGCATGGCAGTGTATACTTTTTGCCGTTAGTTTGGTAAATATTACATTGTTCGATATGGAAGTCTGATTTTTACCAGTGACATTTAACAAACATATATTTCTGAATGGAACTTATTGATTCAGCGCCATTGTAATCAACATATTCTGTTAGTGGATTAGTTAAATTTCTTAATTCAATTAAGGTGGAAACTAAATTCTTTAGACATTGATATTATTTATTTACAAGATATCCATTAATGGTAAAAAAATCTAAAACATGAGAATGACAATTATTAATTCAAAAAAGATCCTCATCAGTCATCCTCATGTTTTAGATTTTTTTACCTTCGATGAATAGTGGGCATTCAATTCCAGCGAAATTTTGACACAATTCATTTATATTTCGGACATTTATCAAGTTCGATGAAAAAATTGCCGCTCGTATATGACCAGCATGACAATGAAAGTGTTAGGAGATCCAACTCCGTGTAAGCGTTTAGCTCGGTTTAGTCGAAGGACAAGCGTCTTAAGGGGAATCCATTTCCCGTCTCTACCATACGCGCGATTTTAATCGAGGTTCGAGCGTGTGTCGGTGGCGCCCTGAAATTAGTCACATGCAGCGTCATCAGCGATGCCACAGAAGACTGAAACGACGGAGCACACGCTTCATCTGCAGGAGAGCTCGGGTATCAAACGTTTCGTTTAAGCAACCGCTTCGACCCCCCGCGCGTCCCCCCTCTCGTCGTTGGCCACGTTAACCTCCCACGCTTCAATTAATATGCCCCGTTCCGCATCCACCTTGACGGTAATCTTCTCTTCCTTACCTCCTGTCTCTAGATCCCTGCATCCAATCAGCGATCCCCATAGCCGGCGATCTTATCGTGGATGCGCCGTCTAGTTTACAGCCATCACCGTCACCGTTAAACGAGCTGACGACAGTTGAATTAGAAGGGCGAGTCGCGTCGAATAAAAACGGGTTTGCTAGTGCACGGTTAAATTTACACGTATCAGCCGCACTCTTTTCCCAAAATTCAGTGACTCTAACTCGGCGGAGGTAAACACAGTAGAACTTCGATTATCCGCGCTAATTAGTGGAACATAATCGTTCGGATAATACAACAATTACTCATTGTGTGCGATGACATTGCGCATTGTGACTACAATGTGTGCAATGCCACGACTGGGAAAAGTAGACATGTAATAAAGAAAATTTTGTTCCAGTAAATGTGGTCTTACCTTTATAATTGTACTATTACTGGACAACTAAAATAAATTCAAGCATGATTTAGTTAGGAAGAATTTGACAGATTTAATTAGATACTTTAAACCTGAGCAACTCATGACTAACCCGCACTATTGCGTTTCGTTGTGAGTAGTGGGGGTAGTGTCTCGAACGGCATCTCAAAAGTTAGTTGCTCAGACTTGATATACTTGAACCGATAAATGTAGTCCGATTTACATCGTGTTTGGACGCATTTTAATCTCAAGAATCTCGGTTATCCATTGCTGCCACAATTATAAACGTAAGATGACAATTACTTAACATGAAACTTCCTTTATTGCATGTTTATTTTTGCACGATAAGATAAGGCTGTCTTGGTTCGAACCTCTGTCGTTCTTCGCCATCGTCTTCGACTAATATCGACAATGAATATGGTAATAGGGGAGTCAAGATAGAGTGAGTACGTAAACACTTTTTCCAGCCTTCATCCGGTGCACGGACAATACACGGTGGAGCGTAACAGGGCCGATATTGCTATGCAGATTTTATGAATCTTTCGGATCGCTTTACGACACCATCGAGGATGTTTAGGGGTCAATGGGAGACATGGAAATGGAGGTGCGTGATGCGGGATTTGGAGCGTGCCGGGAAAATGGGGTCATTGAAACAACCGTCCGGGGACCATTGCGTCTGTGACGTAGAAAAATATTCCTTTAGCGTAATTTAACCAGCGCTTTTGTTTTCTGACGACGATCGCTCTCTAGCCCTGGCTCATTTGAAGCGACGATCGCACTGAAAATATTTCAGCATTTACCTTGCCGACCTGCAATCGCGTTGGTTTTTACAGTTTTTGCAAGAGGCATGGTGCTTTACGTCTTTCACATTCAAATTAAATTCGAAGAAAACGAAAGTGTCATTTATTATTTTACTTACCATTTGTACAAGCTCAACGGTGAATTGTCGTGCATGAATTCAAAAGGGACATGCTCCTGGGATGATGATAATCTTTGTACAGTAGCTTCAGCAATTATAAATTGCTTATAAAGATGCGGGGGGAGGGGGTTGTAATAAGATCACTTAACTAACTCGCCTGCTTTTGAAGATAGAAGAAAATGCATCAGGCCAAACTTTTATTTGGTACCGAAGCACTCATAATCTGATATTACTAATTCTTTTATGGGTGGAGACGTCACGTATATATGAAGATCAACTTTGTTTTTTTTTTTAATGGAACGGTAAGGTTTTTTGGTGTTTCTATCTATAAAAAATTATGCATTTTCTTCCAGCTTCAAAAGCAAGCGAGTTTTTGAGGTGACCTGTTTATAACGCCCCACCTTGTATACATAAGATGAAACAGTTAGTAGAAGGATAACCAAGCACACACGGTGTAACTGAAAATTTTCTGCTTTTGGGCGAAGAAGTTGCACGAGAAAAATGAAAATCTAGTCCAAATACAACTGCAAGATGTGAAACAACACTATCCAGTCTACATCGAATGAAAATAGCAAAAATCCGCGCGATGGTTTCCTGCGAACGCGGGTCGGGGTCGAGCGGGCTCGGAGGGTGGTACAGAAAAATGGAGTCCACTTCCTTTACGACATCCACAAACTTGAAAAATCCAGAGCCGAAGAACGGTAACATTTTATGAAGAAGGGAAATCTGAAGGGAATGTAGAACGGTATCTTTGCCTAGCGCGCACAGAGAGGTAGATAGTTTAAAGAGACCGAGGATATAGCTGGAGGGTGGCGTCGCAGGAGGGCAGAGCAACAATGGTGGCAAAATGTGCCGACATATTTCTCGCATCTTATCGCAATGGTCGCCTCCTGGCGAAGGAAATTCGCCTTTTCGAGATGACGCGGTTCCACGAACCACTCCGTCTGAATGGTAACTTATGCATACTACCGCCCGCCGTTGGAGAACGATAATGACACGCCGGTTGAGTCGATACAGTGTCGTTACCGTTGAAAAATTCCCCAAGTTCGGTCGTACACGCGAATTCAATTCCGTTCCGCAAGCTTCTGCGCTCGCATTCAACCGAGTCGAACAATTCCGCGAGCGAGCAACATTAAGCCTCCATTCAAAATTAACGGAATTCATAAACGGTATCACTGAAATGGTCTTCGGTTCCCTACAATCGCTTATACGCGAGCGCAGCCCGTTTCCAACAGATTTTCCGGCGTGAATCTGGCTAATAAAGAATCGTACTCGGTCGGGAAAACTATTTTTATGGAATATTTATGAAGCGCACATCTCAAACTTCAACTCCGTTGTGGTTTCTGAATTTTTTAATCGTGGTACAGTGACTTGGATTATAGGCTGAGCGTGGTTATTGTAAAACAACTGACATCGAGGAGTTTATCTTTCGAAGTGAAACTAATTAATAGACTGCCGATTTTATGTGTTTATCACAAATACAATTAAAACTACGTACAGTTTAAAGCAATGGTCACATTAAAATGAATTAAACAAAACATTTAAATAAATAAAAGAAAACATTTTTCATTTGCCACCACCCGTGTCTTGCAAACAATGCAAACATATTTTATTGTGCATCAAGATCCTCGGTCTACTAACCAAGCAAAATAAACTTTTTCCACATCAATTTCTAAGTACCAGAATTATAAATTTGTTCTTTCATTAATGATTTTAGTATGTATAAAATGACACGGGACATTTTCAATTTCTTTCAACCCTTCAATAGATTTAAATTGTAGAGGATCACATTTATCATACAATCCGCAGTCTACTCATAACTAATAACTAACCATAATAAATACTAATAAAAATACTGTTGCATTATTTTCAATCTCTTAAGCATATTGAAAAAAGAAAATAGATTTCTATTTCACACCAGTTTGTTGCAATTCAGATAGAATATTTTTATTGCATATAAAGATCTGCCCCGTACTAATAACAATCGGTAACGGAAAAATTAAAATTATTTGAGAATGCGGTTTTTAATAAATTTTCTTTTCGCACATTCTGCAATCACTATCCCCAACTTACGAAAATGGATAAGCTTCTGCTACTAATTAATTTCGTAAAAATTTTTGGATTAATTTTTGGAGTCCAGTTTTCGGTTGCCAATACTTTTTGATATGATCTTGCGCGGTCCACCGTGTGCCTCGCTGTCGACAAAGCAGCGAATCGGCGATAAAAAAATATTCATCGGTCATTACCAGGGATGTTATCGCGCTCCTAGATCTTGAACGCGAACATGGCATTAATGATTAAATGTAATTCCAGTAAATTACGCGTCGCTTCCGGCGGCCGAGCTGCTTTAACAGCGGGGCCACACGAAACGTAACGCACGAACCGCACGCTCGCGAGCACGCGTCTAAAAATCTCCACGAACCACATCCATTTCACCGGTCCACGTATCCATCGACAATATCCGTTCCCTCCCCCTCTTCCGAACCTCCCGAAATCGTATTTGCGCCTGATTACCTCTCTCAAAACTATCCGGGGAAAGGGGGATTGCTTTAACCGCTAATTACCAATAATTACCGGCCACGAGGCGTGCTCATTATCGTGTTCGTCGATAGGCGTGCGATATACACTCCATTTTGAATTGTTGCTCCCCGATGACTGATAGGGGCCAGGGGTGCCTGAAGGGCTTTTGAAGGAACAATTCAGGGAGATGTTGCGTACTATTGTTTTTGCTCGTGTTGTTTGCGAAATGCTGTATTCAATTGGAACAGCTCAACCTGTTTTGCGTGAGCGGTGCATTGACCGAGGTCTACCTAATCCACGAAAGTTAATTACCAGTTGACACGTAGTTATTTCGTAGGGGATTTACGAGTTAACCTTTTGAGAACGAAAGTACTATAAAGTATTATTAAATTTTACTTGAAAATCTAGATCGTCGAAAACTAACATACTGCGAAAATTAATATCATAATTATCCTCTGTTATTTAGAAGATTCTGTTATTTATTTACAACTTCGGGAATTGAATACGCGAGCCAGTGCCGCCAATATGGCAACTGTTGGGAAGCAAACGACGTGACGTTTCTTATATTCACTTATCTATTTGTAAAGCGGAAAATAAATCATTTATTTATGTAAGTAAACAGCGTTATTTTCAATAGCAACGATCTTAACCTAGAGGCTGACTTATACGTAATTACAGTTGGGAATAAATTGTCGTTTAAATTCTGTGGTGCTATATCAAATATGTGCGAAGACTAAAAGGGAAAAGTAGAAATTCTTTTATTTTTCTTATTTAGAATTCCCAGCTTCATTTCTTTAAATTTTACGAAACCTTTAATTCACGACCTCTTATGTAACCAAGATTAAGATTGTTATTAATAATTTCCTGGCGGGAATATGAATTATAAATTCATTGTGTGTGCGCACCTGTGTGTGCGTGTGTGTATACTGTATAAGGCCAATATTCATGAGGGCAAAATAACATTTTCTTTCAATTAGTGTGCACTGAATAATATTCATGTGTATCAACCCTTCTGGACGAAAGCTTCACCAAGTGAAAGCTTCTTGGTGAGTCGAATGTACTTTCTGTGTTATTCGAGACCACGTAAAGAATTAAGTATATTGTGATAAGGAAGCAAAGTTATCATTAAATATAAAAATGTTTTATATTGTATAAGAATAGTCACACGTTTTACTTTCTTGCAAAGGGTTAACATTACGTTACTATCTACTAAAATAAGAAATTAATATATTCAAACCATACTGCGACAATTCACTTGTTATTTCAGGGAAAATGTTTGAAAGAGCAGGAATTAAGAGCATTTAAATTTGGTAACAATTCCTGATCTAAAGAAAAACCATTGTTTAGTTAGTTCAGTGTTAAAGTATGTTACATCGCGCCCCATTAGCGAGAACGACCTAACCGTCTAATGCAGCTCGAACTTCTTCGCGCAGAATAAAAGTTTCCATTTTACTAGAACCGTGTTCTACCATTTTTTTCGTAGTTTGAAAGTACAAGTTCTCAGGGTGGGGGCACAATTTATTGAATAAAAGTTACATTTCAGAAAAATAACAATAAGGATGTTGACCAAACAGTCTTTTTGAAACTACATTATTTCATAAACAAAGCTACAGAGCTGTCCCCCTATGTAATCATGGCATTCTCGAGTGGCAATGCAATACTGGAAGACAGTTGATACAGTTTCGCGATCGTTACAAGTCTAGCGACTCGCCTTTGTCTTGTGACGGGAAGATGCTGTTGTCAGTGAAAAATAATAACAATTCATTCAACGCCGGTCCTTTGACACAAGCGAATATATTTTTCATACACGCTGGGAATATACTAAGCGTACAAAGAGAATAATGAAAAAGCAGTGCAAGAAAAATTCATAACGATAGTAACATTTTTTCTTATAAATGCGTTTATTTAAAATATTACTTATGTCTCTTATCTGATATAAGATTTTATGCAACGAAATACGTTATTCATAACGAGATATGGATCCTTTGCGTTGAAAAATGTTCCAGATATTTCTATTCGAAACGCCAAATTATGTAAACTGGAAAATCCTGTAAAATTTTAGAAAGCACATTCCCGTATGAACTGATTTGCTTTGTTATCTACAATCCATTGTTAACACTTTTGTAATTTTTGAATGCAGATTCTATGAAATTTTTCCTCATTAATAACGAGAAATTTAATTTTTGCATATTCATTCCGCTTTTAATCTATAGTATGATTTAAAGTCCGTTTTTACATTTTTTAATTTTAATTGATTTTTAAACATGGTTTATTATTCCGTAACGTCAGGTTCCAAACGAAAAATGCAATTTGAGAGATCGTCATTTTTAACCTACATAAAATAAATTATGAAATATATATATAGAGAAAAACTAATAAATTGTAATAATAACATCGACTGAATCGTTCGATTAAACTTCGAAAAATGTGGGTTGTTATTTGTGATGGTCTCTCTCATAACACTATTTTAAGAAATTTCGCGTTTATACATGTTTTTAAACACTGCTATATATTCCGCTCAATTGAGAGTTTATTGCAGGCCATAATTTCGTTCATTTCACGAATTTTGAAAAATTTCTGGGAAATATAGTCCAGTTATTTGCAATTAAAAATTCGAGAAACGTTATTTGTTGTACGATAACTATTGTTAATATTTAGAATTAGTAGAATTAGTTCACGATGAGCGTACTCAACAATTAAAAATTAAATTTTTGGAAAATGACCTATGTGCTTTAATTATATATAGAAGTAGTAGGCACTAGTCAGACACATCAACTTAGAATTTAAATATGTGAATGAATGAACCTACGAAATCAATTCAATTTTTAACGAATGTTGTTAATGTTTAGAAATCGTACTGTAATTTATACGTCTTCGTATTAAGTAGAATTAACAGGAAATGGTCAGACGTATCAACAGTCTAAGTTAGATGCTTCGAAACGTCGAAACTAATTTAAATAGAAAGCTTTCAACACACAATCCACGTTCATTGCAATGGGCGGCAATGCCTGTAGTCCAATTGCCACCTCAAAAGCTAATAAAACACAAAAGTTCGTCGGAGTTCGAAACAAGCCTTAATGCAACAGAACAACTGCATTAACGATAATAACAACCGCGATTAGTTCCTTAACGACGTTAGCCATCGACACGCAGTATTCATCCTGGAATTAAAAACGAATCCTCTCGGTAAAATATTAATTGGAATAAATCGACGCACTGTTCGCGGCACGTTCTATGGAGATAGCACAGAGAGAAAAAATGGGCTAACAACCTCAATAAATCTTCCCCCATTTCATGCCTTAATCCTATGGAAATGTGACGCGCGATAACGCGGCCGGCGGTCGTGTTAAAAGATATAACAAACTATCGACTAAACTATTACCGACTAAGAACAGTGCAACATTTCCCCTTTTATTGTTACCTCGCCCGAAGAAAAACTCGGGCGGCAATAACGCGAACGACCCCCTAACAGTCTCGTAAAATGCCTGATTTTATCGGTCCGTTTCCATTCGAATGACATCGCGCGCGCGGTTCAACAACGAAGAAATCCGGTCCGGCCACGAGTGCTTTAAATCGTCCGTTTAACCATGGAAAACTCGAAATTTTCCACATTTCCTGTTACACAATTTTTGGTTTCTTGAGCCTTTAAATCCTTAAGTGTTAACTAAACTGTTAGTCATCTGTGCTGCTAAATATAAGAAGTGTTTCTTTTACGTGGAAGGGGAGAAAAACTATGTTTCTCAGTGTCTCACTACGTGAGAAAATAAATCGAAAATGTAGAATGTAATATACTTTTTAGTAATTTTCATCTTACATGTTCTCCTGGATATTCTAACTTTGTCCAAGTGTACAAAAAAGTGGAGATATTTGCAGATATATTATCCTTTGTCAATATAATAACAAACATAGTCCTCATTTGTGTTACATAAAACAGCCACAAAAGATCGTACATCAACTTTTACGAGGTCGTACTAAAGCTTCACTCAGTAAATCCATGATAGACTCAGTCGCACAAAAATTTCCAGATAGTTAGAGGCACTTCGACCATGAAATTCTCGAAAGCATCGGTCTAGCGTGCCTTCCCCGATAAAATTACTAGCGAAATAGGAATACTTTTTACACGTTGGAAGTTTACGTTAGAATACAGACCATAGTGCGACGACCAACCCTTTCGACCGGCTCTTATCAGGAACGGCGCCGATACGTCCGGGTACGCGATGGACGGAAGCGGTGTGCATACGTTACCGTTCGACCGTGCTTGCCTCGGACGACGACGCCTCGGACCGGCAGATCTGAAGTTATGATAACGCGTGAGAAACGCGTGCGACATGTTTCACCGTCGTGTTTTGTTCGCCTTTCCGAAGCCGCTCTCCCGACCCGACGCCGCTGGTTGTGTTTTATCGTTACCGGCCGTGCCGGCGACGACGCTGACCCGACGCCCCGTTTACGCCCCGATCGTTAATGGACACCGTCTGTAAATTCCGCCTGTAAATCCTGCCGACTCCGCGGAACCATTTTCCACGGTTTTTCCAGGGTAACCGAGCGTGCGACGCGACCCGACCGCAGACAAGTATCCCCGTTCGTAAGTCACCGGCCACTTACATCGGAGAATACGTGGACCGGCGTCGGATCGGCGCTTCGGAATTTCATGAATGATGATGCAGGATTGCATGCGGTGACTCTGTGAAACCGTAGGTCGATGGGAATTTTATCGCGAGCTGCTGTACCGGGTGGGTCACCTGACAGTTCGACTTCACGCTTCACTTGCCGCTGATTTTACAATAGTCTCCTTAACCCTTCGCGGCCCTATGAGCAGTCAGTCTCGACGATTTCTACGAACAGTTCCGTAATTTATTAGTCCCATTATGTTCTTCAATAATGCAAGTATATAGTACTTAACACTTTAACTACCGGAAGTCTTTTAATAAGATTTCAGTAATTGTGTGTTGATATTGCAATCTTAAATAAAACTATTAACGTTATTGAGGGTGACTTGTAGTTCACGATGAAAATTGCTGTCGTTAATTCTGAAGTAAAACAGATGGAACACGTTGGACCGCAAAGGAATTGGCCTCCATTTCACAGGCTGCGTCTATGAGATCCGGAAATTGAATTTTTACGGATTTAATTTTCTTCAAACAATCTATTACAGTAGTTTTGTAAAATTTTAACGATAGGAATATTTATTAAAATGCATTAACTATCCACCACGAGATACAGAAATCATCGTCACTACAGAAGAGGGTTTTTGGATGGTACCATTTTGTGTTGATTAATTTTCATTGTATTTTATTAAAGACTTTTAGAAATACATTTGCGAAAGTATCTATTTCGACTCGTAAACGTAACGAAGTTAAAAATGGCCGAATGTTTGATGGTCATCAGGATCGGGTAGCCAAGGTTTCACTGAATCGTGGATTAATCGAGTAAATATGATCGTCGTGTACCATTTTAATCAGAAAAATGTTGAAAATATGATATCGAAGGTTTCATAACTTTCACTGTCCTTGTCTACGTTCGACGCTCTCGAAAAGAGTTCAATAACTGATATTGACACACGATATAAATGACATATCAAAATCGTAAGACTTTCCAATTTCACTTCCGAAGCTTTCGACACCTGTTGTACGTCATTCTACTCGTTCTGAATATGAATATGACTTTCCCTTTCGACGGAAATTACAAGTTACCGATATATTTCAGATTGTGTGTGTATCACTGCCGCACACTTATGAATTGAATGTCTCAGTAAGGAAGTTTTCTGCGAATATCTCGATGTCTAGCAGTTTCCGCCAAAACCAAATTCGTATTCGTATTCAGCCCATCAAAGCGCATAGAATGACTTATAGTAGGTATCAAATTCTTGAAGGGGGCAATTCGAAAGTCTAACTTCTCGCGCATGTCATTTATACCGTGTACAGATACCACTATTTGATCTCTTCTTGTATTCAGCAGCGGAACGAATACATCGAATATGTATCAAAACCTTGAGGATGGCAATTCTGAAGTTCAGCAATCCAAAGTACAGTAGGACCTCGATTAACCAGCTTGATCGGGACATAAACAGCCCGGATAAATAATTAAAATGTACATTAAATTCCAATATAAATTTTTATTACGAAACGCCTCCTATCTTTTCCTCGTATTAAAACATTTTAATAGCTAACGTGGTTCTTGAACCTGAAGATTCAAATCTAAATGATCGAATCTTTGCGCCGCGAATAAAAAATTTGAATATCCTGAAGATAAATTACGATCGGTAACTAATTAATTAATTCTTTAAATTTATTACTTTTGAAAATTAATTTCCCTTCATAATATAAACATATTTAAACGCATATTTGTTGTTTGTAATCAGGATCCGGTTAATCGAGGTCCTCCTGTATTCCTATGTATCGAGACGTTGTTGTATACGTGACATCGAACGATCGTGTAAAATTAGATGAAGCGTATGCCCGTGAACACTGTTATTATGGAAGTTGTGTCAATCGGAGCTCCTTCGGTGTCCAGGCTCGGCGACAACGAGCAGAGATTCAAGCTCATGAATCGCAAATAGCCCGAATCTACAGAATCAAACGGTTTCGCGGTCGAGCAGACAGCGTCGACAACGACGCAACACATTCTGAACAGTTCCTGGCAAACTGTCGAATTAAAGATCGAAGCATCGTCGGCGAACAATGCGTCGGTTCATGCTCGTTAGGTGTTCAACGCGTCGTCACGCGATATACACTGAGGGAGATGGAATGTGTGTGTGCGAGAGACAGTGAGAGAGAGGTGGAGGGCGTCGCATCGCCATGCCGAACGGCTAATGAAGTCGCAGATACGTAGCACGCGTTTCACGCTGTCGGCATTGTCGACGTGGGAGGCGTGCAACGGGAATAGAAACGGAGACTCGTTACATTGTTCGGTTAACCTGGCGTCGTTTTGCATGTACGTGCACAATTTTCCTCCCTGCTACGAACTATATCATCGCGATAAGGCTCTGCATCCTGCGCTGTTCGGTTTGCCGCGTCTTCTTCCACATGCGTCGCTACTACCATCAACGTGCTACCTCTGGCTGGCCAAGTTTAAGGCTGCCCGGCACCAGAATTCCTTGCCAGTAGACTGTCACACCTAAATATTATCCCTTGTTATTTCGTTATTTTTATTTTGAAAGTTTGCGCAGAGTGGAAGAAACTGGGTTAGCAAATCGCTCGTTTTCCTTCCTGTTATCGTTTTTATTTCTCGAGTTTGCCCACAACGCAATAAGAAAGTAGAGATTATTCTACACTTTCAGTCTATTCTTTTCTGCTTTGTTTCATTCGTATTAAAGAGAACCTTGATATCTCGTTCTTATTATTTTCAGAAGGAGTTTTAATCTATGCTTACCTGAATAAATTTATTTTCGACTTTTGAGTTTCATTCGCAACACCTCTCCTCCCCCAGGAGTATTCCAATTAATAAAAAATAATCTGTTCAAAGTTTGAAAACATGTCTCAGGGCTCTTAAATATTAAAATAATTAATTAAATGTTCATAAAATCGTTTTTCTCGCATATCTTCTAAAAGATTGACCGCGTGAAAAAATATGTTTGTCAAAACCATAGTCCACAGCCTAATGGAAAATTTGAATCTGTATTCTACTTTCTTAATAATAAAAATATTGTTTTTGGAAAACAGAACATCTGTTTTGTTCTGAAGAAATTGTTAATTGATTAATTAGTTAACGATCGCAATTTATCCTACTGAAAGTATAAGTAGGATAGCCTTACTGATGAGTCCTCTAGCGGGTCCAGGACGAAACACCTTTTTCCTTTGCTTGTAATAAATGATCGAACCTGTGCGCCGCGAATAAATACTTATACTTTCAGTATGAAGAAATTGTGTTAACATTAGTGCTCTAAGAACATGTTGAACGCAATGAGCACATTGATCGAGTCCACACTGTGAATTCCAGTCGCAATTATCCAGGTTCCTTCAACAGTTTGACGATTCGAAAAAATAATTGGATTCCCATTAAGTCTATGCTCGAAACTTCCGGTATGCAGCGTGTATGTGGGCTCTGTATGAGCCACAAAGCCGTCCATGCTCTCCGGTACGTGGATCTTGTTTTCTCGCCGACGTTCCCACCGTCGACGAATTCGCCAGCCAGAAGGTATCTAATAAATCTACGTCGGGGAGACGAAAGCCCCTCGTTAGACGCGGACGTTCCACGAAAGCTTCTTTCGTGGATCCGCGCCGGGGCTGGAATTGCCCTGGAAAACTTGGCCCGCGAACAACCCGGCATAAAATTATTTTTCCTCATCCAAGGCTCGCGTCGCCCTCTTTATTCGCCGGTCTTACTTAGCGCACCGGCGTCCTGGCTTGACGTAAGACGATTTCCTCGAGGGCCCTATCTCAAACGAGACTTCCTCTTCCGGTCGCTCGTGGTTGAGCCCCCGACGCGACGCCGGTTTGCCATTCGCGTTCTTCGAGGCGAGCGGCCTGCGGTTATCGAGCTTCGACCTTGCTCGTGTTTCAGAATATGTTTACTCAGAGTATGTCTATTTTACTTAGAGTCGTTCACTATATCCGTTCACGGTTTCATCTTTGTGCCAAGTAGAAATTGTTTCATTAATTGAAGGACAAAAAAACAAATATTGTGGTGTAAAAAGTGCAATAATACTTTCAAATTCTTCTAATCTTCCCACTATATTTAATTATACAGGGTGTGCCGAATTCAAATGGCAAAACTTCAGGTCTTTTAGAGATTTGTTCGTTTTTGCTTCGCCTTGGAGAAAATCGCAAAAGAAGAAACAAAACAAGTTTTTATTTTTTTACATATTTATTTACATGAAAATACTATTACTACATTTATAAGAAAAAGAGGGTCACAGAAAATGTTAGATTTTGATGACTAATATACATTTAATCAACTTACAATTTTTCTGTACTTGTAGTGGCTACTTTTTCTGTTCTCTGTCTTGGATGATTTCCAACATTGTTTGACGTTATTAAAGATAAAAATTGCAAAAATGTTGAATGTTTACCATATGCATGTGTTTGACCATTGTATATATTTTTATTGATTTGTGCGATACGTGTTTCATTAACAAATGTGCGTGGCGTTTCAGTTTTGTTAAAAATAAAGATTACTGACAGTTCCCAATGAGCAAGTAACGACTAAAGACGGATTACTTCGTTTTGAGTTTCCTCCTTACAAAATTCCTATGTCCACAATTAGTTTCTGGTTTGAACAGATTCATCTTGAACATACGAAGATGAGCTGCGTTGTCCATGAGAAATGAAATTCAAATTACCAGAATAACGTTACGAATATGTATAATTACAACCAGAGTGTGAACAGCGCATCAGTAGCTCATGCACTTGTAATGAATAATTATGTTCATCAAACTACGACATCGTACGTGTTATTAAACTTTCTTCCAGTACAACACTGTCAACTTTCGAGGATTATCCCCTACATGAAAACGTGACGTTTCTCAATTTTCTGCCACAGAGACGCGAGATTGTTCTCGACTAGGACAATTCCGGAAAGCGCATTAGCTTAATGGACATAATGACTGCTACAGGTGAAAATTCCGTAACGCCGTGTGACGGCCAGCGGACTGGACGTGTTCCCGTGTACACACGCGACGCTCGTGTAGGGCGATCGAATGGAAACGTTGTGACATATTCAGGCTATCGTTTAACGAACCTGACGAGCTGTGTTTCAGCTCGTGCAGCCGAGGCGCCGCTCACCAGTTCCGAACAGGTTCGTGCGTCGATACGTCGCAAGAACGAGGGGCGAAGCACGAGCACATAGATCATGGAAACTGGTTTGCACGCGGCCCAGAACGGCGTAAAATATTTAATCACATTTATGACGTCTATGAAAATTTCAACGGAGTAGGACTGAATACGCATCGGGGATCGGGGTCCGATGTGTACACGCGCCTGTTATTTATCTCCTCTGCTAGTGCGGTTCTCCTGGTGGACGCGGAAAGCACCGCTATTATGAATAACCGATGGAAAACGCGAACAGCTCCCACCGTCTCGCATTAAACGCGCGCTCCATCGTTGTAAAAACAACCGCGCTTTGCATTATTTCGCGAGATACACCAGCCCGATAATGGCCGCGTATCGAGTGCGGATCAATTTAATTCGAAACGCGAGCTCTCGACTCCGAAGCCCAATGGTGACGGCAATAATTCTTCGTCTACAATAATTGATTTTGCCTATATCATCTGTTTTTCGAGGCGCAAAAATCGCATATTTAAAATAAATTGAAGATGATTAAAATCATTTAAAGTAATGTAAATTGTATTTTTTAAAAGTATCTTGAAAATATTGGGTTACAACGAAGGTTCGCGTAGGGTTTTCAAATGAAAGTTCGAAGATAGATTAATTAAGGTATTTATTCGTAGATTTATTCAATAATATATTTTCCATTCTCTTCTATCACGTTTTGAGGTAACTTACCGTTAGACAGCGAATCATTGTGTAAAATAAAAATATTGTACTTGATTTGCGGCCAACTGGAATAAAATAGAAATGCATTTCTTTCTTAATACGTTTAATAGGTTGAAAATAATATAACAGTGTTTTAAAACTTTTTCAACGTTTTCAGTGTGGAATTACACCTACCCATTTTTGTAATAGATGCATAAAATCCACTGTCTACTGGTCATGTTACTTATGTATAACATTCCATTAAACAATTCATAAAATTTGAAATATATTTGAGTAATACACAATTCAGATTGGATGCATTTTTGACAGAATAAAAATAGAAGAATTTATAAATTATATTCTATCATTTCCAATTTACTAAAATGATATACATTTTATGGAAAATAATTTCTCTGTTGTTCTACACTAACAAAGCTACCTGTGGCACATAATTAAATTATTTGATGTCGAAGCAAATGCAAGAATAAAATAGACTTCGGACCTCAAAGGACTAAAAGAAATATAATAATAAATATGTTCTGGTCTCTCGTCTCTCGCAATCGATGCAGAGAATTTTGATTTTGCATAAGTGCTGATGGTAATAAATGAAAATTGGGGATTCAGCCTGTGTGCGCGGGTGGCCAAGCTCCATAGTCACTGTAGCTGTGAAGGTAGCGTTCGGAAACTACAGTGTTGCCTCAGTTCTTACGATTACGGATTCCAGGGCACACCGGATTATCTATGAGCTGGATTATTTGATCATCCTAATTATGGATAACCCAGAAACAAGAGACCACGATCAAACCAACTCACGACACAGAGACTCGAATTACGTAACCGGGTGGCTGGCAGACTCGAAGTGGATCAACCGTGGACCCACAGGATTGAATCGAGATAACATTGGAATGAGAGACACGAATCTAGACAATTCATGGTTGAAAAAGTCGGCTTTGGGAAGTGTGATTTCCCGGCTGAAATTTGAGGTTTTCTGGAGCAAGGTCTGAAGGTAGCATACCCAAGGATTCAGGTTAGAACCCCAAGTTCAATTCCAAAACTCCATACTTGTTGAACACTATCATAAAATTTGAGAATTGATAAAAAAAATTTATAAACAACACTTCTGAAATTTAGAGTATGATACTTCATAATCTGAGTACATCGCTTAAGGGTTAATAAATACACAAATAATGACTGAACAGATGAATAAACTTTTTGAAAAAATGATTTCATCGGTACAATGTTGCTTCTCGCTGTATATTCCTCTCGATTTTCGTAGGTGTAATTTCAGTTTCTGATTTACCTTCCTCGCGGGAATGTAAAGAACGCCGGAAGAAAGGTTTCATTTCGTGAATAAACGACGTAGCTGGCACTGGCTGGCTTCGATTACGTTACGTTAGTGATCGAACGGTTCCGCCTTGGTTCCGATAGGAGCATTCTCAAAGAACCAGCGAACGAGGAACCACGCTGTCGTGTTTTTGTTCGACGTTCTCTCTAAGGAGGCTAGGCAATGCTTGCATTCAGCGGTGCAGCGTTATTCTCTGGCCGATTAGAAACAGCTGGGGCGAAAACCCGCTTCGTCCCTTTAACCCGTCATTCGCCGATCTTCAAGTATTATCCCGTTCCTGCTGCGCTACCGCGTCCGTGGCATTAAAAAAGTATCGATAAGCGATATTCCCGATAAGTCCTGGCTGTTTCTCTTGCATGATCGCGGTGGAACGTGCCGCGATCGTTATTATCCGGCCCATCGGTGCATCCAAATGATCACTCTTTCTTCGCGAAAAAGAGAGAAAACAAAGGAACACGTATCTGCATCGGTACATGACTATTCATGGACCGCAATGAATCGCTTTGTGAGATAATTACTTAATCGTTTCGAGTTCGTGCAATTTATTACGTTCCGTTCCCCGTAGACCGTCATACTTTTGATATAGTTTGTGAGGTAATTACAATTCATTGGGGCCAGAGATTTCGTTGTTGCTGGGTTGGAACTATTTTTCTTACCATTTAATGTTTCTAACAATTCCACGATTTTATCAAGTACTCCATTTGCAGTCATATTATCTCATTTTTTAAATGAAAGTAGTTGGTAGAACGGATTGTCCCAACGAATTTTTATATTTGACAAACTTTACTGAGGATTTACATTAATCTTTTTTGCCAACTACGTTATGATCAATTCTTTTTGCTGTTTCACCATCTAATTTTTTAATAAAAATCGCCAATAGAACTCAAGATTCAAAACAACTATTAATGCGAGACCATTTTGAACAACTTTTATATCGAGTATTATTTTGTTATTCCTTGCCACTTAATATTCATAACTATTTCTGTTGCCAACGATGCTATTAAGTACACCATTAGGTATCACGGCGTCAAATTTTTCAAATGAAAATAGATAATAGAAAATAGAGAAATTAAAATTGAGTAAATTTTAAAACGATATTATTAAGTACTCCATGACTTAATAAACTGTCAATATATTAAGAATATATTCTACACTATATTATACTGTCTAATTTTTAAAATAAAAATAGCTGATAGGACTCGAGATATCGATCAACGTACAAATCACGAATATCTGAACGAACTATTAACAAATTCATCGAGCGCGATCGATGAATCTCTTGCCTAACGCTTATCCATTAAATCCCCGTGAAACGCGAGCAAGAAAACACAGAGATCGGAAAGTACGGTACCGAGTAAACACAGCGGAGCAAGTAATGAATCTGGGTTTCAGCATATTCGCGGCCGTTTTATGAAGCTGCCTCTCAGGAACCGTTCCCAACGCTTTAAGACCAACCTGTTGTGTGCGTCGCGGTAATCCCAAAAATTAGCGAGCTCTTTGCGTCCCGGTGCAGCGAGGGCGTCGCTCGTACCGCGAGATTAATAGAACCGTAACGCGGTGGCTTTTCCGTTATCCATATTTCTCATCGGTGCTCGTTGACGACACACGCTCTCCTTTTTTCCCTGTGAACGGGCTCGCGTGTTTTTCATCCCGTTACTGGATCTGTCGGCCCGGGCCCCCGGTGCATTTCTCTGATTCCCTGGAAATCACGCTTTTGAAGATACGCAGCCTATGGATGGACGGTTCCTCGGTTACGAGCCAGTCTCGCAACGGTGACAGGGGTTTCGACGCGAGTCCTCTATCGATTCGTGATCCTATCGTTCCGGTATCGTTAAACGATATCTCCGATACCTGTCTGTGTACTCTCGCTAACATCCGAGCGGATGAAACAAGGGTACACAGGCGAGATTCCATGAAACATTTTTGGCGCGAATTCCTGCCTCGGGCGTGCTCATTTTTTCTCTGTGGTTGCCGATGTGCTTGTCTCGGACGTAACACGAACCTTCCCGACAAGGAAGGCTCGATAACACGTTTGTTCAACTTGGTCACATCAGTGTAATAGATTTTAGTCCTAATTAGTTCCTCAGAAGGAACGATGAGGTAAAAACGATATTAATACGAAGGTAGGTGTCGCGCTTGCATTGATATTTTCATATACCTTCATTTAAAAAATTTCAGGGAATATGAATGAATATTTTAATTGTCAGTAGCTTCAAGATTCGATGAAATAGTGAACCATTATAGTGGTATGTTCAAATAGATGATATTCAGGGAGGATATAAACTATTTATTTTAGTAGAGGTGGCAACGACAACTATGTTGATTGAGAATTGTGTTGATTTGTTTGTTTTGCACACCAGCAACATACGATTTTTCAACGTGAATTTATTGTGGTATAGAATCAACAAAACAAATAATTAAAATTGTATAAGAAATTGTTCTGTATGACGAATAAGATAGGTAAATGCATAAAGATCCGTAGTCTACTAATCAAAAAACCCCTTTAGAAATGAGACGGTAAATCGTCATTGCTAGTTGAAGGAATATTCTATTAACTAGTAACTTTTGTGAAATGTATCGAGAGCCCCAGCAAATCACTTTGGTTAACAACCAGCTTGTTCTGCAACATTGTAGGGGAAGTACAACTGGAATCTGTCCGTAGAAATATGTACACAGTCGCTCGGTTATGCAAGACGTACTCGCAAGGGAGTTTTCGTCCTGAATGGCTGGCAGAACACACCGCCTATCCCGGCGGACGTATCGCTGACTATTATCGCGTACCCTGCGGTTTTAACCTATCCCAGCTGCATAAGAGTGCTAAGAGAACTTTCACCCTTCCTGCCGACGGTCTCTTCCCCTACCATTTTACGTGCACCATCCCTAGGTAGAATTCCGAACGAACGAACCCCTTTGAGATAACGGAGGCCTGTTTGTAGAACGCGTTAGGCTCCGCCACTTTTCCCTTGGATATACGTGAATTTTGATACTACAAGCTGACTTCTCAGCTTCGCGGCTACGTCTGCGCCTATTTATCTGCCGCGCGAACGATTATGGGAAAACTTCTCGGGTAATTATCGCGGAACGTGTTAGGGATCCTGGGGAACATTAGATCACAGATTTGGGACCGTTTGGCAAATGATTATTGCTGCAAGCTCGATGAATCTTATCGCAGAACCCATTTAGGAAACTTCAAAGAGAATCCAGTCGAAAAATTAATTTTTTGGAACGATACTTCTTCCAGCACTTTTTAATATGTATTAAATATAGAAGAGGATCGATTAATCCATGCCCTTCTTCTTATTTCAACACGATATTGTATATTGTAATTAATTTATTGAAAAATAAAGATTATGAATTACAACAGATAATGTGTTCTATTATTTACACCCTCAACCTGAATATTTGATAGTAGAATTAGATTAACGTTTCAAATTTATCTTAAATTTTTCGACCGTCTGACTTGTCGCTGAGTCGTACTGCTTAATTTTCGAAATTTTCGAGCGTCTGGCTTGCCGTTGACTTGTACTACTGAAATTTCGGATACCTCCTTCGATATCATGTTCTCCTAATACAAAGTTCAATTTTCGAGGTTTTCGAAAAATTTTCGAAATTTTCGACCGTCTGACTTGCCGTTGACTTGTACTACTGATTTTCTAAAATTTTCGGGCGTCTGACTTATCGCTGACTTGTACTACTTTTCGAAAATTTTCGAAAAATTCTCGAAATTTTCGACCGTCTGACTTGCCGTTGACTTGTACTACTGATTTTCTAAAATTTTCGGGCGTCTGACTTATCGCTGACTTGTACTACTTTTCGAAAATTTTCGAAAAATTCTCGAAATTTTCTAAAAGTAGTACAAGTCAGCGATAAGTCAGACGCCCGAAAATTTTAGAAAATCAGTAGTACAAGTCAACGACAAGTCAGACGGCTGAAAATTTTTCATTCCACTCAATTTTCGAAATTTTCGACCGTCTGACTTGCCGTTGACTTGTACTCCTGAATTTCGGATACCTCCTTCGATATTATGTTCTCCTAATACAAAGTTCAATTTTCGAGGTTTTCGAAAAATTTTCGACAATTTTCGACCGTCTGACTTGTCGCTGTGTCGTACTACTTAATTTTCGAAATTTTTCAAGCGACTGGCTTGCCGTTAACTTGTACTACTGAAATCACTATACTACGGAAATCAGTAGTATAACTCAACGTCAAGTAGGAAGTTTGGGAAAAGTTAGTGGTTCAATAAATATATACGCAGATACATAAGCTTTTTAATTACATTGTCAGTATTTATTCATTGTGTGTTCATACATAAAATATTTATATTTTACATGAAGATAACTTATATTCTAAACTTTTTATAAGAAGAATGTAGACTGGCTCATGGATACTCGGCACCCTGTCGAACGTCTACTGCAATATTGCAGACAGCGTTCACATGAAAAAATGGTGAACCTCTGGACTGTTGAAGGTAGGCCAGTAATGAAAAACCGTTGGTCAACCCCAAAGTAGTCCATCCTCGAGGGTGAAGCCATTATTTATTATATCGAAGTAATTATTTATAAAAAGAAGACCAAGTAAACGAATTTTAAACTAACTTGTCTGTCTATGTACTTTAAGAGAACGCTCTCTTGTTCCACATGAAAACCATAGAGCATGCTACGACTACCTTGGGAGCAGTTTTAGAAAATTTGCTTCACCGAACCCACAGCTGTAATCGATAAAGTCTCGATCAACGTTTCCCGGATATTTTTCTTCCGACATCTTCCTAAATCGTTGATATGCAATTTTATTATTATTTTGTACCAACAAGTATTTACTCTGTATAACGCAAGAGCATTGTTACTTCCGCTAAACCATAATTACCAACACCGCAGCTGAAAAAAGCAACCCGGATATTTCGAAAATGAACCAACAGAAAATAATCGAAATCATCGGGCGCTTTAACGAACCGAATTTTCGAGGGCCAGCACGGTGTGTATCGTTATTTTTCGAGTGACCCCGATCCTCCTTCGTGGATTTTCATTAACGAACTCCCGCGTGACGAAATTTCTATGGGATGATTCGCGGAACACCGTGAACGCGTATCGCGTTGCTGTTCTGCTTCAGTAAAAGGGCACATTGTATACAACCGGCAGCATTAGAATAAACGAGCACTGAAAGTGTGAATAGAGCTCTTATGGGAATTACCGCAGCCTTAGGTGAACATCGGCCAACTAAACTTAAGTAATGTATACCCGCAACAATTTTCTGGCCCGGTGCAGCGAACTCGTATTAAGCCGAAGTCCAGCGATTCGTTACATTATCTTCGCCTAACGATGAATTAGTGCAAGTTCTGTGCCCCGCTTCTCGAGTTTCACAGGAGCCGGAAATATTCGTCATTAACTGACGGCCTCGTAAAAGCCGAAATATTTGAACGGGGTTGACGGTGCATTTTGGCGGTTTCCACTGGCAAAAGTTTGAACCGCGGTTATCCAGCTGTACATATATATGTATATACTATAACCCGGAGAACGAAGCAGGTATCATCAGGGATCCGTCCTTCGGGATTTCGAGCATTCGGCAGCCGCAATCCGCGAGTTTCACTGACTCCGGCCAACAGTCCGTAAAATCTCGAATGTATTTTGCAGCGGCAGCAGAAAGGAATTGCCCGGCGGTCCTTGTCATTACGGGGGGAGGGGAGTAGGAAGTCCTTGCGAACTACTTCCGGGTCTCGAAAAATTCCACGGAGTCGTTCTTGACTTCTTTTAATGGTGAAACTTCAGCCCGGTCGCGTCCTTCAATGCTCCGTTGTCGTACCTTTTTCAGTCTATCCAATTGCCACTTATCGAATGCTTCTTTCCTGTAAGAATTTATTTAATTTGCAATTTTTATGGCTCCTTTAGAACGGAGAGAGTCATTTTTCTCGGGACATGTTTAACCCTTAAGTGGTACAGTGTTTACTCTGATAACTAGTACCTGTCCATCGTTTAGTTTAAATTTTCTCAGATACTATACTGTGCGATACCGTAGCGAAAGATAGTGTAGAGATATTTCGAAAGGGTCATGAGAGATCTGAGTATAACAAGTAAAGGGTTAAAATGTTGATGGATAGATCATTTGTGCTCATTTGTAAAATACAGTGAAATGTGTATATTGACTATATAAATTGATGACTAATATACTCTTCTTATGTTATTCTTAGTAAATTGTAAATGTACGATTTTTATTTCATTTATAGGATAAAAAGTCCTCTGCTCGTTTATTTTCACTGTTTTTATACATTTTCTCTTTCCACTACTTCTCATTAGATAATTTACGAAATCTATCTTCAATTAATCATAACGAAATGGTTTAATTAGGTATTGAAATTGGCAAGATATTACAAATTGATAATACACGTGAATAGCTTGTGATTACATTAACACACGTAATTAAATTAATACATTATTAGTTCATCATCATTATTCAGTGTATAGGCAATTATATTTAGAAGAATCTATTGAATACTTCTTTCCTTGTAATAGCTTTAAAACATTGAAGATTAGACGAGATTCTTTTCTTAAATTCTTAGCAAGCTTTTACTCTGTTTTGTTTGTTATTTTTATCCGATTATAGAACCCGCTATTTAATTATTATATTTCTGTAATTCCTGTCGCATTGATGGTACAAATTTCACGCGACAACGCATTAGAAGTAATAGCAGTTTCACTGTAAAATACTATTAAACGTAGCGTTGAAGTAATGACATCAAATGTCGTCGGTAAAGTGTATTACATACTGCGAACCTATCCTACACATGATAACATGGTGCTAAAGTCGTAGGGTGCAATCAATAGTGTACTGGCATGGACGCTTTTAAACGCGCCCATATTAACGAGATATACATGACCTATTAGCAGCGCCGATAAAAGAGCAATAGACGAGGTACAGACTTAGAACAGACGCTCTAGAATTAACCGTATAAAAGTAGGCACCGTAGATTATTGCCATGTGTTTCTTACAGCAATATTTCTCATGATCATAATCTGTGCTCCATACATTATAATTGAAATACAGATATTGCTTACAATACATTTTCACAAATCTATGAAATATAACGAAAAATATTTTTAATTGAATTTGTACTGTACTTTCTTTTTTGGAATGGTGGATACACAAAACGATTTTTAAAATTACTCCTCTCCTTGCATAATCCTGTAGGAAATATTTGTACAACTCTACATTTGCATAAGGACCAACAATTTAGTCACAACCAAAGAAATAATTGTTTTTCCGACGTTCAACAGCACCCTTCAAAATTTGAATTTCTGATAGATAAATTATGAAGTATTAAAAATATTAGGGGACTTCCAGAATATCATATGATTCTCAATTAAAATTATTGCGAGATAAAATAAATTTGTACTCAATCCCTTGTTTCCAAAATCGATATTACGAAAAGAAACTACTAAAAGTCACTCGTTTCCAAATCTCACACAGCTGAATACGAATCAACGTCATCCAATTTCTTAAAAAAAAAACTTCATCCCCAATGTTAACAAATCATCCCCTAAATTTGATTCCCTGAAAAACTGCCCGCCCAGACATCTACTTTCGTTTGAGAGGAGGTGCACCCTAATACGTCGAGTTACATCGCACATAGCTAACGACAGAGTCCCTTTTGTTAGCAATCAATTGGCCTCGATGCCATTAGTTACCCTTTGTCTCGGAGCGGCGAGCGATCCAAGCGAAATTCCTTTCTTCATTTCGCGGAGGCGGCCAGCCCATCGAAAGGGGCACTTGCGTGACCATAAGAGCCGTTTCCTGTTCGTCCATGGAGGTCGAAGGGAGCCGAGAAGATTCAGTTTGTCTTCTGTCTTCTTCGGTGGGCCGATTCTTAGCTGTTCGCGAGCGTCGACGACGAGAGAGGGACGAAAAAGTGCAAGGTTGGGCTAATTGAGCGGGGACTCGATTACGAGTCGGTCTCTCTGTGTTTCTCTAGGCGACACACGTACCGCAGAGACCACCGGGGGCTGACTGGTTGTCCAGGCTCGTGCCAAGCAAAAGGAACACCTGGGTCAGCCGTGGTTTTGCCCTTAAGTCGATTAAGCTCTTTTTGCTTCGCGGCAACCCTCGTCTCTTCCAACCCCTAACCGCGCCTCGTGTCGCTCGGCGAAATATGTCGGTGGGACTAGTTGAAAATTTTCGGTGAACAGCCTCCAGCCTCTCTCTCTTTCTATACGTATACGTGACCGAGAAAACGATCGATGGTTTTATCCGATCCAAGGACAACAGAGGCGAAATTGGAAGGGAACGATATCGGTCGAATTGCGAGGGCGGGGGGGACAAACGTGCGTGTCGCGCGGAATAAAAAGGAGAGCCGATGAGGTATCTCGCCCGGAGATTGATGACTGTTACGATAGACGGTTGCGAGATGAATGTAGGTATTTTGTATTGTAATGTATATTGAGTCACGCCGGTTATTTATCTGCGACAGACCCCGTTACCACGCCGCCTTAATAGCATGATTTATCGCGGCCCGGAGTCGCACGATCCTCGATGGGTACGAGTGTATTTGCCGAACGTGTGACTGATCTTCAGATCCAATTTTGATTGCTGTAGGACCCACAATCTATTTTTCATAGACTATGAACGACAGTAACAATTTTTATTTTTTTAATGATACATATCTGGTATGTTTTATTTCATTGCTGTTCTATCTCGTACCTAATAACTAGACAGCAGATTTTATTCATTTATAATGCAACTGTAAAAACATTAGAAACATATAAAAACACAAGAGACATTGTCTTCAAGCAACTAGAATTATTTGCATAACAAATATATTTAGCTCGATTTTATTTATAAAGATCCGCTTTACGATTTGAGAATGTTGAGTAACGAACAGCATTATATTTCAAAGAGCTCAATTAAATTGCAACTTCGCGTCATGCATCTAAAATTTGCTATAACGCCTGTGATAGTAAAACTGCCTCAAACGTCACGTGTAGATTTGTATGCACCGTTAGAATGATATACATCCAGGAAAAATATTTGACGTGCGGTGTTTTATGTCTGCATTCTACAGGTTAAAAATGGCCTTCCACGTTGCAGATGAAAAGTGTATATAAAAATGTATATGATCGAATATATGTAGACAATCGTTGATATACTTTCGCTCGAAAATCTCTCAAGAATTTCTCAAGAACATGTGCACTCGAAATGAAATATATACTCGTCCATCAAAAAGTGCGACGTGCTAGTCGATAAAAAATATATATTGAAATAAATTCAATTATACCGTGACCCATTAAGTAAGTTAAACGATCCGTTTCTGCAATTTCGAGATGAAAATCGATGTTGGCTCAAACGAATAAGAATTTCCCGATTAGGGCGTCTATATAGGTCTGCACAAACAATATTCCCGATAAAAAGTGGAGAAATAGGTTAAAGGCAAGGAGAACGCTTTTAACCATTGATTAAAAGCAAATAAATTTTAAGGTAGACATTTTGTCTGTGCTTTCAGACGATTGCCCCGAGCTTCCATGAAGGCACCGCACCGCAGCGACCATGAAGACTGATTGCCTGCCAATAATTGCTAAGTTCTGTGCACTGCTGTCTCTGATCGTTCCGCCGCGCTATGTTCGAGCACTCGATATACGTGAGTTATTCTTTTCGAAATATCTATATACATATGCACGGGGAGAGAGAGAGAGAGTAAGAGTGACATAGACACACAAGTATAATGGGTTCCATAGGGTCAATTGCGAGCCCGCTATTTTACGATTATTAATTACTCGCACACCGCGACCGACCTGTACAGAATTCGCTGTTTTATTCAAGTTTCAATCATTTCGGTCCTCCATTACGTAGAGCTGGCGAATTTTAATAGATCATGAATATGAAAGCGACCTTCGCGCGGATACAAATTTCATTTTAAACGGCGCGGCACTCTTCGCGTTCGCGCCGTCACGAAGCATATTATTCTCAGTGATATCTATTAACTGTCGGAAAATTTGACGCCCGATCCAATTATTACGGCAGATTTGCTGGGCCGTGTCGCGCCCGTTAAGCCTTCATTCGCTCGCGTGAACATCACAGAACGTTTCATGAAGTTTGCCAATTGATCGACAACCGTGTTAATTGCTCATTTGAATCTCTTGCCCGCAACTTTTTTCCTGTTCCCGTTCACTTTCGAAAGATACAGTCTTATTTTCCGAAGTTTTAATTAGAGTAGATACAATTGTGAAATGTTATTATAAACTTCACAATGTTCTTAATTAAAAAAAAAGCTTCGAGCTAAAGTAAATAAATATTACTCAATTATTTGTTTGAAGAATGTATTTAGTTATTTATATGATATTATATTACGGCGTTGATAAAAAGGCATATTCATTTAAAATGTAATAAATAAGTATAATATTTGTTACTATACTCAAGATTTATTTAAATTAATGCCTAGATATTTAGTTTGTTATGTACGCTCGTATATAATATCGAATTCTAATCCGCTGTAATAGGTACTGTAATAAATAAAAAATGTTATAGATTTTATTGTTAACATTTGCGTATGTTGTATTATAACTTCTTAGGGACATGTTTTTTTTTTGTATTCAGAACACATTATTATTATTTCATGATAAATTAAGAATAATATTAAAACAAAGTACAATAGAAGCATGATACCGCAGCAATCGGCAGAGTTACCCCAGAATTGTTATTTTTTACATTGAATTGATTTATTTTACCAATGAAACGTTTCAATGTCAATGGTTGGGAAAACAACTCGCAGGGATTGAGGCAGGTCAATATTAGATTGTAGAGCTTTCGAAAGTTTTGATGCTTTCATACGGAGTACACAGATCCGCTGGAAACAAATCGAACAGCATTCGGCAAAGTGGGTCAAAAATTCATCCTGCTCGTTAAAGTTGAACATACGATTTCGTCTAAAAATATAAACGAGCGTTTCGTTGTATCATCGATTTCCATTCCGTGTGCGTGCACACTGCGGCATCAATCACTGCGAAAAAAGCTCGTGATTTTTCCATGCAAACCACTAGAGAGCGATTAACGGAATCTTAAAACATATCGCCGCGCAAAAATCAAAAATCGCACCCATTACAAGACTGCGGATTTTCCGAATTTACGATTACAATCGGTACGCGCAATTTAAAGCAGGGGCCATATTCATCAGATTTAAGCACATCAGTCCGACAAACGAAAATATTTTTTATTTTGCGTAAAGATCCGCAGTCTACTCTATTTTATGGAGGTGTATACCTTCAAAAATTACACATGTTTGAAGATCTGAGATCTGCAGGTTCGGATAATCGAGGTTTCACTAAATCGTCAATTAAATGAGCAACTTTGCTTCGAATTGTGTCGTCTTTGGTCTCATTACAATCAGAAAAATGCGACGAACATGTCGATAAAAGTTTCATAAATAAATAAAAATATTAGTTGGTGGTTGGAAGTGGTAACGGAGATAAACTGTTCGCAAATACCGTGAACATCTCTTTAAAATGATCGAGACATTGCCGCGCAAGTTACATTCCGAGAAAACGTCACTTTCGTTCGGAGTTCCGAATTTTTTGGGGAATTGAAGCCGCGAGTGGGTCTCGGTTGCATGAGGATTACCTCGAGGCAGAGGGAACCGGGCTAAGAAATAGATGGACGAGTACACCGGTTCCTGGCAACGAATTTTCCCCGGGTGTTGCAGCTGCGGATTGCTCATTCCGGTGAAAACAACCCGTTCGAAAGGCTTCCCTCCTCTCCGGCCCGCCCCCATTCCGGTTCTCAGGGCCCGGGGCCGTCAAATTTTTCATCGGGAGCAGGTGATCTCCGAGTTTTTATTTTCCTCCGGCCAGCTAGTGCGATGGGGGTGCCATCAGTCTGAAGTAATGACTCGCTATTCTCCACCCGCCCGGGGGATCAATTATTTTGAATCTAATGCGACAGGATAAATTGCATCCCGCGAAAGACTCCTCGCGCCATCCCCTATTTTCCAACCCCTCCATCGTCCGCCTACTTTCTAGATCCAGAGACCAACCCCTCGAACCCCTTCCTCCCTCGGTCATGCCAGCCGATGGCCAGGTTGAAGGGATAGGGCCGATTTTACGCCGGAAGGCACTCTCGTCTTCGGAAAACAACCTCCTCGTTACTAGGTTTCTACATCCCATCTCATCACTCGACAAATTGCCAATAAGCAAGTCCCATCGATTGCTCTGCCGCCGCTCCATGTATATTAAATGCCCTGGCACCGTTCTTCTGTCGCGCTCCGGCTATCTCCAATTTTTAGAATATTGCGGCAAATCAATAACCCTTTTATGAACGCTCGTCACACTTGCACGACGTGGGGCTTGTTAAATATTTCGGGGGACCTGGCGGGAATCCGGTATTTTTGCAGAAAAAACGATCGTGTAGACGAGAATACACAAGGTCCCCTTAGCAACTCCGCCGAATTATAACTCGGTTGTTCTTCAACATAGAAAATAATTATACGGGAAAAATATTTTTTAAATATTTTTGTGATGATCTGTGCATGTATATTCAAATTATATAAGATGTCACATATGTGGTTGAATGTTTATGGAGTCCCAAACAGTGGAACAACGTAATCATAGAATATTTAACAAAAATTAAACTGGGTATCTTCGACCATTTAAAAAAAATCTTAGAAATTCAAATGACTAGAGAAATACTGTAAAGGCTAAACGTTAGAAGGAAATTGAAGAAACTAAACATTACAAGAAAATTTAAGAGACTGAACACGTTAGAAGAAAATTCAAAACGGTAACTTAGGATCATTCTGCTGAATCGCCAAGTAAATGAAATCTTAATTCTAGTTTCTCTAAGTTCGCCTATCAAAATTTAAACTTGCATAAATAATCGTAGTTCCCTGATAACTGTCTCCGAAAAAGCGGGCCGCCGCGCTATGGTTGTTCCGACGTGCAGCATACTTGGAAAGTTTTGAAGCTTATCGACGTTATCGCGTCGGAACAGTAACGAAGCAGCTCGTGTCTCCGTTTCTCATCACATACCTGAAAAATCGTTCACCGACCTTCGATCGAGGGACCACAGTGCACGTTCGCTCGATCCTTTGAAACTTTTCTTTATCCGCCCGCCTATAAACTAGCCTTTATACGTGCTCGAAACTCGTAATATATTCCGCGATGGTACGGCTGACGCTCTCCGCCTACGTGAACGTCCTGCGAGGGTGAAAAACATTTCTACGTCCTTGGAAAAAATTCCATTGTTCCCCCTAGGAGAGATCGGCTCGATTATGCGAGCCTCGGAATCGAGTTAGATCAAAGAGACACAAATTAACGACCTTTACATTGTCTGCGAATACTGTGCCATTGTGTTCTTCTTTCAATGTGTCAAATGGTACTGAGGAGTACAAAAATTTTATAAATTTTACAATTTCTGGGTTGTAAGGTGAAATTTAGTAAAATGTAGTTTCAATAAATTACATATATCGTCTATAGTACTAGCTTAATTTGGAAACTTCTTTAGAAATCTTTCACTGAATTTGTTGAAGAGGTAACCATCAAACAATAGGGTTGTATTATGAACCTATAAATGTTTCACAAAGTCTCACGCAACTTCAGTTAATTAAAAATATTCAACAATTTTAAAAACCATCCAATATTCAACGTCATTAAAAAATATACAGGAAAATGTACAGCACAAATTGTTGTGAAACATCAGGACCTGTTTGTTTCAGATAAATGTCTGCAAGAAGAAGAATTTAGATACATTGTTTTCCGTCGTGTAAGGATCTTATATCTGAGGACCTGTTTTTTGAGGCATATGTCTAAAAAAAGGAGAAATCCACGTATGTTGTTTTTCGTAGAGTTCTTGTATCGATTGGCCAGATGCTTCCGAACAGCAGCGCGACCTCGATCTCCTAATAGTTTCTTTCGTCCGTAAAGATCTGGAACACGTTGTTTACGATAGACAAGATCGGCCCATTCGGATCCTATTGGTTTCCGAGGACACTGATTACTCTTCAGAAACCAATGGCATCAATTGTCTAGGCTGCGCAATCCCGGAACCGGCAACATCAATACGCGTTCTTTCAAACATTTCCTCGGTAAATGGAGGCACTACCTAGAACAAGATCGCTGCCAATTACGTATCCCCGTTAGATTACAAATAAACACAGTTTAAATGTCGATTAATAATATTCGTAATTGGACAGAGCACCGGGGAGCAATCTTGGCAAACGTCAATGAACCAGACCCGCCGTGATTCACTCGAATCGCCACTCACCCGGGACAATCTGCAAAACAAAGATTTGCTTGGGCGGAGATTGTTTCTCAAGATCGGCCGATTTCTAAGTGTCGCCGATTATTCCCTAACTAAATATCGGTAGACCCAAGTGGTTTGCACAGGATATCGCGGATAAACATCGTTGATACACTACACAGAACACGCCTAGACGAATTCATTACTAGTCAGCGATCGTTATATAAAATAAAAATTAGAAGAATATGAAGTTTCATAAAGATTGATTTCTCTTAATAATTTTGAAGTGTTGTAAATAATGTATCAGTAATAATAAATTTATTTGATGTTTCTCCTATTTTGTGTTCCACCAACCCTTATATAATGTCACACCATTATGCAAAATAAAAATTGTCTGCACCAATTACAAGACAAAGGAGATACATAAAAATTGATTTCTCTTAATAATGTTGAAGGGTTGTAAATATCGTACTAATAATTAGTAATAATAAACTCATTTGATGTCTCTTCTGTTTCGTGGTAATTTAAAATGAACGTAACATGGTTAGGTTGCTGTTAAATAGTTAAATTTATAATGGAATATTGAAAATAATCTACTGCTAAACCCTGTAAAAGTATTGTATCACTGTTCGGGAATGAAGGGTTGAAATCGAGTCGTCCGATGAAGAAAAGCTCTTTCAACGCGCTCAAACGAACGGCGACCAATTGGCATCGACTCGGCGCCTGAAGAGCGATAGCACGATTACTTTGTCACCTGCCCGCGTTGACAGTAGGGTGGTAGCAAGGGGTCATGAGGAACAGTAGGAAAGCGCCGGGGGACGCAACAGAAAACCGGGGAGTGTGGAAAGAAAGGGGCAGGTTGACGGAAGGAAAAGGTCGAGGGCGAGGGTAGGTTTCACGGTGGCCAACCATTGTTGCAAGCTTTTGCTGGGCCGCGGCGGCAAGGAGTTCTGCTGGAAGTTTCCGTTTCCCTCGTTATGGTAAATGGTCTGTCTTGGTGGTTGGGCAAACAGTGCGCGTACAAAGATAAGTGCAAGTACGGGGACGCACTTGGCTACCATCTCGAGACGTTCTCGAGGACTTCTGGTCTTTCTCTTTGTCTCCCTGACCTTCCTTCCCGCGGACCTCACCTACGCTGATCCTCCGAAAGGTGTCCAGCCGGTTCCGGCTGACTGCTGAAACATGCACAAGGCTCGACTATTGTTCGGGAGGTAAATGATTACCTCGTGCACACTCCAGTGAACGTATGAGGGACGTCATCGTCGTCGTCGTCGTTGTCTTGGCGGATTCCCGGCTACGGTACCTGATAGAGTTAACTGATTTGAATGACAAAAGCCCAGATAGGTGGTTAATGTATCATATTTCAGGACTCGCGGCTTGTAGAGACGACATGTCGTGACGACGCTCGCCTATCCCAGCTTTAATCCAAACGCTCGCGAGCTAATCCTTAAACTAGCTGCTCTGCCAGTACTCGTGACCTACGACTTGGTGCACACTTCGCGAAATGACGGCAATGATCGCGCGGTAAACACGTTCAGTTCGCACGCTCTTGGTTCTTGAACCCTCCACTGCATGATTTTTTTTTAAATTGGGATGAAAAAATTGAAAGAAGGTCAGTTTTTGTGTTCTATTTAAGGGAAAAATAATTAAAACTTCTTCAGAGAAATAAACATAATATAAAATAGTAAGAAAACACATTCTTAGTTTGCTGTATACCAGATTTGTTTTTGTTTGTTAATATGTTGTTACTGTCTTAGACTGTGGATTTTATACGCTTATGACAGAAATCAATGAGTATAATGTAAGCTGGTAGAAAAATTAAATATATTATTTTTATATGAGTAAAATTATTGAACATAAATACAATGATAGAATGCCAATCATTTTTATTATGCACTGAAATCTGCAGTCTCATGGTCTCAAAAAAATTCTCACAAAGTCAAAGTAATCTCATTAATATAACTAGTAAACTAAAATGTATTGTATTATATTAAGCATTAGTGCTACTTTAATCGTTTTGTAGTTAAAAGATACTAACAAAATTTGGTTTATTCAAGTATATGATATTAAAATAAGTTTTTTTTAAATCTGATCAAATATTAGTGTCATCTACATGTGTACAACATAGGATGTAACATGAAAAATTTGATTGTCAGATTTAATTTTCTTTTTTTTATAATGATATTACACACACAGGTGTCTACGGATCATGTGTACGTGAAACTGCACGCTGAAAAAAAGATGTGTTACACGATGTCAGTGAGCTGAACCGCGCACCGTCTTGCATTACAATTTATGACTGCACAAGCAGAACGAGCGCGAAGAATTAGCATATGTAGCAGCCTTAGCTTTTCTTTGTGCAATTTCTTGCGTGTGCAATGTAGACGAGGAATTACGAGACTTTGCTAATTTCTTTTTTTACAACGAGCTGATGAATACGGCCTTACTTTCCCAGGTCTGCTGGAATTTAAGAGAAAGAACGTTTTGTTACATAGCGCGAGCCGTAAAATGAATTCAAATCCGCGTTTCAGATTTAAAATTAAAGAAAATATCCGTCTCATTTTCGTGAATGTTTCAAAATTGTCGGGGATATTTAACACGTAATATTTCTGTAGATAATGTTAATGTATAGTCAATAAATTTCAATGAAAATAAAGTAAATTAAAATGTGAAATAAGTTTTCTATTAATCTCCTATTCTCATAAAAATATTTCGACGTTCTGTCGTCCCATGATTCACTCTGTGTTTCTTCAATTTTTCATGCTTCATTTACTGTGCGTTGCGAAATGATTCTTTTTTATGAATTCTATCACGTTGATTGGATTTTGCTTCCAATAAATAAATAAATTAATTTAGTCAATAAAGTTTAAAAACCAACAAAGAACAATTTTACCATTATGATTTGGATAAACAATCATTTTCCGGATGTCGAGCCAGTGAAATTGTAAACCAGTATGGCGTACGATCGATAACGTATGTATTTTCCAAATAATCATTCTGCAAATGAGCACTATTTCTTCATTGTACATTAGTTTTATCCACAATTTGTCAAGAACGCAATATTAAATATTGAAAATCATTGAATCTTTCTTGTTCCCTTTATAGTTTATTCATTCTTGGTACCCGCCAGATTCATGCATTTATACCGTTAAAAATCGATCATAAATACTTCGTGAAAGTATTTTATTACTCGCCCTTTTCTCAGATTTAATATTCGGTCGAGATACTCGCTAGAGGATCGTATAAACCCCCCCGTCGAAGGAACTCTACAAGAAACCTTTTTATTATTCTCAACGTTCATTTCCATACACGTGGGTCTACTCGAAGGTGATCTATATATTTTGTTCGAGGCGAAGAGTTCCCATAAGTCCGGACGGGAAGGTTAACAATGTTAGAAGTTCGGTAACTGGGGCAAATTGGTCAGAGTGGAAGATTTCTACACGTCGCTCCAGCTTTCTGGCTGATAACAAATTAGCAAAGTTTGATGTTTAACCTCTCGATGATTTAGGCATCAGTCGCACGGTATTCACGCCTCGGTTTAGAGTCGCTTCCCTTTCAGGATAGAAATATGAATCTGGCGTACTCACATACTCGTTAATCACTAGCATCCAAATTTCAAGCTAAACGCTTGCCACCAATTTTAAATTGGCTTTATTAATTCATTTAGATCATTCATTTAGATAGTTCAAACAAATACCATTCCTATCTCATCGATATTTAATCTCGAAATGTGAATCAACAACATATTAGTAGAGTTCAGAATTTAATAAAGCTTCAATTCATTTTGCACATTGCAAAGAAATATCGTTTTTGTTTCGTTGATAGTTAACATGGAGTAGAAATAGTAGAAAAGATTTTTATAATATACATAGAATAGATAGTCTCGATATTATGTTAATACTGCAATTAACTCAAATTAAATAGGAATTTCACGGTTCATGTAATATTAAATGAAATGAATTATGAATGCATAAATTAGTAAAATTGATTTAGAGATATTCCGTTTTGATTGTATATTTATTCTGCGTGCTTTCACTAATAAAATGTTGTACTAACATCGAATTGTTTATACAAACACGGTACTAGACGATGCAGTATTCAAGTTCACTACTTCAATTTAAGTAGGATGATTCAGCACCGATAAAGACACGTTGAATGGCAATCCTCGAATCGACCCAATCCAAACCCACAAAACCAAAATTGCGTAATTGTAGAACCACGGTAACCGAATTGAATTAATCTGAAACCGAAAGACGCCATTGAAACCAATGATGTAAAGACCAGAATTCTAGGGACCCAAGATGAATGAAGCAAAAGAAGAAACTAGTGATTTAGAATCTATAGATCTAGTGCTCAAGCTTGATCAAGAAATTTAAATCCCAGATACCTTGTAGTAGAACCTCTGAAGCCCTTTAAATGCGAAGACCTTCATTGAAGACAGTACAGTACCTGCAACTATGTCTTTAACATCGCAGTCTCAAGAACTCATTTCCACGACTCCGGAAATGAGGCTATCAGCGACTTTTGATTCCGAGTGTTCAAATTCGACTCTTCTTTAGGAAATGAATTCGAAACTCGAGATGGGGGTCACACTAATGTTTTTTTTTAATTCTTACGTATTCAAATTCAGTGCTACAGTTTGAGGATTCTCTTAAGGGATTTATAGAGCATATCTTCAAAGTCCAAATAGTCTGACGAATTTTTGAAAATAAAATTACTACAGTGAGGAGTTAAATACCTACACAGCTTTAGTTTCTTGTAAATTCGCAGTCTAATAATTAACTTCTCACGAGATACGTATAGAGTTAAATGAAAAACAGTTGTCAGGTAATTAGTGAAGCATTTTCCATCCAAGATATACCTATGTAAAATCGATGTTTTATAGTGGGTGTCATTTAAGAATCTCTTTGATACACATCCATATGTACCTACAATATAAAAATAGTGTGTTAGGAATCGACATTAATTGAGAAGGATCTTGTTCGTCACCAGATATTAGCGAAAGCCACGATCTCCCTCGAAAAAAATGACGCGATCTGTTGTATGTCTTGTTCCGAAAGTACGGAGAGCGTAGTTCCGGCGCTGTCCAAGGGACCCCATTCTCTTTCCTCGAGCCGCTTCTTCTCAGTCAACTGAATCGACCGTCCGTGACGAAAAGCTTCCCGGCTTTTCGCGGATTTGAAATGCAGAGCAGTTTCCCTCGGCTCGGAAACCCGGGCTGAGTTGGAAACGTCGTCTTGTCCGATTCAAAGTCGTGTCGACGGTTAATCTTCGATTCTCATCTTCTTTTAGAATGAAAGAAAGTTTTCTGCGCAGCGCGGCGGTGTCTCTCTTCCGGCATAAATTTTTTCACCGTCTATTACACTTGCCCCGTGATATAATATCTTCAGCTTTTTTCATTACGCTTTAAGCATGAAACCTGCGCCGATGTTACTTACAAAGTTTGGTGGACACCGCGTCCATATCTAACGAAAATCTGCGGGATATTATTCGAAAAAGATGTCGGATAGTGTCCAATTCATTACAGTATTTTTTTTGCACGCGGTTTTTATCGTACTTCTCGTTTCATTTTAAATTTTTAATCATGATATAAAGACGTAACGAAAGACAAGAAAAATTTAAATGACCAAAAATTTCATTATAATAAAAGTCAATTGTTCATATTGTATACGAATGAAGGCAGTATTGAATTATTCGTTGAATTAAGAAGAATTGTACAGAACACTAATACTATGTATCTCAATCTTTTTGTTTGACTTTAATTTTATGCACTTATGGTAAACATGAATTGGCAAAATATAAAACTGTACTGACAGTAGAACAGTTGAATGACATTGTCACATTACTTTCGATGCATTAGGATGGTTAAAACAGGACAATATTTCAACATACTAATTGTACAACAGATAAAATAAAACAGAGCTGTGGTTCCAATAAATTAATGACACAATCTACTCATGTCGATTGGCTCTTAGACTCTTCTAATAATCACGACGGATGCAAATGTTACGTAAACAAATAACAGCAACTCACACAAGCTTCTCCCGAATTGCAGCAATGTCTTGTATCCGAGTTCCGAACTTGTTGCTTCGTCGAACCGCTTCCCCATAGCCTGCACCGAAGCGTGCGAAGAAGATTGCGCCCTACAAACCGCGTCGAACCAAAAATCTATTTCTGTAACATTTTATTTTCTCCGTTAGATCGGCATTACTATAAACCAGTTTCATTTCACCGTCCGAGGATCGATGCTAGGGTGCATGTGGACAGATTTATTTACACGGGGCAAAACTCGGGTGAAACTTTGTTGAAATGTACAGGGGTCCGAAACGAGAGCAAAACCAGTCGAATTCGACGAAGTCCATTAGAATCAAACCAAATTGGACTACAACTAGCAACGAGTATACGAGTACGTGAATATATGTTGGTATTTGCGTAGCTGGAAACTCGCGGTATACCTCATTACGCTGGATTTATTTCCCAAAATGGAATATAGCTGCTCCGAATGCGGTTGTACATGTATATACATATGTATACGTTTTTTCTGTCCTTGACCTTGAATGACCTTGGACTAATTATAGTCACTGAATTCCTAATGAAAGGAACTATCATTGTAGGTGTTTAAAAAAGGATGGTTCCATTTTAAAAAGTCAAGGTGACCTTGATATCTCCAAAACAATGACATAAAAACAAAATTTTTTTGCATCGTGTCAGCCCCATTGCACCATTCAACTTTGTCCTCACCATATTTTACTATCTTTAGAAACAACAAAGATATTTGAGGTACAAACGTTTGGTGACTCACCCTGTATAGATGAACTGTCAAAAAAACTGGATGTTAAGGCGAGGACCTTAGGAATGACCTCATTTGGTAAAAATGCAAACGTCATCGAAAAGCACTTTCTGGAGACCTAATTAGGAAGAGTTAGGCTTAAGAAATCTAACCAGTAAGAATCTGAAGACAGTCATACCCACGGTACATTAGGCTGGCATAGCTCACAGTGTACACGAGTGGTGGTCCTTCGATAGACAGCACCAAGTGCAATATTCAAAGGTCCTTATTGAAACATCAGCCCAGTCCTTAACACTGGAACTGCTGAAAAACCGAGCGGAACCGTCGGAACTGTTGGTCCCTATCGCAATCGTAGCAATTCCGTCGGAGGTCGGAGGGTCTCGGCAAAGATTATTTGGCAGATCCGTCTCGTACTGGGTCAACGCGTCCCGTTTATATCCAATATCGGCTGCGACGCCTTGCAGTATTCAATAGAGCTCCATCATATCTGAACTGGTGATTCCCCAGCGAAGCGAAGCGAGAAGAGGATCGGTCGAAACAGACCGAAGGCAAACGGAACCGTCTGCTAAGCCGAGCATCCCCAGGTCCAGACCGGCTGACCTCGTCTCTCCGGTCGCCCGTATCGCGGGTTAATCTTCGATTCTTATCTCTCTGGTCCGAGGAGCCAGCTTACAGCATCCTGCGATGGTCCATTGTCTTCTTCGGTCAGCATCTTTCTTCCGATCGTTCGGCTCTCTTTCGGTTATTCGAGCAAGGCGCGCGCAAGGGGATGGGGGTCGCAGCTCTTGGTAACCTCTTAACGTGACCGTGAGGGAAAAGGGTTTATACCTTCTGCTAGAAGACAGGATCAGACGGGAGTGGGGGGAGAGGACCACGGGAAGAGCGTAAAAGGGCGTCGTGCTCGATGGCGGATAGAAGCGGGAGCGGTGAAACGAAGAGGAGGCCGGTGAAAACCATCTTCCGGATAACCGTATTACCCGCTGGCATTGTCTACGGCTAGCCAATTCGAAGTAATGAGACACAGTCGGTTGCAGAGAACAATCGGGCTTCCACGGCGTGCAGGAGCCACGACGTGCCTTCCTACCTTCTCTCCTGGCTCTGCTATCTACTTGCTGCTCGTCACAACCTTCTCTACCCTCTCTACCATCCAGCCACCCCCTCTCCTTCTTTCTACGCTGTCTACCTCGTCCTTCAGCTTTATAAGGAGCACGTCAATTCTACGACACGTAGTGCACACTAAGTCTCATCTTATTGCATTCTATCCCATCCTCGCGGCACCCACACCCTTCCTCTACGACCATCTTCCTCGCGTTTTATCTTCCATGCTCCCTCTCCCTCAACCCTTCATACCTTACTCTCTTCTCCTCTTTTAGATCCCCCTTCTCTTCTCGCTCTTTTACGCAGACGTTTCTCGATTTTCTCGGTCGTGCCCGTTTTCCCGCTTCGTGCTCAGACGCCCGTGATATTATGTGTACGCGAACAATCGGGATGTAAACAATAGCGCGTCTCCGGGTCTTGAAAAGGAATCAACGTTGACTAATGAGCGTAAGTTCGCCGAGGATCTTCGAGCAGTCCGCGCAGAGGAGCGGACTGTTCTTCGGGGGGGCTTTGTTCTTCAGCCCTTCGACCGAGGAGACGGTGCCTACGAGGAAGCGACGGGGATTTTGGACCACCTGCAACCGGTTTGATTAAGCTCAATTTTGCTTGATTTTATGTATACAGTTGAACCTCGTTCATTGCACGGATTCCTCGTCCGTTGCATACTCACGATCCCCACCATCAGTTCTTAAGCGTTCCGGCACTGTTGGTGGGGATTCTGTTGAATAAGTAACAAAAGAAAGACGAAGCTAAGAATCATTGGGATTGGTTACCTCGTTTCGTGTAGAATCTTGATTTTTGTAGATATTTTCGATCGCGTTTCGTGCAACAGAAATTTCCTCATTGAGTTGATGCAACTGTAAAGCTGAAACGAACAACAGAAATTGCATAAATATTTGAAAAAACTGTTACAGTGAATCACAATAATACTGGTATACTTTTAAAAGGATAGCTTTTTAATATTCAATATATTTTTAATATTGAAAAAAATATTTGAAGAAATAGCAATTAGTTGGAACAGAGAATACTAAAAGTTGTCTCTTGCATATTTCCTATGTAGTCACATGTAGATGTTGATGCAACTCAAAAATTAAAATTAAAAAAAACAGAAATGTTCGAGGGAATTTATCGCGTACCGTGAATTACAATAATACTGGAACAATTTTAAAATAATCATAGCTATTTAATATTGGACCATACGACTTAGTCTTGTTTTTTGAGAAGTTAAAACCATTAGTATACGACTTGATAAAAGTTTTTGGAAAATTGTAATTGTTCGTAGAAGAATGTGAGCCTATATTGAAAATGTTAAATATACGTTTTCTGTATCTGATGAATTCTGAAAATTTCATCGACCTTCAAAATGCATGTAAAAATAGAAACTATCTCCTGATTGTTAATAAATCTTCAGATTTCCGTTTCGTTGTCGCCGGATGTTTAATCTTCATGGAAAATGTTTCGCGGAATGGAGTTTCTATCAGTAACTCGCATCATTCAATTACATTTCTTTGGTCGTTTTATCGGGCCGCAAGGAACGCGTCAACTTCGCCTCTCGTCTCGGTATCAAACCTCGTCATATCACGTCCCCTTCTTTCGCTGCACGTTTCTCCAGAATATTCATCTTCGGCGGCGTATGTACATCGTGGTACATGGCGCACACGATGTCATGTATACGCGCTGTCATCTAGGTACACCGACCTGCCATTCCATAAACAATAAAGCAACGAGGAGATGCGCGCACAGCTCGGAGGTTCCAACGAAAATGAGGATTCGATAATCTCTGGCTCAAGCGTTTCGGAAAATCTTGTTACTTCTTGGGTAACGTTCACCTTTGTCTACAAATAGACATTTTCTTTTGAAAGACAGATTCTTCAGTTTCTTGTGGTAACACAAGTCTCTTACTCTATATATGAATTATATTATTTTGTATATCTTCTTGTTCTCTCATTAATTTTCCCTGTAATAATAAAAAGATTTCTACTTCTTAGGCACTGTTTAACGTCGTTTCCAGAAGCTTTCTTCCAAATGTCAGATTCTGTGGGAATAAATATTTATTTGTACCAACTATATTTGTCATTTAATCTGTCCACTGATTCCAATGTATTTATATTCTTATTAGTTAAAATACATGAAATGATCGAATCAGAAAATTAGCGAAATTAAGTTGAGATTAGAATTTTCATTTATTGACCGTGCTTAGTACTTTACTAAGTACCATTACTTAGGGCTAAGCACTTCACTATGCCATAGTGATTATAATAAAATTATCAATTAAATGTCACAATTTTATTTTTTATATTATAACATAAACTGTCTTTGGAAGTATTTAGAAACAACAAATGATCCCAGTGACATGTTAAATTGTTCTATTAATGTCTTGCTTTGATATTTCAACGAAAACGTGTTTATAAGAATGGTATAGATGGTCGAATAACGTTTCCTACAATCACACAATGTTTTCCCGAATCATTCTCCCTCAGATACAACCAAAGAGAAAGTATCTTGTTATAGTTGTGTAACTTCTTCGAATAAATAAGAAAAAAAGAAGAAAAGAAACATGAAATTATTTTGTCTCATTTTACCACGTTTATATTAGAATGCACTAAAAAGGAGAAAATAATATTTTTAGTGCATTATAATATAAGAGAGGTTTTTAAAAAGTTTTTCTATATATTTTTTTATTTACTATATTGTCGATGCTGTTTTGTTATTCCTGGAAACTAGATTATAGAAGGATACCATTCATACAAACCGAGTTTGGTTACATTTTAATTTATCAAAAGCAGCATACGGGTAACAGAAGAACGTCCTCGGTGATCAATATTGAATCTACTATGAGATAGTGAATTGTCCGTTGTTGAACCTAATGTTATATTCCATCAGCTCGGCCAGGGTTGAGGTTAATCCCATTTTTCACGGCGTTTCATTTCTCCTCCATTGGTGGCAAAATCAGCGACGTCGCCGTTTCAACGTGGCTGTGCCCCCTGCTCGTAAAAAAATTTGAACCCGATATTATCGATCAGCCTTTACATTCAGAAGCCATTCCGTGGCTATGGCGTTTCCTGTCACTTTGTTCGTCCAGTCCTTCCAACTTCGTAATCAACGCGGTGATGCCTATTAGTCGTCAGACTGGATGTCCTCTCGCCAGCCATTATTATCCTGACTACTGATTTCACCTGCAGCTACGCCGTTCTAATTAAAGTGTCTGAAGTCTGTCATTCTACGATGACAGTGCTTTCAATGTCACCCGGGAGCTTTCAGTCCGACGACTCGCGAATATTGAAAACGATACCCGGGAAAGCTTGGGGGAAAACTGGAAGTCCCTTTCACGGTGTTGTATTTTCAGTAACACCATAAGTCTGCTCGCCTTGGGGGTAATGAGGCAAGGGCGACACAGAAAGTGCTGCTAATTGCATGCTGCAGGATGTACGTTCGTATCCTGATAATTTGATAAAAAATTCGAATATACACTACCGCCCACGGAAGTTTGGCTAAGAATTTGAACATATTAAGTGTAGAAATTAATTCGGTGCCTTATTAAAACAAGTTTAGTATTTATTTATAATATAATCATACATCTGTTATTTTTCGAAATAGTCTCCATTATTTTCGACGAATTCCTTGACGGAAAAAAGATGGCGGTTTTGATGTAATTAATTCGTCAATACGTTTTTGCACCATTCCATTGTTCGGAAATTTGCATCTGTTAAATGATGCTGGAGTGATCAGAATCAATCGAAATACGATGGAGCCCGTTTTGAAGCAGAGTTGGGCAAAAATTGTATTCAAATAAAAATTTTTAACAAAGCTTGCTTAAAACCCACTTGAAACAAAATTTCAAGGAAAAATTTCCTCAATTTTACTGACTGTGGCAGGGATCATCTTTATCACCGATTCTATATGAGGAATCATAAATTGATCTTCATAAAATGTTTTTTATTCTTCTTGAAATATATGATCGTCGTAAAAATAATAAAAAAGAACCAAAGAAAACCTCCGTTAAACCTGATTGAGTCACGGAAAATCCGCAACAAACCTGTCACCGGCGTTAATGGACTGAAAAGAGGGCACTTATAGCATTTATTATTTATATTCCGAATACAACCAACTTTCATCGAATATTCTCGTCCTCTTCAAATATTTATGTAATATGTAGTGCTTCTAGCAGATTAAGTTCTCTGCGGTCTCAATTTAATCGCGAGTTCTGGGACGTACTGTTTTTACGAGAAATCAATATATATATATATTTATATATTATATAAATTATATATATGTATCCCCTCCCGGAAATAAGAATTTAAACAGATACAATTTTGTAGCCAGGAAATCCGCATAAGTAAAAGATCTTCTTATGGAATCATAAAACCTTCAGGTGGACCACTTTCGAGTATTCTGAGCGAAGGGATAACTGAATTTTAAACATTACATTTAGCAGCGTCGAAAGTAGGAATAAAATTCGTGAAGCTATTTAACTGGATTAACATTATTTTTAAACTGCTGTTGTTATTGTTGTGCCGATTACTATGTTATTAATTTTACATTGATCTGTATGTTCATACTCTAAAGAACCATAGCATTGTATTTTGCAGCTACAACATGTACTTTTATAAAAAATAGAAGTGCAAATTTTGTAATCCGTTAACAAGTACATTACAGAGATATAATTTTGAATAAGATAAACTAACTAAACCTAATTCAATACAATTAATTATTCTAACAAGGTAGAACAACATCATGAAACGATTCTGCTGTACAAATCCAAAGCATAACAAACTTAACACATGCATGCGTCCCACTGAAAATTAGGCTAAAATAGGCTGAAACTAGGCGATAGTGAAAGTGGAAAGAAGGGGAGATTGGTAAATTTGAAACTCTGAAGGGACCAAAAATATTATATACATACATATCAATTAAATACTTTGAATTAAATGGTCAGGAATGCTACTCTAGTTGAGCCCTCCAAAGTAAAGCGCAACCATAGACGTAAACGAATTTACGAAGCAGGAAGATCGTAACAAAGTGGAGACGGTAATCCCGAATGGAGGACGGAATGAACGAATGCGCGAGCTTTTCAAATAAAACACGGACCGATTTTTTTACGATCCACTTGTGCAGATAGCAGATAGGGCTAGGGGTGAGGGGAAAGTTTATGCGCTGCGCCTAATAGGACTGCTGATACTCAGATTGGAGGGATTTCCTCAAGATTTAACCGAGGACGGGAGTAGCTGAGGGTAAAAAATTCGTGGCGCCAGTCCGGACCGATATATTTGCGAATATTTCACCGGATGTTACGGGCCGAGGATGTGGGAGGTGGAAACGACGCGCGCGTGCTCGAGAATAATGCACCGGAGAGTCGTAAGGGCGGCTCGGAGAATTTGGAAAGATATCGTCTCGAATTAATTTACACTGCTTCTCCGCCCCCACATTCTCGCCAAATAAAAATTTGTCGGCGATGAGGGCTGTGTAAACACGATAAGGATCACCTCAGAATCGCCCCGGTGATTAATCACACTATGCCGAGACTAAGCGGCACGAATTACGGCGAATCCCTTCACCCTTCCGAGCACCTTGCGAAATTTCCGCGATGGAGAAGATAAAATGCGTGAGTAATCAACCCTTGGTCGTCTTTGACGTGTTCAGTTTTTAGCATCTTCCTGTTCAAGTTTAAATTGTTTATTACAGATGTTTTTAAAATAGATATTTGTAGTTTCGTACGGTGATCCATCACAGTAAATTTTATTCTTTTATTAATTAAGTAATAGATTTGGTCAGTTATAACTGAAAACAATTTAATTTTGGAATCGACTTTTTCAGGTTACCGTATTATATTGTATACTTTTTGCATATTTTTATTGTATACTGTATACTTTTCTTTATATACATAAAAAAATATTTAAATACAAAAGTCGACTATTTTTAAATTAGAACAATTAATTTTTAATAGAATGTTCAACTACGTCGATTTTTTATCATTCTTGTATGAGGTAAAAATAATTAATTGTATAAAATAATTAAAATTTACTCATTTCTATATATACTTGACAATGTTTGTTTCATCTCTAAATGCACTATAATTGCATTTATTAATGTAACACATGACGTTATGAATGATGTACGATTGTTCAATTAATGATAAAATGAAATACGGATGTGAGAATAATAATGTTTAGAATCAAAATTTATTCCAGCTATAAATTTCAATTTATCAGAAATTATACTTTCTTTAAACATTGAAATTTCAAAAGTTAAAATAGATTGAAATCTATTATGATTTCGTTCTTGTGTATATTTTTATACTATTTTATCTATATTCTATCTCATGACATGGATTCGATACATTTAGAATACATTCTCCAATTAGGTTATATGCAGATTATTAATTGTAATCAATATTGAACGTATAATTTCATGTTCAATCATATTTACAGTTGGATTTGTATTTCATAGTGTCATGTCGAAAACTTAATAAAAATTGATTTCTATTTTACTAGTTTTATAGAAAAATTATTTCTGAAATTGTTTCACAAATTGAAACTGGAAAATTAATTTTTTCAGTCTGATCCAATAATATTAACACATTGAATTTTGTACTAATTAGTTAGTGGAAACGAAACATGTTAATTCACTTTCCGTTATTACAAAGGTTCGCCAACATTTTGAACCGAATGTTTTTAATTCTGACGTTTCCTAAAATGTTAAACTTTAGTTATTAAATTCGACCTCTAGGGCTAGTGGCGGTCCAGAATGTTTAGCCAGGAAAGTATTAATATATGCTCAGCACAGGTACATCCTTTTTTAATCAGTCTGAGGGATTAGCTTGACCGGCCGAAATTCGGAGAGATATGATAATTTTGAATTATTTAGTGAACAACTTGCGATTCCAGTACAAACTTTGTCGACGGACTAAAACTTTAGTAATACCATTATATATCAACCTCATGTTTTCAGCGAACTGTAACAGCTAAACAAGTTTGAAATAATGAAAATAATGGAGATTATGCTAACTACACGTTTTCATACTCTACCTGGAAGATATTTTACATTAGGTCAATTCTCAGTTATTCTATAGATAATTACCGCTTCGTGAATATTTCGTTTCTCCGCAATCGAATTTTCATAGTACATCATACACTTCCAGTTATATGTATATATAATTTAGGATAACTTTTCACTAACAATTAGACAGATAAGTTTATGAAATTATGACAAAAATAAATGTTTAAAGAAGTTATTTTCAAGGCATTAAAATTATTTACCAATTTCATTATTAATTATTAAAGATTTAAAAAGGCAATGACAAATATGACAAGAATAAAAAAATAGTATTTTCTTTTAAAATATCTTATAATTCCATCATGGCTCATTGCTTACAGTTTGTGGCCAAGTATACTATTAAAAAATCATAATTGAAACCCAGCAGTAAAACCTGAAAAATATGTGTATGTACAATCTGTAAATACACATGCATTTTGCATGTTTCCAGCATTTTTAGTCCGACAAGATTAATGTGCAATATTATCAATACTCGCGCACACGCGCGGCGTTTGATTTGCATTTCACTTCCACGTATGCACGAATGCACGCGAAACTATAGCTACGACTGATAAGACAGATTCTGCTAGAACCTCTCGACCATTTCGGCGAGATTACAAATTGGGACAATACTGACGAAATCAGAACGCATTTATGAATTCATAAGCACAGAAATCTATTTGCAGCGGGGATACAATAATTACTCTAATTTTAGGATTGGCCTCTTATTGCTAGGTCATCCAGTATAGTTTTTTCTCGGGAACTTCGTTTCGGCTAACAAGCACGTTCGTATTTTTGGGTTTGTACGGTCGGGTTGAATGCTCATTAAAAAAACATACTTCGCCTCATTTGCACATTTTTACGGTGAACTCTCTCAACCTTCCGGCTTTGTAGGATAATCCGAGGCCCGCTGAAAATAATTCTACTACAGCAATGATACCACAGAGACGAAATATACGTTTCCCAGCTTGTTAGGCTAACATACTACGCTCTTCACGCGCACACTAAATTTTTTCAAAAATTTCTGCGCATCAAATGCTTGTGATCCGACGCGGTTATTACTGCTAACAATTTTTATTATCTGATTAATTTTGTTGCCTGCAAGTCCTTTTGAAGGAGACACCGTAACGTTCTAATTTGCAAACTGAGTTACCAAATTTACGTTTACGAGAATGAAATTTTACATGTCGAGTTTAAAAATGAGTTTACCATGGTGAAAACATCTTTTACAAAGGTAAAAAACCATCTATTTTGAAGGCAGTGTATTATAAATGACTCGTTTCATATTTCTCTAAGCATCATATGACATTTTTTAAACTTTATAGATATATAAGATCTTTAATATAAATGTGAGATATTTATTGAAAACAATCGCGTAATAAATTATACAATAGAAAAAAATAAAAGGTCTACCATTAAGACTTTTAAACTACTTCTTATTTCTTAAATCATGCTGAATTACGTTATGCTACATATAGACCATTCTAAGAGTAATCAAAAAATTTCATTGTCCGAGCAGACTGGCAACGTGATTAATTAATGCCGCTATCCAAAGTTGAAACCATTTTGACCCAAAGTTATAAACATCTCCTCTAAATTCCATCTTTTTAGCAGCGAAATTAAATAAATTAAGCCGACTAATTTACCCTTTGCGGTCCGACGTGTTTTCTTTCTTTTCTTTTAGAACTTACAAAATTATACAACTCAATTGTATTCCCATATGCAGCTTCGGTCAGCCTATTTAGAGCAGCTATAATTGTTGTTACATATTAGGCAATTATTAAAATTAAATAAAAATCTGTAGTTTAAGTAATATTGGTGCAAAAGTTAATGTTAATTTTGACTCGACTAAAACCGAAAGGGATTAACATTGACCTCAAAGAAGTGGGTTTAAAAATATATATAAAAATTGACACGGTAAGGATTTGAATGGTTCCAAAAATAGCTGCCATGATATCGTCGAAACCGCTTTACCAACGAGTTAATTTGCCATAAATTCTTCAGAATCAAGATTTACAAAATAGATGTCAGATTTTTTATTTAAATCGTCCAGAAAAGGGTGAATATGATAATGCGATTTACTGTAAATTGTACAGGATCAAAAAAGGATGTCAGTGACATTACGGAACTGCCTAGGGCCTAAAGAGATCCGCGGTTTCTCCACAGTGGAATAAACAGCAACTCCATTTGGCCGCCACGCTCATTTTCATATTTTTCACCGGTATCTAGCATCTTAACGTTCCTGGTTACATTACGACGGTTCTACAATGGAATTTCTGTAGCCATCTCGTGTACACAGTCGCACACGTTGATCGAACATCGCCCAATCCCAAGCAGTGTTTTCTCAGCGCTAGATGGCGGTGGCACGAATTTATACGGCTCTATAATAATTTTAGAGGGTGTCGCCGATATGGTGGTACAAAGCGGCGAATTTACATGAAAAAATAAGCGGAGAAGAAAGAATAATGTTGTTTCGTTTATGGCTTCGTTTTCGAGAAAAATAAGTTTGCCGTTGGATTCCCTCTAGTATCTGCAGCAAGTAGAACCGGTGAGTCATGACCAGACACGTCAGCCGATCCATATCTAATAGCAGGCGTATTCGCGGAATTTTCAAACTCGATTTTCTCGAAAACGAAACATTATTTTCGACTTACGTATTCACGTAAATTTACGATACATTTTCATTTATTATTGCTTACTTTCTAGAATATGACGGTAGCTATGAAAAATATGAAATAACAGATAGTATCTTATAAGTTCAATTATCCACAACCATTTCTAACCATAAAAGGCAGATATACAGGGTGAGGTTAAATAACATGCACAAACGCACACGATGTAATTCGGTATAAGAACATAAGGAAACACTATAGAATATGTTGTGGTATTGAATAGGAGTCATCTGGCGTGTCTGATCATGACGTACTGATTCTACTTCCTGCATACGCTGTGGCACGCGAACCGGACTGAATTTCAAGCTCGATGTTCTCGAAACTAAGGCGTTTATCAAAAAAATATTCCTTTTTATCGATTTATATATACATGTAGAATCAGCCCTGTCCGCTTTTCACTCGACCGCACCCTGTATGACACAAGAATGACAGCATCTTAACCGTTTCCGGTTACATTACGGTGGCTCTACAATGGAATTTCTGTCGCCGGCTTGTGTACACGGTTGCACCCGTTGATCGAACATCTCCCAATTCCAGGCAGTGTTTTCGCAACGCGCGTTGGATAGCAGGGTGGCACGAATTTATACGGTTCGTGTTCCGCGCGCCGTAAATCGTGGAGCCCGCGGACCGAACGCGGCCGCAGCGCGATGGAAACAGGCGCGGAAAACTAGGACGGACAACGTTTTGTATTATTGTCGACGAACACGAATTTTTAAAAGCCTCCTCGGCCGATCGTCGGCCCCGAAAAAAAACCCGCGTAGCGACGCCATTTAAACCCGTTTTATTTTCGCCGCGTGACGAGCTCGACTATCGCGGAATTTTCTCGCAGGCTCTTCGGAATAATTTTTTCCCCGAAGCACGAGCACCGCGACCCGATTTTCCACGAGCTAATGGATCCGACGAATCGTCACCGACCGGATCCCGAGCAGAGAAAGCGCGGAACGAAACGCGTTACCCGGATCGGAACTATTTATCTCGGATGTAAATTTTTCGGGCGGAGTGCTCCGCGAATATTTCAGATACGGGCTGCGTCGCCCGTATTCCCTAATCTCGGCCAGCTCATAATTGCCCGTGATTATACCCGTGCGAAATTATATTTCTGAACGCGCAACGCTGATAAAGAAACTGGGAAATGAGATGCGAGAGATTTTATTCGGCCGCTTAATGACAGCGTCGCTATGAACAGGTACATATCCTTGCTGAAGTAAAAAATATTGATTTTTAGACGACGGCATATTCTGTTGGATCTTTCTCGAATAATCCATCGAAGTTTTATTTGGAAATTCGTGATAACTGCTGGATTTATAGCTCCGAAAGTGCAGTCGTATTTCACAACGATAGCAGATAATTGAAGTCAAACGCGTTTCTCGTATTTGCCTAACCCAACGATCCTTTAAGGCTATTATCCAGCTACTGAAGCAGTTAAATTTTCGCTTCGTACTTTTTCCAGAAAAACTGTGTATATTTTATGTGGTAGCGAATGTACTAAAAGTTGTTTTAAAATGGTGGCAGTATGTGTAACGTAAATAATTGTTTTGAAATATGAAATGTGTAAGGAATTGTCTTAAAATATGAAGTAAAATGTGACAAGAATTATTTTAAGATAGTAAATGTACAAAGAATTATTATATAAATAAAAGAAATACATAAATATTTGCTAAACAATTTTTCGACCGGAGATCTACCACTTTCGACCACTGTAAAACAGTAATTTGAAGTATAAAATTAAGTAAAATTGGTAGACATTGTTAAACCAAATTGTGCATCGTTTTTTATAATATTTTTCGCGTTCGTAATTGTCGTAACCGCAGGAGAGTCCGCAGTCCGGTTGCGCGGTGATAAAAATATAATACAATTCTATAATAACATTTCATATTCCGCTTGCATAATTCATAGGAGGGCGTAATATTAGTCACAGCTGAATCTTTTCGTGTCGGTCTTTTTTGAACAGCGACGTTCCTTCATCCTGTCTCTAACACGAGTCCGCTTGCTCGCAAAGCGGAAAAAACTCTCCGACTCGCCCGTTGGTAGGATTTCTGTTTACCGAATCGAGCACTGAGCGCGTCCCAATTCCGCGGCAACCTTGGGAAATTGAATTTGTACTGTTTACTTTATGATTCGTAATCTCCTGTTTACGTTCGCCGCGCGCGTTGTTATCTCCGCGAGTTTTTCCGGAATTAGCGGAAGACGCCAAGCGTGGAAAGCCGGAAATATCGGGGACCGTGGAGGACGTTGAACCCCGAGTATGGTACAATGGAATTTACAGTCCTGTCGTGGACACTTACCTGCGCTACATTGCTCGACTTTAAATGGACTGGAACGTTTTATCAAGTGAACAGAAATTTCTAAACTGCGGATTTTATTCCTTTACGAAAGAAAATCGAGATGCAAATAATTAATATCCTATTTATTAAAATTGTTACCACTTTTGACGTCATGGTACAGAACGTCTAATGCAATCTATCTGGCTAATCATGAGCTGTCTCATTCTACTTGCCTGATTATAGATAACATATTCCATTTGTGCAAATATGGAACTCTTCAATCTGTTCATCTGTCCGTAGATTACATATTCCATTTGTGCGACCATAGAAATCTTCAATCAGCATTTCCGGCCACATTGTCATCCCTATTTTAATTACACTACCATACATAGATCAAGTCATCATACTTCTCTGATTTTATACGTGATCCCGTTCTGTAATGCTTGACTGACCATATATCGGTTTTACTACGTTTGTCTGATAATAAAGTGTGTATTCCACTTCTGGAATCATACATCTTTCGTGGAGCCATACATCCTTGTCTGATCAAAGGTTGACTCTATCCCCTTCCTAACCGTAAAAGTTTTTGCTATTCTACATATCTTATAGAAGTCTACTTGCCTGATCACAGGTTGACCTTATTCCACTTGCTTAATCGATGGTCCATAAAGTTTCCGAAACCCCCTTAGAGAATTGCTGTAACTATGAAATTTAATTGAATTCCGTTCAACAATCTATTATTTCAATGTAAAGTTCTCAATCTATACAAGGTGCCCTTAAAATTCGATCACCCATTAAATTCTAATCGAACAACAGCATCAGCCAAATATTTGATTTCAACGTAACTCCTATCTTCGGACGACAGAAATATTGATCACAGACGACAACGTATAGCAAATGACCCATTTTTAATTTACAAGTCTTCAGTAGGTCACGCAAACCGTGATACAACGTTACAATTCCGAGGAAGCCGCAACAAGCGCATCATTTATAGTTCGAATGTACGCTAAATATTCATTCGCTATTATGGCCGACGGTAGGGAGTAGGTGTACTCACCCAGCAGCCGTGGAATGAGATTCGTTCGTTACTGTAATGACAATAAATTTCAGCACGATGTTCTTTCGTCCGTGATTTTCCATCAACTGCTGCGGTTACCGGTATGGCGTGGGTACGCGTATTCATTTTCTATGAAAGAGCGCGGAATTAACCGCGAATAACGTTAATAACCCCCGTCCATCCCTACCCCTCACGTAAAATAGACCCGCGGCCTGTTTAAATTTAACTGCCCTGGCGAAAACTGCTTCGAAATTGCTTCGCCAAGGCCGCCCGTTGGAATTCCATTGTGCCGGCCCTCCCCTGTGTAATAGAGAGCTGCGCGCGTTCCCCTCTCTTTCTATCTTTCCATCTCTACTTCGCTCTCTTCTTCCCTCTTTCCCACTACTCTTTAACTTTACGACGTTCTTCCGACTCGCTCGTTACAATAAACACGCCGTCACGACGGACTCTCCCAGAAGTCACTACCCGGGACTGCCGGTTTTAATATTCCGGCAAAGTGGCCGGGAACAATTACGCGACCGACGGTCCCGTCTCTCATTAAACGACTCCGTGGCTATCCATCGGAAACGCGTCGTGACACGGCCGCTGCGGTTTCTTTTGGATCCTGAACCCCACGGTTCTATCGTCGAATAAATATTTGACCCGGTATATATTAAGCTCCAGTCCGAAAATCGGTTTTCTTGCGCTTCCTTGTCAAATATCCTACTCTTTGCATTGATTTACGATCCGAGACACAGTGGACCTAGCAATTCAAACGACGTGTCTTTGCAATGCCAAAAATATTGATACTAATGTAATTAGAAATTATTAATTTTCTTTTGCGTGCCCTGTCCCGAACCTATTTAATATTTCTTAAATCTTTTTTTAAAACGAAGAGCATTCTTTTACCTTCAAAATGCATACCTAAAATTTAGAATTACAGCTCGTCAGTTATTAAATAAATAATTCTTAATAGACTAATAAAAGTTGTCCAAGTAATTTCTCTTTGACATGGGACAATAGTCGAAGAATTCGTAAGTAGTTCAGGATCTGCAACGACGCGTTGCACTGCGGGTGCGCGAGAGAAAATTAATTGAATTCCGTGAAAACCTGGTTTCGAACAGTGGCTTTTATTAAATTAAGTGAACGCCAGACGAAGCTTCGAAGCTTGAAATGATAATAATAGTGGAAGAAGATAACAGGGAACGAAGAGAGAATAGTCGAACGATTCGCAAGTCGCTCGGGATCGGTAACAAACGCGTCGCGTTGAAAATGAATCCAGTCTCGTAACACGGTCGTGTGTACGTGATAAGCGTGCGATAGGGGGTTGCAACCGGTGCATCGACCGTTCGGAGACATTAACACTGGCGCAGCCACTGCACGCTGCATGACAGTGGAGGATGACGACGTGGTTCGTTTCCGGGTTTCACGTAACGCGGCCCTGGTAATTCTTCCGGAAAGACAGAGGCAGGCACGGCGTGGCACGGGGGAGACGTCCGGGGCACGCTTACAAAACTTTTCGAAGACGAAAACGCATACATATGGAAATACGTGGCAGCGAACCATGCATATGTATGTTGATGCGACCCCGACACGCGGGAATCGTCGCACGGTAAACCATCACGCTACCCCGGCCTGTAATTTCACTTTTCAAATGGATGTGTCTGGGACGGGCACGCGGATTTCTTACGTGCGGCCCCATCGATGGCTGCCGATACTCGTCGGGACATCGATGAACACTGTACCGAACGCGACCTATACACGGAACCCCGGGAACGGACAACGACTATCATCTGCGAGCTTATTGCACGGATTTTTATTATTCCCTTTATATCTTTCTTTTTATGCAGCGCTAAACCTACTTACTAAAACTGACGGACACGTGTTGCCTCATACGAATGACAAGATTGAATTTATTTCGATTTATCTTTTATTATTCGACTGCGGATTTTTTTTATCCATTTATGAAGAAATTAACTCGTTGAAACACGAAACTGTGAAAAATATAAAACATCTAAGAATGTTATCTTGTTTTCATGAAATGAGAAATCGATTTTTATATTTACTACCGCTTCCCAGAATCGAGACAGGATATTTTTATTTCGTCTATTTATTGTGATATGTCCTCGAATAAAAGGATGCATTAAGCATTTCGTCTCAATAATGTTAAACACGATTATTTGATCCGTGATTTGATGTTGAACTTGTAATACCTCGTGGGAGATTTATTAACAGTGAATGTACAAAACAATTTCTCAAGTTCAAGTTAATTTGTAATCTGTTAAAAAGAATTGTGCTAGCGAATTGGATAATCTATTCTTATTCAATTTACCGAGTTCTACGAGTTCTACGAACACTAAACATGACAAAATAAAGTAAACTATAAACGTTAATAATAATCTCACATTAATGTCAATTTAAAGTGAGAGTAATTTTTTGCAGATTCATTTACCGTTTTGATCTTTTTTAGGGGAGTCTCCCCTTTATATGATGACTTTTCAAAACTTGATCAGCGATTTTTTGTTACGGTTTTATAATATTTCGAATGAAAAATGTCCTGTCTGCAATAGATTTTGCATTTTTTTTTTTTAAATAAATGTTCAATGTTTGAATAAACAATGCATATGATCGATGTTCACCACATAATAGAAAGAATCTCTACTTCATTGTTAAGTTTTCCAAAAAATATTCTATTGTATTTGTATCAACGTGCTCCATTGATATTCGTATTTTTTTAACGAACATTGTTGTGAAAAAACAGCTTTTTGAGGTAACAATCGATAGAACGGTCGGTACAACATTTTCCCGATTTTATTTGTGACGTTTCTATTGTATAGAATGTTTTAAAATTTAGGTGGTGAATAGTAGTATAATTGATTTCTAACAATAAGCTGGGCACCGTTATTTTTAACGTTTCGAAGTACTTCGATAGTAAACAGACACATTTAGAAATTTCGTTCCGAGACGCGCGTATCCGATAAAATTTTGAAAGTAATTATCTTCGAAATGAACCGTGCTATGAAATATTTTCACTTTACATTTTCGATTCAGGTTTGCATAAAGAATAATCTGCTTTTCGGTTGTAACACAATTTTCTGTATATCCTCGCAACAGAGGTCGGAATGCACAAAATTACGGAGAATCATGGACGCAACAATGTGCGGCATACCCATTAATAATCTGTTCTGCCCTTAATGAATCAATAACAGTTTCAAACCTGCATAATACGTGATTCTTGTGCTTGACTATTACAATAGGTGAAAAATAGAAGTCAATGATAAAATCGTTCAAAACAAAACAGAATATTTCATTCATTCAATAAAAAAAAATATATATATTTATTAGCAACAAAAAAATTAGCAATTTTAATTAATTTTCAAATGGCTCTTTTGTAAAATTTTCTTATTTCCTTGCTTATGTTACTTTTCTTATGAGTTAATAATTAATGATTTATTCAATTGCTACAAAAATGATTCATTGTTAAGTAATAAAAATTTTAATATGAATAAAATTGGACTAGGTCAAGAGGATTCTTGCAATTAAAGAATCTAGGACAGCCGAGAGGTTTCGTCAAAGGACAAATAGCATTGTTAAGTAATTACGAGTACGAGATTATCATTTTCAAGTTAATCGAACGATGTAACGAGACTTGTGCAGAGTCTATAAATTAATTACCGATCGTTCGATCGCTGCAATTGCTCTGGTCGAGATCACTTCTGCATCCCAGCCGGAAATAAATCGATTTCGTCCCATGATCCGGAGACCCAATTAACGATTCAACAACGTGCTACAGAAATCTCCAAAGTTCTCATTCCGTCGAAGATGTTCAATTAGCAATTGATCGGTTTCATTATTTATTTATACGGAACAGCTTGACAGGCCAGACGATTTTAAAAATTCGAAGGTGATTGTAATAAATATATATAAAAACATTATACACACACACACACACACACACACACAAATTCTAACACTTACAAATTTCTTCTTAATATATTTCTAATAACTCCATGAAATGTGAATGCATGTAATATTTAGAGGTTACTCTTCGGAAAAAGAAATGAAACGGTAATTTGTATCTTTAACTAAAAGAATTGTTAAATTACAGAATTAAAGAAATACAAAATACTAATGTATTGTATAGGCACTTACTTAGAATGTTTTGTTCCTGCGTCGGATCCACAGGACGCTGCTATTTATGCAAATACGTCATAAGAACACAACACCAAACTTCTAGACAATCATTAAATTCTACGCAACGCACTTTCCGAAAACGTGACAGCAAACGAGAAGACGTTACTCCGACCACGGTCAAAATACTACTGCGATTGCCATCTCGGGTTTTTCGTGATTGGTTAAGGGTGGATTTAGGTGGGGAAACCTAGCGTATGTTAATTGGGCGTCATTGTGTCGGACGGACGTTAGGTCGAGGAGTGGGAAACTGTCAAGGAAATTCCTTTTCAATTGTCTTCGACCGTCAATGACGTAATTTATAAGGGTATGCCTGCTTTCGATTCGGTGGGTGTATCACACGTGTTCTCGAGGTCGATCCGGTGCATTCTTTTCATCCTCTAACTATTTGTACGCTTAACCTGCAGTGTTGTCGTTGAACAGCGAAATTGAATAATGCAAATATCCGAGCAACAGATGTATAGTGTAAATATTTATTACTGTATTCGCAATCAAATAATTAGAAAAGTTAATTATTTATCGTTTAATTTCATTTTATATTTAGCATTTGTCGATTTGACACACAAGAGAATTTTTTCAGCATGACTGTTGGACATGTGAGACTAGACTTTAATAACAATTTTCTTTGTTATAAACAATTTTCCGTTACTCCAACAAATATGCACCGATGCAGAGGACGGGTGATCATTGCTTTTTATTCACCCTGTACGTGATAAACGTTCAAAGAATACTTTCGTGCACTATTTCATTGTTTACAGAGCAATTGAATGGAGCGATGTCGATATTTATTGGTTTATCCAAGAAAGAGTGTAACTTTCTAATTTATAGACATGCATTTATGAATAGAGGATAGCAACAGAAAGTACTGTGTATATAAAACTGTCTGGTTTACTACAGTAGAAACAGTAAACAATAGTCAGACGAGGTAAGCGACTGCATTCAAGAGCACGCAAGCTCGACGAATTATGCGAAACCTGACTGTTTATATAAACCAAGTTGCATACAAAAGAATTTTATTCTGCACTTCCTATTTCTATGTATTCGCGTGGATTTACCTCCTGTGAAACTACACCTTGAGTCCAGCCGCATTTTTTTATTACAATCTCGGCGTTTAAAATTGCCAGGATTTTTGTTGTATTTTACGATAGACTATTATAGAAAAAACAAATTATACATTTTAATTCGTAATCAGTATTGTGAACAATATGGATATTAACGTTTTAATATAGCTTTCACATTCCTTTTCATGTTGTGTTTCATGGTGTTTTACTAATTTCGTGTTTCGATAGTTGACATATTCTTTAAACAAGCATTATTCACAATGGGATCTTTTAAAGTAAAAGAACAAGTTCACATGAATAGAATAAATACTATTTGGTGTATTGAGAATTACTAACGTTCTCCTATGTTTTCCATATTGTTCAAATTTTTGACTGAACATTACAATACCCCACATCCTTCAAGTTTTTGGTAGATTTTATACGTCATTCCATTCTTTTGACAAAAATTATAGATTCCCGAGCAAAAATCTTTCTGACTACCACTTTCGATTCTGCCCATATGTACGTGTCTGTGACACAACATAATTGCTGCCGTAAAGGAAAGCCATATTCGTGTTCAGCACATTAAAATAGACGACATGTAGCAATTGCTAAAAGATTGGAAGAGGGGCAATTCAAAGGTCTTATCAATTTTTCTTTTCTTCTATATGCATTTATGACATATCCATACAGTGAACAATATAGAATACAGAATATACAGTGAACAACAGTAATATTTGGTCACTTTTAAAAGGACGATAACTGTTTTAATATTAGTATTGTTTGAGAAGTTAAAGTAAAGATATTTACCGCGATCTTCTAATCGACAGAGAAAAATTATTCCCATTCCAATGTACTCATTAATGATCGCAGTCCTCATTAATAACTGCTATCCTGGATAAACAAAAAGAAGCAGCACACTAAGCCAGTCGAAGCAATAGCATCACAGTTTACAATGTAAAAGCAAGTAGCCGGTGACTTGTGGACAGCAAAAAATATCGTTGGTATGATATTCGGGGTCGAGACAGAGACGACTGTTCTCATTTTAAAGGAGGACAAGTGGATGGGAGCCTGGAAGGCAAAAACGAGACCGTTGTTGTTTCATGCGTCCATCGGTCGTCCCGTACCTGAGTAACGGACAAAGCCGATTGCTTGAGAGTGGCGCGGGTGACAGAAAAGTTTTCAATCCGGATTTTCATTCATTAGTAACGCTTACTAAAGTGGACCGAACAACACGGTCTACGCCGCTGCTGTGATAGCTATTGAGCGATCGTTCTTGCGCAGTGTTCATGAAGGAGGAACACTTTGTTGGTTCGGGATTACTCGGGCATGGAAGCCATTGTCCGCAAATCCTTCTGTTTACTCTCTTGACTGTGTTATGCGCTACCGCAAAGTTTACGTAAATAAACAAAATATTCCGAGCTCACGATCCGGGACAGTGAATAACATGTTTTTGCGGAGATGACAAAATGTGGATGAAATACAGTAGTACCTCGTTTATCCGGGCCTGTGATGATCGAATTCTTTATCGTCTGAATACAATCCAAAAAGAATTAGTTTGCGTTAAACCAACCCATACCCTACACGATTTACTGCACACTTCAATAAGGATTAAGTTCAGCACTGAAACTATAACGAACAATAATATTCCACTAATCAGCACGGATGAACGAAGTTCTACTATACTTATTTTTATTTTGTTGCCTGCGCTTCAGAGTAAGCTTCTCAATGACTGTATTATTAAAACGATGTTTAATACTCCGCTTTAAAAAAAAATCAGTGCAGTTGCATTATCGCAAAGTATACTTAAATATATAACCAAAATATTCTGTCCTTAGGAGTCTCGACAGTTTTTATAATGTTTCCGAGAGATGATAGAATGTGGATTAAATAATTATTTTTATCATTATTTTGTTAGCAACACTTTGCAGAGTAAATCTCTGAAATCCTGTAATCCATGCAAAGGTTACTTATGACCTTATAATCTAGTCCAGCAAAAAATAATAAAGACTCACAAAGGATTCCACATTATAATCTTTTGCACTCGAGCTACTTTAACTCGAAACTTAAACATTTCTTCCGGCCAAGAATAATTCCATTCTATATTAATTTTTTTCTTTGTATGAATATGAAATTGATACAATATTTAAGTGTTTAGTAATTGATTAGATACCACCTTATTTAATAGTGTAAACAATTTTATGAATAATGATACATCAATTTTTAGTGGTGATTCTGAGTCCGCAATTTTTTAAGATCAGTCGATAATATAAACGCGTTACGTATTTACTACAGTGGTCGACAGTTTCTTCAGGACCTATACTTTGGTCGTACACTTCCCCTCCAGTTTATGGTAAACTTTCGATCCCCGTTTCACTTTTCCACCTTTCATTCCGCCTTTTTATTTCGTTTGCTTATATCGGTTTCGCTGCCTTTGAGGCGATGGGAGCGCCGTCAGGTGTGCCGGCTATAATCCTGCGGGCGGAACTCGAACTGGGACTGCAGGGATGACCCTAAGGGTTGTGGCCAATGGCGTAGGAACGATTTCTCGAACCGCATTTGACCGTGTTCTTTTTTACTTCTACGGATTCCTCGAACACCGGATCCCGCTGAACCACGCGACCGGATTGTACGCCGCGCTATGCGACGGAAAATTCTCTAGATTTTAGTTGCGTTGTTGCATACGGTCTTGCAACCGGTGCACCGGCGCCCCTATTGCCAAATAATTTCGCAAACTGTCGACATAAATTCGTTGAACTCGCTGAGGAAGCCGATGGACAGTGCCCGAAACTTTGTTGCACGGTTGCTAATATCCTACGAATTGCTGAATATCTAGTAACCTTTAAGCAAGTTTTGTCGGAACGTCTGTTTTGGAGGATATGCAGTTCACTATAGTAATGTTTGAACTATATATCCTTGCTGAACTAGGCGCGTTGCTCGTTTTGCGATGAGTTTGTTGACGCGAGCTAAGGAGAGTTAATAAACTTCGCGAGAAGATGAAGTGTAAACTTACGAGGTGCGAATGATTTCACTTTATTCATTATTTGTGAAATTATATTTAATAATTAGATAGAACTCGGACATAACCATCAACGAATTATGTTGAGTAATGCAAACTTTACATGATAATTTCCATTGGATTTTATTCATTGATAACAAAATTGATTATATGAAATTGAAAGTAGTAAAAGGATTAAGATAATTTGAATATGTCAGTATGTTCGATTTTTATTAGAATTGTTACGGCAACACGAAATTTTGTATTTCATTTTAATTTTCCTTTTGAAAAATTCGCAGTCTATTTGTAATAGTGCTGCCACAAATTTATTTTTACTAACAAAAGTGATTTTCTATGGCAATTTCCTATTTTACTTGTTTTAGAACAGATTCACACCATTTATATGACCACGGGCAAACTCCATTCCACTTATTATTCACCATTCTGCTTGTCCGACTACAGGCCATTCCTATTTCACTTGCTTGACTATAAGTCCTCCCAGTCTGATCATACATCGTCGCTATTCTACTTATCTAGACCCTATTTCACTTTCCCGGCCACAGTTTGTCATTATTCCACTTGTCTGACCGTATACCAGCCCAAACCACATGTCTGACCATAGCCGTACCTATTCCACTTGTCTGATCTTAGCTGGTGTTATCTTATCATTATTTTGATACATTGCAGGTGACGGGGGGTTAAATGATGGTAATTGACCTCGGATGATCTTAATAGGCCAATATGTATGGTAGACAATGCAGGCAATTTAACTTAGTTAAACAGAAATATGTAATTCCATTAAATAACATGAAGGTTTCAAAAGCGCCCTCTTTAAAACAGAATAAATATTATTTACAGATATGTCTACACAACAAATAGTTGAAAAGATAATTATATATTGAGTGTAAAAATGTATAAATGTACAAGAGTTTGAAGAATACTGTCAATTATTTCAATTTTTAACATTTAAAAGCAGTAAAAATTATTTAAACATTGAACTAGAAATAGTAGGACAATGTGAGTCATAGTGAGTGAAGAATATTATTAGTTATGTCAACTTCTGATGTTGCAAATACAGTAAAAATTATGTAAAGACGTGCTAGGACATAATTCTTGTACAAGAAACGATTACGTATTGGATATATAAATGCAAAAATGCATGAACGAATACTGTGTATGGAGAACGCTATGAATTATTTCAGCAGATGATCGGGGTAGTTTCTAAAAGACTCGCACAACAGGAACACTGTATTGATAGAGTATCGAGGATCGGGTAAGTTTTTATGATTTCATTGTTTCTTCGCAGTACTTCAACTTTCTTCAATCGCGATCGAAGGTACTCTTTCACGGAATAGTGAATTGTACTTTTACCGAGTGCCGCGAGTCCTAAATTATTCTACTCCCAGCTTTAAGTGTAACTTCAAACGCAAACTGATGTGCTTCTCCCGAAACTTTCCTGAAGGGTTGCCGATGTGGGTGGAGACCCTTGCGCGAACCTATAGAGACTTCGGCGTTGCTTTCTAAATTTTTCATGTGCCCTATAAAACTCCGTTGTATCGAGCACGCCGAGGTTTTCACTCTATCTTCAGACACAGCACAAGCGCGAGAGAGGATGCAAATTTTTATAAATCGTTTATTAATCAGACACGACTCGACGTTTCCGTATATTTTCATTTGGAAGCACATCCATTGTTCGTCTCAGCATTGAATGTTATTCAATATTCAGGCAACAATAGACGTTCAATTATATTGTGTAATAGAAGCATACGGTTTTGTAATTAATAACATAATCAGGACGTCTCCATTTCATGCGAAGTCTCATTGAGTACCGCCATCAATTATTTCATTTGATGGTTATTTCATTTGATGGTTCTTTCATTTGATGTTTATTCAATATTGACCTTAAAATTTCATATGCCGTTATTATGATTCTGGATGTTCGCGCATTTTTTTCAGAATGTCATACCATTGTTGTTTTATTATTAATATACTGACCTACATACGTTCTTTAGAATTCATTACAGAATAGAAATTCGAAAGATATTTAATATATTTTAACATTATTACTTAATCATTATTATTGTATCTGTATTACTATTAATACTTATTAATTTATAGAACTTTACAATATTTAGAAATAAAGAATGCATCTATTTCGATCCGGAGAGTATAACATTTAAAGAAATTATACATCTGTTTCCTATACTATTAGCAAGACCATATACTATTTACTATTTGAATTAATGTTTCGTCAAACAGAGGTGACATGTCATCGATAATTCATGCTGGTCAATAAATATGAATATACATATCAATACAGTGTTAGATACGATCGATGTTATTGTTGGCTGGTTCCAATGAACTCTTGTCATTAAAAACAGTGTTAGTAATTGTTTCACGTTGTTGAACATCATAATTCGTGGTTTCTCGTTAGTAACTTTCCCAAAGGAAAAATTACTTCAAATGACCTTGCGAATCACCCCCTAGAAATAATTACAATTAATTTTCAAACGCTATTTTCATGGAAACGACACCAACAAATTTCATCAATGTAGAATCGACCCATTTTCGGTTAAACCACCAGTTACTCTGTAGGACCGTGGAGCGGATAAGGGTTAATCAAACATAAAGTGGGTCCACACTCGATACCGTGGCACCACGTTCACGAGCATGGTCGAAAAACGTCAACTGTTTCCGAAGCTCGCCGACGCGGCTGCTTATGTAGGCGACATTTACCGAGCGATAACAGTGACAGAAAGAAAACCGAAGAAAAAGCACCGTAGCGAGAAAAAGTAACGACATCAAGTATTACCGAACACGGTATAGGACCCGGAGTGTTCATCAGGAATGTTTAAAGGAAGCTTCCCGGGACGGAAACGAGTTCCCCACTTTTCTGATTCCCTCTGCTCCTGGCATTCGTATATTGTACATAGTGTGTATGTATGCGTGGGATGGTAGCGAGCTGAGGGGTGGGGAGTATATATGAAAACTTTTAATGGCGTTCTGCAGGGCAAGTGTTTCGTCAACATGCGCAACGAGAAACGGGCGTCGCGCCGATGGAAAAAGACTTTAACGAGGTGTACGGAGGAGGCCCACCGGAAATATTAGAGAAGTTTTAAGAAAATGCAGCCTTAAGCGCGGCCGCGAGCTCTCTCGCGAGTTTTCGCGTTTTCGCGCTCGCCCCAGGAATGGTCGCTCCGATAAACTTCTTTTACAGTGTTGGTGGCGAATTCGGGGTGGGTGGGCTAAAAGGTGGTGTAAAGGGGTGGGGCAGAGGGGAGCAGCGGCCGGGATTCGGGACGAGAAATCGCATTGGATCGTCTTGGAACAGAATGAAAGCATTCGTCGAATGCAATCTCCCTGGAGAACTTGTCGTGAACGAAAACGGAATTGTGATTTTAAACATCGTGTCGGAAAAACTCGTTCTCGTTACCAGTCCACTCCCCTCTACTCTCTATATTCGAATGGCCGGGTAATTTCTGACACGATGGTACCCCGTCAATTGTCACTTTACCAGGATCTTCGTACCGTCCTCGTTGCATCATTCGTTCGAGAAGCGCAATATCCTCCTCCTGCGATATGGACGGCGCTGCAGATGCTCGTTAATGGATGTTCGGAGCTCGTGCATTGTTTATTGTTATTGCCTTGGCTCACGGCCGACTTTCATGATCACTAAGACGGAACGTACATTGCTTATTGAATTTATTATACGGATACCCCGTGTCCTTGATTTATGATCAGTGCAGTTGCAATACTGTTTTTATGCGATTTGAAATTTCTAGTAGCAACGGCTTCTTCTTCATCTTCTTCTTCTTCTTCTTACTTGTGGGAAGTCGTGTGTCTGTGTGTCCCTGCTGTTTGTTTCCAGATATTAATTGTTCAATAAAGAGTCCTTTAATTTGCCTCACTGGATAGTTTCTAAATATTAATGCTGGTGTGTTTATATCTTGAAAAGATTATATATAATAAAAAAATTACTGTTATTTTCATATATAATATACAACAGTGACATGTGTGATCTTGAAGGTAAAAGACATTTAATATTCTACATAATAAAACTTCGCTAAAATACAGAGCACTTTAGCCTGCGTGTTTTCAACACGCTTTCCTCATGAAGAATGAACTTACTTTTGTCTGCATACTCTCCTTACCTCGCATTGTTATTCTAGCCGGGATACAATGTAGCTTCTTCTCTTGAACCAAAACGACAGTGACAGTACTAGATCTCAGATGTTCGTGTAATTTCTGGTGTTCAAAAACAGGCTGAAGATCAATGTTATGCAGAAAACTGTTTCCTAAAAATGATGGTAAACAATTTTATCGTGTTTCGTGGGACTCAACAGAGTACTCTACTTAATCCTCATCCAATACGTGCTTATTTTGACTCATCTTTTGGAACATGCAAGATGTAGATCACCCCAAACAATATCTCATAATGTTTTATTAAAATGATGTTGTGTAATGGAAATGATATATTATTTCATTTGAACGAGCTTGTAGAATAATTTTCTGTAAAAAATATTGCAATGGCTTCCACAGTTAGAACAAGAAAAATTATTGTGTATACCGATTGCATATAAAGATTTGATTTTTTTAAGCAATAGTTCATTACTTATTATGAGAATGCGGATTTTACGCATTGATAAATAATACTGTAAATGGTCCTACTCATCATCAATTATAAAATTGGTAAAAGAGGTAAATCTAATGGAAAGCTCACGCGCGAATCACCTTTTAGAAATTTGATAAATGATGCTGTAAATGGTCCTACTCATCGTCAATTATAAAATTGGTAAAAGAGGCAAGCCTATGGGAATGCACATGCGCAAGAATCTTGTGAAGGTCAAACCTAACCCACTGATCGCGTCGCTCTCCAATCCTCCGCAGTTCAGGGGTTAACCAACAGACCATGGGCTTTCTTCGTCTACAACCAGATCCTCAACACTTTCCCTAATTCAGTCTGCGAGGGCAGGAATGCCACGTGCCTAACCCTACGTCTGCCGTTGGCATCGCTTAGTAACAGTTCCTGCGGCATTGTCGGGATAGAGGAATCCTGGCGCGAGGTTCGCGGTGTCGGAGACGTTTCGTGGATTCATTGCGATGCATTCCACGTCGAACTATTCGTCTTGCGTTGGCGGGCCGCAATTTGCCGGAGCCGAGGATACGACAGCAGGAAATCCGGATGTCACGGTCGCAGCTGGATCCGTGACCATGTGAACGCAGGGGGTAACCTGGTTTTTTCATTTTCAAAAATACCATTTTTTAGTTTTTTGCATTTGCCTTACAAAATAACTGTCGCAGAATATGTGTGCCAAAGGATTTGTACGAATTTGTAAAGTTCGGCGTTCGAAAAATGGGACTCGCATTACAATATACGGATAGTGGAATCTTTACGCACGATTTTCTCGAAACCTCGTTTACCGAAACGAGTAATAAGATATCAAAGAATTTTTAGAGAATCTTCAGCACATACCCTGGTACCAGATAAACCAAATTAATCAAATCCGCCAGTTCAATGAATTTTTAAACTTGCTAACGACTGAAAAGTATTTAAAAAATTGGTAAATTGACTTCAAGATTGAATTTATTTTGATTCGGACTAATAGACAACATCACTTTTTTATTTCCAATCTGTAGAAAGATTGGAATCTGTTTTTCAAAAGATACTTTATGAAGAGAATGTATGGCTCAAGTAATTTTCATTATTTTTATTTAGAAAAATTGTAACCTGTACCTCAAATATGGTTAACCGCATGTGTCAAACTTTAATGGAATAGGTTCGACAGTTTTCCTAGAAAAAATTTAAAAAATCGGTAAAAGCATGGCTGTGAAAACCAGAATGCCCCCTCAACCATCGCGAAAGAACCGCACGGCATCGTCGTATGCGAGCGAAGTTACAATTTTTCGCGGAACAGTAGTCACCGCGAACTTCGAAATCACACGGCCAGACGATATTTTTTTCGCGGCGAAGCGCGTTTCCCGATCGTTAGCCGGCGTTTGAAGCGGCGATGAATTACTTTTTTGCCTCTCGCCTCGGATCAAAGGATCAACGCGTATCAACTTCGCCCTTCCTACCCACCAACCGACTCTTTTCAAGTTTTTACATTTTCGCGAATGATTCGGGCTCGCTTTGATACGCGGTTCCTTTAGCACCCGTGAACTCTGAATAATTGCGGGGAGATCGTAAGTTTGTTTGCAAGCGTTCCGCAAGCTCGAATTTCCTTGGAATATCTACAGTGCAACTTTGAAAGTTGCGCGAAAACGCAGGTCAAAAAGTCGGAAGCCGTTCTGCCGGCGTCACGCGTTTCCTTGAATCATTCAAACGTGCCCGCGGCTTCCGGCCAAATTCTGTGGTCAGTCGTACCGTGCGCCGCCATCTTTCATCCCGGATAACTTTCTCAACCGACGAAAGCGTTCGGGAAATGAAATATAGTGATGCACGCTTAAGTGACCGCCGTTATTCCCAAATAATGGAACCTCGGACTGTGTTTCGAACGTGCCAAATGAAAATTTTAATTATTTGTGGATTATTTTAACCTTTGGTAGACTGAACTAGCTACTATAGTGGTCATTGATTGAATATTTTTCGTAAAGAAAATTCAAGTTTGCGGAGAATAAAAGAATTAAGTTCGTTCCAAAGAAAACCTGGGATCTTATTAAAGATACCTTCTCCTTCAATAAATCGAATTCACCCTTCACTTAAGTGTCCGCACTCGATCCTCACTGCGGACGATAAACTGTGCACCACTGTAATGCTAGAGGGAACGAACGCTGTGTAGAGAAATAAGTGCGGTTGTTATCGTTTGCAAAAATGTATCAAATATTTAACACCGTTTAGCTGAGGGACATTATGTTGTCAAGAGACTATAACGTGAGGTATGTGAAATTGCTGAGAGGATATACATAGTATTTGATTAAAGGCGTTGTCAAGAGACATGTTGTGGAAAATGTAATGCAGAACATCGATCAAAATGAATTTTTAAGGGCTCACTTCATTTCACGCGCTAAAGTAGCAAGTATAAATAATAATTGAAGAATTGCAGTGCAATGATTAAAAAATTCAGAGATTCTGGGATTTTAAATGAACAATGTAGCGACAATTAATGAAAGAGTAATTCTATCAACATCAAAATAATATCGTAATAAATGTTGCTGGCAAGGATCCACTGTCTAATTATTATTCTTCAATCCCGAAATATCTTTAAACGATTGGTAACAGTCTACAAAAAAGAAGCTATTCTCGATTCGCACACCTATCAGGCTGTAAATCTGCAAAACTGTAAATGCAAGAATTGAATTTTTCTCCGATTAGCTCAAAAATTCCGTCGACTCAAACGAAGCATGTGCGGAACACGCGGCCCATTGAATTCGACTCGTGTAGTACCCGGCTCTTCGGTTCGGCGGACAATAGACAATTCGAACGAATTACAACGTGGGGCATAATGCACCGTAAATTAGCAAAGAATCGCGAGCGTAGCGGCAGCGACTGCATTTCCGCTCGCTGGTGACCAGAGAATGGCACTTTGAGAGCGCTCTAATTCAGTACGGAAAATAAATTGTCGGAAGGTGCTCACCCGTGTCCCCTCTTTCAAGAAGCATGACCGCGTGGAACGGAGACAGCGATAGGAAAAAGCGAAACGGTGGCGCGATTGTAAACGAGAAAAGAGAGAGAGAGGGAGAGAAGGAGGGGAAGAGAGAGGGCTCCATGAAACGGTGAACAAGAGACAGAAGAGAAGGATGAGATGAGACGGAAAAAAGGTGCTCCCTTTTGCGCAATTTGCTCGAACGTAGGAGCAAATTTCCCCGGTATACAAAAGCGCTCGACATTTTAAAGCACGGGGGCCACCAGCTCTCGCGATTGTCGCGTGCTCGCACCATCTACCCATTTCTCTTGTTTCAATCCCCCCTCTCTTGTACACATTCTCTTCATCCCTTATACTCTCCCTCCTCTCTCTCTCTCTCTCTCCGGAGTCTCCCGTTCGTGTTCGAGCAGTTTGTGTGCGCATCATGAGACCACGTACACGAGAATCGACGCGAGCGAACACGAGCGTACGTCAGGAACGGAGCCGCGTCCCCCGAGGCGCGCGTTATTTTATGTCGCTTGTGACTCGAGCAAACCCCCCACCCCCTCTGTGTTTCACCAATCCCCACCCCGAACGACTCGGCCCCTGCCGACTGTGTTTTCCGTTCCCATCGCCTGGCAGACATCGAACGAAACACGAAGACAGAAGCAACGGCCAGAGGGTGGAAAGGAGCGACAGAGTACCGTTCTATGAATACGTTTGGAAGTTCAAACGCCTATGCGATTTGCATCTGCCTCCGAGGTGAAGCGACCTGCCCGTCACCCTACACGAGCAACCTGTTCCCCGTCTGAACCGGTAACAATACGAGATGGCTCGAATCCATTCTTTCCAAGCGAACTTTGTTTGCCGATGCGAGGCGCCAGGAGTTCGCCCCGAACTTGAGGACGGTGTTTGCCTGGGTTTGAACGCGTCTAGGGAAACGTTCATAACACGTATGTAGGTCATGTTGAATCACGATTTTTTTAAGAAATTTTTCGACCCTGCCAAAATAATCGAGACATCGACTTTAACCCCCGAACGACCAGGAAGAGATCCACAGGACTATTTATCAAACCCTTAAAGTCGAAAAATTATGAAACACCAGTAAACTATGTTATGCCTAATATAATCCTATTTTTCGTGCTATTTCTCGCATGAAAGGAGGAAGTCAACCCTTAAAAAATTTTCAATATCTTCTTTTTCATGAAACATTTATTCCATGAAACTAAAATTAAAATGATAAAATATATACTGGTTAATTCCTCAGTCTTGTGGTCAATCTACATTACTGTGAATGTGATTTCAACTGTGTAGAACGATTTTCAAAAACAAGTATCAAACAGAAATATTACAGAAAATTGCTATAAATAATTTAAGAGTGGACTCAGACAGAAAAATTTGGCTACAGAAGCCGGAGCCAAAAATCATAAATTTAAAGCGCGGGTTGACGAGGCCCTATTGTGCGTGCACGGAAAAAAGTTTTCCATGGGCCTGTTTTCCGCACAATAGCGACCCGTCAAACCGCGCTCGAAATTTGTGATTTTTGGCTACGGCTCCTGCATCCACCGTTTCTGTCTGAGAGGACCCTAAAGCGTAAAAATAGATAAAAACTCTCGTTTAAACCGCTTCTAGTCAATCGCCGTTCGAAAACCATGACTGCCGTCAGAAATAAAAATACCTTGTTGGCGGGCACGTTTAAGACCTGCAGAAATCCCGATGCAATTTGCATTGAAAGCAGGTTCCATTCGCTGTTTAAACGTCTACCGGATATACCTGCACGAACCGACAAACAAGTCTCTCTCTTAACTCAAAGAAAATACGTCGGGTTGGGCTCGGCTGGAAGACGCAAGAGTTTTCAATGAAATATTCAGACCACAGCCTTCAATGGCATTCATGCATCCCAGACCTATCGTTTACCGCGCAGGTGTGTTACGTTGAATCTAAGTACTGATGCCAGAAGCATCCTTCATAATCTGTGCACTTCTTTCACGGTGCTCAGCGATTTAAAGCACCTATGAGCGCCGCGTACACCGCGGTATACACGGAATTGCAAACGCTGAGACGGGTTTGCGACAGATGCGAAACTCCACGTCGTAATCTCGTACGTATGCACCGTACGCCGCAAACGCTATGCTCGCAAAGTGAAAAATCCGGTCTCACAATTACATTCTTTTCACTTGCTTTCTGCAACTTTCCTTAAACGAGCTCGCGAAACGAGTCTGGAGAGAGATTTTGTTCCAGTTTTGGGACGCAGAAAATTAAAATCAGGATCCACGTGTCCGTCCATACACGCCTTATTCTACTTGCTTGAATTAAGAAGTCTCATGTTCATTCTGTTATGCTAGTTCTTTCTTCAAATTTATAATGCTTCGTCATTGACGTCCGAAAAGATTGAATGAAAAAAATGTGTTATATGCAAGGTGTATGCAAAAGATTATGCATAATGACTTGCAACTATAATGGTTAGAATCATCCACGTTTTCACACAACCAGTTTCGTTATCGCCTGGTAACACACTGATAAGTGCATAAATTAAAGCAATTAAAAAAAGACTAACATTTTTAAATACGATAAAAAGGAACATTTGTTCTTATTTATAGGATAAAACATCGGCATTGAATCCTTGAAACATTTTAACACATTTAATTTTTCTTGTGTATAAATTCTTTTAGAATAAAGAAAATGTTTAACATTTTATCCTATAAAATTGTTAAGATTTAAAGGATTTATAATCTTCGTGGGTTACATTACCCAATACAGGATTGTTGTTCAAAATAATTTATCTAAGCCTTATGAATTTTGGTTATTCTTTACGTACGGTGCAATTCGATAAATTGTGCTTTTATTCGTACTGTATTTTAATTTACTATTAGAAAGATGTCAATTGAAACACACACAATGTTCAAGAGTTTTGGAGCGTTAAAATAATTGTAAAAGGGTATATAACATAACTAAGCTTATAAGTTATCTTTGCAATGTTGGCATGCACAACCATGTGGATTCTATACCTTAATAAAAAAAACTAAATCGGCAGTAAAAATAATGTCAGCGATAATTGGAGTTCTTTTGAACAATGTACAGTATTGAGCAAGATCGGTAGCACATTTAGTGCGTCTTAAAAACAGTAGGAGCACTATTTCCGACCAGTCGTTAGATGGAGCTCGATCGAGATTTCTCATGAATGTCTCCGTAACAACCTCCGAATGGCTTTTGAAATGGTGGCTCCTGTCGAAGGATTCCGCAAGCGAGGCCACTCGGGACAGCGACGAACGTAATGTTTATTACCAGGATTCTTTGGTTTATTTCCGTGAAAAGGAAGGCCGTTGGCTCGATTTAACCTGCTATGACGGCTTACTCAAAAGGATTTCCCTAAGAGGGCTGATGAAAGAGAAAAGAGGGGAACGATTTAATCGACCGGAAGCGAGCGCGCGATCGTATGGCTGCTGAAGCCAATAAGGACGCGCCCCACACTGATCGATCGTCCTCGGTTTCGGCGAATTGTTGTTACATCAAACCAAAAATAATTTCCTCCGACATACATTCCGAAATCTCTCTTATTACTGTAAAAAAAGAAATAAAATTCGCATAGTTTCAAAATAAAGATTATCGCATAATCCGTGCACGTATATTTGTTGTTTTAAACGTTGTTACACGATGTGTTTATATTAAACTCAACATAGAATCTGACGAATGGACTGAGGATTTTATGCATTCACGAAGACGACGAGCAGATCAAATGTAAAACAATGAAAATATTCAAAGAATATCAGAATTGTGGTAGAATGTAAAAATATTTTTGACTTAGCATCTGGCAGAACGAAAAATATTTTTTCAGAATATGCGACATAATGTCCACGAAAAATGAGAAATGTGATTTTTTGAGTTAGTTGTTACTAGCACCATGTGAGAACAGACGTATGCAACAGTGGAACCTCAAAAATTCAATGATTCCTTAAAGTGATATTTAATATGACATTTATATTTTACCATATAAATTCACATCTAAATTAAGGGTTAAGGGGTTGAATGTGTTTAGTTTAAAAAAATTTTGTGAATATTCTTGGGTGGTGTTTAAGCATCCTCAAACGTAATCCAGTACCAGGATACTTTCAATTCGAAATGGAACGCGATAAGCCTATAAAGCCTGTAACACGGCGATAAATACGTCCATCATCCCCCGACAAAAGGTTTCGCGCTTAATCCGCAGCCGATTGAAAACGCGTCCTCCGTAAGAAGCAATCGGACCGTCGATCATCCTCATCTCGATAATGTAAATTTATTCGCACCGATTGATCCCGTGTGGTGGGTGGATCATGGCTACTCCTCTTCCAGTCTTAGTCGATCCATGCGGATTTTTATTGTCCGGCTGGAAACTTTAATGGAAAGATTACACTCGGGCGAACTTAAAGCAAATTGGTACGCGAACGAGTCAACTGGTAGAGTAATAAGCGCAGGCGATGGGATAGCGCCACGTGGGGATGAACCTACGAAGATTCTCTAGTGCCGCCATTCAACTTTATGAATAGTAATCGCGATATTTTCAGAACGGCTCTTTAGTTCTGCGATCCTCAATTTTCCTTATTAAGAGGCCACATTCACTATCGCAAATTAAACTATATGAAGTTTATTACAGGAAAAAATCAGAGCTCTCACTGATTCCTATTTTATATCTTTATGAAACCACATAGATTAATATGAGTAAAAATGGAGTTCCTCTGGAATCTTCTTTATTAAAATTCCAGATTAAAAGATACGTGATTTTCCACTAAGAACGTTCTTTTGGCTTCTGCGATATTCGAGCGAATATTAGGTGTACAAATTAATTTATAGCCCTTACAATTAGTCAATTATAACTTTGTTTTAAATTCAAAATTGGTTCGTGGATCCAGGCATCTGGGAAAGAAAGAACTGTGAATTAATTTATGAACCTAATACAGTTTTCTAAATAATGGTACATTAACTATATACCTTGATAAGGATTCTACGTGAAAATATAAAAATTTATTTTAAAAAGATCTTCTTCTGCCTTCTTCTAAATAATAATATAACTGCTTACCCTGTTGAGGATATTATATAACATTCATACAAAAATTTATTTTAGGATAGACAACTATTAAAATAAAAGAATATATCAATTAAACCAAATTTTCGACAATGTTCTGTGTTATAAATGTATGAAAGCCGCAGTCTAACTACTGTACCCGCAACATTTTATTTTCTCATGCAACTTCAAGCAGGGCTGCCGGTTTTTGAAACTTTTAGTAACATCATCATGCTTTCAATTTATATTTCCCAACAATTCCATAAAATCGTGAATTATAAAAGGCGAACATTATTCATTCTGTGGGTGCATTTCCACTAGTTTTTATTTCAAAACGAACTTTTTCAAAGGAACATATTTTACGGATTTATACAAATCCTTTTTGTCGCAGCTTAATACATGACTATTGAAAAAATGTTTACAAGCTTCATTCTTCGCGAAGTCATCCCACTATATAATTTCATGGATCACCAAAACATTCTGTAGATACAATTTTTATATCAATGACTTAAATTATTTTACAAATATTATGTCATACTTATCAACTACTACACAGTTAATAATTGTATGAAGTATTATATCATTTTCTTGTTCATAAAATGAAAACTATACGATGAAATTATTTTAGGTCGAAAGAAATGTTTAATTTTCAAGTTAAAATATCTCCGTCTGTAAAAGGTTAATATTAATCCGGGTATATTATTATTACAAACGTACATGATCCCGGGTAATGAAATACCGAAGACTTTCCGAAACGAGGGCACCGATCGAGTCCGATCATTGAATTTCATTTCGCTGAATAGCCTCGGTCAAAGAAGAACGATCGCGGCAAGATTAAAGTGGCAGCTTTTAATCCTGAGACTTATTAGCCTTCGTGTTCGCAGTTTCGCGCTCCGGGTCGCATTCACGCCGTCATTGTGCACCGGGATCGCTAAACGAAACCCTGGAACGCTATTGTTTATTGGACTAAGCGTCGCGAACAGAGACGACACTTGACGGCGCGTTTTCAACGAGCCTTTCATGAGAACTTCGACAAAACGGGGACTATTAAAATCCTCGGTGCGTCGAACACTTGGATACGATCGACGAACCAATTTTCATAAGGAATTTCGCTATACTCTTCGTTGTTGATTACGTTGTGTATTTCATTCTCACTTCATTTTCGTATTTTATGGCTTGCGTTTATTAGATTGTTTTACTCCATTTAAGAGAAGAATGCATGTTTTACAAATCTATAAATATTACGAGTGCATTAAGATGCATCTCGATTTAAAAATCTTTACACGAATTTCTTAGAATGCTTTTATAAAAATCGAAGGAAGAAAAACTAATGATAAATAAATAAAATTATTTAAAATTTTTATTAAAACCTTTTCCTTTTTCTCTCTTTTCTCTTTTCTTTCTTTCTTCCTTTCTTCCTTCCTTTTTTATATTTTTATTTTAATTTTATTATTATTATTATTGTTCTACTTTAGTAATATTTATATTAATGTAAATTTTTTAGGTAATTTTATAAAAGTCAGAAAGGATAAGAAAACGTTATAGAAAAGTGTCGCACACTTGAGTACGTCATTGGGGATATCAAGTTTGATTCTTTCGCGTTTAATCACGATTCGTTGCACATTCGTCGCCGATTCGGCGGTCCGTTTATTGTCCCCATCGATTTCTCGACAACGGGCGAGCTAAATCGGCGACTTTAGCCAAGTAGAGTAATTGTGAGCGTTCGAGTGCACCCGTAATAAAGTTAGATGGTATATTTCAGAATCGTGCAACCAATCCTTGGGGATGGAGTCCGGTGACATACCGGATTCAGCCATTACGGCGTCCTCCTCGTATGTGACGAACGTCGGTCCACGGAACGGTCGGTGAGTACATTACTTTTACGACATCCACGATCCTAGACGCGCTAGACGGCATTACGGCCGCCTTTTCAATGCACCTCGAAGAGAACAGATCAAACCGGCCCGCGACAGACACGCTTTCCGCATTAACGTCTGCCTCGGACCCGGCTCGATTTTCCACTCTTTCTCCTTTCACTTCTATTCTGCATCAGCCCGCCCGTCGTGTTTAATTTGTAACTGTAATTAGGAAAATGGCACCGGTAAATTATTTTCGACGGTCTCGATATTCTCTCGCCCCATAGAGACCGTCCAAAGGTTCCGAAATTTCAAGCGATATTGCTCCTAAATTGTTATGTAAATTATTGGATTATTGCGTGAACTGTTTCGAAATTTCTATGGTACTGTTCATATTAAAGAGACTATATTAAATGCAATTTTTTAAAATAGTACTTTCTGGCTTCGATTTTATAATTGTTTACAATGGCACGTTCAATAATTACTGTTGAAGCGAATAGAAAAGATTCGGTAAATTTAGTAGAAGTCACATTACGTTAATGAATTCTGCTTCAACCCGACCATCGTGTTTTATTTGTGACTATAATCAAGAAAATGGAACCGGCAAGATTGTCCACTGTCACCGATGGAGAAATTATTGAATTATTGTATCAAATAGAATTTATTTGAATGGAACTTCCTGGCTTTAATCGTATATTTTTAGAATACTGCTGTTAAAACAAGTAGAAAAGATCTTTAAAAACCTTCTAAAAGTTAAATTATATGAATAATTAATTCGTAAACAATTTTTAAAGTTTATCGACATCAATTGTTTGGTAGAGCATGTTTGGTGACAAGGAAAAGTGATTTAGATTATTAGATATAAAGAGCAATATTCGATTGAGTACTGTTTCAGAGATTCAGTAGTATAATGTTGCTTATGGTCAGACTTTACGAACGCCTTGAAAATGAGCACCATGCAGACCGCTTGAATACCTTGTGCAGATGTCTTAAGGGGACGCTACGCGTTTTGCATGTAATTACACGTCGTAAGTGAACCCTAATCCATTCAATCAAGTCTATTAAATTTGAATACTGTTTAATAACCATTACTGAAATACAAAACATTCAAGATTTATATCCTCATTTAGAACAAGATAGACGTTCATATATCTACCATTGGCTTATTTTCTTAAAAGCAGAGAGATGATATGTTTAATTATTTTTAACTATCAGACAACATATGTTCACGAATACCTTTCCGACATTGGTAAATTAATATTTAATAGTAAACTGTTTAATACCTGATGCACAAAGCTTCAAATGTTATTATAATTATGAGCAGAATTGTAGACAACATATTTCAAAAATTATAGATATTTTTGAGATATTCAGTGAAGAAAAGATGATAATATTTTGACAAATAGTATTCGACGACATCAAAATTGAAAGCTTGTATAATTAATAAAAATTATCCTTTTATTCAGGGAACTCTCTCAAACCCATCATCTAGAATTCTCTCTCTATCCCGATATTTACCGTGTCGCTGTACATATATCTGCGGCATCAACGGAAATATAATATCAATTAATTATGTCTGTCCGATTCGGGTGAAAAATTACCGACGGTCATTGTAACAGGGGATACGGCGAAATGAATACGGACAATTTTGACACCCTTGCTTTATCGGCTCGCTTATTACTGCGAAATTCCAACCTTTCCTTCATCGGACACGTATTTTCGACGAAAATGAAAATTAATTTTATATTCCGTTTTTCGGGCATTATCATACCTGAAATTCCAGTTCTTAATGCCGCGTACTTTCGCTGAAATGTTGTTCCCTTCCTCATTGTGTCCTTCCGTCAATTACTAAATAAATCTATAAACAATTAATAAATTTTCAAATTATCGTCTCATCAATACTTTACCTTGCACAGTATTCATTTCAATTTATTCGATCTATATAATCAACATGCAATAATTCTCTCAATTCTCTTTTAAACATGTTTGCCTAGTGCCGAAAATCTGAAATTAGTACACATTAATAATCATAATAAGATTACCATAGTAATATGTACGTGGTCGTCTGATAACTTCGATATAAAATCAGCAATTTTAAGCTTCAGGGATTTTTTAAAAGCCAATTTCGCCGCAAAAAATTTGGAAAAAATTCAAAGTTGTGTATGCTATAGTGTAGAATGTTCATGAACTTTTTCTTAATAATTCATTAAACCTTGTACCTAAGTAGTGGGGAGGGGGTACCGACTTGAGATTTGCTAGAAAGGATTTCCTTTGTGAGGCCTATTGATCGGTATGAAGGAAGATCAATATACCCTTTAACCATGCGCAAGTGTAGTGGTAAAAATTGAGCAAGGTCACGTAACAATAAGAGATTCTCTGGTACAAACAGGCTGCGGAAGGAGACGGCCGGTGGTGCCTGGTGCCCGAAGAATCAAATAGAACGGGGAATCCGTGAGTGGCTCCAAGTGGATCTTCCCGGACCTCACGTGATCACCGGTGTACAGAGTCAGGGTCGTTACGATCACGGCCGTGGCCAGGAATACGTCGAAGAGTATACCCTCGAGTATCGGCGTCCCGGGTTCACCGAGTGGCGGCGATATAAGCACTGGGATAACAAGGAGGTACGTGCCGGCGTCTGTTGACAGTGGCGAAGAAGTAAGTCAAGTCGGACGATACCGAATAACGTCACCGCAATCAACCGTGTCCCCCTTTATTTTCCTTTCGCGGATTAGCCCCACGATACCGCTCGCCAACAGCCTCGGAAGAGTTCACTGGGTCACCAGAACCACCGTCAAATTGACACGAACGCAAAAATAAATTTGCGTACGCCAAACGCGTCGGATGCACGGTCCAATGAAATGCGATTTTATTGGACGTCCGCCAAAATTTTAACTCCCGCTCGGCCACACGTCATCTGCGAGAATTTGAGAATTTTGTAATAATTAATTTCCATGATTTCGAATTTCAAACTTCCAATTTGCTTCTGCTCGGATACATTTACTCTCCGGCCGCGGAGCCTGGGTCTATTATGGATCGGAGTATCAAAATCGGCAATTAATTACTCAATTATTAAATTAAATAAATTGATGTTCCATTTGGAAGTCCTGTGAGTGTACAAGAGGTACCTGAAAATATTTAAATGATCCTAAATATCGTCGATCGTATAATTCTAAAAAGACGTCCGTCGACCAATATTAATATCTTGTAAAAAATAGTATCGAAAGAAAATATTCCCATCGTTTGGAATAATCTTCTTCATTTTGATTATTCTATGAAATAAAAAACAACTGAGTTAATTGGCTTGTTCAGCTATTTTCTTACTCGTGCCACGTTGCGATGTGATAAACGCAATATCACTCCACAATAAATGTTGATCTTGTCGGTATTTACGTCCTGGAGCTGTGTTCGGCTTTCTAGTATTTATCTATGCAATATTTCTGCGAAAAATTCCGGAATTCCTTTGTCGTAGCAAAATGAATAGCGCCGGAACCGTATTTGGACAAAAATTCGGAACTGTGTGCTTCTGTATCCGAAAATTTCATCCGAAATTACATGTACGATAAATACGACTAACAATAATATATACAACAAATATGATGATAGTAATATGTACAACAAATATGAATTGAAATATTTACTTGAGGGACTCCTAATTTTCACTAATAATTACTTGGTCGTATTTCAGAAAGATAATAAATACATTGAACTATATTGAGAAAGAATTACTACATGCAAGGTCGTAATGTACCTTGCTGAATGCTCGATAACGTATTATCATCTAATTACACACAATAATATTTATACTTGCATAAAATCACAGCAATTTCTTGTATTCAACGCACACACTATAATTAAACCCGTAAAGTTCTAAATAGGGGATCGTTATCTATATTTATAAATTACAGGGTATAATAATAAGTAGATTATGGTCGCTATGCAAACTGCAATGAAATAAAGATCGCTATGAAGACTAATACTGCACGTAGCAAGTTTTACGAGCGCAATAAAATTCTTATTACATGGACAAAATTATGCCTGCGTCTCTTTATGACAAATTAACTTCTAAGATTACGAACTTGCATGATCATCCACAATCGTCCCAAATGAGGTTGGAGAAAATATTATTGCATTTTGGAGGTACCAACATTAAAATGCAGAAAACGAGCTTCTTATTCCTTTGCTAACATAAAATTTCAAACATATAAAATTCTTAAAAAAAATGAATAGACGTTTCTTAAAATCTTGAAATTTTTAAGTGTTAATCTAAAATTCATGTTAATTGTTTCATTTAAAATGTACTTCAAAAGTTTCTTAATTGGCTCCTTTCACAAATATTGATATTGCACAGGTATATATCTCTATTAAAATACATATTGAAATAAAGGTTGCAATTATTATGAGGCAATATACGTATTCCAATTCCATTTAGTGTTCCATAGTTCTATTGCCAAAAATATCGAGTCGCACTTGTCTATTTCTTTGCCTAAATAAACATCAGAAAACAATCGAGACAAAAGCTATTTGCACAAGTGAGATGTACACTTCGCTGTGGCATGAAACGTATTCAGGTAACAATTTATCTATTTTCTACGACAAAAATCGCAATAAGTTTTGCACTTTTTGCTAACAAAAATACGATCCAGTGACCAAAGTTCAGTCAAACAGAATCTCACTTGCATCGAACAACACCTAAACGCAATTAGACCAAAAGGACTCGAGAAAGCCCGAGACGTGACTAAACGTCAGTCGCAGGACAAGTTTCGTTCTATTTCGGGTCGGAGCGGAACTTATCGGTAAAAAGCAGGTGAACAGGCGATCTTCTTATTGCGATTCCTCGGGTGTCCGCGATTCTAGTCACGGGAGACGCGAACTCGCGCCCACTTAACTGTTCTCAAAGATTGAACCGAGAACAGAGAAAAGTAGGATACGGCCATCGATAACTACGTACACGCCGGAAATCGTACCGCGCCCCCTCGTAATGTAAGGTTAAGAGGCGCCCGGCAGCGAACTTTTCCGGCGTCGAGTACTTTCGATCCTTTTTCTTCTTCTTCTTCTTTCACCTCATCCTCTTCCTTCTTCTCATCTCCCTCGTTTTCTTCTATTTAGGAGAAAATCAAAGTTTACGTACGGAAGCCTCTCTCCGCGTTATCAGCGGGCCATGTATAATCTCGGGGCGGGAATCGTTTCGGAAACTCGCTATCAAAGTATCGCCCCGGAAACCAGCGTCGTTATCAATTTCCTAATGGTACGATTCGAAACGCAATACACTGGCGCGTTCGACTTTCCAGACAACGATTAAATTTCGAGCAATCCAAATCCCTCTTCCTCCCTTCTCGCAGGACCCCCGGTCCCGGATCGTCGAATAATTAACAACAGTTTCAGTCAAGTAGTTTTAGATGCCGGTCTATAACATGTTCCGGTCGAAACAATAGTTTATTGTCCGTTGGTATGGGCAGCGGCTCGGCGCTTGATTTGTTTTCGGGAACTTCTGCGTGAGGAGTCGAAATTTCAGAACGGTTCGAGGACACTGCTGTTGCGCCAGACAACGGCCACTGACGTAATTTGCTCAAACGAAACGGGTACAGTCTGCTTCCAGAGAACGTTCACGCGATACTCTACTCAAATTTTTTATTCTTTCAGTGCCGGACACATAAAGTTTCTTTTGAGTGTATGCAGTAACATGTGTCTTTTATATTTTTTTCTTTGCAATACATTGCGTTGAGAATCATACGTATCCGATTAAATAAATAATCAGAAGATACATATTTGTGTGACATAAATCCTGTTAAAATTTCAACAAACATGGTAAAACATCGACAAACTAACTTGAACATTTTTAGTCTCAAGTGATAATATGAATAATCCCCTTCCGAAAGCAAGATTTCGGAACTAATTTTGAAAATGTTTGTAATTTGCAATTAGCTGGCATAAATATTTCTTATTGGCAAAAAGAAATTTCGAACAAACGCGTATTGAAGGAGACTGCATGGATTGAGGTCGGGATCTGAAGGAATCAGCTGACGCGTCTGACATGGCCAACCAAATCTACTTCTCGCGATTACTAGGCCACGCGAATCTGTGGAACTTTCAATTTCGTCTTACTCAAAAACAAAGTGTTAATTGAAAATATGTTATTTGTTTTATTTTACTTATTTATGCAAATCGAATCACCCAATGTCTTTAATATTCAAAATAGTTATATCATGCGTGTCGCTTATTTTTAACTAGTCATTGAAAAATGTATTGCTTAATAGACAAGCTGGGAACATTGTCTACGATGTTTTATATCATGTTGCTCTTTAACAGTGAAACCATTTGTTATATTTTACGATTATTGCAGTCGTAAAAGTGGACATATAGTACGATAAGGATAGCTTGAAACTTTAATGAATACATTATCGTTATTTTTACAAAGTAGCGTGGAGTAGTCAGTTTTAACGATGCTTAAAATTGTTACGCACTTTTAATGCTGCGATAAATCGTACATTAAGCGTTGGTGGTCTGGATCTCAAAAAATTTGAATGTTAACCAATTAACTGCATTCGACGTGTACACGCGTCATTGATCGATTTAAAAATTTCGCACTCTGTGGGGAATTTTTAAAACTAAATTCCGCAGTTAAGAGGTTAAATCAGACAGGGGTATCACATAGCAACAATTGTTTAACCAACTGTCAACTCTACAGTTAATTGACAAGCCTGTCATAACGAATTCGATAAAATTAAAAGAAACTATGAATGGCTAGAAGGACTTCCAACACCGGAAGAACTATCGATATTCTTCCGTTCAAGTGTATTCAATCAATGAATGGTAAAGAAATTCGCGGCGCAACCATGTTTCCAGGATGTATGTTATCGTAGCCATATAATTATCGGATTAATTGGGATAATTTAGCTGATTTAATTACACCGACCGATTAATGTGCCCGCGACGGCCGCGAATCGAGTTAACGGGTCCCCGCGATGTCGGACGCGCAGATTATTTTAGCCGGCCGGCCGTGGGAACCCGATACAATTTTGCGGATCTGATAATAATGCCGCGGCGTTGATCGCGGCCAACCCCGATCCGTAAACGTAGAAACGACGGGACGTGATGCACGAGCGGTCCGCCGTCACATCGACGTCGATATTAATCAGCTTACCCTCAAAATCTCAGCGCGCCCCCGTACGCCGTTTAGACATAGATCATGATTACATCGGTAGAAGGCAATGCCACCGCGCGGTTAATGCACCGTCTAGTCCTGATTGCGTAAATTATCAGTCGAATAAATCTGTATGTCACGGTACCGTGAGCAACCTCGAATTATCGACTTGATCAGTGTAATTAAATATCACCGAAATATACACCGGGCGCCACGCTCCGTTTTAGATTTGCCCTGTGGCCGAGTTCCTCCTCCTCCTCCTCCTCCTGCAAATGTTGCATACATCATTTTTCGATATAACGCTATATAATTCGACATAATGCGAATTTGCAAACACATCTAATTTTCAGTTTCATACACCAAAGAACGAAATTTTCAAACATTAATTCTCTGCACCACCTTTTATTTATTTAAGAAATTGAGCCCGTACTAATAGTTTTCATTCATTCAGTACAACAATATTTACGAACAAAGTATACCCTCGTTCGTAAACGTATAAATCATTTTTATTTGTTAAACGCAACCGTTCGCGAGATTCGAAAGACATATTTGGCTTTATCAGCTTGAAAACAGAGTTTTCGTGTTTGCTCCAGGCACATTCATTGTACAAAATATTATTTGGCGAACAAGAGTCATTCAAAAGTCAATGATCGTTGGATATTTCCCAGTACGAATTGTCAATTCTGGTATTAAATATGAATATTATCAGTTTCTCCATAGAACTGGCCATGTACAAACATTTGTATAGTTTCCATTTAACGCAACACTCCAACTATTCCCAGAAATATTCGACAAATATCAAACGGGAGGGGACTTGTCGAAAATGACTATATAAATCATTCAGAAAACTGTTACTTTAAAGTACAATAGCTGAAATATTATCTTCAAATTGGGTACTAACTTTGTAGTCATTAGTCATCTAATAAAATGTTTATAAAAAAATTGATACAATTTCGTCCGTTGAAGACGTAAAAATAAAAATTACTAAAAAATAAAAATAAAAGCGACACTAAAAGAAAACAACGAAAAATAACTCGAATAAAAATTGACTTGATTAGGATCGACGATGATTAGGATCACTCATTACTTTATTTATTCAGATTTTTCAACATATTCTCAACGGTACTTCTTGTAGACTCATTAGTAATTTTGTTGTTCCTGATGCAACAGCAATATTAATAATACTCTGGGTCAAAATAAACCCAGCTGTCGCCATCGATGGGTTAAGAAACCTGACACTATCTTACATTGTAAAATACTGCCTATTTTCCATCATTTAATTCAGACAAATTGATATTTCTAAATCTATTTTTAAAAATTCGAATTTTTTAGACCAATTTTCAATCTTGTACAAGCATCAATTAAAAATTGCTCATTGTTGCTTCAGTGTGGACACAGCTTAATAGCTTCGGAGGAAGCTTGTAGCTCATGACCTGCAGCACCCTGCAGAGTGAAACAATTGTGTCTCGATCGGGTGTGCTTGGATTTTTCAGGTGCTTGCCGGGAATAGCGACACATCCACCATAGTGTCGCATCGATTAATCCCGCCGATATTTGCCAGCCAGATCCGTGTTTTGCCGCACTCCGAGCACAGGCGCACCGTTTGCCTTCGAATCGAGCTGAGAGGCTGTCAGGACACGGGTGAGTGCTACCAATGAATTTGCCGTAAGTCTACAGAACCCTGGCGCGGAATACAACCGGGCAAGTAGCTACACGTGTACGCTCGGGACGCTCAAAAGTACAAATGTTTGCGCTCCGACTTAAAAGGAAAATTTGCGAGCCAATAATTCAAAGAGCGTCCCACTCAAAGAGGCATTAAGCTGGCAAGCCCCGAACGACTTTATTCGTAGCATCATACGTAACAAGATGAGGGGAGGGATAAATCGAGGAGAAAAAATTACCCCCTCTCTGACAGTACAGTGTTGGTCACACGAGATTGTGACACATGATGAAAGTCGGATGAATTTCTTTCAAATCAATTTTAAGGGAAGGTAGAGTGGGGTCACAAGTCAAATTTTAACAAACAACCTCAGTCGTAGTAACCACCCCGCAAAGAATACAATTTAATTAACAACAAATATTTCTAAAAAAAAATCGTAATTGATATTGCAGAATCTTTATGCAAAATGAGAATTGTTTCTGTCAGTGGTAATTTACAGGAGTCAATCAGAAATTTATTACTTTCTCTAAAACTTCTAACAAGCTGCAATTAATGCCTCGATGGTCACCCATTTTAGTCACAAATAAAATCCACAGCCCAATGATGGCGAAGATACACTCGTGTTTCACTTGACGCACCCTCCATTTCGCAAACAGACAATATTATAACGTAGTTCACAAATTGTTACTTGAGCTCCTGTGTATTCATCGTTTGCATTACGCGTGAGCAAGGCTCCAGTGTACTCTAGAGCATCAAAGCGAAAGCGCCACGTACATTGACGTAATAGTAAATTTATGAGATTGACAATTACCGATAAACGTACATTCTAAACTGTTTGTTAGTCATGTCGCTAACTCTGCAGATTATTACACTTGCTACTATAACATTGATTCGTGATATGTGACAATTTATTTCCGTAAATACAGCGGAACGAGAAAGTATAACATTGTTGTCAAAAAACAATTGAAAGTGTACTTGATGTTTTTAAAGATGCATTTTCTCACGGAAAAAGTTGAATGGTTCATGATTTCATAAAAATATTTGTTTTTATGTTACTATTCTTAATTATCTGAAGATTACCTTCATTTTTTAAACGGGGCCACGACTTTTTAAACACCTACAATGAATAGGAATTCTTTTGTTAGGAATTCGTTGACTACAATTACTGAAAGTCATTCTAGGTGACAGACAGAGGGAACGTATTACCTACTGTATTAACATTTTTTCCGGGAATTGCTTTTCTTCAACGAATGACTTCCTGGGACTTGCCTCGCCAAGTCTGTAGAAAAATCGAAGGGTCGTGGATTTGAGCCTGGCGCGCCTTGTTGTCGACGATTTGAATCTCGCGGTGAAGAAATGTCGGTATGTAAATTTCCAATCCCGCGGGAATGTAAGATTGAAATTCCGGACAGCCGGCGATTAATTTCCAAATTGCAATTTCATTCAATTTCGTGAACGACGACTCAGACGGCTGCGAGGGAATCCAGGCCGGCATGGAGTCCAACTGCGACGCTGGATCCCATTAACGCTCGTAACAGCGTTATACCGGCTAGTTCATTGGCCACTCATTCTCTCTCTCTCTCTCTCTCATCTCTCTCTATTTCTCTGTCTCCCTCAGACTGGCCTGTACATTTATTTTCGACCTACTTCGGTTACTTAAGCAAGTTAAATGGAATCGACACCGAGGATATTCTGCTGGTCCAGGAATGTGTCAACCATTATTTGATACGTAAATTCTCACATTCCCCGCGCACGCAATGGCGTGTCGTGGTGTCGCCGACTCGCGAAAAGTTTCGAGCACCTGCTCTAGATCTGACAGCGAGCTGCACCATGATTTCTGCGAGCACGCTTTCGTGTCGTTCCGGGATAAGATATTCTTTACCCGAGTCTGAAAAGAACTTCTAGACCATAGGAGGTGTCGACACCCCGATGGAAATTTATTTATAGGATCGCGTGATCGGAGCGGCGAATAAAATTCAAAATGAAATATAGAATCGCCGGATTACAGATTTTGTGCTGTTACCACGGTGCAGGGGATCGTTTAGTACGAGCTCGTGAGAACCTCGTTTCCATCGGCGTGTTCCCTCGTTTCCCTCTCAAATAAGTATTTGCGTGGAAATTCTCAGTGTGCTTGTAATTACCGGTTTGTGATTTTTCTTTTCGATAGATCAGTGTAAACTCACCTTATTCAAATGACTTTCTGTTTTACAGTTGTTGAAGTTGTAAAGACACTTCCTTTTGCAAAATAAGTAAATCTGTTATAAGAATAAATGTGTAAAGTGTGACTAAATTTAATCTTTTCAGTTTTATAACTTTAAGGTACTTGAATTTAATTATCTTCATATTAATTTAGATTGTTAAAATGAAATTGCTTCAAGAAAATATTTTGTGGGTTCATAGCATTAGACGATAGTAAATGTTTCTAGTTACATACATATTCATAAAATTAGAATTTGCATATTAGCAACAAAATATTCAGTAAAATGATTGTAAACGTACACAGGATTTTTGACACGACTATAGCCACACCGCTATTCAGTTGCCTTGCTATCAACGACGACGAGCGTATTGTCTGCTTTCAGGGGGTGGTGGTCTCAACTTCGAAATGGTTGTGGAGTTTATACATTAAATGAGGCGTTAGAAAAATGTAATGACATTATTATATATCATTTCCGACTAATTAAAAGTAATCAAACATTTCTTTCTTACAATTGACTTACACGATTTTTATTTTGCACGAAGATACACAATCTAGTTACTTGTATAAATGAAGCCCCAACAGAAATTTTCATAATTACGATGTTTACCAGTAAAATCAGAACAACTATAAAACTTACACGAAGTGCAAAACAGTAAAATCATTTAAAGAATTTAAAAATATTGTTGTATAGTCATCAACTCTACAAAATGATCCAGACAATAAACAAATGTTATGTAGTTCCTGTTCCTTGCAATTAATACAATGTTTATTTTGCATAAAAATTCCCAGTTCAGAAGTCATAATCGAAAGATCTATGAAAGCAACGATAACCTCTTGCACTGAGTAATGGAATATACAATTGTGTGGGCCGTACTGTTCTGCATAAACAGAATTGCCAACGACGAATGAGATAGCACTTTTTTCGACGCCAAGAGTCCCAGGCAACGACTATCTCGTAAGTATCGATTCCACGAGGTACACGATATGTTAAGCCACCAGCGTTGTCACGAAAATGTTACGGTGACTGTAATATAGAATTTAACGCGACACCTTGTGAAGGATCGATGTGAAATGCATAATGTCGGCTGGGAAACATTTGCACAAGAAATAAGGGGCTATCATTTTTCATTACTCCCGGCCTGTTACAGAAGACATCATCTGACTTTTATAGTCCATCGCCACTAATGTATTGGGTTGCTTTCAGACAAAGTAAACATACAGTTTGCAACATCATTTAACGAGGCATGTTTGAAATATTCTTCGAGGCAGACGATTTGTCAATATCCTATCAAAAACTTCGAAGCGCGTACAAATTCTCAAATTATGTTTACCAACGGGGAATAATTGAACTTTTGTTATTTAAAATTAGCACGGAATATATAGCAATCGTACAGATTAACAAATAATGAATCATTAATATTTTTAACGAAAATAATAAAACGAAGCAGAATGTTTCAACCTCTTACATTTGGAGATTTTAGTGAGGTGATTTTAATTTTTAAACTATCGATCTCAGGTATTTAGAGAAGAATGGTTGGGTTGGAAATAGAAAATATGATAAAATAATAATAATAAATTTTTTACTCGTGTATTAGTATTATCAAAATAAAACTATTAACTATTATTGCAGATGAAGGTATGGCATTAAAAACGAGCAATATTTTTGGACATACGTACATTCATTGAACGTTTTTCGAGCACCATTGTCAGCGATACATAAGCTTTTCGTCTTTCTTTTAGACTAATAGAAGCAAAAGAATGCAGAAAAATCGTTCCCCGGCGGTTCTGAATAAGTCAAGCCGCAAGCGATGAATCAATTGACCCATATTTTATGTATACATGAATTAATATTTATGGACGATACACGTACCAGGATTAAATACAATTTTCGAAGGGTGCTGCATTTAAAAAGTCGACCGGGAATAAAGGAAAAAGTCTGAATGCTAATTAAAGCGAGCAATAGTGGCGCTCTTAGAATACTCGGAGCAATGAAATAAAAGTAAGAGAATACCTCACCGTCGTATTGCCCATCTATATCTCGTTGACCTAACCTACATACCTCTGCCCTTGTGCAACCTCCGACCAGAATAACAATCTGCGCAACAAAACAAAATACTTCAAGGAATAGCATCTCCATTTTCTTGATTTATATAACATATCTTTATTATTTTAATATCCATTTATCGGAATATTGAAAATTATGTATGTCTTTGATTTTTATGGGAATATTATGAATCTTTATCAATAACCACTTGAATATAATTTAAGTAAAAGGAGTGAAGTTCGGTTCCATTTTCTCCCAACTCACGCAACTTGAAAACTTCGTTCGTAATATCAATGTTTAGCCTAATATCAGGTTTCGGTTTATAGTTCATCCGATATAGCTGCTAGTATAATATTGTGAAGCTAGTATTATAAAATGCACGAAATAACAGAGCACTGTTTTAAAGTCTATACCCTCTAAATACTAGCCTGTAAATAATCTCTCGTGTACAGCCAGTTGAACGGAAAACTCTCGTGCCAGTTCCAAGAAAATCTGTTCAACAGTAGTGCCACTCATCGACCAGCGAAATTCAATCTCTTCAAAGATTACCACGCATGATTTCTATCCATCATTAACAGGTATTACGACTGGATATCATTACGTATCAGTTTGTACACTGCGATGTGTATCGTATTTTATTGGTTTCATGTTTTATTGTATAAATCTATCAATCTTTCTTACTCTTAGCTTCGTACCCCTTTTCCAATTCTTCATTCACTAGAATTTCTAGATAAGCTATCTATTTTCACAAGTTTCAAGTCTGGAAAAGTTGAATTCAAAATATACTGACTCAGAACTTTTAACGCATTCCAAATTTTAACAGCAAAAGTATATTATAAAAGTATATTAAGATTAAAACCTGGAACGTTAAAATTGATCACAGTGAATGCTACTTTAACTCTGTTGCATCCTATAAATCCTAATAAAATGTATTTCATTCGATATTTGATCTATAAAAATATATTATTAATTATTGATTTCATGCATTTTTGACAAAAATGGATTTTAAAAAATACCATTATATTATTAGCAACCTATGAAACTTATTAAGAAAGAAAATAAATTCCTGCTTCACACCAGTTTGTTGTAATTCAAGTACATCAACGTGTAAAATAATGCAATAGACCTCCGTTGTACGTCGTACATTAGAAGCTCGTCATCGAGGACTGGGATCTCGCAAGGATCCAGCTGTTCAGACGCAAGAAAGTACAACGACGGCTAGCAAAACGCTGATCCGTTTTATCGATGTCAGTGTAATGGCGGGCATTTGCATAAATGATTTTTCTTGGTCTAATATGGAAGCCAGGTTGGTCTGAGCGAGGAGCTGGAAGGATCGTGAGCGAAAACATTGAAGGGGTTTGGGCGGCTCGGGAACGGGTGACATGAGAGGTTTCACGCTATAAGAAGCGTTCAGAGCGTGTGAGATCGGGGCTCTAGTGGGCGGGAATGCCGGATTTATGGGGACCGTGCACGACATCTGGTTAAAACAACGTTGATGCCGTGCCCTCGGACGGTGAACACGAACGATTACTCCCGAAATGCGGCGAACGAACCGTGCAGTGTTTTAAAATGGTGCACAGCGGTATGAAAAACATCTTTTCCTGGCCAAACTCGATTCTTCAACTTTCGTTCGCCCCTCGTATCGATTTGACGCGTATCGCCATTCTGCAATTTTTTTTAATTTATCCGAGACTTCGTGACCTTTCTTCGTTTTAACCCTTAGCACTCGAGTGGTGACTCTGAGTCACCGCTGAAAATTGCTGTACTATAATTCAGAATATCGTTTACATTATTAAATATGTTGGGATCTAATCAATTATTAAACATTTCAATATTGTATGAGGTATTCTATTAATTTCATATCCACAAAATAAAAACAAACCTCATAGAATAGAATTATTCTAGATAGGAAGACATGTTTAATTTTCCAAGTAAAATAGCTCCGAGTGCAAAGGGTTAATACTGGACAGGATGTTTCCGAAATTGTAGTCAGATGGTGATACTGCATGATGAATTTGCTGCAAATACTAGACCACACGAATCCGAATTCCCTCATTTTTTTTGGAATACGAAGTGTGAAACAAACAATGCTATTCCTTCTGCTTTCCCCACGATTTTGGAAAGATACTGTATACAGGGTGATTTATTTAATTGTACCAGATAATTTCACTTGAACACTGTTGTGTGAAAAATGTTTCACACGAGCCTATCAACCAGAGAGTACGAATGTCATAATTACATTTTTCATATTCCTTTTTTTTATTGAAATATGAGTATTAAAGACTGTCGAGTGAAAATTAATATTTATCAATATAGTCTTTAGTTTAATTCTAATTTAAAGCGAGAAAACGCTCGAAAATTGTTAAATATCCTAAAAGTTTTGCATTCTAAATGAAACATTGCGTAAGAATATCGTCATATCTCGACTAAGAAAATGAAATATAGAAAAGTAATTACCATACAACAAACAGTTCTCAAGAAAATTTAGAATATTCATGCCAATTTTGATACGGTTAATATACCTTCAAGAAGATAGACACGATTCGAGTTTACCTCTTCTGGTTGAGGGTTGGAATCTTCATTTTTCCAGTAAATATGTAAGAAATCCACATCGCTTCGATCGGTAAACTTCGGAAGGTCTCGTAGGTGGTCGTAGGAAGTAATCATTGGTTCGGTAACGATCCGCGTCAGCGGGACCATCGAAAACAGAAAAGTTCCAGCAGGGGATGTTAGGAAGATTTTCTCCAATCATCGAGAAGAAATAGGAATTTTTATAATTTTGAAACGATACACAAGTGGCTTTTGATAATGACCCGTTGCGTCGAACGGTTGAAGGCGAATTGAAAATCAATATTTATCAATATAGTCTTTAGTTTAATTCTAATTTAAAGCGAGAACACGCTCGAAAATTGTTAAGTATCCTAAAAGTTTTGCATTCTAAATGAAACATTGCGTAAGAATACCGTCATATCTCGACTAAGAAAATGAAATATAGAAAAGTAATTACCATACAACAAACAGTTCTCAAGAAAATTTAGAATATTTATGCCAATTTTGATACGGTTAATATACCTTCAAGAAGATAGACACGATTCGAGTTTACCTCTTCTGGTTGAGGGTTGGAATCTTCATTTTTCCAGTAAATATGTAAGAAATCCACATCGCTTCGATCGGTAAACTTCGGAAGGTCTCGTAGGTGGTCGTAGGAAGTAATCATTGGTTCGGTAACGATCCGCGTCAGCGGGACCATCGAAAATAGAAAAGTTCCAGCAGGGGATGTTAGGAAGATTTTCTCCAATCATCAAGAAGAAATAGGAATTTTTATAATTTTGAAACGATACACAAGTGGCTTTTGATAATGACCCGTTGCGTCGAACGGTTGAAGGCGAATTGATTTTGAAACTTGTTACGAGTGCACTCTTCGCCTTTGAGAGCAACTCCCCTGGAAATTGCTCTAACGACACTCAATGGAACTTTGTAATAATTTGGGTGTGGCGCCTGTACGAGGGGGTGCAGATTGCTGGCGTAGATTAGATTAGCGGATTCCACGGATTACAGGGTAAAGTCGCACTAACGACGACCCTTGCCGCTCTCGCGAGGTGTGCTTTTAATAAGCGCGTTGAGAAAATTGCTCGAGTATCGGCACTGTCTGAGCTAATGGGTTCTAAAACTGATGAAACGCGCCGGAATTACTATAAACGTCCTTTAATCTCGCCGACGTAGTTGATCGCTTCAGGCATTATTAATTCGTATCCGGTAATACCGATCGAGTAACCGAGAAAAGTAGAACAGAAATGGATCGAATAATTTACTAAGCGAATCTGGACCAAGTCCGAATAAAATATTTCGCAACGTAACCGTACCGTTTAATTGGAAGATTTATTTAAAGAACCGGGACTTCTTCGATCACTTTCTAATAGTCGCTGCTATTAACGATTATTACTGTTCACTCTCATCATCCACCTCTTATCAAATGGTTTGTCATGAATGTTAAAAATCCATTTGTAATTTTGCAATTCTTACGTATAGAGATATCTATATACATTTTCTACAAGCTTATTACTTTGGTAAATGTTTTCGTTAAGAGAACAGAAATATCATTTTGTTGATTCTTTACCTTCGGATTTCAATAGATTCATTAGTTATTTGTCCTGTTTTGCATGTTTGTAAGTGTACAGAATTAAGAAATCATTCGACTAACAATTGAAAAAAAGAATATATACAAAAAATACACAAGCTTTACATTATTTCACATTATTTTGATCTACATTTCCGATAAGATCTTTAAGCATCATTAAAATTGTATTTGCGAGAAATACACTCCGCATTTTCATGCAAAATAGATATTTTCTGTATCGATTGTAAGAAGAAGAGATTGAATAATAATGTATATCTTCTTCTAATAATTCCAATAAATGAAGAATTCGCTACCATATATACAACTTTGCGCGTCACCTATTTTTGTCATAAATAAAATCCGCAGTCTAGTATTAAATATAGTCCAACTATAATCGATTCAAGATATCGCACAAAGTCTCCAAGGTTCCCCAAGAGTTCAGGGTTATGTTTACACGCTGAACACGGTAATATTCTAAAGGAATATATAGATTTTTCTCGCGGCGATACGAAATTGTGTTCAGTTTTGATGCAGCCACGCCGAAACTCGCTTGACCGCATCGCGTGACACGCGGGACCGGTTGCGAACATATGCACCGTGAAATATTAAGAGCAGTTAGGCGATTCCGAGCACGACACAACGAAGTGGCCGCCGCGTCGTTTTTGCCGTTCATTATTAATTTTCTCGCCCCGTGAGTGCTCAACCCCTCAACACGCTCGCGACACACCGAACGAGTAATAATATCCGTGACTCGTTTGACGATTCCTCCACCGAGCACTCTGTTCAATAATTCTTCGTGTTTCTGTGCTCGAAACTTTTGCGTTATAGGTCACCGGAACTACTCTGGTCGAATCTCCTTTACATAGTGGAGGAGCGGCCACTTTGAGACAGTATTTGCCAGCAGCAGCTTGGAATTAACACTTTTCCTGCTGGAACTCCATTAATATATTATACTTCTCATTTTCTGTATGTATAAAGCCACGAAAGCCCACGCGCATCCAAATTCCACGTTAACGGAAAGGAACCATATCTACTTTATTTTTCGATGTCTCAAATCCGTAAATTTTCCATATACGAAACGTAGTAAAACGTGCATTTATCGACAATTTCTAAAACATTATTTCAGAATAATCAATTTCTTGCAACGTCAGAAGCAGTGCAAGGTAGTCATAACAGTACAAAATAATTATTCTTAAATACAATTAAACACTTGACAACCGAGAAAATGGACTTGTTGGATGTATATAAAGATACAACAGAAAAAGTTGCTAACTGCAGAAAGATAACAAAGAAACAAACATTTTAGAAAAGAATTTAGAACTAGAATATGATAAACGACAATACAAATATAACTTTCATATAAAACTTGATTGTTGTAATAATTTGAGCAGCCTCTGTAATTTAATATCAATAATTAATATGTTGTTTAATATCACCGCCAGAAGTTGTTGTGACTTAAACGAAAAATATAAGCAAAATAGAATAATAAAAAATATTGCTGGACCGAATACTGAATTTTAATTAATCCCTGTTTGACCAAACGAGCAAATACATTTTTCCGTAAATATTTAAAATATGCATAATGTACGTGAAATATATTTGATACACATACGTGTAATTAAACGCTGCTCCTATAAACATGCGAAACCAAACTAATACGTAGATTTGTGGGCGTCCTCCGGAGTTTCGTGTACGACTGTTTGATGAGTTCGAGATGAATGCGTAAATGGCTTCCAGTTAAATGTTTAAATAACTCTGACTGGTTTAATGTTTGTAGATGGATGCGATATTCAACTGAAACCTCCATAGTGGCTATATCGCGTTTCTATATAGCACGCAGACAACGATCTATTTAACTTAATAGTGTTGCGACCAATCACAAAATTTGTTTCCAGTGGATCAATTAAAATATCCTGACATATATTTCAGTTAAAGCATAATAGGTATGATTAACGTCGTTAATCTTAAAATTAATCACATATTTTCCACAACAAAGATTGGTACATGTTCTTTGAATATGAGATAAATTATCTACGAAAGTTTAAGAAGAACCGTCTCATGGTCTCGTAGAAAAAAATCAATGTTTTAATGAACTATATTTAAAAATGTAACATATCAGAAATATGTTCCAACATTGTATAACTCTTCAAAATTCGGAAAATGAATTCTCTCGCTTTTCTCAAATTTTACAGATAAAACTGTTGCATTCATAGTGGGATTATAAAAAAGTTTCCTAATTTGGTTTGATTCCTCGTTCTTGTTACTTTCCAAAAACAAAAAAAAATGGACAGAATGTTTCGTAGATGGTAATAAAAATTGTTGAACATCCGCCCTAAGCATGCAGGCAACACTGAACAATTTGTTGAGAATTCTTTACCGAAGGAGAATGCTTTTTAATTGTTCGAGTATCGGGGGTCAGGAGGTGTTAGTCCTTCGAGTCCTAGATTTAATGACTGATTTTCCTAGCGAGGGAATCGCGTGCGACTGGATCGAGGTCTGTGCAACTCGGAGATCGTTTTGTGGTGAAAAGTAAGCTGGTTGACGAAACAATACGGGCTGGGCTGACGAAACAATACTGTCAACGCGGTGATTCTTTCTTGCGGCAGGTCGGAGCTCGCGCTCGACACCTTCTTTGTCCCGGCGAGCAAAGAACAACGCGAACTTGCCCGGGCACACCGAGTTTGCTTTAAAAGGGAGAAGCATTATCCGGGAAGTTGTCACGCGAAAGTTCGCCTTGTGTTTCAGGTGGTGTCGTCAGCTACACCATACCAGATTCCCCGACGGCGGAGCTCAGCGACGTCTCTTACGACGGCAAAAGGCGAGACAACTTGTTGACCGATGGCCTGGGCCGGCTAATCGATGGCGAGGTCGGCGCGGATAATTACAGGCTGGACATGGGAGATGGAAGAGGTAATCGGTGGGTGGATACGCGGTAGGGTGTTAAGTGCCGAAAATGGAAGGTATCTTGAAAATCTTCGACCTAGATATCGCCCCCAGCTTCGAGTCCTCCGGGTGTCATTCGTCAGATCGAGGATGGGGTTCGATCTGCTCTGTGTCTTACACTTGCCCGTGCCAATATCATCTCATTACCAAATTGCAGATCATTATGCAAAATAAAAATTGTCCGCGAGAAATAGAAACTAAATTGAATCTTACCTCTTTCCCTAATGATTTTAATAGAGAAGTTGTATATCGACGTCTTATATTTTTAAAATTTTCCATCAATTTTGAATTTCATTTACTCAATTTGGCTATAAATGCTTAAAGATCCGCAGTCTATTCATTACCCAAGTGATGAGCAAATTTAATTTTTTATATAAGGAGAATGGGTGATTTTTTTGGTGGTAAGACTTTCCAATTGCTAGCCTAATAAATAATTTTTTTATACATTTTTATAGAAATGAAAATTATTAATATCTTCCCTGACGTAGCATACTAATTGGCAACTACAAAAAAGTTTTAAGTTTTACAAATTTAATTGTTTATAACTTGTAAACCAATTTCGATAAAATTTTTGGTAAAAGAGGTTGCTGTCCGGACGTAATTAAAATTGTCCAAAAATTTTCATAAAGTATCATCCAACGAAAGAATCCATATAGCTTGGCAGAAGACTGATTGTAGTTCAAATGAATGTCTATTCTGTCTTTTCGTATTGTTTGCACCAAAAAACGGATGACAGGCTGCTGCTTAGCATTCGACAGGAGCGAGCCCTTTTCGGCACTTAGCAACCGCGAACATTGGAGTCGTTTATACTCCGGTTTACAAAACACGTTGGTGCCCGAACGGATCGTTGCAAGAAGAAAGCCCGCGCCTAGAACGGCAAGTAACCCCGAACGGAATCAATTCAATTAACGAGGGAAACAATAGATCAATCGTTGCTCGAGCTTTAACTTTGATCCACTCTAACGAAGTTGTCTTCCATTGGATCAGACGGGATAGAGAGAGAGATAGTGAGAGAGGAATGAATTCGCGGTAAATCAATTTCGTGGGAAATAGAAATGTTTTTGTTCGCAGGTACCGGCTGGATCGCCTGGATGCGCGACACCTTCGAGGACGGCTACGTCGAGCTCGTGTTCGAGTTCGAGGTAACCTGGATCTTCGAGGCGGTGCACATTTACACCAATAACTACTTCTCCCGCGATGTCCAGGTAATCTTTTTATACATTCCCCTCTCTAAGTTCCGACGAACTCATAAACCTTTTGGATCGGATCGACGACGGAGATAAAACTTTTAACGACCAGCTCTCCGAGACTCGGTATCCCGATATTTTCCCTGGCCCGATTAACCAAGCTCGCGATTTAAAATATCCTGGAGAGACGGTCGTAGCTGTAATCTAGTTTTGAAAATTAACACAATCAGGCACACTAATTATTTCTAGCACGGCTTCAGTGACGTAATTTCGTTTTCTGAACGTTCCTTTGCGGTTACATGAAAGTTTAAGGAGGCAATGCTTATAGAGATCACTCAGTGTAGTTTCTCCATTTTACGAAAATTATTTTTTATTATACATTAAGCTGTGCAAAAATAATTTCAATTTAAAATTTAATAAGCGATCGAAAAACTGCCTACAAAGATTGTGTTATTATTATTCTTATTATGTATGAAGCGGTGAGAATAAGTGTCGCAACACAGTATATACTTTTTTAACCGTGGCGAACAGGAATCTACTATTATTATTGTAATTCCTTTCTATTGGAACGTGTTAATCGATTGATAAAATATCCAATGGCTCGATTATTATTGATCACGGTTAAACGGGGTTTGTCAAAGTCGCATAAATAACTCAGCGTCGCTAGTCCCGCTGTCAACGTGGCACGGATAACGCCTTAAGTCAACCGCGACGGATTAAAAATCAGGCCTGAACTCTGCCCGATACGGCTTGTACCGTGTACAGTGAAATGTCAGCGCGATACACCGGATGGATCGCTCGTATCTCCTTTCATCTGGATGAAAGGCCGCGCCATTAAAAGTGAGTCGGCCTTAAGTACCGGTTATTGCTTACACGGTGAGTTGAGCGAGTGGTCCATCAACTAACGCCTATTAAGGCGTACATCTTTCTTCTCTCCGTAGCCGGGCACACCACCACGAAAACGCCCGCGATTGCCCGTCTACGTTACAGGATAACACATTGTTGTATTATTATTGTACAACAAGGATTAATGTAAATCGCAGCTTTAATTAAATGCCATTTTAACCAGTCATAAAATTGATACCATGACGAACAGAGGAGCATCATCGCTACCCTCGCTCCGGCTACAATTCGAGTTATGTATTGAATCACCGGGGAGGTATTATCTGCCCGGTAATTAATGTACCGTTTAATTTGCCGATTATCGCGCCCTACATCCTCAGGCAGGACCTGTCACGAACAATCGAGTCCCGATTGTTGACGGAATCCGACGTTTCTTTTATGGTCGCACAGAGTTATCTTCGTTTTCTCTATCAGTATATACAATTATTTATGTTAAATTTAATATTTAATGATGAGCACAACTTTTTCTCGTGACGAATTTAAACATTGCAGCTACCTCGCTGCAACATCTCGTACAAAATGTACAATTTTTTTCATTGAACAGACGTTCATATTGTTGAATTTTTGTCAATTTTTTTTCTTTCACAGTAAATTATTTTATATAGAAATTTCTTTCAGTGATTTTATGAACAAGATTCAATACACAAGAACATTGCATTATTTAAATTTCCTTAAACAAGATCTATTCAAGTGATCGCTAAAAACCTCGATAAATGCGATCTTATAAATAAATAATGTAAAACAAAGATCCGAGAAATGTAAGAATTTACACAATTTCCTCAGAACACTTAAAAGTCGTTAATGAATGAACGCTGTTTCAGAGATCGTTTAATAAAATAAAATCTCTTGACCCTCGATGAAGTAGAGTACCTCACGGATGTACAAATAAAAAAAACAGCTTACTGTCTTATTTCTTATCCCTATTCTTATTCTCTTCATATAATAAGTATATAATATTAATTTATTACATACTTATTTCCCGAGGGACCCGAGGGACCTCCCATTTCCGGGAAGTACACGAATTTTGGGACACCCTGTATAATTATACTGTTATTTACACAGAATTATAAATATATAATTTAAAAAAAAAAATAAACATAAAATAAGAAGATTACAGTCTGGTTCCTCAGAGCTTGAACAACATCCGACAACAAGAATTCTACTAAATTTTGAAATCGACTTTGTTCCGACTTTTTGGCCGAGTACCCACTGTGCGTTTGTGAAGATATACTGAAGTAAAAATAATAAGGGTGCGTTCTGCGTTTTCTGCGTCAGGTATTCTCGAAAGCAGACGTTTGGTTCAGTCCTGATGGCGAAGAGTACGAAGAGGAGCCACTGTCTTACTCCTACATCCCGGACATCGTTCTGGAGAACGCGCGGAACGTGTCGATAGGCCTGCACGAGCGCCGCGGGAAGCTTCTAAAGATACATCTGTACTTCGCCGCCCGATGGATCATGATCAGCGAAGTGACGTTCGACGGAAGTAAGCTCCCTTCATCTCTCGATCCCCGGTGTCCCTTCATCGATCATTCTTCCCAGCTAGAACGGTGTCGATGCACCAGTCTGATTAATCATCGAGTTCGTACTCCTCCTCGTTGCACGTCGTCGTCGTAACTTTCGTAACGCGGTAGGAAATAATTAGAGGGCACTCGCGGGATCGTTGAACCGCGCTTTCGAAAAATCACCGAGTTACTTCATTACCATTCAAGGATCCGCCGTCGGAGATCTTGTTAAATCGGTAACGAACGGGGTTCTAACGATAGCTCTCCTAGCAGTTGTTTTTAACGTTCCTCTCGTCTTTACCCCGGGCATCCGACCACCTATCTTACCAATTTCATCGCCGTGATCCTAATGACCGTTTGAATTAACGCCGACAACCATCGAACTGACATTACCGGTCCGCGGAAATACCCGTGGAAACGAACGTTCCGAAATGGGGAAATAAAAATCGAACTGGGATTCATTGTGATGTTTCTCGAGCTGTCGGTCAATAATAGTCTCATCGGAAATATTTGGTTAAGGAAATGAAACTCTTTTTTGACAGAAATATGATCATCGAAGATTTGAATAATCCGGATGTGCTGTTCTGAGAACGGATATATTTATTTACTATTTTATTGTATATTGTGACCTCAACATTTTCAAACGCAATTTATTTTGTAAAAGATGAAATGGAGGGAAATTTTTTTCAATGGATGAGTAGAATAATAACATTTACTTTGGTTGATTTATACACTTCTATATCGTAAAAGCTTCCAGCAAATGATATTGATTTACCATTTTATTAGATATTGTGAATTCTGCAGTGTGTCCCAGATGGAGAAACAGACAAACGTAAACTCTGCTGGCTGTTAATTAAAAGATAAAGTCATTTATTTTTGAAATAGGAAAAAATTTTTTCGCCGAGTGAATGAAATAACAATATTTTGTTGATTTGTGCACTTCCATGAAAATGTACAATACATCTACGAGGAATAATAACTGTACTTGTATTAATTTCATGAAAGTGAAACTAATATTTTCAATAGCTGTTTCGCAAAATATTGATTTTGGTACAAGTACATAACAGTGTACAGTAGAGTAGAAAATTACGAACAAATAATGAGATTCTTTGTGCACGAAATATACAGGGTATGTATACTAAAATTGAAAAACATTTATCGTTCAACAAATTCTAGATGGAACAACCCGACGAATTTTACTGAAAGGCAAACAATGAGTGTACCAATTAATGTGTTTATATAGAAACATTTCATTCAGTATTATTCTGCCATTACCCATATTAAATTACATCGTATTGATAACGTAAATTAACAATGTTGGATGTACAGAAATCGTATTAAATTATGGAAATGGAAAAATGATCCGAAATTTTATGTTTAATAATAAATTGGTAAATAATTAATCGTTCCCCGTAAAGGCTGGAACAGATACAATATCTATTCATTTTGCGAGTTGTTTTGCTATCTTTGAAGATTGAATTTCGCAGCTCGCGAAACATCGTCAACGGATCAGATGTTCGGTGGCTAAAGGGGAGAAGAACTGTGTATTGTCCTTTAGATTAAGGTAGAGCGACAACTGTTTAGTTACCAAGATCCGCTCTTCCCTCGTTTCAGCCAATCCCTATGAAAATGTCACCGAAGAGTCGGCGTCCGAGTTCAGCAACCGAGAAATTCCAATGAACCCCGAGGTGGATCTTAACTTGCAAACAAGTAAGTGACTCGACGCCAGCGTCATTTAATTCGTATCAATCTCGAGTTAATTACACCCGGAGCATTCGAAACTTTCCTTATCTTTCTTATCTGTCGCGCTGCTCTGGGACGGTGGCCTCCTCCTAAACTTAAGTAATCATGAACAACGATTTCACTGCACGATGCTAAACTAATTTATTTACCGCGCTATGAAAAAATATAAATCACGGACCCGATCGAGTTTACCTCTACAAATGCCGAAGCGGTCGAATTGCAAAATTATTCGGCATTATGATTTTACAGATTTATTTGGATTAACTCATAAAAATTACAAAAAATTTATGCTTGATCAGAAATTTTATAATTTTCTGAAGAATATAGAGTTCATTCTACTTAAACATTTTACTATATTGAATTTTAGCTCCAATGTTATCAAAACTTTTATCATTAGATATTACCGATATTTATACAAAATACAATATTCTACACTTGAACACAAATTTTATAATTTTAAATATTCGTAAGTATTAGACACGATAAAGAGTTCGCAATGGCTAGCCAGAGGATTTTACTCATTTATGACAGAAATTAATAGTTTTAATTCGAAATATTGAAAACATTAGAAGCATTTAAAACACTGTTATATTATTTTCGGCCTATTAAACGTATTAATAAAATAACAGTTGGAAATTATTATTAGTAGTGCCAGTGAAAGGCTAACTAGGGTAAACATAAATGATAAATTGATCATTTATATTCGGATTTAAATGTACCACAGAAATGCCAAAATGATTTTATATAGGGCGATATACATGTACATATGTATTTTGCAAAAGTTGGAGTTAAACCGTGATTTTTTGTACACTTTTGCAAATCACTTCATTTCGTTTCACCACTTGAATTTTCTTCAGAGAATGCCTATATCGACTGTTTTCGTAAGCAAGTCGAACAATTTCTTTCGGAACACTATTTCACCCGTGGAGGAAACGAAGGCGCGCATTAAAAGGAGCACGATCCGTTTCTCGGAGTCCCCGTTCCTCGCAGCCCGATCTAATTTTCCTGTTTGCTGATACTGTGTGCCGGTCAGGAAATTAATTTCCCAATTTCTTCGTCCGATTATACGGCAGAATGGCTTCGCGATTGACTTCGTCCTCCTCCGCTTTTGCGAGTACATAAGGTTTGTCCGAGGAAGTAACTTCATTAGCGGAACCAGGCCGCCATTCTTTGACGAGGAGAGGATAAGATTAGGAGTCACGGCGAAACCCGCCGTTGGAACCGGGGGAAACTTGGATAGTTTATAATTCACGTAGTAACTTCGTCGTAACGTAAACAATTAGTCGGATTAAGAGGATACTCGCTCGAGGAAGCGAGGAAAAGGGAACACGAAAGAACTCGATCCTTCCGTCGTATTGCCTCGGCAAATCGATTCCCATCGACTTCGGGAAAGTGCATCGCAAACAGGACACCGATTCTATACGATTTTCACAATTTTATTCATTACTAGAACTTCGTTTATTTTCAGAAAATATTATCCAGAATCTCAAATCGTTAAACCTCTTGTAAAATTGATCCTGACGAATTAAAATATTTGTGGTTTCTCCAGTGTCCAATTATTTTCATGGCTTTATTGCATTTTTAATGCCTCTGAAAAAATTGTTTAGAACGAAGATGACTATTGCTAAAGTTTCTTTTACACGAACAGCTTCTACCAATCGAGGAAAGAAGAAGCTTTAAAGGAACCATATGTCACAAACAACGTTTTTCGTGGACGAATAAAGGTGGTTTTGGGTGTGAAAATGTAGCGTTTGTTAATTGAACGCGGATGTGTCGGAAGGACTTCAGGCCACTGCATTAAATTGCAGTTACTCACATTCATTCCAAATGTAAAATCGATAGACGACAATCATTTCAATCAATCCAATAGAGCTGGTCAGCGCCGCACCATTCGACCTGTTAACAGATTTTAGCTTTTCCATATAACTTTAGATAATTGTTTACAAACCTGACAAATTTGCCTTTGCCCCGGTGACCCGCGCTGATTCAACGATCATCAACAGGGAGGATAGTAGTCGGTCGCGACCTCGAAAGCCAGCGTTTGCTGTCGGAAAGTAGCGCAGAAAATCCGTATTTGCGTGGCTCGCGCAACGACGCGGGGCTATAAAAAAAAGAACATCAAAGGGGCAGAGTGGTGCATAATTCCAAGATCACGGACAAGTCGTTTGAAGCGTGTTGCAGCGTCGTCGCGTCATTGTAACAACAGAAATGAAAAAGACTGTTAATAGAACCGAACGACCGTGTGTCAAAGGAGTGAAACGTCGCGTCGGTGGCAAAGGAGTAAAGGACACGGGTCGTAAAAGACACGGAGCGGCAAGTGTGCGTTCCTAATGGACCAAACAACAATAGGGGTCTCATCTTCCATTCCCTGTGTCCCAGGCACACTCGCGGCTAAATGCTCCTCCTCCGGACCGTCGCGAATAAACGAGCAGTTTCTCACAGCACGCGGCCGCTCGGTCGCGATTATCCAGTCCAGAAAATAAAGAAGCACGTCGTTAGACACGCTGGTAACCAGTGAGCTTAGCCGAACCACGGCTTCGAACATTCTCGCGCTCAAACAGCTGGAAAGATGCCGCGCGAAAGAAAAAAAAAGAAGCTAGAGCGCGTTCGAGCGCGTGCAAACGCGTGCGATTCTCGAGCACAGATACCATCGAGCCGCGCTCTCCTAACCAGAGGTGTACGCAGCTCCTTGATTACTTGAAAGCACCGGCGAAACCTGGGAAATATTCCCTCCGCCGGGAATATTCGGCGAAATTATCCCGAGGAAAAATTCCGCGAAAAAATAAGCCGGCGACTAACGAATTGGATGGGGATAATTGCCTGGCTTACTTGTTATTAAAATTGTTATGGCACTGCTTTCCGCAGGAAAAGAACACTGGGATTTCGCGAAATCAAATGCTGCGAGAGAGGTTTAATTGCTTACTACTGGGAACACAAAGTTGGTTGAATAGTTAAGACTGAAATGTTCTTGAGACGCTGCTTCCTTTTATTTTTCATTCCAACAATATGAAATGCCCAAATTTTAGTTGATAAATGTGAAACAGGGAAAACGTTTCTAAATATCTGAAAACTGTTGTATTATTTTCAATCATTAACCCCTTAACCTACGATTTACGTTCGAGAACTTTGGGCCGGAAACGTGACGAAGAAACGTAAACAAGTTCGCGCAACCCGTAATATTTACGTTAGGCCCGATCATCGTACACGGGCTATGCCCGTAGTTGTAGGTTAAGGGGTTAAAACGATTTTTCAGAAATTGGATGTCTATACAACTCCAGTACCTTGCATTTAACAGAAACAATTTTTATTATATTTTAAAACTAGAACTACCAAATGAACCAACTTTCATATTTTAGACAGTAAACCCTTTTCGAGAAAGTTCTACGCCTTTGGGTAGAAGGAATCCTGTAAGAGCTTCTGTTCGATTCGGAATTAGACCACATTACTTATTTGCTCAATCCAACTTTATTTACTAAGAACCGACCTGTAAATGTGTCCAACCTGCCATTTTCATAAAGAATTCACGGGTTTATTGCTCCCCAGTGCACTTTCGTTCGACCGCAAAGTATTTCTGTCGCTGCCACGAATCTCATAAAAATGCTATAGTTTTCGCTGATTACAGAAATGTTGTCGTCTTTTCTCGAAAGTATAATATTCAATAATTAGGACAGGTCTATTTTTGCAATAAATGCAGATTGGTCCAGCACTGCTCGAAATAGAATAAGTTCAATTTTCCTGATAAAACGTTGCGCTTTTTCTCGGAACATTCGGGTTGAGAGAGATGCCAGTGAACGGGAAGAATTGGTAAGGAGATTAAAGAAAAATGGAAAAAGCGACAGATAATGGAGGAAATTAGAGGTGCTTAATGAGTAGATAAAGAGGAGGATTAACCGTGGCTAGCTAACCAGGAAAATGCAGCCGGTCCAGAAGCAGTATCGATTTAAAATAAACAGTTAATAGGACGGAACCGGAAAATTGGAAAAGAAAATCGTGCATGAAAAACGCGAATACAGCCAGCCAGAAATGGTTTCATTAGACGAAAATCTGCTCAGGTGTGATCGCGAGCTAGACATGCAGCATATCGGCCCACAAATATTTCTCGTTGTGGAACAAATCCGTTTGTGTTTCTTCCAGTTTCCCGAATCATTGCGAACAAAGCATCGTAAATAAAGCGTCCTTGTGAAATAAGAGAAAAGGGGAATGCGAAAGATAGAACAACTACAGATCAAAAGGCAGTGTAGAGAAAAAAGGAGTGTTTGAACCACTGGGAAAAGCGAAACATAAGGACAAGACAAAAAGTAACTGGTGGATTGCAACCGTACAGAACGTTTCACGATAAATGTATTTTAATTTTGATATTGCAAAGAATAAGTGAAAGATGAACATTTTGAATATAAAAAAATGTAACAAACCGTTTACGAGAATATCTTGAGAGAAATATTGATGAATTTTTCACAGGAAAATTGAGTGACTAAAAAACAACCCGACAGAATTAATACAAATTAAATAAGATATTTTATAATACGACAGAGGATCGAAAGATTAATAACTAAACAGAAATTAATTTTTTCATTCACTGCTTTGAATAAGGAGCAAATAATATATTGATATTAATCCCTTGAAATTTTAACTACTCTTTCTTGTTTTAAACGTGTAAGATCTGCCGTCTAATTATAACAGATTCTCTATAATATGCATTTGTTTGTTAATGAAAAAATAAGTTGAATGGGTAGAAAATGAATTTCTTTACAAAATTTTGTTTTCAATGAAATCAAATTTGATTACGAATTGGGTACACGAGCAACTGAATAAGACCCGGCTAGCGTGTCTGGTCATCACTTGCCGATTCTACTTGTTGCAGTCACGAAACTTTGCGTACCAGGCGAACTTCCAAAATCGATTTTCATGCGGATGACGTAACCAAATTTCCTTATTTTATTATTCTTTCATCTCATCTCAGGGAATTAATCCCATTGAGATTGTATCAAGATTGTTGGTTTGTTGAATATAACATAACTAAAATTGATAATTGGATGATTCAATGATGCTACATGCATAAATTTAGAAAGTGCGGATTTTTAGAGATAGAGATACAAGAGCCAAATAAAAAATGTATTGCTATATTTAATGATTTTAATAAGGAAAAACTTGGTGGATAATCTTTCATTCTTCTAAACTGTTCAATTATGAACATTTAAGAAGACGTAATATGAGAAAAATAAAATGGACGTAACAAAAATTTTGTACAATAAAATGAAAGAATTATTTTTTTAATTAAGAAGAATGTAAACAATCTTTAACGAATGAAGAATTAATTCGTCTTCGCCAGTTGAAAGATTGTATTTAACCACTGCTTTTTTTGCACAAGTGCTTAAAATTTAACTGCACTTAATTGTCAACTTATAATCATCTACACGAAGCAAAGRAAGAAGTACACTTATTCGCCCATTTAATCTAGCAGTAAGGAARACTATATTTCCCGACGTTCCCAGCAACTGAATTACAGTTTACCCTGGTCAATATTGTCATAGTCGTGTAATACGCAAAACAGGATCAAAGAAAGCAAGAGAAAACGCATAAAATACGATTGTAGGAAAGAAAAGGGGGATTCGAAACGAAGTTAAACGGACGCAAAAAAAGTGTCGGATAGCAGAATGGGACGGGAGCGGAAGGAATTAAAAGCCCTCCGGCTTGTTCCTGTCCATTTCCTTTTTTTTGGATCCATGGAAAGAGCGTGATTTAAAGGGTAGATTTTTCCGGTTCGAACCGCCCGTCGCGAGCGTCCGCGGCCGAGTATGCGCCACGAATTAAAGGCTCCCGTAGAGAAACGGCGAATATTCCCAGCAACAGCATCGGTGCGTAGCAATTTGCTCGGCATCTCAACCTTTGGTATCATCTGGAAATTGTTGCACACCTAATTAGTCTCTCCAATTATACCGGGTGTCCCAAAATTCGTGTACTTCCCGAAAATGGGAGGTTCCTTGGGTCATTTGAAGCGACATTTTCCTTTACAAAAATGACGTCGACGGTTTTGTTTAGGAGTTATTAACAAAAAACACAGACCAATCAGAGCGCGGCTAGAGCAAACGGAGTTCGACTCAGCGACATGTCCCGCTTAGCGTGGCGGCGCCATTGGCCGAGCCAGATTCAATCCGCTGTAGCCGCGCTCTGATTGGTCCGTGTTTTTTGTTAATAACACCTAAACAAAGCCGCTGGCGTCATTTTTGTAAAGGAAAATGTCATTTCAAATGACCCAAGGAACCTCCCATTTCCGGGAAGTACACGAATTTTGGGACACCCTGTATCACTCTCTCAATCCTTAACGGTTAGTCTGATGCAAAAATAATTGCAGTTTTTGTTCTCGAATTTTCAAGTATTTTTACAATCACATTTTCTTCAACTGTTACCTAATTCTCAGTTACCTGATCACGATATGATGTATACAATATATCTATGTACCTTTGCATAAAGTAATCGTTTCAAGAAATAGTCCATCAGATTTCTTTTAAAAAATGTTTAAAATTCGTGTTTTGCTCGGACAGTTAACTAGGGGCGACTTTTTAAGGTTATTTTGCATTCGATTGTCTTTGAAAGGTGAACGGAAATATTTCGCACTTGTTATAGCGTCTTTTATGCCTCGTAGACGCAAAGAAGGGTGAACGGCGAAGCATGGCGGCGTTTGGCCCGTTTTCCTTTTCCGCTCGAACGATACCGGGCGGCGTGGCTTGATCGAAGCAAATCGGTCTCCGAGTCTCTGGGTCGACGTGAGATCTTGATCGCCACGCGAGGCCACTCTGCCGGCTTATTTATTTCTCTCGTAAAACCGGCGTTGTGACGCCGCTTCCGTTTCGAGCGTGCTCGGGCTAGAGCTCGGCCGATAAAACACCGAAGCGGGCCCCGGCCGACATGAAAAATTGGAAGAATGTAACGGCGCATTGTAAAGTCGCTTTATCGAGTCCCTCGCGTTTCGTCTTTATCCGACTGGCCTTTCTTCTTCCTGCTTACCCCGTTTCCTCCTCGTTTCTTCCTGTTCTTCTACCTATTCACCCCCCGCCGCTTCCCTCGATTAGCCTTTTCACCTGTCCCGATAAAAATGTTACGGTTTTTTAAGCGGCGGAAAGGATGAAGGGACGCATTCCGGAGACGTACCGTCCTTTACGAGCTATAAACCCGTTTCCGGTCGAGAAAGATTCGCAGTCGAGTCGCGAAACGATCGATCCCGAACGACGTTTCGAATTGCTCCCGGTCGATTTACTCCTTCCTACAAGCCAATCGACGTTCGAATGCTCCCGGTTACGTTTATTAAAACCGACACGATGGCGGGAACGGTTAACGACGTGTAGACACACCTGGGAAACACGATTTTCAACCCCTTCCACTATCACGTCAGACTCGTCAAGTCTTCGCACGGAATCTACTTAATACACAAAATTTATAAATACAAATATTACGTAATTTCGACTTAGGTTAAACTTTCACTCAGGGCAAAATAAATTTCAACTTTTGTTAAAGTTAAACATTCAAATCTAGTGCAAGGGATCCAAACCTTACCCAATTCTAGCGGATCAGCTCACTCATACCTCTCCTATGTCTGGAAACCAATATGGCAGCGTTCTAACCTGTCAAACGCGCTTGAAATCGATCTACTTTCCTCGGGTACAAATTTGAAACGAATGAACTCCACACACTGAAACTTGCATTCCTCGCACTAGTATTAAAAGTTTTATCCTTTTTTTCATAAAATTGTATAATATTACCCTCAGAAAGGTAGAAAATTTTTGATCTCCTGAGTGAAAATTCAGTCTCAACCTATTTTCACCATCGATAATCGGACACCCTGTATATAAAATTACTCTGTTTCGGAAGAAATAGCTTATGGTGGTCACAAATCTCCAAGTAGCCCCTCCATCTAACGAAGCTAAATGTTGAACCAAAATGAATAACCTTGATAAAACAGGGGCCCCCTAGAAACCTTGAAAGCACATCAATTTACAGAAGATTATGACCACCTTCTTCATTTTTGTCACAAATGCATAAAATTCGCAGTCTACTTATGATATTGTTTCAATATTGTTGAGATAAAAATTACAGTGCTCGACATTTTAATAACTCGATATCGCGAGAGTTTAAAATGTGACTTGAAGAGCTTTGTCCAAACATTAGTATAAAGAAGAGGCTGCTTTTTAATCAGTTTTCCATTCATCCGGAGAAAAATAAAGGTACAGTATGATTAGCGACTGTTTTGCATTAAAGAGAACCGTTTGGCATAGTTACAGCTGCGGGAGAGGGTCAGGAATACTTAGAGGTACTAATAGGTGTTCTGACTGCCATTATCCTACTTCTTCTGCTGGTGTTCGTCATTATTCTACTTCTGAATCGACGGCAAAAACTTCAGAGCTCGCCGACCGTGTTGAAAAATCCATTTGGATTCGCCATAAACATGAAGGTAAAAGCTAGCTATAAATATGCCGGAACTTTTCCGAGAGCGACGAAACGTATTTTAATTTGTCATTAAAAGTCAGCGAAGTTTCACCTCGGGATCGAGCGAATCAATGAGACTCCTTAAACCAAGAGGGTGCAGGTCGTTGATAATTCTTTGTGCCCTCGGTATTTTATCCTATTTATTATTATCTCACATTTTTTAGATTCAATTTCACCGAATGAACCATTTAAACATTTGACTCACTGAATTTTACTGCACACTTTAATTAAAATTAACACGTGAATTAAAAAATGTATTATTTTCTATAAATCTAGTAAATTACAGACACGAATATTAATTCGTAATTTTTCTATGACAATTCTATGAACATATTCGTGACATTTCTTCGACTAAAATGACACCAAACAGTATACTATACGAAACAAGTAAATGAGTTCTGTATTATGTCATGTTTGGTATAATTTTAATTCGAAAAATTACGCAAGCGTGTTGGTAAGAGTTTCAATTCGAAAAAAAAGTTTTGAGCTAAGCTCAAAGAATAAATTCTTCATAAATGTCACATTTAGAGAGAAATTAACTATTTTACTGTGCCAGTGAGCTTCTTGTCTGTTATTACGTGGCGTGCCTATTTTCAATATGTTCTCGATTAAATCAAAGGATTGAACATTTCCAGGGTCTACTTCTGAATTTAACTCCCGGAGGGATGCTGGCAGAAACAGCCAATCACGTTTCTCCAGACATGCCGGAGGACGGAAGTATGCACGAGTCTTTAACAATGGAACAATTCAATTCGCCGCTTGTCAGTCCCCAATATAAATCTACGTACGCGATAGTGGCTACTTCCGGTGAGTTTTTACGGTGAAACTCTCTATTTCTTACTTCGAAGAACGCGAAAGTTATTTATGTGCCTCGACGGCGTTCCGTCGATGAAACAACGCCGCCTCTGGCGCCCCGTGACGCCCATAAATCCCGTTTCTACTGCAAAAGTTGATGTTTCGAAAATATTTTACATACTCCACATGTATTTCATACACGTATCAATGCCAAAACGACGCGACGAAAATTGCAGAATTCTTTCCAATAAATTTGAACTAATGTCAACTTCCTTCCCATAAATGAAACTTATGTCTCGATAATAATGAAAATTTTCCAGCAGAAATTAATATATGACGTAAAATAAACAGGGTGAAAAGTTTTAAGTAATTATAAATTGATTGCACTGGAGGAAAAGTGGAAATTAAAATCCAAAATAACACAACGATAAAAGAGCAATTGTAAAGCTAACAATGTTTCAAAATTTTGATCATTAGACTGCAGATTTTGTTCCTTTTGTAGGAAGAATGAGTACAACAAATTTGAAATAGTTAACAAATTGGAAGAATTTAAAAATATATTATTTTCGACTGATCAATATTATTAAAGAAAGAAAGACAACACAGCGCCTGTTTCTTTAGGGTCACTGTAGAAAATTTTTGCTTTCGATAAAAATCGGCAGATTTTATTCACAAATAAAATGATTTCGGTCTATATTGAATCAAGAAGTATGTGTTACTGTGGGCCTATTTTAATCCAGTCCTTTTAGAACATTACCTACTTTTTCAACCTCTGGAAAACAATATAAATTGTTACATTTTCAATGTATATAAAGTGAGAAACACGTTAAAAATGACGGTGATAAATATTATTTTATGCAATTTTCATATTAGAAAATTTGTTTGCACCTACCGAATTCTAATAATCATTGAAAAGTATAAAGGATATAAACGAATATTCTAAATTTCACTTTCTCTTATTAATAAAATAATCGAGGCAAAGCGTTTGAATTCGATGAAACGTTCAAATTTTAGCGTGAACAGTAGATAAAAGATTATAATCGAACGTTTAATGGATAAATTGTTAATTGTGATCCAATCTGCTTTCTGAGACTAGCAATTTTTTGCTGTTTATTTTCGTTTCGTCGGGATATGTGGAAGCATTTCGTAGAAAGGCAATCAAACGTGAAGTAAAGAGGTGATTGGGAGGATTGACAAGGATCGATTTTTGTAGAAGAATCCCCGAAAGACCTGAAAGACGTGGAGGTGTCAGAGGAGAGCGTTCGACTCGATACAAGACCGGAATCGACAGCAGGCCCGCCTAGTTGCTCCTCGTCGCCGACCAACTCCCCTGCGCGTCATTCACAATACTACAGGACCCTTCAAAGTTACACCAGTCCAAATGCGAAACTCAATATAGCGACCACGTCTAATCACCAACGAGATGTCGATCAAATCCACTCGAAGCGTTGGCACACGGCGCCTAAAGAAAAGCACAAGGTTAGTCTCCCCATCCCCGACACGTTCATCAACCCCACAATACTGCACAAAATCAAAGAAATTTAAATTAACTGAAACTGCAAAGTCAGAATTGATCACTGCAACTCAGATTCTTTTGTATTGTTTAAAACATTGGATGAAATATAAAACGATTTCATTAAAGGATGATTTTAATGTTTATCTAGTACCTACTACTTACAATCAATTTAGAATATTTCTATTTTGTATATCAGAATAAAGATATTGTTTGTCATCATATCTTATGATTAGAATAGTAATTAAATTATTAAATAAAGAAATATTTTTTTTAGATAAAATTAATTTAAAAAATTAAAGTGCTTTATATGAAAACTTTAATATTTAACTCAAAAAGATAATTTTAATAATTTTTTTTTTTGATTTCTTCATTAAAGTCTTCCGTTAATTATTTTAGTAGATGAGAAATCACATATATTGACATTTTCAATTTTTTAAATTTTCCAATAATTTTGAATTTAATCTACTCAATTTTAGTATAAATGCGTAAAGATCCGCAGTCTACTTAAAATTATACTGAGTGCTTGTTTCTTTTGCACAGTAGTGCAGTTCCGTAGAGCGAAGTAGGAAGCATGTATGAAATAAATAAGCCGAATGCCGTAGTGTTGGAATAATTATTGCGACGGTAAAACGAGCGACTTTGTTACGTTTACAGATACCGGCGCCAGTGGTTAGTTGGAATATCGCGCCCAGCATGAACAAGCCGTACAAGTGCAAGGAAATAGAGCCCACCAATATACCGCGACAGTGCCTACGAACAACAGAGAAACTTGGCTCGAGGAATATCGGCGAGGTAGGGGAATAAAAGAGATTGAGAAACAATGCGCTTGGCTATGTGCACCGTGCACGTGCACGCTGTTGCGCTTCTGCGATCGTACACGCGCCCCGCTCCACTTCAGGCTAACTCGAAAATTGCATACGCTGACGAAACGACATTCTCATTTTCTTATTGAACATGACCAATACTGTCTAATACTATTTTACATAGTTACACACTCAAAAATGCGTACTAAAAAATAATTTGTTATGAGAGAACAGTTTTTCAGAGATGTTGCACTTTCAATACTGAAACTACTGAACGTATCAAAATGTCTGACCGTCTATTACATATAATTAATCAAACCTAATACAATTTTATATAATGAAAAATTTATTGTAGTCAGAAAGGACCGTTTTTCATAAATGAGAAAATTGTTGCTTTTTTAATACTGAAACTACAGGAAGTTTAAATGTTTTCATTATTATATTAGATCGCAACGGAAATAATTTTCGGTACTACATAATTTAAGTAGTAGAATTTTTTAAAAATCAATTACAATTAACGAAAGAGAGCATTGAATAAAATAAATTAAAATATTAAATACTACTAAATATATTTTATGATTAAATAATTATCGACGTTATAATGATACCTTTATGGAAAATTATTTAATGTATTTATTCGAACGTAATACGAGAGTTCAGCAACCTCTAAGTAAATCAGTTTGGTATTTTAGCATTAAAACATGGTTTGTTCTAAAATATTTTCCTAAAAGTTTTAATACGTTTGTAATTGAAGCCAGTTTTCAGCTTATGAAAAGACGCAATAATGAATACGCGAGAAGGTTTAGCTCTTTAAATTGCGGAGAAACGTAAGGAATTTAGTTAATCAAAGTGAATGAAAGAGCACTTTAATGAAAGGTCCTGGAAAAATGGGAGAACAGCCAAGCACTATGATCCCGAGTTTGTACGATTAAACTTGGCGACTGGCACCGGGGCATAACCCGCGATTACCGGGCATAGCACTAATTTCATGTCGTGATCGCGTAATCGATAAACTCGGTGATACCATAGGGTTGTAACGCGGTACTATTACAACTCGACAATACACCAGAACGTGAACGTCTACAAACTACAGGGAAACTTTGCTCGCGGAACATCGAAGAGGGACGACAACGAGGTCTGAGGGATAATGCATTTACCCTGTACATTATGCACACATGTGATATGTACACAGACGCAGGACTCCTTATATTTTGGGAGATTCGTCGGCTTATGCGAGCATTAGCGATCATACATCGTTAAAGACACTGTAGACCCTTGCTTCCTGACAAGTTGACTTTAGGTACGAAAAGATGCAGTTACGAACGAAAGAAAAATGTTGCAGTATATCACTTGACACAAATATGAAAATAGTTTTGAACAAACAACGTGCAATTTGAAAAGTCTTTAGTTACGAACCAATGTTAGGTGGACAAAATAAATCTTTAGGAACATTCTTAGGAACAAATAACTCTACTCTCCAAAATAATCTGCATTTACTCTATCTTACAAGTGATCTCACAATGAAAATATTGCAGTGTATCGATCTGAGCAAGCAATCAACAAAAAAATTCCAAGAAATATTGTCGGGTATCATTTTAAGTAAGCAACTTCAAAATTGAAGACTTCAATTAGGAAAAACTTCAATATAAAATAAAGGAAGAAATATACTGCAAGCAACGTGAAAAGTCCTTCGTTAGTTCCGTTCTAGGAAGCAGAAAAATATGATATCCACGAAGCCAAAGGTTGACAAGCCAAGAAATGAATTTGAAATTTAATTTCATTGTAAGTCCAGCTACCAGGGCTTCTAGATTTGTAGGAATAAGGTCATTTAGTTAATGGAATTCATAAGGGACACTGAAAGATCCTGAATAAAAATGTAGACCGTCGATTGTCCGGATCTCTTAATTATCGATCATCCCATTACTCAGAGCTTAATTCACCGATAATACTCTTGCAAGTCGTTAAAGTTTCCTAGATGAGAATCCAATGAGCCTTGGGACTTTAAGAGATCCCTCTTTCGTTATTTATATTATGCTGCTTTCAAAATGTGAAACAAGAACAATCTGATCTTTTAGCTACAGATATTAATAATAAAAAGAAAAGCAGATCAATACTGTGCGCATAAGACTGCACGACCAACGTGTAAACATCTATGGCAATTATAATCGATTCTAAACAATACATTTATGAATGAAAGCATGCATTAAATCATTTTTCTAAAACGTTATAATCTAAGAAAAAACCATGGACTTGTAATAATAACTAAAATACGAGATAAATAGTTTTGGTTGACATCTCTTTAAATATCTTCAACATTAAAAAGGAACTGTCCTTTCAAACAAATTTTAAATGAAACACTCAAAATAGTCGGGATACGTTGGCAAGAAAATTGAAAAATAATTCTCAGTGCAAATAAGTTCTATAAGAGGGCGCAATAGAAAAAATGGTTCAAGTACTTAATTCTATTAAGTTTAATGAGAGGTATCACAGTAACAAAAAACCAATACTGCTTTCCATTCAGAAAAATATTGGAAGCCTACTTTTCCCCCACCAAATAATTAAATTTCAAGTATCTCCTATTACAATTGATAATATATTGCAATGATAATCTGTTTATTAATTCTAGTTCAATTTTCATTCATTAATGATCGCCCATACTACTTTACAAACAGCAAAGCGTTCAAAATAGCAAAATCACTTACCTAAATCGACGAGTATACATTATCGTTGTCACAGTCGTCCTGGAAAGATTAAAATAAAATAATGAGAAAAGAGCGGATTTTTTGTTGGAATACAAAAATTGAATTAAACTTTTTGTTATCTTGTTGTTGTCAAGATGTCGACATTCGTCCTGAAAGGGTTAGAACAAAATAATGCATCATAATAATAATAAAATAATAATGTATAAGGCAAGACCCACTAGATTTCTTTGCTAAACCTAATGTTAAAGCCTGTGAGTATATTTTTCAGTTTTTATGCGACTGCAATCTTCAAATCTAGAGATTATTAATTCTCTCATTGTACACTAACTGTAAGACTAATGTTTATAAAATTTACTGTTAAAGCCGAAATAAACCTATAGTAGGTTTCAGTGGCTGAATAAAAAAAAAAGACCCACTAGATAGCCTTACTGATGAGTCCTCTAGTGGGTCTAGGACGAAACACCTCCTTCCTTTCTTTTTCATTGTCTTACTTGATCGAACCTGCGCCACAAATAAAAATATAGATATAAAATAATGCATCGTTCGAAACGCAAAAAAACTGTATGAAGTTACCAGAAGGGTGTAGAACAAAGATTTGGTGGAATGAAAAAATGAAATTTTGTTTTTCCTTTGCAGGCGATAGTTTGCGAATCGGTCGGACTGGAGGACATGGTGCCGAATGCGCCGAGATTGGTCGTCGCTCGCGTGCCGGCTTGCACCAGCGACATTCGAGCCGGTAGTACGTCGGATCAAATCAGAGAAGTGCGATTTCTGTCCTGTTTGTCCGATCCGAACGTGGCTCGGGTCCTGGGAGTGTGTTCCGTGGATCCAGTGCCGTGGACGATCATCGAGTACACGGAACTCGGTGATCTCGCCCATTATCTTCAGTACAGTGTGCCACTTACGGGAACGCTTAGGCCGAGCTGCAATTTGAAGGCCCTTAGGTGAGGTCTCTACTCCTTACGGCGGATACACCTAAACGATATACGCTCCGCATTAACGATATCGGGACGCGTTTACGAACGCACCGGAATGGAACCGCGATCGGGAAACGATGGGAACGATCGCTCCAATATTATAATTTCAACATTTTTACGGTTCGCAGTTTTCTCCGGTTTCGATCCGCAACTCTTCCGCGGTTCGCTGCTTTGATCGATCAAACCTATTCGTCATTTACGAATGACAGTAATGACTCTAAATCGGATCATGCAGGATCTACTACTACTACGGTGCCTGGACTATTACATTGAATCTTTTAATTATTGAAATTCAATTATCCACAATTAATGCCATGCAATGTCGAGTCTGATGAAGATTTAAAACGCTATCTGCTATGAATGAATGTAGTAGCTTCCTTTGGAGTTAAAATAAAATTTGGCAATTCTGTTGTGAATCTTTAAGCTTTGCAGTAAGCGTACAATAAATATAAATTTTTATTTCGATGATCAAAAGATATAAAAATAATGGGTAAAACAATTTTGGAAATTGCTTCAAGATTTTGAAAGAAACAGCATTAAATTGTACGAATGACGACGACGTTATCTATATTTGCTCGTACTACGGCGATCCTCGATTACGCAATCTAATCGAACTACCAGAGATTAATTGCTCCCCCCATGATTGCACTCATATCATAAATCGCTAGTATCAATCTAAATCCGTCGCATCCAGTATCCAATTAATATCGCGAATTAATAATAATATCCCCAAATACAATTTCGAATATAATCGAGCATGATGTCCGAGAGTCGGTATCATCAAAATGCAATATTAGTAACGTCGCACGGAGCTTTCGCTGCAACTAGACTGTGAACGTTCATGCAAATCATGTATTCAGAGAGTAAGTAAGAATGGGAACAAGCTTCGTCAATTTATGAATTATTGTGGCTTGTTCCAAGAATTGTAGACCAAAAAAAAATTAATTCAGGGTTGTAAAGATCTCCTTTTATTCTCCATTAAGAGTTACGATCTTAGAAAAATTATATGAAAAGGGTGGTAGTTTACGAAATTTTCAATTATATTCCGATTTGTTCATATTTCTAATATATATTTGTCATCAGATTCGACATTTTTATATCATTAAAAATATGAAAACGTGCGAAACATTAGTATGATTAAAACTTTAAACAGAATTAACGCATTTTTTCTTAACCTCAGTTTTCTATAATTGTGTCAGATTTTTATTCTGTATAAAAAAAAATCCACAAATTACTGATAACTGAAGACAAATGAATGTACTTCGAAATTCCTTAGCACAGTTTTATCGATCATTAAAATCATTAAACGACCGAAATACATTAAACGTTTATAATGGATTCTTACATAACCTCTGAAAAATTCTTTCAAATCTAGATATAAGCATGTAAGTGCTACAATTTGTTATTTAAAAAAATATCTCACTGAAAAATATTCTTTTTATATACAATTAAAAACTCCTGATTACAAAAATTCTTTGTTCACAGACGCAATACATAAATTTTAGTAAAATTCTTGAAAAAGGTCTGAATCTTAGACCGAAACGTTGAAAATTTAAAATTTCATGTAATTATTGCAAATTTGCTATATTTTTTCTTTAAAATTGATCGAACCAGAGCGCCGATAACATTCTTTGTAGATTAAAATCATTGCTGTGAAATCGTTTAGTAAAATTAGAATCTTCATGCAACTCGATGCAACGACGCTGCACTCTTGTGTGCACAGTTACAAATCACCCCAATGTAAAAGTCCCATAAACTCTTTATGAAACGAGCGCAGTCTAGTCAACGTCGATGCGATGGCCGATGATTCCGCGTCCGGTGCCCGAGGAAAGATGTTCCCAGATCGGTATCGATATCGGCGCGCATCAAAATAAAGTTGTTCCGCGAGCCGCTCGGATAGTGGCTCAATCAATTAATGTCACCCTGCTGAAAAGCAACGTTATGTGTTCTCCAGTCAAGGCTGCCTGTTGTACATGGGGACGCAGATAGCATCGGGCATGAGGTTTCTCGAGTCGAAGAATCTGGTGCACAAGGATCTGGCAGCCAGAAACTGTCTAGTGGGTCGCTCTTATACCGTGAAAGTGACCGACATAGCGATGTGCAGTGACCTTTACAAGAAGGATTACAGTGACATAGGCGGCAGACCGCCGGCGCCAATCAGATGGCTGCCGTGGGAAAGCATTCTGTTGGTAAACATTTTCTGCTAAATAATTCTTCTTCACTCCAACAAAATGTATTTTACAAACATCGCAAGTTGCCGATTGACTTAAGCAATAATTATCTAAACTGCGAATCTTTATGTATTTATAATAAAAATGAGTAGATGAAATTCAAAATTCTTGAAATATTTAAAAAATCGAAGATATCGATGTATGATTTCTCCTCTATGAAAATCATCAAAGAAGAAATAACTTTAAATTTGGTTTCTATTTCCTGTAATCGATGCAGACAATTTTTATTCTGCATAATGATCCACAATCTAATTTTAATATAATCTGCAAAATTGTTTACAATAATGCTTTGATATAGCTTGTAGCTATATCGCTAACGAATGATCATTTATTGAATTACTTTTCTACTTCAGGATAGGTACACCTGCTCGAGTAGCGTTTGGTCCTTCGCCGTCACTCTCTGGGAGGTAATGAGCTTGGCCAGGGAGAAGCCTTTCCAACATCTAACCAACGATCAAGTCATTCAAAACGCCGAGCATATGTACTATGGAGCCGAGTTACAGGTAGCTAAACCGGAAGACCGGTCTTTTTTATATCTATGATTCTTGATTGCTTCGGTCCATTCGCATTTGGTTGGACTTCCTTTAGTAGCAAATGTTATAATCGACCTACGTTTTTAATTTCTAAATGGAAGAAAATTTTTAAGATCGGGAAAATTATAAAAGTAGAAAAATTTTTTGCAAATGTGTTACGGATTTTATGCGTTTATAACATAAATGGGTGCGTACAATTCAAAACAGTGAGCATATTTAAAAATTTACGAACATCAACGTGTCAGTTTCAGCTTAATAGAATACAATAATTAAAAGAAAAAAGACATTTTTATTTAGCTGCTGCGTGTCTTGCGCAGTCTGGTCATGCCGTAGATGCAAAATACATATACAATTATTGATTTCGGCGCGGCTCGATCATTTCTAAACCACAGCAAATGTGCAAATTTTAATATGTTAGCATAACGTTTCGATCCTAATGTGGATCATTGTCAAATGCGTAAACACATATTGCGTCTAAAAAGAAAAGAAACATTTATATACTATGCCAAATTATTATTGAAACAAATATGTATGTTTAAATATTATATAAAAATTGAAGAAGAATATTATTATTTTTACTAGATAGATTACTAGGTAGATGCAAAAGTCTTAGGGGAGAGGGGCAACTCGAAAGTCTGACCTCACAGAATACTCTAACATTGTTGAATCGATGCGAAATCAATTTCTGATTGCAGGTATATCTACCGAGACCGACGATGTGTCCCGACGAGGTCTACAGGATGATGTGTTCATGCTGGCGAAGGGACGAGACCTCGAGACCGACGTTCAAAGACATTTACACGTTCCTGAAAAACCTGATCGAGGACTATCGGCCCGGTGCATAATGATCCCGGTTAACTGTGATACCGAAAAGCGGACGGAGAAAAATCATCATCTATCCGAGCGTCGTCGACCGAACCATCGGTCTCTCCCGTTTCGACTCTTCGGAAAGTGTACAATCGTTAGTTTTTAGTGCATGCGTTGGAAAATGAAAGAAATGAAAAAAAACGGACCCGCGTGTCCCGGTCCTCGAGCTTCTCTCCGAGAGGAATTGAGAGTGAACTCTATCCCGACTAAAGTTCTCCCGTTCACGGATTCACAGTCTTGGATTCGTCGTCCAGGGAAACGCAACAAAAAAATTATTATAGAAGACGATAAAAAAGTGAGGCCGCGTTTCGCCTGGCCGATTGATGAAAGACACCGCGCCTCCGATACTTTTTCTAGTCAGCTCTCGGTCCTTCGATTCCTACGAAACTGGTACCGTGTACAGCAATCCTGGACACTGATGACAAGTACGCTGCGATAAGCTGAGCACTGATAAGTCTATCCACTTGTACATACGAATCTAGATATCGGCGCTAGACGACACACCGGGAGGTTCTCGCGGTAGCTGGTGCCTTTGTAGAACGCTTTTATAATAATCGTCTTTACGTTACCGTCGAGGCTCGAACCGATTATAATATTGTATTCAGCTCGAGCTACCTTGTATTTCGTTCTCGGATCTGTTACTCGTTCATGTGTATACGTTCGACGATTCGAGGGAATCGAAGTCTGATTCCGAGGCGACGTCGCGTCCTCGCACGTGTTGCAGTCAATTTTCCCTAAAACGTGGACAAAAATATTTATTTCTTATCAACGGACCGGTCTTTGAACCGGAGCAGTTGATTTCACATTGTTATTATACTATGATATAAAACCACTCTTATAAAACTGTTCATTGTGGAAACTTTGTCAGTTGATAATTTTGAAATTGAATGCTTAAAGAGGTATTGTTAATAAAACTTTCAATTCACTTTCTCAGAAAAACTCGAGTAAATATTTAAATATGTACGACAAAAATTTCATGGGTTTTCAAAAGAGTTGAATATTGTAACTTTGAGTAAAATCGTAAATAGTCATACCCGATTATGATTATTTAACAGTAATCTTAAATCTTAAAAACTCTAAACTTTATATTTAAAAGAAATAAATGATTTCGGTTGATAGCTAACTTTCTAATCAAAGATGTATGATAAATATTCTTATTTGTAAAGACAATACTTGCTTTGAACAAAGATGGTAATTCGTAAATATGTGTAAAATGGTTCTGTAGATTTTGATGCTCAACTTTTAACCAAACGATTAAAACAAATAAGAAATAAAGAAAGATTAATCCATCCGAAAACTTTTTCCTTCGATTCCGTTGACATTTTTGGGAAAATTGAGTGTGCAACGTCCCTTTCAGCGAATCAAACGATCGATCACCAGCTGCCCGTGAAAATTCCGACTAACTTGTACATTCGAAGCCCGTCAGTAGCGAAGTACTTATATCGTTCCATTGTATTCCTTTTCGTTTGAAAAGAGGAAAGAGATCTCACTATCTTTAGCGGGCAGTAGACTCAGACACCTGATCGACACTACTGAAAATATTTATTGCATCACGGAAATCCGCTTATCGGCGATATCTCTAATTCTTTTCACTGCTTCGAAGTTAGAGCGATTGGTGTCCGTCTTATTTTGACCTAGGCACGAAGCTGGTTACGTTCAGTTCCCTCTAATTAGATTCCGTGATTTTCTTGATCTATTCGGCACATTTCAGTTATCTTCTGTGCAGTATGTTATCTTAAAATTTCTTTCCGCTTTCAACGCAAACATTATTCGTTTTACGAAGTACCTCCACCTCTTAACTAGTACGAATAAATTGTTTATTTCGTCTTAAATGTGTTAAACAAATTTTTTACACGTGAGATCATTTTCATTTCAACCCTCGTACGCTATTAAAAAATAGTAATCGGAAAATCGACGTAAACTCTTTGAATCTCTCTATTGTTCTAAATTTCGTCCAACCATTTTCGTCATAATGTGAGGTTTAAACAGGAACGATTTCGTGAAAAAAATAGTTCAACAATAAACTTGGACGTTCAACTTTGATCTAAACCATTAAATCAATCCACTAATCCATCTTTAAAATTTTTTCTTTCGGATCCGTTCACAAATTATTGCCGTTTATACGTCCACATTTTTTCGCGAATAGGAAATTTATATGTGAATTGTATAAATCGAATTTTCACCCTAAGAGCGTACAAGGGTTAATTTGCAAAGAATAATGTGGAATAACTATGTTCGGGAGAAAAATGAAAAGAAATTTTAAGACAACCTAACACACTCGACTAATCCGGTTAATCGTTGGAAAATCCGAATTGTTGTTCGCTCCAGTTGAAATGCCTTCTACAACCGACGCTTTGATACTCGTTACACGATTAAGAGGAACGCAATAATGGTTGGATATTACTCTATTGAATGTGGTGCGAGTGTTGTGGGGCTTGATGTTCGAACGATGCTGTAGATATTTCCAGTGGCGTAAGTCTGTTCTTCGCGCGAACGCGACGCATATCCACGCTCCTTCTTTGATCTACGATTAAGGGCAGAGATCTACGGGGGACGTAGCGACGTAACTGTCATGCTTCGAAAGGAATCGATGCGAGTCTTAAGCTACGCCGTACTCGAATTCCAAGACCGCGAACGAACGTTTGAACGCGACCATGCGGGGAGCAAAGTGAAAAACAACTGTCGACGGACGCGATCGACATCGATCATGGCAACGCCACGCGATCTACGGATGAACGTCGTCCGAGATTTTTCGCCGTCTCGACCAATAATCATACAATTTTTACCGTTCAAGCTTTCACGAGAATCTGCCCAAATGTTACACCCTCCTCTAACTTTTCGGGTCCATGGAAGGAACTGACACAAATTTCTCCAACACGGTTTTCACTGATATTAGATTTGACCGATAACTACTTTGGCCAACAATGCCTTTAACCGACAACGAATCTAAAATCGTTGTCGGTCAAATTCGTGCTTGTTAAAATCGTTGTTGGTTAAAGGCGTTGTCGGTCAAATCTGGAGTCAGTGAAAACCGTGTCGGGGAAAGTGTCGGTGATTTCCATGGAAACCCAACTTTTTAGAGTGAGTGAATATTTTTCTGTCACAGATCATACAATTTTGAAGGACCTTCAATTTTTCAAGTAAATTTTTTTGGGTATTAAGGCCATTGTCACCAGATCAAAACTTGTGTCCCCACTCTACCTTCCCCTTCTACGACGCTAGTCACGTGATACCTCCCCCCTCCTCATCTGGCGACACTAGTTAAGGTACCTTCAGGTGGTGACTAGACTGAGTCCCTTTAAGCAAAATAAATATGGTCTGAGTCAATCGGAAGAAACAGAAGTTCAATAAAAATGTATTTCTTCTTGCAATGGTTTTAACAAATTGAAAACAGTGTAATAATATCCTATGACACTTTTGGTACCTTCACTTTTCTATGTATATTTCACTTTTTT
>CM052341.1:10261477-10350711 GCA_028455595.1 Lasioglossum vierecki
AAGGAAAAGAAATACACATTTTCAAGAAAAACAAGATCGACCATCTTGAAAACTCTGGAGAAGACCTCGAAGAAAGAATAAGATTTGCCTTATGATACCATTTGCATGGCATTAAAGACGTTTGTTATGTCATCAATAATAAAGAAGACATCTAGCTGAACCACCCTGTATAGTAGGCACAAATTTTTCTATCCTTTAATATATAAATATATTATTTATTCTAGTAATATGCATAAATATTCACAATTTGTTTAATGTCGGTTTTCACACATAAAGGACATCACGATAATTACTCAAGGCACAATTCAAGGTAAAATAGTCATACGATCCACGCGATACAACACAAGCGTACACTTCTATTTCGACTAGTATCGATTATTTTCTCGCCTAGAGCAATTTAAGAACTCTTTGCCTCTCTCACCTAAGAATTAAACAAAATTAATTATCAAAAAAATTGCATAACAAAAGCATGGCTATTGTTTTGAACGGTGCAAAAAATTCTAAAAAAAGACTACAAAGATAAAGAATGCTACTGTAGGTACCATTAGTGGCTAAATCGAATCCCCGGGATGGTCCAAGTCACTTAAACGCGTATCAGAACGTAGAACGATACGGAAGTGGCAGTTTGGCGGCTGCAAAGTGGTGTCCTTAAAGCAAAGTTTCGTGCTTCTTCGGTTCTTACAGTCTCGTTATCTTAAAAGGTTCGCCAGAACAATCGTTCCATAGCCAGGCATGACCAACTCCTCGAGGTAGTTCCATTAAACCGCAGGCCGCTCATAAATCACCGGTAAACCTTTTATCGACACAATTCGGATAACATTGCTTCGCGTCCAGACGAGGTTCATTAATCTTTCCCATTGCGAAGTATATGAATCCTGGCTCGATCATAGAAACGCGCTCGGAAAATTGATGATTATTTCGTAGCCGGTATGAATAAAGAACGCTGTAGCTCCGGCTCCTGATCTGGAGTCCTTGATGACTTCGATCTTTCCAGCAAGAATTTTAAGCGTGACTTTACTAAAATTATCCATTTATATGAAAATCGTATCGATCATTCTACTTTTTATCGTATCGTATCGCAATTCTGATTTTTGGCAAATCTATTTTTAACGCGAAAGGTCGACAGCCGTTTGCGCTTTATTTTACAAACGAGTTTTGTAAATAAATGAAATTCGGAGTAAGATATATCTAAATAATATTTTACGAAATTAATTATGGGGCAATATTCACGTTTGTATTTGCATCAAGTAAATGCCCGTTTGAGCGAAATGAAACATTTTTACTGAAATATGAAATTTCATGGTAGAGAGGCCAACCGTAAATGAAATATTGAAATTGAAATATCCGAGTTCGTTGCATTCATTACACTAATGGAAAAATATATCTCTATAAAGACGAATGAATGCATTTGCTTCGTATACGTGTGCGTTTATCGAGTGTTTGATGGAGAACCAAAAGCGGCGCGCCCTCTCAGCAACGGAGGCTGAAGCATGTACTAGGGAAAAAGTGTTACCTGCTGAAGTTGCACTTGCTGATAACAGCAGATGCATGGTTCGAAGTTAAAACGTTAAATTGTTGTTGAAAGAAATTGACAATAGTAAGAGTATCATTTCATGAAGAACTTGGTGGAATTGCAGCATTGCCTAATTAAATATGAACTGGCCACTTCATTTATTATCACTTTAAATAGATCATTCGTAAGTCTACAATAATAATTAATCTGTGAAGTTATTATGGCATTCGTTTTCCATGCTTTCTATGACCATAACTAATTTCTAGCTCTTTCTATAATTTCATAACACATTGATTAGGATTAACTCACACCCTATCTCATACTACTTAATTACTCAACTACTTTCTATTTTACGTCTGAATATTTGTTATTTTCGACGTTTGTGTTTGATATATTTGTTTAAAATATGAGACTATGAATAAAAACTACAAGGCTGACCAAAGTCCTTCTCCTAATCATAAAAATGACTAGTGCGCGGTCACCAGAGTCTTCGGAAATCTCCATCGCGAGAAATCATGACGGTATCGAGGAAAATTTTGAAAAATACATCGGCACTACACAGGTGTCGGCGATTAAATATTAATCTATGCGTAAACACGTTCAACAAGCGATTCGTGTCACGATTGTTTACCCGAGAGGGAAGTACAGACAGGCGCTTCACTCCGGGAATCACCGGAGGGACCAATTAAAACATCTTAAGCAGATATTCTGATTTTCAAGGAATTTTTTCGGAAATCGTTTGCACCTTTTGAATTGAGATTTTGCACGCATATTCAACAGTATTAGAATTTTATTAATCAGTATGAATGCAGTTACGGTTCGAAGTACAAAAAAACACTAAGTCAGATTACATATAAAAATAATTAGATAAAAAATAAAAGAATTCATAGATATTAAAAATTTGAATATCTTCAAAGTTTCAAGTCAATCGGCCCACTAAAAATTTGAGATATTGTGACAAGCGATTTGGAAAAGTGGGTTAAAGAAGCAAAATGCAGTTGTTTCCGATAAAAAGAGAAAGTTGAAATCAGGATTTTAGATGATGGTCATTGGTGGGTGGGTACCCCGGTCATGAAACAGTGTGAAATTTTTCGGTTACGATCAGGAGGGTTAAAGATAGAATCAACAGCGTGTTCGCACATCGCCGGCCAGAGATAATGAAATGCACGACAACGGAAGAACGTCGCATGTGTATAAGTGGCCCACGTGCGTGGGTGTGTGTGTCGCGTAACACTGGACGCTTACGTTTATATAATGCCAGACCCGGGAAAGTGAGACCATTGAATCGTCGACTGTCAAAGAGTCAGTGGAACCATGAAGCTCTGTCTGCCGGTTGCTCTTGTCGCCCTCGTGGCCACCCTTCTGCACTCCGCCGGTGAGCATAATTAATTACTATTAATTAAATGTGCTGTCGATCGAAGAAAATTATTCCTATCTTCTTCCGCTTCCTCTACTCTGCTCCTAGTGACCTCACTTTCTCCTAATTTCCCTTTCTTTGACTTCCTATGATCACACCATGCGTGTGACCCTTTCAAGGCCAAAGCTCCATTTTTATATATTTATATTATAATAACTGGACGATGTTGCTGTTACTGAACTATATATCACATTTTCCTTATTATTATTTTTTATATTCAAAGATATGTACTCGTCGTGTTATTTGCACTTTTAACTGAATTTTTTTAATATGTGGAATAAGATTGTTTGTATGATTGATTTCTGAAATTGAAGATTAAATATGTTTTACAATTTACAAATTCTAATAGGTTGTTAAAATGAGAATTTTAGCAAAGAAGAACCGTTTGTGTTCTTCGGAATTGTCCTATTTGATACAAACTATGTTACATTCCCAGTAATTTAGGTTTAAACATTGCTTAATTAATTAGAAAAGCCTTACTGCATTGTGTCGTTTTTTCGTGTGTATGTATGTGTTTATGAATGTGTCTGTGCGTACGTGAGTGTCCGTTGGTTGCAAATCGTACGATCAACGGGATTCTCCGTTGGCGGGCTCAACGTGGCGCGATTCACAAAAGACGATCGACGAGCGCGGAGAAATAATCAAACCATGACCACGAATACATCGTTAATCCTTTTAAGGCAACAGTATACCGTTAACACTGTCTGGATGCCTGCCCAATTAATCCAAATTTATTCAAGTATTTATAAAAAATATTTATATAATTTATTTCTTCTTAATTTGCTAATTTAAATTGTTTTATCTTGCCCAGGGCAACAGCTCAAAAAACCCGCGCCTTGATACGCCGCTGTGTAAAGAAATTAGCAATATTTTGTGCGATACAATCTCTTCGATTCATTACAATTACTAACACGCGAAGTACATTCTTATACATCTGTTTCTTACAGTTGACTTGGATAATTTTTATTTTTATTAAAAATCCGCAGACTATTATAATTGGTACAATATCTATACGATGATGTCCTGTTTAATTTAAATATTCACAAAATCAAGAAGTCATTTCTGTCTTACACTAGTATCTTTTTTAATGCATTTCCCTGTCTATGTGTATGAATTAAAAAATATTTCCCAGTACTAATTAGCTGTCCACTTTTTCATAATTGCTGCTTGACTTCTCCTATTCTGAAAAATGCACTGGAAAAGTTCGATTATCCGTGTACACCTTTTTCCCGGAAGCTTGTATCGTTCACGATTGATGGAATATTATTGCCTGGCAGTGGATTAACGATGAAAAATCGGCGATCCCGTTTTATCGTGAATTTCACCCTTGATCTATTTCCATCCGTTACACCGTAATCTTTGTTGTTCAGTGTTTAGCTTCGATTACGGATTTCACGGCGGAGCAACATGCAACGTCGAAAATAGCTACGGGTTTCCCCTTTGATCGCTCGAACACTGAATGGCTTTCTTTACCGCTATACAAGAGCATCATAGTAAATTAAAATATGCGCCTGAGCGATCCCGCCTCCCGACTCTTACCTTTTTGGTCCGAACCGAACCGGTTCGATGGTACCCCGTACTGGTACTCCCTCGACACTTTTACGTCGATCGCGGAAAATTCAGAGACGTCTTTCCGACTCGATCCAGTTACACTCGAGTATTGGAAACGCGACTGACAAGGCGTGGAAGCGACGCCGCTGATATTCATGGGAAATAAAAGCAGTTTGGAAAACCAGTTTGCGATATATCGAAACAAAACAAACCGAGAGTGAGCGTTGAACGCTTCGGGAATTTTCAGAAATGTTATCAAAGCTCTGAGACGCGTTGCGTAATTTATAAATTCCATTCAGCCAAAAATAATATCTGTTCTGCGGATTTTCAACCAAAATAAAAAATTTTTAATAAATTTTTCGTTAACCCCTATCCGTCCCTCGTGTCAATTTGACACATTTCTTCCGAAATAAGTTATACTGTTCTGTTATTTGTATTCATCGTTGCGAATCAATTTGAATGAAAAAAAACATGGTTAAGTAACTGTTTGACTTGTTATTTTATCGATTTTTTTATCACTGTGTCACTTTAACACCGAGGAACAGATTCAGTTCGTAAAATGCGGTACGGATGAGGGTAAATTGGTAGTTCTAACTTGTAACAGTTAAATAAAATGAGGGATGTTGATGCCTCATATTTCGCTGATTACAATTTTCAAAGAAAGAATTAATTTATTATGTATTGGTACTCCAATTGAGAAATTGATCCTATATTTCATAGTTATTCAATGACGTTTAATTAAAACAAATTTAAGTTACTGTACAGAAATTTAGTTGAGCTAATGAAACACCTCAGTATACCAGTCAAGGGTTCAAAACGTGACATTGTTAAACAAGAAGAACTAAATAAAGATAAAAAGATTGACCTTTGAAATATTATGCACATTAAATGTCTACTTTCAGAGTACGCAGCTGGGAACAGTATATGCCCCCAGGAGAACTGCGTCGAATTTGACAAATGTGAGGAATCTATCCACGGTAATACCACTTGTCCTGTATCGAGTGACGTCTGTTGCAGCGTATGTAAGTCCAGTTATGGATTCAATAAAATTGATCAAATTTTCATTGTCCAATTTTTTCACAAGAGAGAACTACAAAGTCCTTTGATAGTTTAACTATCTGAAAATAAAATCAAATAAAACCTAATAAGGGTATCCGTGGAGTTAACTTTATAAGTATGTAACTAACATAAAGACGGAATCAGTCGAAAATTAAAAAATTTTGAGTTGTGACGTTCTTTCTTGTGCACGAGTGATATGTAAGAATATCTATAAATTTTGTGGTCGATCGTAAACATGTAGATTGATAATTAATTGTAGATAGCGATCGCAAGAGTATGTTTCCACAGTATTTTCTTCTGGTTATTGACACTTTATCGAATGGCCACTTTCATTCATACGTCACGTTTTCGTTGGTTTGCGTCACGACACAAAGTACACAAAAGTGATGGCAATTATGAGACGGTAACGATAACGTAATCACGCATTACCATTGTACACAGCAATTTCACGTCTGCCCGTACGGCACACACGCAACACCGTAATTTCTACTATGCGAAATCAGCCACACATATTCACTCTTGCGCGGCGTGAATTTCGAACGAACGGCTGTCGAGTTAATGCGTGCGTCACCTGTCCACACTTTCACGGCTTATGTCGCTCTGGCGTCGCTGTCAGACTGTCGATTCCTTCGAAGACTCTTCAACATCGTTCCAACTTCTTCTATCGTGACTTGACGATTGAATAATCTCGTCATTTATTCGCAGTTTTCATTCGGACGAAATTAAACTGTGCTCATTGTCATATTCATTTACGCCATAGTTTATTCATGTAAAGATCTTCGTTCACATATTTTCACTATATTTACTATAAATTGTTTTTCGTTTCACAATTGTTTATATTTTTTTCTTATAATGTACTGTAAGGTTCTTTATTAATATTTCATAATAATTGTATATCGGCGGTTTAAATATTTTATCTAACTCCTGGGTAACCGAGTACGTGCTTGAGTATCAGAGGTTCAATTGAAATCACTAGCCCTAATTCATAGCATTTTAACCAATTCCTCAGCATTTTCTATTTATTTTTTTTTGGGTTGTGTTGCGGCCAAGACCGATTAAATTTGCATAATTGTTATTTTCAGTGAAAGTAGAGTTCAGAACCCACTGTCGCCATCACGGAGGTGAGTGCATGGATAACTGCAATCCATCTCTCCAACGATCCACCATCGACTGTACAGACGGTCAAGTTTGCTGTATATTAGTTTAAGAAAACGATATCAATTATAATCAACCTGGTTCGCACGTTGACATAACGTAACGGATTAACTTGCTGTACCGACTGCAACATGTTTGTTTCCCGTGTCGCGTGCGACAAAGTTATGATGCACCCATCGGTAGCAAACGTAGAAACGTGGCTCAATTGGTTTTACAATTGCAACGGTACAGACAAGTGATCGCGCGCGTGTGGCTAATTAAAAAATCGATTGCGCCGCTATATAATTGCTGAGGTACAAGAACCCATCGCTGACATTGAACTCGACGATAAATACCGTAAACGTGCGAACAGGTTATTAGCGAGCTTTCCCGCGAATCCTTACTGACCATGGCTTCCTATGATTTGTTTAGAGCTTACGTGTAAAGAAAGTGTGCGTGTGTGCGTGTAGACCGTTACCAGGAGAAAAAGTATTTATAATAAAATATGTGTGCTCTCAACTGTTCGTTATTTATTGCCGTATCCTGACGAAGTCCACGATTTATCGTTGTTTAGAATTGAGGTACGACTGGAATCGGATACGTCCGAAGGCTCTACGGTATTCGAATTGAATTATTCCATACAGTGTCATCGCGAAGTATTATTTAATTATTTATGGTTAAAATACGTGAATTACATGTTGAGATCCCTCTAACAGAGAATCGGGTACGTTCCAAAGAAAACTGTAGTTCGATTAAAGCAATTTAAATTATACTCTGATCCATAATTGTAATTTTTATTCATGTTACTCGATACCATTCGTGCAATGTTATTCGTGATTGTAAGTGAAATAGAATTACAATGAGTAGTTGTAATGCGAATTAAGAAATATTAATTAGTCGGGGATGATTATTAGCGATGCTTAGAATTTCAGATCAATTACAACAATTACTACATAATCAATTAGCAATGCTACGACAACGTAATTGAAATGCTACGTAGGTGAACTACAATGTAATCAAATCAATTCTGCTTTAAGGTATGCTATCGTGATACTGCTTGCACACTTCTCTGATAATGCAATCGATGATATAACACACACTCCAAGTGATATAGAATGATCTCTGTTGTCTGATCAAAGGGTACCATTCGGCGATACAATGCGCGTCCTTAATTACACTTTGATGTTCGATCAGCTCTTCAACTGATCATTAAAATGAATGTACTGGGAATGATGGCAGCAATGATCCACTCTGTACAAATTAATATTTACAGACGTAATTTCAGACTGCTTTTTTCAGTTTGAATCAGTATCTGACAAAGTTAAAACGACAACCATAATCCTTTGTATATTTACATCTCTGTGGTAATGATTTTTCTATTCCGTAGAAAGCACTATATTAGCCATTTTTAAAAGGGGCACATTAATCCCTGAAGTATTAATATAAAACAATATAAAATGTACGTAAACTCAATATTTCTATATTAAAATGAATGAATTTATGAAAAGTCCACTAAACACATAATCGTTGCTCATTTCATTTGTATAAACATTTAAGGTTACTAATAATAATTATTAGTTATTTAATTTAATTAATTTTTTAATTAATTTAGTTAATTTCAGAAGGTGTAGCTTGATACATAGTACCACTACTTTCATGACAATCGTTTTCACGCAACGTTAATATAGAATTTAGAGAAGAGATGGCACTAAACAGGACACAAAGAGTGTCCAAATTTCGTCGAAACAGCTTCAGACCTACACTCGAGGTGTAGAACCCGATTCGAGCACAATGTGAAAGAACATGAAACCACGCACGTGGCCAAGAAAAATAACGATTCGAAGCATTCCGAATCCTAATCTGCAGTCGGTCCACGTACAATGTAGAATCGAGGAGAAAAATGCAGGAAGGACGCAAGAAACTAAAGAGAAGCAGGAAGATATAAGAAATAGATGTAAGGGGCACGCGTAGCCGGAGGCGCTGCAGCCAGGACGCTCGGCGGTGCATGAATGCTCGCGCACACGCACAGGTGTGCGAGGTACCGGTGTTGGTTAACCCTGGAGGGTCACTCGCAGAATCGTGAACGGTAGAAAAAATGCGGGGAGAAGCCCTGGGGGGGCCTGCTATCGTCGGCTATCCGAGCCTCGTGGTAAGAAACCGGAGAGACAGTGACGCATTCATCGATGCGAATTAATGTTATAAACTGTTGGCGTGCGAATGAATAACATCGTCGTGGAAGAGTGGGCCCCCGCGTGTCGTTAGAACGAATCTCCGGTCCGCATCAACCGTGACCGAACCAGGGAATAAAGAAGCAACGAGTGGAGACACCTTGCCCCGGGCGATACATGCCGAACATGTGACACTAAATATAGAGACACGCCAACGCTCGAGACGCGACACCCGGATCGCCGAAACCTGACTAAATAAACGAATCCGGGCCTCTTAACACAATCGGGACCCTCGACAAAAAGATGACAAACAATCCGCCGCGAACCTGATCGAGGAACCTAACCGTTCTATTCACGCGCTAGCAGGGGATTCGGATTTCTGACGCCCACGATTCCTGCTGCTGTCGCCTGACCTGCCCGTGGTTTCCAGAAGTGGGAACTAGATAAACCATACTACACTTTAACCGCTTGCACTATAACATAGAGTCACACTCGTGTCACTAACGGTTTTCAAACGAAAGTAACATCGTATTTTGTTGTTGCCAATGTTCAGCCATCAGAGATAATCAATACACAGGTACAAAATAGATATCAATTTTCTTTTTCTTCTAGAAAGTTGAAATGTTGAATCCACAACAATTACAATTACACAAGATCAATTACTCAAGCCAATTATGACCAAACAGAACCCAGCAATTATTCGACAGAAGAGTTAAATCTAAGTCAAACTGTACCGTCTCACACGCCTGAGACACTCAGAGTGCTACACAGTCAAATCAGTATAAAGAAGGTAACCAATGATCCTCCATTACTTAGACCCAAAAGAATCAACGTGGGGAGTGTCAACTACACTTCATTTCCTCAATCGCACTAGATCCCAGTTTCAATAACTTCGAACCGAATTTAGAAAAATCCTGACAGTCCGGCAAACGGACGAATCGACAGGGTCGCAGTGCCGAGGAACGATCAAGAAGAAGAGAAGGAAAAAAAGTAACACGGCGTCGCTGCGATGACGAAGAAAGGAAGAAGAGAAGGAGGAGAAGAAGAAGGAGGATGATGAAGAAGAGGCACACCTTGCCGGGGGCGATGCAGGCAGATGCCAGTGCGCTGGTACGTGTACTTACATATACACACGTAAGAGCCGTTTCGGTTAGCCCGGGGGCGGAGGCGCGGAATCATGCAGCGTAGAAGAAGAAGGCGGCCGCCCCCCTCGCCCCCTACCTCAGTTGTTCCCCTGGCCCCGACCGCCCCTCGGAGCCCGTCGTTGTGCAGAGGTTGGCCCCGGGGGCAGACGCGGAGGTGTACCCCACCACGAAGCGAGGCAGAGCAACGGTCGTTCTGCTGCGGGCACGGAAACGAGAGGAGATAGCGGCGAGCTTCGTGAGCGTCCTCTGCACCCCCGCAGCCCCCCGGCTCCCTTCAGGGAAAGGAAGAAGGGCGAGGGCACGGGGGAGCGGATCCACCGTGTGCCCTAAGGACATCCAGCGAGACAATACGCTCCGTGTGCCCTCCGGCGACTTCGCGACGGACCCTGCTCCTCTTCTGGCTCTTCTTCTGCTCTCGCCTTTCCATGCTCTTTACTCCCCGTTCCCCGTCGCCCGTTCTAACCCCCTTCTACACTACCCTCTCGGTACTCTCGTTCTCGCGTACTGTCTTCGTCGTCTTTCTTCGCGGTGAAGCTCCCTCGAGAAGAGGGCCGATGTTTGTTTTGGGAAACGCGCGTTTCTACTACGATCTATACACTTCTGCCACCGAACTGATAATTTCTTAATTCTGGTGTCATAGAAAATAGATGGATGGTCCAAACTAACAATGATTGGAAGGTGACACACTTGGACAGTAAAGGGGATGCTCAAGAATAGTCCAATGTAGTTTTTGAAATTCTTCTTGATGCGTTTGAAGCATCTACTAGAAAACGGTTGTTGGTAAATAAACATTTGTATCCTTCACAACATTCCGCTTCCACCCCTTGTTGGCATACTGTATACAATAATCAAAAACTTGGTAACACATTACGCAATGGGAGCCGCTATAATTCGCTCATGGTCCCTCCATCACTCTTAGGTTGTGATCATGTCGAATGTCCGATTTTGGTTTAACAGTATCTTAAATTATACTGCTTATTGTAGACTTCCTTTGTCAGGAACGCCTTCACTGGTATTGTTCGAGCGTCTAACCTCATACATTGCTTTCCAGAAGTGTTAACACCGCAACAGCAGTGGACATAGAAAATTTCAATTCATTATAATCTCTTAGAAAGAAATCATGGCAAAAAATGCGCAAATGGTTGTTAATTTGATTGAAGATATTTATTACAACTGTCGTGGTCACTTTGAATGAATCCTAAAATCGGACAGTTCATATATTACAACCTAATATATCACAACCTGTAAACAAATTATTTGTTAACAAACACCTATAAAAGCCCGTGGTAGATATCACACCTGCCTACGAGGCGGTTAGAAGGATCAAGCGGAAGGACTCGGCGTCGGTGCACACACGACGTTGAAGGGGTGGGTTCGTCATTTTACAGGAGGTTGTGACAAGGATTCCGATTACGAGCGTGGAAAGTTTGTCCTTGTTTCACCGGGGGTAGGTGTGGGAGGGCAGGGGTGGTAGGAGCAAGGGGTTGGAGGTCTCTCCGTCTTTCGATGTAATAAAGTGCACTATGGCTCGCCGGTTGCCTCCTCCTCTTCGTTGCGCCGCTCTATATTTGCGTTCCCTTCTTTTCCGTGGTCCTCGCCCTTTCTCGCTCTCCACCTTTTCGTCCGCCTTGTATGCTTGCTTGGAGGGAGTAACGATGCCCTGGGGCTGGCCTCCGCGCCGAGCCGGGCCGAACCGAGCTGAGCAGAGCAGAGCGTAGAGGAGCAGAACGGAGCACCGTGGCTCCGCGGTAACGATAGGCAACGAAATGAAATATTAATGAAGTACCTGAACGCGCGACCATTTTTCGCGGGCGTCTCACCACCGACGCCCCGGGTGTCGAAGAATAAGTCGCCAGTACGGAAGCTGAAGAGAGAGAGAAGGCGGGTGGGTGGCCGAGGGAGGGCGAGCATCAGCGAAGAAATAGAAAACCGAGGGAAAAACAGAGTACGGGGTGAAACCACCGGCGCGGCGGAAGCGTGTTCCAGTCTGATAAAAAATAATTGATGACGGCGGTCGGGACCTTTGTTTGTAGTTCGCGCGGTATAAGGAGAGATTAAATTTGTCGATCGCTCAGAAGAACGTGCCTCGATAGCCGAGGAAAATTAGCGAACGCTCCGACGACATCTGACGTTGATTGAACAACGTCCTCGTCGAGCAAGGAAAAAACGATCGTACGGGAACGGTTGTTCTTCAACGGTTTCTTCGGCGGCCGCAATTACCCGGGGCTGACGTGGAAGTCGCTATGGAATCGTCAAGGCAAACGTGCATCGCTCGTGAAAGGGTTAATCGGTCGCGATATATCATTCGCGCGCCTAGCGCAACGCGACGCGACGTCAATCACCGGGATCACGTCGATCGCGCGTTTTTGCTCGCGTGCCGGTTGGATCGTAATTAACGAGATCGGTGGTCGCGAGATCCGATCGAAACGCTTCACCTTGACGGCCGTCGCTCTTAAAATGTCACTGGCGCCACGTGTCGCTCGCGCTATCTCTGACACTTGGTCCCTCCCTCGATCCCACGACAATAAGGAGAGGGAAAGAGAACTTTACGCCGCCAGAGCGGGAGAAAGAACCTGGAATTCATCATTTCCATCTTCTTTTTTTATTCAGGTCACATCCAACTGTTTAGGTTATTAGTGGAATGCGGATAAAAATTTTCTGCATGAATTCGAAGAAAATGAAGTTCTTTTTTTCTTCGTTAATTTTAATAGGTAGATCTTAATCTACTGACAGTCTTAAATTTGTTTAATCAGTCTACTATTTGAAATTTAGTTCACTCGATTCTGTTGTCGATGCTTAAAATCCGCAGTCGTTATCTGCAGCCGTTATTAATAGGATCTTTATGCATTTATGACTTATATGACAATTTTTATAGAAGTCTAGAACATAAAATTCGGTAAATTTTGTATCGAATATAATGTGTATAATTTTTGTTTGTTAACTTCCCGATTTTATAGGGAAGTTATTGTAATTTAGTTATTCCACTTTTTTAAAATTTGTCTATAAAAATTGAAACGTTGCAAAAACAACCGCATTCTAATAATTAGTGACCACCGTTAATCCACAGACTGTGCATCTTTCTATTAGATTAAGTAAAGGGGAAGCATTTATCTAAAATTGAAACTCGACTTTGTTTTTGAGAATTTGTTGAATATGTAAGAGTTTTATCGTCCACAGAGATTAAATTTCATAGATGTTTTAATTTTGACACTCAGTGAGTTTGTTACTCTGGGTACTTTCATGAAAATGATCCTTTTATCAGACTCAATAAGGAGGTAGCATGTTTTAAAATCTAGGTTGTTTCGATTCACACTTCAAGTCTACCTTTGTGACTATTTTTCGGCCTTCGACATTCCCTCCCTGAACAACCAAAAATAAGGATAGAGAGAAATAAATTTTCACCGCTATAAGAGAGGAAAGAAAAAAGAAAAAGAGAGAGAGAGTGGAGCCTGGAGTGCTCCCGAAAACAGGATACAACAAGGATAAGCCCGGACCGGGGCTAATTTGCCGAAGCCACGGTTTCGTGAACAATGTATGAAAATAACCCATTGCACACTTTTACCACGGCAGTTCATGTCAGCGTGGTTGCATTGCGATGAATGCGAGGTACCTCGGGCAATTCCCTAATTGCAGTGAGAGGCAAACGAAGCGGGGGAGGGACAGGGTGGGAGGGAGGTAGAGAGAGAGAAGAGATGGTCAGAGAAGCGGAGATGCTGCGAGAGAAACGAGAGAGAGAGAGAAGAGGATGAAGGAGAGACTGCACGCTCTTCTCAGCAACGCTCCAAGCGTTACAGAACGCTCTTTCTTCGTTCCTCTTCGATCCGCGAAGCGTTGCGCGTCTTTCTCGCTCTATCTCCGCTTTCCGCGACGTGTGCAAGCGCTTCGAAGCGCTCGAACGCCCCCGCGAGCCAACACGGGCCAGCGCCTCCTTCGTGTATCACCGTCTCCCTCGATCTTCACGATCTTCACGAGTCGCCCCGGGACCCGACTGCCTATAAGCAGACTTCACGGACGGAAGAAAAGGGAACGGGATGGTTTGCCAACGTTTCCTCGACTCCCTCGGACCGCCGAGGCCCTTTCTTGCCGCCTCCTACTCCTTTTCTTCTTCTTCCTCTTCCTCTTTAAACCGCGAACACGCTCTCTCCCGCCCTCCCACGATTCGCGAAATTCTCTTGATCGCGATAAAAAGACGCGGGACAGGCGCGAAATGGATGTTTAAGTCACTCTGCCGCGACGGGCGAACCCCGAAATGGGACGCCTCGTCTCTTCTTCTTCGAGAATTTTTCTTGGATTCCCGGAGACACCGGTTCTTGGGATCGCTTTTCTTGCTGTGAGATGCGGCGTGGGATACGACGAGTGCCTATTGGATTCGCGTTACGAGGATTCCCTTCTTAAACCTTGGTGTATAGACCTTTTTTAGTATTATGAAGATGATGGTCACCGGTGACCAATGCTATACAGACTTGCTGAAGTTGTAATATTAGAAGCAGTATTAATTTATTCGTTTCTCTTCATACTATACTGTATATTGTATTAATAGCTCTGATACTTTATACACGCAAATGGACGAGACTAGTGTGGAACGTAGTTGAATAACAAATATCTCTATTGTTGAATAACAAATATTTTTAAATGCTATCGTGACGTCTCTAAAAAAGTTGCACAGTATGCTTATCACTAGACTGAAGGTTGTATTTGTGCTAAAAATGAGTGGATGAAACATGATTTGAGAGCATCGATATAGTATCACCAAATTATTAAAAGAAGAAATAATGTCCTAGCACCGTGTAATTGATGCAGCAAAATTTTTATGGAGGACGTGTTCAGCAAGCACCACAAAGCACCGTCTCCATCGTTAATTTAGTCATCCACAAGCATCGTATCCGTGTTTAACTCGTCAATAAACTCGCGCTTGCATTTTACGGAGCCGTACACATGTTGTGTGTGAGAGAGAGAGAGAGGAAGAGCCGTGTGTGCAGAAACCGCCACGAGTCCGAAAGACGGGCTCGCGAGCAGAAAGTGATAAAAAGACGCTAACATTATGGGACGAGGAGAATTTCGGCAGAGCAACAATCGATCTGTGGTCGGCGAAAATTACGGTGTAATAACGTCCGGTTTATTTTATCGTCACCGACGGCTATATTTCAATCCGTCTGGCGAGTTTAACGAGGAGGCTTTACCGCAATTAATCTCGCGCACTCGTCTAATAATTCTCCCATAACCACTCCATTAACCGGCACCGGCGGGCCACACCGAGCTTTTAAACGGTGCCGCCTTCGCGTTCGCGTTCGCGCACACGCCCAGCACACTTTCTGAGATTTACATGCGATCGTCAAAACCTTCGCTGGAGAACGTTTTCCGCGAGCTCCACGCTAATCGAATCAGCAATAACATCCCTTATTCCACGGAGCATCGACGCCAGTCAATCATATTCTCTTCGTCATTTTCTCTTTATCCAAACTTCAAAAATGAAGGATTTTAATAATTTATTTATGTCAATTCTCATTGACGTACAGAAGACAACTGATAGTTTTCAATATATCAAACGAAAGACAGCAGACATTCTCACGCACATTCACACACTCACACTCAGAAATGCCGCTGTTTCGATTCTCGATTTATCGATATTCCTACATACACGTCGCCTTATTAAGGAATTTTTTATTTGCACATTTCATTCCGATACCTCATCTACTGAAGCACTAATTAGAAATGCTGTAGTATATTCTCGTTCACACGTAGCTCGCAAAATATAAGAAAGTAATTCTCTACAAAATTCCTTCTACGAACGAAATCATCATGGAAATGTAGATCTATTTAATTCCGGTTTCTCCAGGTTCGTTTACAACAAACATAAATTAGCACGAACATCACCGATCTAATTATAATCGCGACGAATCTACGACCATCTCTGAAAGTCGTTATCTGAAGTGCATTTGCATAAACATCAGCAATCAAGTACTTTCGACCCGGGCGAACACTGTAACGAATTGACGATTCCATAGTAAACGATAAACATCCGGTCCCGTTCGATGACGTCAACTCACTCGTGCGATCGGGTCGCGATACCAATTAAATCAGCAAGATTGTTGCCGAGAAGGTTCACTCTTTATGCAGAAGACAAGCAACGGAGTGTGGTAATTGCTCGGCGGAATGAGCGTAATTACCAGTCGTTCAGAGAGAAGCGACTGGAAAAACGAAGGGGGGTTGCCGGGTGGTAACGTGACCCGACGTGTAACAGGAAAACGTTTTATCGAAACCCTAGAAACTAGAAACAGCAAGAAGAAACATACATCCAACCCTTTTCTTACACAGTTCATTTCTACATGATTTAAAAATAAATTAGTCGAAATATATATCAAACAGTGCAATGGTGTCAATGCAAAAATGCTGATCATTTCTGACCTTGTGTGTTATACCAATTTCATATCCATAAGATTTTTAAAATCGTAGGAAATGGAAATATTCTAGGTTGGAAGAAGTGTTTAATTTTTAAATTAGAATAACTCCGAGTATAAAGTACTAGATCATTTATGTTCGTCTCTAAAAACATGAAAATATTGTTTTCAATAAAAGTATTGAAGCTAAATACAAAATTCCTTAAAATGAGAAAATTATGAAGGAATGAAGGAAACAATGAGAAAGGAATTAAGAAGAACAGTAAGAAATCTGTATGGTGCACCGACCAGAGCCACCGACGGTACGTTAGCCGAGAGAAGTGTTCCATTTTATATTTTATTGCAGATTCATCCCGCTCGTCAGAGTTCTTTTCAGGCAGCAGAGCGCATCGTGATAATTTTGCCCCGTTTGATTCCGGTTTCATGAAAAACTGCCCGTACGGATAATACAATGATGCGCATTCCGTGCTCATGAGTGGCTTCGAGCGAACCGCGGGAATAAATTGAAAACAAAAGGGTACACATTCTCCTCTGTGCGGATCTGTGTAGATCTCTTTCTATCGCTCCCGGGTGTGAAATCGTTAGCCATTGCGTGAAATGAATTTGAGAATTGTGCTGCTGACAAAATATGGATGGATTTAATACATTAAGATTAGCGTGCTGTTGATAAAAGAGTACTTAGAATGATGCGCACACTGTAGTCCGTTCCGAAGCTAACAGTATTTTCAATATTTTTAATTTCAGTGGTTATTCGTATTCGTTTCGCACAAATCAATATGACTGTGGACGTGTAAATATTTTTTTTTGGTATTAATGTGCTGTAGTGGAAGAAACATGAAGCTTGTTGTAAAGGTGACTATCAATAATACTTACACAAAATTATATTTTAGAGCAGATTAATCTAGTACTGATTGAAAAAAATTGTGGTTAAATTAAATTGTTACCGAGTATTATACAACCCCTATATACTATAATAATGGAATTGAAAATAGAAAATTAAAGAAAATGCTCAATGTATATTTGACTGACCCTCGTATTTACTTTGTTGGTGGGTCAATTTTGACCCAAAGAGATAAGTTACATATTTAAATCTGAATCATTTAAAAACAAGTCTAAATTAATATCTTTTATATTGAGCCAGTTAAGAGGTTTAATTAAATACGCTATGAACATTAAATATACTTGAATATTCCATTTCTAACAATTCTTAGTTTTCTAATTCTAATCTTGCTTTTCGACGCTGATTTTTGCGATCTGTTGTAAAAGAATGCAGACTCTGAAACGTCCCTACGATAGTTTTCGTCGAAACACCACAGTGTAATGCCGACATTATGTAGATGTCGAGCATAGGATCTCCGCTGCAGCAATTACGTTTTCACGATCTCGATCATGAAAGAAAGTAATGGTCCACGGAAGTACGTAGCGGAAGACCGAGCGTGGAAGTCTGGAATGTAGAGGAGAAAGAAAGAGCGTTGCTCCTCGACTTTCGAACGGTCTGACCTCGAGGGAACTTTCTGCCTTTCTCCGGTAACTTTAACCCTTAAGCCAGCTGGAACAACGGGATCAGAGAGAATCGTGTGATACCGCGCTGCGCGTCACGGCGTCGCTCATGCCGGCAGATTATTGGAAATTCGATCGAGCCGGCAGCCGTCACTTAATATGCGGCCGATATCAAACGGTAGTTATTGAAATTCATGGGGTCATTAGCCCCGGTCCTTGCATGCGAATAACAATATACCGCGACGCGGTTCCGCGCGAACGATTATATTTATATTCATTTTATAATGGCCGGTAAATCGTTAATGCGACGCGCGAATAAAAAAAACATCGTAAACACGAGGATTATACGCGGGCACGCCCGAACCCTCGCTATAATAATATAATTATACGGTCCTTTCGTTGGCGAACCCTGTGCGCAAGCTCCGCCATCCGAATTTCGTATATCGAATTCGATGGATCGTGACGACTCTTCGCGGAAACGGGAGCGATCGATTTCTCCCCGAAAAGAGAGAGAGGCGAATAAAAAGAGAGAGAAAGGAGAGCTCCGGCTCCCATGGCTGACCGTCGGAACGATGAAGATTTTTTGATAGACTCCCGCTGATCGTCAGCGAGGCATGCGCCTAGATTATTCGCTTTTGTCTCGGAACACGCGCCTCACGAGCTCCCGTAACTCGAGAATCGAGCACGATTATTCTCTTCTACCATAATGGCATAATCATGATCGGCTTGACAGGTCATTATCATTCCCTTCTCATGGCGTGTCTCGAATCTTTGCATATAGATTCCACGCTCGCGACGGCGCCTTCCTTCGACAGTTGAGCAATCCTCTCGGTGCACCATAACTCTTGCTTGCTTGCGTTCACGGAAAGGCCATCTGGAACACTGTAAAACCTCTCGAAAGGTCCACCGATTGTCCTCGTTTCCAAACTATCGGACTAACCAATTTCCATTGAAATTAAGGGGATATTCGGAGCATCCAATTTTGGACAACTTTTAAGATAAAAAATATGGCTGCCTTGATGTGTTTCAAAATTTTATGTAGACATTTGGCTATAATCTCAAGTATTGTAATCATGCATTAAATTAAATTATAATAAAGATAATTCTATAAAGATTACACTGTGTTACAAACATCCATACAAGATAACCTAACTATTGTTCATCTCATAAATTGTCTACAATAGGTTTGATTGGGAATACACCCTTAAGGTAGCAATTACTTGTACACTGTTTGCACCGTTGTTTTACTGGGGCTCAATTCATGAATGTATGAAGTTTTTATTTAAATTTTTTAATATTCATACGTGTTTCGAAAAGGCAATATTTTGATCAGTGTGCGGTTGAATATTTTTTCTGCTCATTGCATTTATAACGTGAATCGTTGTGGTTATTTTGTGATATTGAAAGAATAATTCAAATATAGTAAAATTTTAATAAAAATTATTGAATAAATAGTAAAATTTTCAATTTATAATATATTTTTGAGCGAAGACAAGCTACTTTGCAATGTTACTGAAATCCTGATACAAAGGTAAGAAGAAAATTATTTCTGAACATCCTAAAAGCGATTATACGTATTTTTAACCGTCAGTATCAATTACAGGAGTTATTGAAGTCCCTTATCGTCCTTCTATCTCTGTTATGCTACTGCCACTGCACCACCGCTCTATTAACAAGGATGCTCAGGAGTCTACGGCGAGGGAGGTGGCCCAGTCGTAGACAGATCTGTCATAAACCGGTTGCAACGCTCGAACTTTAACAATCTGTATGCTACGTGTCCACTTAGTATTCTGTGAATTTTGCTCTGGTAGCAAAAATGTTAACAGACAAATAACGCATGTCTCGCCAGCAGAAGAGCATATCAGAAGAAATAAAGAAACGTTCTACTGTTCTCTATATATTTTTCACTTCTAAAAATCATTGAGAGAAGTCAAAAATATGGATTTAATCAAATATTTAATTAAAATAATATGTTCAGTGCGAATAGACCAACCACTCGTATGATCATTACAATGTATAATTAATAAAGTAAAAGAATATTCAGAAAAATATAATATATAATATATATATATGATATATATATATATATATATATATATAATATATGTAATATATAATATAAAAATATAAAAATAACAATTTTTTTAGATTTCTATAACATTTGAAACCGTCATTGATAATAGAGATATGATTTGATGAGAAATAATGACACAACGAAGACAGTATTAAAGAAATAGATCTGATGGTGGGTCGAAATAGACTCGAGAAACATAGCAGAATTAAAGTTACCATACTATATGTCCACGTACTATAGAAGAGCTACTTCTTATTATACAAAATGGGTCAGCTGATATTATCGCCTTGATTTACGTGCATATTATTATCTTTAACGTAAAATGGTGGAAAGTTACGAGGTTCCGAGGGATGCATAAAATGGATCAAAGTTTTTCCTTGGCGGAGAGACTTTTTTTTTAAATTCTCCTTAGAAAATAACAAAGTTATTATAAATTTCCACATAGATAACTCTAAATTAATTAAAATTTGAGACGTGCAAATATGTGAAACTACAAAGTCCAACAATATTATTAAACACCGTAGAAAATGCTAATTATTGACATAAAGATTATGTTTGCACGAAGTTTAAAAATTGGAAATTATTCGGTCATAATTCGGTACTCCCTTAATTTCATGTAATAATGCAACCAATTAATTTCGCTTTGTTTGCTATGTACCTAAAAGATGCCTATTTCCCTAAAATAATCAAAGCTTGTGCCCCCTCCCAGAAAAATGTCTTCCATGACCTTAAAGTATGCAATCAGGACGACGATATCCCACCCTGGGCGTTTTTAATACTCTCGTGTCATAACCATCGGAGGTCTCCGATCGATGCAGCAAGGTAGGCCGCGATTTTCCTCGCGAGCGAGCGATCCGGCCGCTGTGTTTCGTGAAGAAGGCAGAAGGACCCCGAAGGCGCTTAATAAACGTTATTGGCGGGGCCCGTTCACGCTAGGTGGGAGTTAAGGCCCAGAGCACATCCCACGGCCATCTATGGGAGCCGCCTGCCTTTCTCAGGGAGCGTTCTCTTGGCTTACGTAAGCAGTGGAGAAGAGCGAAAGAAGGACGAAGGGATCCTCGCCAGGCGGAAGGAGGACAATCGGCCTAGAAGAAAGAGGAAGAAAGCGCGGGAGGGGGGAGGGACCAAAGAGAGAAAAAGCCGGGGAGATCGCAGACGAAGAGAAGGTGCCCGGGGGCTGTCTGGAATCTTCTCAAAATGATTCACAGCCTCCGGTAATTTACATTCGCTTGCGTGGGTGATCGTCGGGCCGAGGGGGGTCGAGGGGGTGGCTAACGGTGGAGGTAGAAGGTGGTGGTGGTGGTGGTGGTGGTGGCGGGCGATGCTGGTGGAGGTGGAGGGCCGCCGGCCATACTCTTCTCTTTGCCGACTGCCATCGAAAAGGTTAAACATACACCCACAAGAGGTCACGTAACCAGCGAAGAGAAAGACCGTTCGTTCGAGTTACCTCCCTTCCTTTCCCGCCGACGATGACGACGGTGGCATACATGCGCGTACACCGGTGCATGTGCAGCTCGCCGCGTTACATACGATACCAGGAGACAAGGAGAGGAAGGGTAGCTGCATCCTGTGATCCCGAGACCCCGGCTCCTCGAACCGTGGAAATTATTCTCCCGTATAATTCCTCGTTTTCGCCCTTTTTTACCATTCCCGACGCGATTGATGCGGCGAACTGTTCGAGGGGGGCTGGGGATCCTGCGGTCCTCTTTGCTGATTCCCGGAGTCGAAGACACTCGAGCATCCGCGAAAACATACTAATGAAACGAATTCTATTGGATCGGAGCAGCGATAATTGTGGATTTCGTTCTCGAATTTTAAAATCACAATTCGATTTTTAATAAATATAGGGGATTATTAAGCGACATTAAATTCATTTATGTTTAATATTCTGGAACTTTCAATCGGATACGCATGAAAATTAATTAATGTGAAATGCAAATTGGATATGGTTGCTTAATCGAGCAATGTTGCTGCACAAATATTATTTCCCTTGCTTGTTCGTTCGATTATCGGCCTTCATCTACTATTACAAAAAGATATTTTTTAAAAACTGTAAGGACCAACGATGTTCGCGCGTCCACCAAAAAAGGCATATGAAATTGACTGGAATTAAGGGGAAAATGTATCAGTCACATGACATTGTGACATGCACGACAGAGACGAAACGCGTCACGTGATCGGGCCACGAAGCATGGGGGAATAGCGTCGTAGTAGGGGAAGGTAGTGTAGGGAGACAAGTCTTGGCGAATCTGCCGGATATCCCCACTTCGTTTTACATCTCTCGTTGTCGGAACGTGCGTCTTCTTTTCGTGGACGCATGACACTGTAGCTTTCGTTTTTTACGGAGCAGCAACAATAATTCGTTAGCTAAACGAGTGCGCATTCTGCGAACAGTATTGTGCTCGCTTCCGCGCGACTTTCACGCGACATATATCGCTGTCCATTTAATTACATCTCATGACTCCGCTGCAACATTAAACTCTCTTTTTCAGTCGGGGGAAGAGCCAGGGTTCAGAGATCGAGCAACTTCATCGGAGAATAATGATGATCATTACGCGGCATTCAGAGAGGAAACGCTGTGACACTCGGCAATTTGCAATTAGCGGCGAGAATAGAAGCGGTAATGTACACTGGCAGGTTAACAAACGTATCTCCTTAGCGAGAACAAAGAGTTTCACCTACGAGAGATCATCAATTACACTTTTTACCGGTGACTTTACCCGGACAAGACGCGTAATCAGCGTAACTACCAAACGAATACGCCGGGACTCCTCGCGTTCCATTACGGCCGAGTGAATGTCGAATAAAGTATCGGTTTCAGTGGAACACCGTCTCGGCGCTTTACAGTCTTGTACCTCTCGGTCCATTTGGTAATTAACCCACCGGCTCGTGGTCGATTTTCCCGCATATCGTTTACATATCAATGGAAAAAGCCGCGCACGTGCGCTCTCGAAAGACGCCGCCTCGAGACAGCTTCGTGTACTCGACACGCGATCGAGGACCTGAAAGTCTGCAGAACTGTTTTCGTTTCTTTGAGCAAATTTTAATACTCTTTCAGTGTACAATGAAACGGGGGTAAACGCGGATTTCATATTACTCTGTTCTACATCGAGAATCTAATTTTGCATTTGGGATGACCGTGTCACAGACAATTCTTAAATTCGTATGATTAACTCTTTGCACTCGAAGCTATTTCAACTCGAAATTCAAATATTTCTTTCGATTTAGAATATTTCCGTTCTCTATGATTTTTAAGATTTTATGTATATAAAATTGGTAGAAATACCTCGTGCAATACCTGAATGTTTAGTAATTGATTAGATACCGACATATTTAATAATCTAAACCATGTTTTGAATACTGGTACAGCAATTTTTAGTGGCGCCTCAGAGTCGCCATTCGAGTGCTAAGGGTTAAGATAATCGTATCGTTAAGTGCAAGTTCTTGGAAGATATGTCGACTGCAACCTATACCATGTCTACAACTATACAACACTGGGTGACCAAATTATTACCACTTACATGAATTAACGTGTTCACATCAAAACAATCAATTTTCAAATACAGCCCTACCTATACATTTTTCATGAAATACCGAGGAATATAAATTGAAAATTTTTAAACACAGCCTTAGCTACATATGTATTTTCATTCTTTTATGAAATACTGAAGAGCAGAAATTGCAAACGTACTTCATTCATAACGAAATTAAATATATTTTTAACACTGTAGCGCTAATGATTTGGTGTCAGCTTGATTAGATGAAAAGACAGCAACCCGATGCATGAAAAAGGTAAACCGACACCCTCAACTGGCCAAGTCACCATCCGCGAACGCGTTGATTGCTCGCGGATCACTCCAGCTCCGATTCGTACGATAAAGCTTCGGCCACGAGAGAGGACACCGAAAAGAGAGAAAGGAAGAAAGATGCATAAGATGGAAAAGGTAAAGATAGTAGGAAGGAAAGAGACAGAAGTGGGCAAGCGAGGTTCTCGCCTTGGGCACGACACGACCCGTTTCAAAGACACGTAGGGCCAAACCAGAGGGCAAAGGGGAGGAGGGAGAAAGTCTTCTCCCTAAAATATGTGGACCCACGGGCAACACTTGGACTCTCCTCGTTACATCCTGCTGGACGCCCCGGGCGTATACCGGGTCCGCCATGCCGGCAGTCTGTATATCGTATGATACAAAAACATCACATTATTTTCGTCTTCGTTCAGCGTTCGAACCTGGCCACTGTCCTCCTCTCTTTTCTTGCTGTTCGCCGCGGACCAAGCGAGAAAGCCTCGGGGCATGTGACCACCATTATGCCTTCCTACCTTCCTACTCTTTCTCAGTGTCCTCTTCTCTCCTCGTTCCTTTCTTCCTTCCTTCCTTCCTTCCTTCATTCGACGTCGTTCCTCTTCACCGTGTTCTCGTTCTTCCAATACGCGAAGAACATCCCACACCGTTGGGTTACGCGTTCGTTAAACGATTCGAGATGCCGGTCGCGGACTCGCCGATTAATTATGCCCGCGACACGAGACGATTCTAAAAGGACTCGCAGCCAGATTGAGGTCTCTAGAAACCGTTTGCACAAGCGCCGGATCGCGTGTATGTGCAGAAGCCGCTGTCCAGCGACCTTCGACGACTGTCCCCGGCCGTTCAGCAGTCTTCTCTCTTTTCTTCCTTTTCGCGAAACCGTCGCTACCATCAAATTGTAAATCGATTCGACGAAGCTTTCGACTACGTGCTTCACGATACATCGGTCCTTGGGAACACGAAGAATCCGAAGCTTTGCGATTGCAAACTTCTTGTACAAAATACGAGTCAATTAAAAAATTGTTTTCTTTTATCTGTAAATGTAGTACTTAATGCAATTTCGATCAGTAAATAGCTAGTAATAATAAGCAAATACATATAGTGGCACTCGTATAGCCCAAGTCATTTCTGTAACACTGTAAAAAATTTGTTGAATTTATTTTTGAAACTGTAAATGTTGTACACGTCAATGGCAGTAGTATAGTATTTTTGTGTAATTTCATTTTGTAGTTAATATTATAGTAACCCGGGTCATGTCTGTAAAAAATTACTATGAGTAACACAATTTTTTGAATTTTTATTTCAAACTTCAAAATTTTTGGTGTAATTTTGTTTAAATATACTTTTCGTGGAAATATATCGAATTCGATTTTATGATCTGTACAATTTAAGTAAATAAATTTGCAAGTTTGTAAAACAATGTTATTTTCTTGGTTTTTTTTTTAATCAGTTGTTTTGTAGTTTTTGAGTGAGCGATCATTGCGTTAAAATAATCCTGCCATTTCAAGTGCTGCTAACAGCCCGATTATATTTATACAAATTAGTAATTTCCGACATTGATTTATGAAGATACAGCTTGCGTTTTGCATTTCCAGTATAAAGTCAATTAAAGCTAACATCTCCATGAACTTTGACCATTAATCATGTATCAAACACGAATTTCACAGACACGCAAACTTCCGACGATAGATGATCCATCTAAATGGCTTTCTACATTTTCCAAAGGTTTGACTTTCAAGTACTAGATCTATTAGGTGGAACACAGTTTTCAAGAAGTTATACGCGCGAACAATCTATCGAAATGAGATACAGAATTCCGAAGTGTCCAATAAATTCTTCTCGGATTTTCTCGATTCCATTAAACTGTCGACGAATGCTATTCGTCTGTGTCCATTAGAAAGATAACGCGAGGAGAGTGAAAGCACGCTGCACTTACTCGGACCACAAGTGTCTTCCTTTTTTCAATTTGCAATGAAATTTATTGTGAAGCGAAGCCATCGATCAATCATTATCGAAATGTAAAGATTCTATGTATTTTCTGCAAAGATTATTAATCACTGTGGATTTTATGCATTTATGAGAAAATTATTATATGACATACATAGAAGTGGACATTAGATGAATTTAAGACCACTTTGAACATGTTATAATAATTGAGAGAGTAATTTAATTTTTATTTAACTGCAATTTCTTGTAATCGACATAGGAATTTTCTAATTTGCATAAAAAGTATTACCATTGAAAATAAAAATTTATGGCAAAATAATTAGTTAAAATATAAAATAGTAAAAATACTAAACCAACTAAATCAACACTCATTTCAGTCTATTACAATTATTTAAAAAAAGAGTCCATTCCTATCTGAAATGTTTATTGCAATTGAGATAGGAAATTTTTATTTTATAGAAAGATCTAATAAAAAGTGAAGAAGTTAAAAATGTTTAAGAATATTGATGTACCTGTTTCAGCTTACGAAGAAGATAGAACTTTCTACTTGGCTCGTTCTTACGATCGATATAAAAAATGTTTACTTTGCATAAAAATCTGCAATCCAATCATTATACATACATGTACCTGGTTGATTAGACAGTTTTGGTCTCATTAGTTTCTTCGCACTCGCAAAGAAATTTCGTACCTTATTCGTCCGAATCATTTCGTTGATGCTATTTGTATGTTTTTACAAGCGAGGCGATCAATCAATGAAGCAAAACCGTGTCGAACTAACACCCGGGAGAGTCGATAATCTTCGATGAGCGTTTCACGGTTCGTAAAATTGGACACATGCGGACGGTTGCGTCTGTTTCCAGTGTGCTAGATCTACTTCGAACTATTCGCCGCGGATCACTATGACTCAACCGGAGTAACGAGGAGAAATCTGATTGGTACGGACCTTCTTCTCAAGCTAATTAGTTGCCTTCCAATTGCTCCGAGTATTTTTACAACACCGTTTCGCTTGACTCGATCTTAACGCGACGAGTCGCTCGATTACGAATCTCTTGATCAACAAGCTACATCTAGGTATCAACAACAATATCTTTATTATTGTTACCCTATTTTTTATGGATTTTTATAGACTTGCGGAAAATATTAATATATCAAACATAATAAACAGCGAAGCATAAATAAATTATATACTGTCTGTATTTCAAGGTTCATGTGTAAAAATTATTGATAAAATATATGCACTTTCCTCTTCAGAATATTTAAACGATTTTTAAAATACTTTTTATGTATCACATCATAGGTTGCACAGAATTAAGGAAATATATATAGAAGACTGTGATAAAAAAGATTACATTTCACCTTTCAAAAATACAGAATCTTCCATTAAGGAGTACTATTTTCAATTATTAAAAAATGTTGTTTCTTTACATTCGACAAATTACGACAACTCTAATCTCCACGAATAAAACATAATGCAAAATTATAAATGACAGCTCTTAATAGAACACCTTTCATTGCAAAATACTCTTTAAAAAAATCTTGGAGAATAGTTACAAGATTATTCGACACTCGCATTGAACCGTGTCTAGATTTACATAAACATTCAATGGAATGGCCGTAAAAATTGAATATTAAAATCATTAAGTAGACTAGGAAACCTCTTCCACACTTTTGACATCACATTCCCGGTGATGCATCTGCTCGTCCTTGATGTTAGACTTGAAAACACCGCGAGATGCTCGCGAACAATAATAAATCCGACCAATTACTCACCGCGTCTGAATCCCGGCAAAAAAGTGTTGACGAAAAGTGGCTAAAGTTAGCGTCGCGAAATTAGCATGTCGTCGAGCGAGTCGGATCGGTGTCCCGTCAGATTTGAACGTTGAATGAGCTGTCGTCGACGAGCGCGGCGCGGATCTGTTGGCTTATGTGTTCCCTTAATGCATTCGTTCAATTTGATCGCGAAGTTGGTCGGAAGACGCGTGACTGGATAATCAGGGCCGCGGATGGCCGCAAAAAGCCGACGACAAAAACCGGGCAGGGGACGTTGATCAGAGAACATTTCGAATGAGCCTCGAAATGGCAAAGTAACCCCCTCTCCTTCGCCCCTCCTGGTGTTCGTACCTCCTGGAGCAACGGACCACACGGGGCCGAACATACACGAGCGTCACTTTGTCCCTGACGAAGTTAGCGTTTACGTATGCGAGCAGCATCGTCCGGTGGGTTTGGAAGTGCCTTGGGCATTCTGGAACGATGTTGTCGGCCGTGGCCGTTTTAGCCCCGGGCAACTCGAATACGACAGACACCGAAGCCGAGAGCCGAGGCTTGGTTCCCTTTATATCGGCCCTCGCCAACTGCCCCATTATTCTCGATGGCCGATGGCCAATCGTATCGGCGAAGTACCAACTGTAACTTTACGAGGACGAAGACTCACCACGACGTGCAGACACTGTTTGGAAAAGCTCCAGGTGCGCGCCGATCCGATCCGATCCGAGAATCACTATTAAACCCCTTAACGCGAGCAAGGATTACAATTCCCCTGCTCTGTTTTTCTTCCATTCCCAGGGAACTCATTTCTTTCTGGGATTGGCCCGCTCGCGAAGTAAGGAACCTGGTTCGACGTTAGTGTGTGGTTATAGTGGAGCGGCGACCATCGATGATAGCGGCGCGGTGAGCAACACAGCGAAAAAAACCAATGTATTGGACCGCTTCAGTATATACATATATACAGTTGCATATTTCATTACATTATTTTGTTTTCACCGCGCCGCTATCATCGATGCTCGCCACTCTATAATCGTATCCTTAGAAAGAGCGAGTTAAGGGCCTATTCACGATCAAGCATTTTGCGCAACAATTATTGTGCAACATGATGTCCATCCGAAACCACATAGTATTAATTAGACAATCAAAATAATGTTGCGCAATAAGCTTGACTGTGAATGGACCCGTTGACCGTTTTGCGACGTACAGGGTGTATAAAAATTATATGTCACGACCACCATAGCGTGATTCTACACCTCATGATTGGTGAAGATCTGTTAAAAAAACTTTTCCTTGACTGACTTCTTTAAGGTTTTGAAGGTCAAATTTAAATTGGAACTTGTGATTCCTTTGACACTTCGTAGAATCACGCTATGGTGGTCGTGACATATAATTTTTATAGATGCTGTACAGTAGAATCTCGGTAGTTGCACGAAGTAGAACTGAAAAATTCTGCAAGTGTCAAGGCTGTGCGACGAGAGAGGTAGCTAATCGCGAGATCTGTTCTCCACTTTCCCACTCCGTGTGTTCCCTATGTACCACCACAATCCTCACCACGAGTTCTAACAACATTGGGTCATTTATGTGTAGCGAAAATTTCACTTTTGAATCCTTTCAAAGAAGAATGACCCTCACCACCTTGAGTGGTCTCAATATTGCGACAGAGATTCGAATAAGTATCCCAGAATTTTTTCAGATTTTTTAAAGCCGAAAACAGCAAAAGAATTGAAGAATGATTTTACAATGTTTGAATATTAGCAAGAAAATTGAAGAGTGATCAGTAGACTACAGATTTGATGGATTTATGAGAAAATCGAGACAGAAATAAATTTTCACGATGCATAAAGATGCACAGTCCAGTGATCAGCGTGGCCAGTAAAACAATTAAAAAATTGTTCGACCCACTTTAAAAGCCGAGCTACACAGCTAAGAGGTTAACGGGACGTTTAATGGGTCGTTTCTCGTCGTTTTTGAGCTGAGCGTGCAAATAACGCGAAAAGGGGGAAAAAGAAGAATGGAGAGTAGAGAGATCGAGCGGGAGCCGATTCCAGAAAAAAATTCGAGTGCATCGGCTATTAGGGTCATCGAAGGGCAAATAGCGAGGCGCGATCTGAAAGGCCGCCGTAATGGGGCAGGAGGAGGGCGGTTGCCAGGTGAAAAAGGAGCATGAACGACGCGTACACGCCGATGAAGATCTAGGCTGTTCGCGTACACCCGAGAAACCCGAAGGACGCTCCGGGCGCTTATCAAAAGCCCGCGGGACGATGCGATGTGCAACGGCAGAGAAAGAGGAAGAGGATGACGAACGTGATAATCTAAATTAAAGAAGCTAGACATCGGATTAAGGGATCGAATCGGGGAGGCCGCGATACCTCGGGCGGGCAACGATGAAGTTGTATCGTTGATTAAATTTCATTTGCATTTCAACAAAGTTGCACGGCGATCTAGCTCGACGGGACTCTAGACGAGTGTGAGACCGTGTGATATCGAAATTGCACGCGAGTACGATGCCCGCAAAAAGTTCCCGCGTTCAAAGAACCGAATCGAGACTCTAATTCCCTATCCCAATGCTTTTATTCAACAGCGAAATTTAACACTTAGCACTCTAGTGGTGACTATGAGGGACCACTAAAAATTGATGTACCATTGTGCAAAATATTGTTTACATTATTAAATATGTTGACATCTAATCAATTACTAATATTTCAGTATTGTATAAAGTGTCACATCTGTTTCATATCCATTAAACAAAAATAATTATATACAATGCAATTATTTTAGGTCAGAAGAAGTGTTCAATTGTCGAGTTAAAACAGCTCCGATTGCAAAGGGCTATTATCTTCTCTAGAAACGATAATAAGAAGTATAAAAAGTAATAGTCATCCGTCCTAGAAGTGAATCTCACCTCTGGATCGTTGGACATTTGTAAAGAAAAACTTGCCGCAAAATTATTTATAACGAAGAAACCGGTTGTTCAAGAATTATTATCAAAGATAACCATATTATAAATTATTATGTCCGTTGTAATTTACATGAGAATATTCATCCTACATTATAAAATACTAATATAAAATATAGGTACTTACAGATTTTTCAGCATGCTCTACTCCACCGTCTGGTCCACAGAACAGTCATTTACCCGAATACGTTTCACTTGTACACAATTACTAAACACTATATACACGAAACGCTTTCCGAAATCGTGACATCGCACGAGAAGAAGTTTCTTCGACCACGATCGAAATACGTATGTACAATAGTTTCGCGATTGTCACCTCGATTTTTTGTGATTGGTTAAGGGTGGATTTAGGTGGGGAAATATAGCGTTTGTTAATTGCACGCAGGTGTGTCGGAGCGGTTTTAGTTTGAGGAATGCGAAACTGTCAAGGAAATTCCTTTTCTTATTGTCTGCAAAGGTCAATGACGTGTTTATATCTCTGCTCGTCCCTTCGGTTGGTCGGTCGCACGTGTTTGTCGATCCGAGTGCATTTTTTGCCCGCTTGAGATCAATTATTATTTATTATATACTACGCACATTTCTCAAAACTATTTTTTTAACCGGCGTCACGTGGCGTGCGCGATATTTGAAAAAAGTTGGAAATATTCAAAATAATAAATATAGGTCAAATAATCAACTTCGATAAATGATAAGAATTTAACTTTAAAAAAAGACACTTGCACTGCAATACCATTTGCTTAAATCTCCAAAAGGCCTAGTTCCATATAAAAAAAATTGTTTCCACTGTCTTTACACGAGAACCCCCCTTAACCCCTTGTCTTACAATATCGTTTCAGACTCACGATGAAGATTCTGGACAGAGTCTAATAATAATATAATTTTATACAATTTTATATATATTATTATATAAAATTCTATTTTGGTTTCGTTAATGTATCGGAAAAGACATAGGCATAAAATAGATACAATTTTTCATCTTTTATAGGAAAATATGAACTACAAACAAAGTTCTAAACATTAAAACCGTAAAATAAATCGCAAGACAAGGGGTTAAGGGTGAAATGAGGAAATCGCAGAGTCAATAACGTGTTTTGCGAAAAAAACATAAGAAAACTGAAAAGGTGGCTATCCGATTTGACCTATGAACAGTGTATGACCGATGTGACAGTAAAAGTGTTAGCGATAAAAATGTGAACTATGAAAAAGGGACTGATAGTAATAATGATAATGATGATGAAGGCAATGATAAACGCGAATCAAACTGGCCGGAGGGCATCGGAAGGGGATTGAAGCCAGTTGACACACAGCAGAGGGGTGACCTCGAGGGCTGGGCGAAGAGGATTGCAAGCTCAGGGCGCTTACCAAAACGCCGCGAGCTGTCAGACCGGGAAGGTGGCATTGGTAGAGGGGAGAAGGACGACGCGTCGAGGTTCGGTTTTGCAGTGGTGGTGGTAGAGCCGGCGGTGGTGTGGTGATCGTAGGTAGAATCGGTGGTGGTGGTAGCTGGCAGCGCAAACTGCGAACGCTCTGACACCGGAGAAGACACTTCAGTTCCATTAAGGCTGCGGTGGCGCGCAGCTCGCGCTCTTTCCACCTCTCGTAAGAAGACACGTGAACGGTGACCACGTGGACACCTGTGCGCGAGATATCCGACAACAACATTTTTATCCGCGAATGATCCACGGTGGCTCGTACCGAGTTGTGCTCTGTTTCCTGGTGATCGATCAGGGGATTCGAAATCGACAACCGTGGACACCAAAACAACCGTCAACCTGGAGCCCACGTGTCAGAAACGGTGAGTGATCATCCCCTTTCTTGCCCATCTGCGATCTATTTCTTTAGATCATTTTCACAGATCTACGCATTTCTCGAATTTTCCTTTTCCATCACTGTTTATTGTTGCAATCGTTTTGTGCATTTATTGTATCTTATTTAACCTCGGATCACTTTCGAAAATAATTATTATAGATCACTCGGCAAGATCATTTTCTCAAGTCACAAGTTGTACAAAATTATGCTTTACGCCACTGTTTATTTTTGCAATCGTAGCAGTTACTTTATTTTATTAAACCCTGAATCATTTTTCGTAAAAATTCTTATACCTGCGTCATTCGTCTCGATCATTTTCTCAGGCCTTCGAGGTTTATTAACTGTCTTTTTGTTGTTGGAATTTTTATTTTTATTTCCTTGAATAAATTGATGTTATGGTATTTTTTAAATTGCTCGATATCAAATAAGACAGTTGCATTTCATTTCCGCTGTTTTTTTATAAGGTGTAGAGGATTTTCGTTGTTAAGTAAAAGAGTTGGATACATCATAGTTTATTGTTAGTTGTCGAGGATTAAAGGGTTACTCGCAGTACTGAACAAATGAATTCAGATACGAGCAGTTCCTTTGTGTTTGTTATCCTTTCGACGAATGTTTTGTTTCGCAAGGCGTTTGCGTTTAATTTCGCTCCAAATGTTGCAAAAGTTTACACAAGGGTATGTTGCGTGTTAGAGAAACTAGAATAAGTTTTCGTAGCTTAAATGATAGTGTGAAACAAGACATTCTGTAAGAAGGTCGTATTAAATCAGGTTTTACATTTATTTCGAGGCGACACGAGGACAAAGTTGCCAAAAATTTTCGAAAAAGACGTTAAGTTTCTCAACAATCGGTATTCGCAATATTTTTGCCTCGCATATCTGTCGAAGTTCGACAAAACGGCAAAATGGCTATAAAAAATTATAAATAAAGGAAGAATTAAATGGATAGTGCATGGAACCCATGAAAAAAAATTATTGCATCCTTGTAGGAACGTTCAAATTTTCAAAATCTACTAAAAACATGTGTACTTCTTTCGTTCGTTTTCAATTCTGAAAGTAGAAGCTTCAAAATGAGCTCAGGTTACTTATTATACTTCTTATCCATCTTTTCAAAATCTGTTAAAGCATGCAGCAGCAAAGCGCGACAAAAATAAATTAAGAAACTTGAAAGAATTTAATTACTTCGGGCCCTTTTGTTGTTGTAATAAATAAATTGCGGGCGATTATTGCAACGTGGTTGACATATCGTGTGAAATTGGCATATTGAAGAATTTAATATAATACATAGAAAACGAATGATATTATGCAAATACTTTTGAAAAAACTTGTATATTTAACTTGTTAGCCGCGTGGAATTGTGAACAGGAAAGTTCGTTTTCTCGATTAAACTATGGAAATGCGAATTTGAATAATTGTACACAGCCTGTTTATTCTGTTTGCAACTGTTCGAATTAGACTTCAGATTCTCAAAACAGTGAAATCACCAAAATTGGAAAATGAATTTAAAAAACGATTATTTTCTTACTTCACTTAAATTCTAGACTAAAAGACCACTCATCGAACATGTCTAATCTAATTAATAATTACTATCAAAACCATCAGGTCTTTCAAACTAATTTAAAAATTTCGTTACAATGTAAATAGTTGGAATGAAGAGATATCACCTGTTGAAAATTTTTGAAAGTTTTCAGAGTCTAGAAATGCAAATGCCAGGTAATTAACGCGAAGAATTGGGTCAGGCAAGACCTAACCAGCGTTTTGCAGTTTTATTCTGGTCCATTTAACGGCAAACATTACCATAATCACGAACGTACAGGAACGAATATTTAAGAGAATTTTTACAAGGTTTCTTGCTTCGTTTCTCTCTGTAATCTGACTTTTCGTTTAAATTCGAAAATAGGTTCCAGCGAATTTACCGTCGCGATGCTCGAACAGGATATTTGCAAAGGAGGCAGAGGAGCTTCTAAATGCCGATTCGCGTAGGGAAGCAATTAGAGGAGCCTCGAGAACGATCATTCCCCCCATGATTTATCTAATCAGTCGTTTTACTTTCGCGCGATCGCGCGGTAATTAACGGGTTGGCGAACAATTTATCGTGGCTAGACACAAGCTAGCAGATAACACGTGGTATTCCACTCTCCTCGTCAGCCACCAGCTTATAATACTCGTTTAACCAGGCTATACAACATTTTAGTGAAATTTTATGCAACGTGCAGCTTTCTCGGCTCGAAAATTTCTCGAATTTAATATAATCCGCTGATCCCGCCTCGTGAAACTACTTCCGGTTCCAGCGAAGATCGCTACGCCAAGCGAGCACCTGCGTTGCATAGCCTCCCAAGTTTCTACCACAAAATGGTGTCAGCGTAGTCAATGAGCAGAAACAAAAAAGGTTATGCAGACACGCTTCTATAAATAATTCATTGAAAAGTTGCAACAAGCAACAAACGAACTGATTTTCCGATACAACATTCAGCTCCTTTTGAAATATTGTCCTTTATTTTAAATTGAATCGTCTGTAAAAACATTGAAATTTTTTTTCGTGACTGTAACCACCGTAGATTTGAAGATTGCAGCTTCCTCTTTACAACGAATGTTTAAAACTTGATCTACGATTTTTTCTAGACGATTTATAAAGCTTTGGATGAAAGGTGTGTGACTGTCATCTTTGCAATAATGTGAGATACTCATTTTTTGTATTATTAAACCGGTAAAAAATAGTCGTAGATTAAGTTTTAAACAGTCGCTATAAAGATGAAGAATCAATCTTCAAGTTTGTGGTAGATTCATTCAGAAAAAAATATTTTTAGTTCTTTCACTAGTAGCATTTTTTTCAACAAAGTTATGGTAGCTCAAATATAGACAATTCCTCGAGAATCGAAAATTTAATTTGTTCTATTTTAAAACACTGTCCTTGAAAACATGGAGTCGTTATCTGTGAAAAATTGAATTGATTATGTTACAAATAATATCGTTTAGTCGGCCAGTCTTGAAATGTGCGATATGAATCGCATTACGTATCCAATTGCTCGGAAAAAGAATCTCGAAGTACACGTTGCTTTCGTCAAATTCGAGGTCGAAATATCGCGTGACGGATCAATACCCGCGGAATGGAAATGGAAACGAAATACTTTCTAATTAACTCGACAGTCGTCAGGATTTCAAATGTTCCTGGTAATAACAGGTTGAAACGTAAATGCCGGTTGCAAAGAATCGCGAATTTACATTAACTGAACAACGAAAGCTTATTACATCGGCGAGTCGCTATGTTCCGTGTACAATCGCCATTATTTTCTTTATGACCACAGATTCTGCGTTTGTAGGAACGTTCAATTTTTACTGTGCAGTATTCGCTCATTCTATTACCATTTAAGTTTAAAATATACCAGTGGCTGAGAAAAGAGACAGTAACGATGGAAATACTGTCGAGTACTTTCTAGTAGTCTGCGCAATCGCTAGTTCGCCGAGTTTTACGCGAATAAAGCTTAGCTTAAACCAAAAACGGTTCCCTGTTTTTTAATTAGTATATTGGCATGTCGGTTGTCGCGTTTGGTTCACAAATTAATTTCAGCTTTGATGTAATACTATCAATTTGTAAAATAAAAAGAAAAAATCAATCAAATGAGTAATATTGCAAATGGTAGCTGTCCAATTTTTGTTTCATTAAAATCGTCGATTTTATATAATTTTCGAATGAACTAAGAATAAGAGTCTAGCAGGGACGTGTCGATGATCTCGATCACGGGAAAAGAAAATCAATTAAATAAGTAATATTATAAATGGTAGCTGTCCCATTTTTGTTTCATTAAAATCGTCGATTTTATATAATTTTCGAATGAACTAAGAATAAGAGTCTAGCAGAGACGTGTCGATGATCTCGATCACGGGAAAAGAAAATCAATTAAATAAGTAATATTATAAATGGTAGCTGTCCAATATTTGTTTCATTAAAATCGTCGATTTTATATAATTTTCGAATGAACTAAGAATAAGAGTCTAGCAGGGACGTGTCGACGATCTCGATCACGGGAAAAGAAAATCAATTAAATAAGTAATATTATAAATGGTAGCTGTCCAATATTTGTTTCATTCAAATCGTCGATTTTATATAATTTTCGAATGAACTAAGAATAAGAGTCTAGCAGGGACGTGTCGATGATCTCGATCACGGGAAAAGAAAATCAATGAAATAAGTAATATTATAAATGGTAGCTGTCCAATTTTTGTTTCATTAAAATCGTCGATTTTATATAATTTTCGAATGAATTAAGAATAAGAGTCTAGCAGGGACGTGTCGATGATCTCGATCACGGGAAAAGAAAATCAATTAAATAAGTAATATTATAAATGGTAGCTGTCCAATATTTGTTTCATTAAAATCGTCGATTTTATATAATTTTCGAATGAACTCAGAATAAGAGTCTAGCAGGGACGTGTCGATGATCTCGATCACGGGAAAAGAAAATCAATTAAATAAGTAATATTATAAATGGTAGCTGTCCAATATTTGTTTCATTAAAATCGTCGATTTTATATAATTTTCGAATGAACTAAGAATAAGAGTCTAGCAGGGACGTGTCGACGATCTCGATCACGGGAAAAGAAAATCAATCAAATAAGTAATATTGCAAATGGTAGCTGTCCAATATTTGTTTCATTAAAATCGTCGATTTTATATAATTTTCGAATGAACTAAGAATAAGAGTCTAGCAGGGACGTGTCGATGATCTCGATCACGTGAAAAGAGCGTAATCGATACGCGATATTCGTGGCCGCCCTCGATTGCCTCGCGTTCGCAGAAACTCGAAGACAATGCTATTGCTCAATCCGAGGCTGCATTCCAACGTCATCGAATAATGGTTATGATCAATTATGCATCTCTTGTTGCACGCAATGACATATAATGCCGCGACACACAGAATCCGCTTTCGAGAATCAACGGGGTCTGACTAACGCGAGATGACATTCCCTGTGTTCTTGCGGGACAGTCATTTTTATTGCTCCTCCTTCTGTGCACTGTCATGTGATGTGACACCGGGAACATAAACAGCTCGAGAAGAACTTTTTACAACGCTTTTCAGGAGAAAATGGCCTTTAATTAACCAATATCATTTAGTCAAGAATTTCAGAGATCTTTTCCTTAAATCCAACAGTTTTCTTTTGCATATTTTTTTACTAACTTTGAAATTAATGTAGACTTTCTTATTAAATAACCAACTGTTTTAATTATATCAGTAAACTTTCAGCTACTCCGTTCAGTTAATTTGCAATCCTAAATAATGAATCATTTAAAATCAAGTCTTGCTATTGCAAAGTTAATGGTAATTTTATGCGCTCGTTCTCTCGACAATAGAATAAGAAATCTTACGCAAATTCGTATCTTCATAATTTATTTCAAAGAAACTGAAATTAAATGTAATTCTGTTTTATTATCTTATTATGTCATTATCTCGGAAAGTTATGTGCACTTCAGGCTGAAAGAAACACGAGTTTGAAAAGACTTCTGATGCAGCCGTCCTCCAATTTATTATTTCCTTAAACTCCAATGCTATACGTTCGCTAAAAACATTGTAGAATTTGAAATAATAGACGCTTATACTTAAATAAATTGTTCACACTATACTAAAAATTAATCACTACAATAAAAGTATAAATAAAGTTTGCATTGAACTGTACAACTTAAAAATCATCGTACAACTAAGTCGTGTCACGGAAGATTGAAATCGCAGTTTCTAAGATTGAAGTCTTGATTACGGGGGCATCATATTCCACATTGTCAATTCGTTTTTACTTGTACATTAATTCAGTGCTCGACTAGTAATTCTTTCCACGAGACAGTCTACAGACAGTAAACGTCGCCGAGCGGTGGCTCATAATTTCATTCCTCCTCGTATCTAGCAACGACGTCGTCTTCGCTTGACAAATATTGAATGCCAGTTTTCTGAGAAGTCACTGGAGACATTGTAATTCTGAAATTATGGTGCAGCATTCTTCCCGACACGCAATACTTGTCGAGCGTGAGCATAGGACGAATAAATCGTCGGCTCTCGTCCGGATTTCCTCGAATGCCCATATAACGCCACCTTTGCGAGCTAGCGGGGGGATCGAATCGATATAAATTTCAGATTTTACTTGGTCAGTCACTGGAAGCATTATCCTACCCTCGGGAGAATGCGTTTCATTAAAATCATTGTTCCAAGAACAATAAATTTTTTTTACAAAAGGAAAAATAATGGTTCGCCGGATGTGTACAATGTTCTAAACGGAAACAATGATTTAGAAAATTATCAATAATCAATTTTGATATAATTATAAAGTCAAGAATTTTATGTTTAGTCGTTTGATAAGTGTTTGATCTGGCTACAGCGAGGAAACTGTTCTATTATTTGTATTGAATTTATTATCCTGGATTAGTGAATATTATTTGAAAGAGTAGCGAGAAAGAATGTCTTCCTCCCAAGACTTAAGACTATTTTCCCTACTTCACCTTCCCCATCCACGACTATTCCCCTCGCTTCCGCAAGGTCACGTGACACTTTATTTTGTCTCTGCTTCACAAAGAATGTTCGGATAACCGAGTCTCTGTTCTACCGAGAATTGAACAAACATCTATAATCCGAATTGTGTCGTGTTTGGTATAGTAGAAGTTTAGTAAAAGTTCCATAAAAAAATAATTCGAAGCAAATCAGATTTCTTGAAAAATTTCCAAAATCAAATTCATTTATTTTTATCATTTACCTCACTTCTTATTAACTATAAAATCTCGCGTGAAATATTTTTGTGAAATATTTTCCACAGAGGATGAAATTCTTTTGATAAAATATCGAAATTACGAAGCTTGTTAACGATATCGTCGAGTGTGTAAGATATTTTTCGAGAATATATTCTCAACCGCGATGCACGCTGACAATGTTCCGTGATGATCGCGATACTTAGTTACGAGCCTCTTAAATTTTCTCGCGTGAGTCTGTTCCCTCGAGTTACGAGGGGAACGATCGAAGCGTATCAAGACACCGGGTCGCCGAACGATCGACACGATCCACGGGGCCCCCGATCATTCCAGTTCGTTAAGACGCGGAGTACCTGAAATAATTATTAGCCTGTCACCTGGGACACGGACATCCGCGACGAACCAAGGTGTAACGGTCCGCGATGGAAGCCCACGCGGTGTTCTCGAGATCCCTCTCGCAGAAAATGACGAAACGAGGAACAGGATTTATCTTCCGGCGGAGGATCGACGAGATTTCAGCGCGTGTCCCCTTAACCATTAGTTTCGCAGTGACTAGGAAACGCGATTAAATTCAAACAAATTTTTTTCCGATGTCCCGACCGATTAATTTCCTGCTGAATCCATGGGAAGATCATTTCCATCGAAGAAAATCCGGTTGGTTCAGGTAACTGGACGGGGAAGAGTTCGCGGACTGGTTTTTGATAGTAATTGTAGGCCTGATCAAACATTACTAGCTCCGCAGACTGAGGATGTGTAAACTTCGGGGAGAACGACTTAAACACTAATTCTATCTCGCGATAATCGCGGTCGATATCTTCGGAGATCCTCGAGATAAGCTAATGCTGACAAGGCTAATCGTGCCGGTTACGCTACGAATATGTTGTCTCTAATTGTTGTTTATGCGTCCCAGATGAATGCTACAAAATAATTTCCAGGTTAATATACAGCATGTCCCAGGAATGTTGTACTTCCTTGAAACAGGTAATTGCTGAGGCCATTTGAAGTAACTTTTTCCTTTGCGGAAATGTTCTGCGCGGCTTTCTTAAGGAGTTATTAACGAAAAACACGGACCAATCCGAGCAGAGAGTTTAGCATGGCATTGGCATTGGTTGAGTCGGATTCTCTGTTTTTCGTTAATAACTCCTTAACAAGGCCGCGGAGAACATTTCCGCGAAGGAAAGAATTACTTCAAATGATCTCGGAAATCATCTCAAGAAAGCATAACATTTTTGAGAAACCCTGTATAATAGATATTCAATCTTGAAGCAAATTTTGAATGCAACTCAACAAGTATTACTTTCACTATATTAAAAGTATTAAAGATAAATATATATTTTATATATAAATATATATTTATATAAAAAAATATATATATTTATATATTAATATTATTAATATATTGATACAAAAACATCTTGTTTTGCATAAAAATCCGATTTCTAGTTATTAATCATGCTGACGAATGGGTGATACTTTTCTGAAGCGAAAAAAAATGTACATGGCACTCAACGTTACAATTTGATCATAAATTCATCAAATTCGCGGACTGTTTATTAGTTGCAAGTTAATGTTATTAATTTTGCAAAATACGGTTCCTGATGACGAATCAAGAATTGGGTAACGGTAACGTCAACACAAGTCGCATTTTTAATAGTCTTGCAATTGATACACAAACTTTTTGTTTTGCATAAAGATCCGATTTCTAGTTATTAATCATGCTGACGAATGGGTGATACTTTTCTGAAGCGAAAAAAAATGTACGTGACAGTCAACGTTACAATTTGATCATAAATTCATCAAATTCGCGGACTGTTCATTAGTTGCAAGTTAATGTTACTAATTTTGCAAAATACGGTTCCCGATGAGGAATAAAGAATTGGGTAACGGTAACGTCTACACAAGTCGCATTTTTAATAGTCTTGCAATTGATACACAAACTTTTTGTTTTGCATAAAGATCCGATTTCTAGTTATTAATCATGCTGACGAATGGGTGATACTTTTCTGAAGCGAAAAAAAATGTACGTGACGGTCAACGTTACAATTTGATCATAAATTTATCAAATTCGCGGACTGTTTATTAGTTGCAAGTTAATGTTACTAATTTTGCAAAATACGGTTCCCGATGACGAATAATGAATTGGGTAACGGTAACGTCAACACAAGTCGCATTTTTATTTCTTCCATCGACGCGTCCGATCCTGCGTCATCCTGTCAGAATGGCAGCGAAGCATCTGCCGGATGATGGTCGCGACAGGATCCCGATCTGTAATTAGCAGTCGGCGATGGGAAATGACGCGACTTCCGTTCGCAACGATTCCGCAGCGTTCCCGGCACAAAGCCTAGATCCCCTCGATTCCGCCTTTCACTTCTTACGTACGCGTATTCTGGCGATCCGCCTCTGGATTCACGATCGATGAGCCGTTGATCCTATCCAGCTCTCCATCGCTATTGTCCGCGAGCATGCCAGACCAGACAAATACAGGGTGTCTGTCAAGTCCCTATCGCATTATACCGCGTTCCCCTATTCTCGTGCATCGACCGATTACCCTTTATTCCGAACGTTGCTATATTTTCAAAACAAAATTGACAACAGTGAACGTACAGAAAGCAAAATTTTTAACACTTGGTCTATGAGGCACTAAAAGTGATTATTTAAAAGGAATAACAAGAATGTCTGTAGCAATTTTTTTAGCCAATTTGTTTATAATTTATAGACAAAGAAATAAGTTTGTCGAATAATTTCTCATGGATGCATCTTTACAATAATTGTAATATATTTCATAGCTAGCTTTTATAACTATTATATTATATTCCATTTGTTAGAAATAATACATTCAGGTTTTAAAATCTCTTTTTACTATTTCAAACGTCTTGTCATAGATAGGTACATACAATTCTCTGTCTGAAGAATAAACAGTGAAGTAAGAAGTACAGTAGCACCTCACTCAAAAACGAATCGAAAACGCGTGGCTAAGGTTGTACAAAGGACAAGGCAACCAATCAGGCGATCTGTTTCCGAACAATAAACGAGGTTCTGCTGTATCTTTAAAAAATACGTTTAAAAATACCGTTAAATAAAATAGCGAACAATCCTAATTGTCAATTGTACGATTGTGAAAAAGCTCCGTCGTACGAGGGTTGCGCGAAATTACAAAAATTCAAGCTTCCACGACTTCGAATCGTCGGGAACACCGCCGGGAGCGTCTACGTAGGATCGATGATCGGCTAACGAGCGTGAATAGAAATTTTTCGGAAGATCCATTCCATTCGAAATAACATTTGGAAGCTGGCGATAGTGAGCCGGTCCGAAAATCGGAAAACAGACCGGTAGATGGTGGAAAACTTTTGAAACCGGTTACCGGGCGTTGCGGAGCGCTCTGGTCGACGGGTACACTGATAGCAGAAGAAGGAGGACAGGGATGGAAAGGAAGAGAGGAGGCGAAGGCAGGGGCGTGCAGCGCTGCTAGCATTTCAGAACGGATGTGGAAGGGATGTGGACTCTGTGGAAATTGTGCTGGGGTAGGAAAACGGGGGGGTTGGAAACTGACCCGAGGGATCGCCGGAGGCGCAGACGAGCTCTGCAGTTGCCGTAATTAGAACCGAGCGCCCCGGGCACCTAGCCGACGGCTGACGAGTCTCCTGCGGACCGAAATTATTCATGAAGCCGCGCCACCCACGGCGAAATTTTCCCGTAAATATTTTGCCTTGTCCGAGATATCGGGACAACGATACGTACGCCCCCGCGTACTCGCGTGTGGGTATAGACGGTACCGATCTATCGACTCGGTCAGATATCTTCGAAATCTTCCTTTAGATCGGCTGCCACTGTGGCAACTTACTACTAGTTTTCCATTTTCAAAAAATCGATTTTTGTTGCATTTATTTGAACACGTTGGATTTTCTCTGCGCTTTTCAAATCTTGCGTACTTTATTAAAAGACTAGTGTTATTAATCATTATTATTAATTGATAATGAACTTAATAATTTAATTAATTACAGAATGAATACATTGATATCCAGTGTCATTAAATTTATAACTATCGGTTTTAACTCGCACAATTAACGTGGTTGTAGATATTTGGAGAATGTAATTCGCGTTTAAAAATATTAATAAGTTGAATATGTGAACACGTTTTCCGCGAAACGTACTTTTTTCAGCTGACGTAAAAAAGAATCTCGAAAACTACATAGCTTACTGAAACATAAAATTTCGGTATATGCTATTTAAGCATTCACCAGTTATAAATTTTTCAAAATTTTTCAAGTAATTAAAGTAATTAAAACTATATAAAAATCTATTCTGTATAACGAAATGGCTAAATCAGTACAAAAAAATTCATGAAAATCGTTAAATTTTTAAGTGTTTATACGTTACTTTCTCAAATCCTATTTAAATACCGATCAATGAAGGATACGAACAGTTAATTATGAAACAATGAATGATGCAACTTATAATACAGATAGAGAAAAATTCGCGGAATATTAAACGGCACAGTGAGCAATGTATTATAGCATCTCGTCTTTGGTCGATATAATTGGACGAAAAAAAACAGAATCCTTGGATTGGAAATAACAGTTCTTCGTGTCCGTAACGAGGAGTATCAACTACCAGTTCGAGAACCGTAATTTTACTGTTGATTGCATGCCTAATTAATGTAACAGAACATTTTGTATATAATTATCGATTCCGCAACAGTTGACTTTTTTTCTTGCGTCAGTTAAATTTTATGATTAAAATAAATGTAATTGAAACATGTTATTTCATAAAAATACATAAAATTTTGAACGAATGGTGCAATTTAATTACTCTATGCAATTACACTCCAATTTTATTAATCATTAATAATGTGCATGTTACTTAATCACTTTGATCCACCTCCAGCCACACGACCTTACTGCGTAATGCATGTGCAGTGGCAATATCAATTAAATTGCATTCGTATGTTCACGGTGAGCTCGTGCGTATTCTGATCTGAGCGTGCCAAATTGGCAAATTGGCAATAACCAGTAAAACTACATTCTGCATACGTTATGGAGCAATTGGAATTTATTAATTTTGAAGAAAAAATTCATTACAATAATTACACTACGGATTTTTATGCAAAATAAGAATGTTCTATCATAATCGGAACAACTACAAGATAAAGAAGAAGGTATTTACTATTTCAATAATTTTAATAGATCGAAAATAGCACGACGAGAGTCCTCAAAATTTTCTTACATTTTTACTACTTTGAGATTAAACCAAGATGGCTCCAAACATATTTTTTTAAATTTAATACAGTGTTCAATTTCTGCCGGATGCTATGGACACAAAGGGAGATTATTTTAGAGAAAATTAGTTAGAATTAGTGGCTAATTTGTCAGGTGAGACGTAGCACCTGCCGTTGCAGGAAGCCTTTCACTCTCAGATTAAGATCAAATCAACTGTAGTCACACAAAAAATCACTTTTAGAGCAATTAACTCTTCGCACAGCTGAAAGCTTCTTTCAGCAAGGGATGTGGCACCTAATTATAGGTATATAGAAGAACTTGGCTGTCATATTGGCAGCCGTAAATGCCTCACTTGATACGTCCATTATGAAGTTTTTATTTACATAATAATTAAATTCTAATTGCACTATTTCTATAGTTGCATCCAGGTGGAATTACTCGACAAATTTATTTAATAAAAATTTGAACAAAGACTTCTCATTCCCATAAAATAATGTAAAATTATCTACCGGAAACATATCGATAGGCTGTTCAATAATTTTAACAATCAAAAATCTGTAACAATAATTCCAAAAGAAATTATTAGATTATTCAGTGTGAGTTCTTTGTTTACAATTAAAGTTACCGTTGAAGGATCTATGGAAAAACCCTAAAAAAATATAAATTATGGAACAATCGCCAGTAGATAATGTGCTAAGTGTTATTAGCCCGTTCTCCCCAACGTTTCGAAGCTAGCGTTTCCTTACACCGCGATAGTAGTCCACGTGGTCTGAATGAAAATCTCGGGGAACAAAAGCGGCTCGGATCGGCTGCGGAAAACGCGCGCACCTGGTCAGGCATCGTTGGAGCGCGCGTGTGTCGCAACGGACGTGGTGTTGCGCCCCATGAAATTCCTATCTCGGCTGGCGTGTATGAACGCGCCACGTCTCGGTCAGAGTTTCCGTCTCGGAGGGTAAGTAGGTGAGAGTAAGTGGGAATGGGCAAGGATGAAATGGAGCAAGACATGCATTGGTGCGTGTCGGGAGTGCCTCCTCGACTCTCCGTGAGCCCGTTCTGGCCAGGCTGTGTGTTACGTGGGCCGCTACGTACCTGAATACCTGGTTGGCATCGACCGGCCTAAGTAACGACGCGTGCAACAGCTTGCAGGTTCGTTTGTATCTACTGGGTGATTCGCTAATTCTTCCGTAAACCACTTCTTCATTATCCACTCACGGGGCCCTTAACCCTTATCCGTCCCCCGTAACAATTTGACACAATTTCACCGGAATAAGTTACACCGTTCTGTTATTTATAGGCTCACTGGGTATTTGTAGAAAGTATTCGTACACGTTTTAGACACAAATAACTTTTTCAAAATTGGACCCAACAGCTTATGTTTGTAATCATTTTTTCAAATTGTTAGTCGCAAGAGTTATGGTCACGATTGTTTAATATTTCATCTGTGCCTATAAAGAAAAAAAACATATATTTCGTAAATTTAAGTAAGTTATATACATGTGCAAGGTTTCCTTGAAATCGGTTGCTCACAAAAATGTTATTTAGAGTTTGTGATTCATTTAAATCGACGAAATATTTGCATTACTCTGTAACTTCTTTAAAACATTTGGTCTATTCAGTCTTAACCTTATAATGATATCTTGGCTTCCTTAACTTCCTTTGGACATTTTATGATCCTAAATCATACACCTGAAAGAATTTTTCTCTTAACTAAATTTTTAGTGTTACACTTGAGAAACCAGTATACTAAATCAAGGTTAAATGACATAATTGAAAGTATTGTAGAAGATCTTTGCTAAATTTTCCAAAGGTCCTAGCACGACAATTTGTAATCCGTGCAAACAGTGTACCAGTTAAGGTTCGATCATTACTCTGCGAGGATTTCATAAGCGGCACGGGTATCCGTTCTAGCAACAGCACAGTCGCATTAGAAATCACCCCCTTCAGGGTTGTGGCATGATTACTGGTATATCCTGTATACCCTGTATACAACCGATTCGTCGCGACGTATCGCCACCAGGCACAACAACAGGGGCGTAGAGAGAGAGATTTACGCCGCGCGCGTCTCGAAACGCGGAGCTGTGAAAGAGAGAAAACTCTCTCGGGTGCTTAAACGGTCGAAACGTGCCGGTGAAAAATCGAACGACAGGAATTTATTCGACGATAAAAGCGAACGTGCGACAAGCGTTTAGGAGCACGCTCTTCTGTGAGCCGACCAAAGCACACGCGAGAAACCCGCTCCTCCTCGACAGAGTTATGCCCGATTCGAGTGATAAAGTTCATTGCGGGGGTTGGCATGCGTCGAGGAATGCGTTTTCTTCGTAGGATCGTGTTCGATCGGTTAAGGCTCCACGGTCCTGACGAGGCGGTACAGTTGCGTGATAATTAGTAAAGTTTATTGGTCGGTCGTGTACACCGTGTTCACCGAGGTTGGAACGCGATCGCTTATGGGATCGGCGGAAAACTGACAATGAAGATCTCCAGGCAATCGCAGATCGATTCCAAACGAGAAAGTTTCTATTAACCTTTCGCGCGTTCCATGGGATTTCTGGAATGCTAGCCATTCCGCTGCGGGGAATTTCATTGTGGTCGAGTTGTTTTTGCTTGTTATTTTATGATATTGACTTGGGGAATTGGGAAGAGGAGGTTCAATATGCTTGTGAAATAGTTGTCTTTTGTTGGAAATTGATGGAAGGCGTGTTAGCGATTGTTAATGTGAGAATCGTGGCTGGATCTGCTTAGTGTTGACGGATAAATAATTTGGAAAGTGAATGACGCTGTGCGTTTTCAATCATTCGTATTTCTGACTTGTATTTCTAAGTTGTGTTTCTGACTTGTATTTCTGATATGTTTGTATACATGTACTTCTTGGAAGTCTGCATCAATAGTTCGATTAGACGCTGAAGCACGTAGTTAATTTTAGTTGCATGTTAAAAAATGACATGTCTAGTAAAGAATTTGCAATGTTGATATAATGTTGGACATTTATGTTATTGATAATATTGTCGATTGTACGGGAAAATATATTAAATTTTTAGTGGGACGTTAATAAGTTAAATTGAAAGTAATTTTCTAGTATATATTCTAACAAATTTGACATTATTTAAATAATATGTTTGAAGAACATATCACCCAACGACCTCGAAAAGCTATCACTCATTTCTTTTAGTTCTATGTTATTTTAAACCTCAAAATAATGTTAAAATTCTTCATTAATCATGTTATTATTTCATTCAAAGAAAATGTGCCTACAGAAACAAATTGTCACATACACTCCTTAGAAAGCTGAAGCTATTATTCGTCAATCAAGAAATACCAATGAATATCTAAATTAAATGATGATCTGAATCAAATGATCATCTGAATCCAATGATCATCTAAAACCAATTATTTTTCCTCTTGTCGTACACTGATCACTAAAGCACTCCAGCCAGGAAATTGATGTCAGTAATAACTCGATCGTCGAAGGAATGACTCGATCAAACAAATCCGACGAAGTATGTCCAAGATCTCGATGGATAAGGTTTCCTCGACACCATCGGGTCCTATGATTTCCATCGCGGCCGGTTTCTGCACACGCGAACCGACGCGACGGCGGAGGCTGTGCGTGGTCGATGAAAAATGAAGACCGCAAGGAATTTATTCGCCAATAAAAGGGACATCCCGTAGGCGAGCTGGACAGTTAGGATGCCGGATTTCGGGCAAAAATACGAGGCTCGGCGACAGGGATAAATTTTCGCCGGTAGTGTGCTGACCGTTTGATAAACTTGACGCGATTATGGTTATCGGACATCGTAGGTTTGCGAGTGCGCGCGCGCAGGGGCGGATCGCGTGAATCTGATGAACGTGTAAAGCTGCCCTCGGATGGGACACACGACGGTCGTCAGGTAATCGACGATCTTATCGAAACGAAGCTAATGTCCGAGATACCGTTACCCAGTTGGTCTTTAATTGATAAGGACATCGAGATAAGCACGCGGCCACTGGCACGCGAGATGCGACCGACGGGAATTAGAAAGTACTCTGACGCGAGGCTAATTCGCAGCACGATTTTAATTATAATAATTTAAAAGCAATTCGACTTGCTCGAAGACCTCATGCTTGCCCGCACAGGGTAATAATCTGGGTTGCTAATCCACTAGTTTTAATTTTCCGGTAGACGCGGAAACATTACTTATATTTTTCTGTTCACATTAATTTGTTGGCTGTTTGCACCAGGTTTAGAAGATCGAAAAATAGTATTCTGGGTTGCTAATCTACGCAGAATTGCAATTTTCCGGTAGTCGCGGAAACATTACTTATTTCTGCCTTTATTTTAACTGTTGGCTGTTTGCGCTAGGTTCAATAAGAAAATTGATATTAATGTCGAAAGGAAATGTAGATTAAAAACAATAATCTGGTTTATTAATTATTGCTATTCCAATTTTAATTTTCCGGTAGCAGTGGAAACGTTACTTACTTTTAGTGTAATCATAAAGAAGTAGATTGAAAAATATGCAAATGAAATGAATGTATAGGAATTTCAATGGATCCAAATATGGCAGCGACGAAATTATGGAAAGCATCCCTCCTTACGAGATAAATTAAAAGTCGAATTTAGAGGACTTCTTGTAATCATTTAATTTTAATCTTAATTAGAGGAATTGTCAAGTTTTTCGAGTAAGTTTTTAAAAAATTACGTGAAGTTTGTAAACCACAACACAATTGGGATAATAAATCGCTGTGTCTGAAAACCATCGAAAAGTACATAATGGAGGTTCTACCAATTGATTGTAAAAATTGACAAGAATTTCACTTTGCTGTCTGTCTAACTGAAAGTTCGTTCTTTGAGTCAATTGAAAGGCAACTACTAAGGTACTTCGTTAATATTATACAGTACAGCTAATAATAGTGAAACTTCTTGGTTCGAAACGCGATGCCGTTAACGTAATGAAGTATACTTTAGAATACGAGGAAGTACAACACGGCGGGAAGCATGGAACATTGAAAAGTTTAATGAAACTCAAAAACAGTGTTCGACCCGAAGAGTATCCTTCAGAGAAGTCAGTTTTCACACGCGAGATCTAATTACCTTGTAACAATTCATTGGAAGTTAAGGGTCGGGTGTTGTAATTTGTTTTATCGTACACAGCCAGCCAGCCGTTAAAATAACTCCGGCCCCTGGTACGGTGGTTACGCGTGTAAGGTAATAGTCGTGTAACTTGCTAAACTACCTTCGCCGTTACATCGAAAACCGCGAATGTGGTTATTATTAAACTTATTCGTGTAATATCGCCTGGTTCGATCTTCCCTCTACACGGCGAAACCGCTTTAGCATATTTTACAGGTGAAAGATTAAAAATTAAAACCATGGTGTCGGGTATCAATGGTTCGTAAAAAAACATTAACTCCATGCCAAGATATTAATCTTTTTCAATTATTCATGCACGATATCTGGTAATTATAATAAATTTCCACTTTGTGTGTAGTTGTTTGTTTGTTATTAATGTATACATATAAACCACCAACTACATTATCGACTAGTGACGCTGTTCGTATGCCGTGTATAAATGAAATAAAATTGAAAAGAAGGCTAAAACTTTTGCATACATCTAACAAAATTTAGAAACAAGAAAAATGAAAATTTGATGTATATAATTTATTTTTGGTATTTTTTTTGAAAATTTATTCTGACGTAGCTAGAAACTGAAATTACTGATGTGCAACACAAAAGTGCAACAAAAAACTAGACTGGATTTTATGCATCCAAGACGAGAATAAATAAATTCCACTTAAAATAAAATCAATATAATAGCATCAACTTATTAATTTTCTCTCGTTTCTTGTAACTGACGCAAAACTTTCTACTTTGCATAAAATTCTGCAAAAAATCTATTACGCGTATAATTGTTTACGATTTGAAGCAGCATAATGGTCACATAAATTGATCGAACAGAAAAAGAGCATTGCATTTAAGAATACATGGATAAATCAAAGAGCAGGTCAAGCCAAAAACGTCTAATTTATATAACAGCGAATAAAATGGCTATTAAATCCGACTGATATCGGTCTCTCTGTAATAACATCCATAAATGCATTCATGCCTGTTACATCAGCGAATTTTCAGCACAATGTCCTGAACGTAAATGGCGTCGTAAAACAACGCACGGCTGAAAACTTCCGGGGAGGGAGGAATGATACGATAGAGTTTCACGTTAGTCGATTTGAAACGCATCAATTAAAAGGGAGGTTTCCGAGTGTCATTAACGGTGGAACGATTGCTAAACTTTGCGGAATAGCCCATCATGATGGATCGCCGCTTAATTGAAGCTCGTCTAAGCGAGAATTAAGCGACAAGCACTGCCGGTGTTCTGAAAGGATGCGCCCGGGACTACGTGCCAGGCCACGGCATCGATAAATTTCAGACTACCTAAGTGTTAGTGGTAACTGCGAGCGCAAGCCAAACCGGTCGGCACGCGCTTCGGCCATCCGCTATTCAAGCTCGAGCATGCACCAAAGAAAGGAGCCACTATCCTCCTTCAGTACTCCTCAGGTCCTCCTTCGGTACACCTTCGTCCCCTTCTCCTCATCCGCCATAGGGCAGCACTTTCTAGTCTCTTCTTTTGTTTTTCGAGGTGTGATCAAAAAGAAGCCAGACTCTGTCAGTTTCCTAGCAAAGGCATCCGATCGAATTTTATGGCTTTTGCTGGTCACTTCTCTATGCCCTTGTATGTCAGCCTGTCAAATTTAAGGCATTTATGGTTGATAAAAATATTGAAGAAATGATGGACTATCAAATTCGATAGAATTTAGCTTAAACTTTTATCTTATACCGAAAACACTGAATTCCGGTTTCTTTTTTATTCCGACAATATTGATATAAAATATTATTTTATATTTTTAATTTTATTTTTATATTTATATTTATATTATATATTTTTATTATAATATATTATAATATATATTTATATTATATTTATTTTATATCATTTTTACTTTAATATTTTTATATTTTTTTTCTATATTTATACAAAGTCAATTTTTTGATGAAGAAGGGCATTCCTCTTCGGAAGATATAACCAGGTTAAACTCCTCACGTGTTTTTCTTTTTAAGTCAGTATAACTCCAGCGTAAACTAACTTCAAGAATGTTGTTCACTTTTTGCATTCGCGTAAGTATGACAGGTGCTACACGTCGCTCAATTAGTAGAGCTTAAAAGAAATTTCTTCGTATATACAAAATGTTGATACAAATAGAACACTGTTGGATAACTGATTTTAAGCTTTCACCAATTTCCAAGAAGATTAATTCAATTATGAAAGGACTTGCCAGATTATTATTAATATATTCGAATCACTTTTCCAACTAGTCGGGGAGAACGAGGGGTCTCGAATAATTCAAAATCGCAGTGTCTACCGTTGTAATAATAATTCGAAATATCTTAACAAAGTACGTCGGTTCCTGACTAAAATTCTCGGCGTTAATTCAAGAAGACAGTTTACGTCCAATTACTTCGCTAAAGATAACTTTAATCCAACCACTACCGTTGTCGTCGTTTTATATCCTCTCTCCCTCGACTCTCTTTCTCTCTCTCTCTCTCTCTCTCTCTCTCTTTCTTTATTTCTATCTCTCTCCATGGACCCACCATCACGACCTACACGCGACAGCTACCTCCCATCCCGTTCTCCTTCATTCCCTTCTGCTGCTTCTTCTCCGTTAAACCATATCCTTCTGGCATGCGCTAAGGTGAAGCAAGAAGGCTTCATCTATCTCGCGAAAGCACCGTCGCTTATTAAACCCGGTAATAACTACCGTGCCGTTCTCCGACCAATCCTCAATCACCGGATCTAACGAGTTACTCGCAGACTACCATGTCCTCAACGTATCCAAGGACGTTCTTCAAATACTTAGTTCCTCCAGTAGTCCGGCCTCCGAGTCCTGCGTTCTTCAAGTACTTCGTTCTTCAAGCACTTCGTTCTTCAAGCACTTCGTTCTTCGAGTCCTTCGTCCTCAGAGTTACTCTTTCTTCGAAATCCCTTCTGCGAGTCCTTTGTTCTTCATTCTTCGAATCTTGCATTCTACAACGTCCTTTGTCCTTCCAATGTTTCACACTTCAACGTCCTACATTTTATGATGTCCTAAAATCTATGATGTCCTTCATTCTATGATGTCCTCTTCATTCTGTAATGTCCTCTTCATTCTGTGATGTCCTCTTCATTCTATGATGTCCTCTTCATTCTATGATGTTCTCATCATTCTATGATGTCCTCTTCATTCTATGATGTCCTAAATTCTATGATGTCCTAAATTCTATGATGTCCTTCATTCTATGACGTTCTTCGTTCTTCGCCGTCCTTCGTTCTGGGACGCAGGATCGCAAAAATGGCGGCCGGCCGGCAGTTTGCCCGCTTGTAACGACGATCGATTTTACCCGATCGACCTAATTTTCCGTAAAACACGGATCAGAGAGGATGTAAACACAGAATATTGCATTACGCACACGCTGTCCTTGTATCATGTTTCAGCTGCATACGCGTATTTATCCGGATGATAAATTATCGAACGAGATCGACATACGCGTGACACTTCCAAACTTCACGCCTCGTGTTTACTTAATTTCTTAAAATATTTATGGAATGTTTATGATTTACTGTATATAATCGCCGATTTCAATCATGTCAGTCAATTTTATCGTGTGATGGGCAATTTCGCATCAGGTTTACACACTACAGAATTATAGATATTAGACTGCGGACTTTGCACGTTCCTAATAAAAATGTGTAGATGCAAAACAGTACAAACAAGTTGCAATTTGCTACGACACACTCAATCGATTGCTATTTCGAGTCCAACAAGTCGACAGGAGAAATCCGCAGATCGGTGAATGGAACTCGAACGGTACTCGATCGTTCTGAGATCGTTTCAATATCGCGGGGTACGCAGTAGCTATTGAACAGTTCTGTTAAACGACGTTGGATAGGTCGTGTACATTCTAAAGACGACAACGAGACAGGCGGAAAAGTCTGTAAAAATGGACGGATCGCGGTCATTTTCACGCGTCGCTGAGCCGTACGGAGGCGTATAAAATAGAAACAATTCGATCTAGTCGCTCCAGTTTCCTCAGTGTGACCAGACATAGAGCGACAGCCTAGCGAAAATCCTTCAGCATTTTTCATCCTATTTTCAAGTTCTCTTCCACTTTTACCCTATGGACGGATGAGATACAGATTTCTAAATTTTCGTGTGATATAATTTCCTTAACAACGCTTTTTCTACGTATAACTTTATAATTATACAATTACTAATCTCTATTATTGGTACCAAATAAGATTTGGTTATTAGTTTATTTATTTGGTTATTGTTTAAATTTGTATATTAGTAGCAAATTTCTAATACTTTTTTGTTACAGACTAAATAAGTGCTAAACCAAGAATATGGAGTTTCTGAAACTCTGTTATTACTAGATTATACCTGCCAATCAAATTTCAAGTATTCTTGCATTTATACATATTCTGGGTATATGTATATACGTGGTAAAGTAAATATTAGTAAATATGTATTTACACAGATCAGTTTAACTGCGAGTTTACTATATTTCTCCTTAGTTTGATATAAAGCGTACAACACCGTCACTAAACGAATACATTTTATGCAGGACCAAACCAAAAAAATTAAATTTAAATACTATAATTGCATTCAATATTATTAAAACTTAAATCAAATTTAAAATATTATTTTTACTTCAGTACCAGTATGACTAAAATAATACATAAAGCTTATCTTTAATTGGAGTGTTATTAAATTACACCAAGAAAATTTTATGTTAGTAAACACCCATTTGAACGTCCAGACCCAGTATAAAAAATTTCAATGTTATTTTATCAAGACGATTCTTGTCAGGTTACCGTAACGATGACGAATTTGGAGCACACGTCGTGGAAACCCGGCTTAATAATATCGAGTTACGGACTAGCCATTTTAGAAAAACTTTTACGACACCGCACTGTCAATCTCGATCGTTAATGCTTCCGTGTATTCCTTTTATCGACAGCCTGGCGCAGCTGGCTCCATCTTGGAAATTTATGGCTCTGTAAAATTCACGCGCCACGCAGTTACGGTTGAACATGAATGATGGATCTTGATACAGAATGGCGTAATTTCGCGGGAACGACAGCAAGAGGCTGCACGTTTCAAGAAATATGGGGTCGAACGTGCATCGTAGCTCAAAAACGTTTGATCCACTTACGGCGTTTACAATTCCCGGATAAAGAGAACACGAAAGAGGATCTTCCGAGTCTGCTGCACCGTAATTGCAATTCTACTGGGTTTCCACAATTGTACGTATCACGGATACGAAATTAAATTCATCAAATAATATTTGTTATTGATGAGTAATTGTCGTCAGCATGTCAATACAATTCAACAACAATTTCTGAAAGTACAGGTTGGTGACTAGGGGTACAACCGAAAAGGGAGTGATTTTACAAGGAAAAATAAATTGAAAATGTAGAACAAAATTTCTCATAGGAGGATCTGCTTTCGTGAATATCTGTCTGTTCATGACCTACCAATTCTACTTAGAAATTCTAAGCTAATTTTCTCAAAATCAAATTCGCATGTGAATAAAATTTTATTCTACACACACACATTTTCCACTTATTTTTTAATGTAAAATCGCTACCAAAAAGGTAACTCTCAAAATACTAAAATTCGAATTGAATTAACACAAGACTGTGAAGACTGTTATTCGTCTCGAGGTTACAGTATATACAGTAGCAAAAGCAATCAGAAACGCGTGCTTAACGCTGGGCAGTGAGTAGAACAGACTCGTGCCTCATTAACTACCTTTTTGCATTATGTTTGCACACAGATGTGCATAACAGCGTTGTTTTGTTGCGAGAAACCTTTATTTATACTGATTGGAAAAGACAGCTATCGATGATTATTTCCCCGTTTTAGTTTTTGTGTCATCTATATGTTACAAGATTACGAAAAATTAATGACGAATTAACTATTTATAAATAATAGTATCGAGTAGTTATAGATCCACAACACACAGTGGTACAAAATTTTTTTGTTTGGATCACCGTCCATTTTCTGACAAGAAATGTGTACATTACCCCGTAAAATATCAATAAAAATAACTTACAATTAATTACCGCGAAATAACGTAATAATACACGTTCCAATTGATCATTTATTATTTCTCCGGATCAAATGGCAACGTAATTTAATTTCCAAACATCGGAGAACCAATTAACTTCGTTTAGCTGCCCGCTCTCCTGTAAAAGCATATCGAATATGCACGATAGTCGGTCGTTTATCGATATATCTAACGTCTAACAAAAAAAAACATAAATTACATACATCCAATACTAACATTGATAGAATTTTTACTACCGTATCCACATGTGTTTAATTACTTTTGTCGGCGTTCATTTCGCAGACGCCATTGAACGGAAATATAATGGAAGCACCAAAGGTAATTACGGTTATAATTTAACATGAGGTCGATGCAGCGATCGGCCGTTGTACATTCATTTCGTTTTTACAATACCTCACTCGTCGATGAAAGTAACACGGCCGACCGCCTCCGCGGAAATTGATAGAAGGATAGAAAATTCAATTTGATTCGACCAGTGGATTTTCAGCATCGCCACAACATTACCCAGAAAATTATTTGCCACGTTCGACCAGTCCATGAGAAACTACTGAATCCAGTCACAAAGCCCTATCACAATTTATCCTGTAATTTTCAACGGACATTAGGTCATTGTTGCTGATAAAAGAAATAGGTTGGTTTTCAGTAAATTTCCTGATAAATTGAATCACAGGAAAAAGTTCTGGAAATTCAACTTGTTCTGTTCGAAATGTAGTGGTTAATCTTCTTTTCCCCAACACGTTAGTGATATTTTTCTGGTTCAAATAACACCAAACATGACACAACTTGGATTTTGCTCATTTAACACTAAACATACCGAGCACTGAAAGAAATTAAAATATTTTAGCTGATAAAATTGACAAGGCTCTATTCATTTAGTTTTCGTGCAATTTTTATTGCAATATGTGCTTGGATAAAGAAATTTATCGAATCATTTTCCATGTAAGCAACGTTATAGTTTCAATAATTATAAAATTAAAAATCTAAGACCGGTCATTTGACCGGCCGTGGTACGTTTAGTGTTAATACACGCAAACAGTAAAACATCCTTTATCCGAACCAATCAGATCGAACGTTACGATTCCACGTCTATTCGGTATAAATTTTTTAATAATAACTTGAATATTACTGAAGATACTGCGATCTAACGAAGTCAAATATCTATATAAGATGTTGCAATAAACATTTTTTACTATTCATTATGATTTTTTTTTATATAAACTTTTCAGCATTATTGCAATGAATATAGTAAAATTGAAGAACTCTAAATTAAATGAGTAGCTACTACATTACAGAGGTGGGTAAAATATTAATCGCCGATTGACGCCAATTAACGTAACGATTATTAATCATCAACCGAATAATTACTTAATGATTAATTGTCAATTCTCCATCCACTCTCTACTCCCTCTCCCTCCATATTACAATTTATGGATAGACCGTATGATGATTAACTTTAACAATTGATTAAATCAGTCTCCAATTTTTCCATGATTTCTTCGTTTAATCAACTATCAACTATTAACTTCATTAATCGATTGAATTGATAGCCGATTTTTCGACGACTTCTTTTTTTAATCGTACACATTAATCATGATTAAAATTTTAATCGATTAATGCTCAACTGTGCTACATTATATGCAACAGTCAGATCAACGAGTCTAAGCAGTGTGCCTTTAATAACACGTTGGAAAAGATGGATAAGTAAAATAATTAATCCGCAGTTCGAGGGTTAAAATCCGTCGGAGATGGTTTGCAATTCTGCTTTTGAAGCGCGGAGAAACTAATCGAGTCCGCGGGCCACAAGTGCCGAAATTATTCCCGCGAAAGAAGACTTCAGCCGGGCGTTACCGCGGAGCGCAATCAACGACGGCAGGCAGCAGTTTCGCCGAATTTTCTTTGCCGCTTAACAACGTTCATTAGCGGCGTTCAAATATTCACGAAGTAATATTCGTTCGGACAAAAGCGTCCGAGGAGCACACGGTGTGTGCCCGTGGTCCCCGGAAGCCGGGTCAACCCTATCCGAGGACTTGGTCAATGCTTCAGGGTCAACGTCACGCGCACACATAAGAGCCCCGTACACAAGTTTATAAATTCAGGAAACTCTCGGGACTCGTTTACGTATACGGGTTCAGCGGGCACACTCTCCCGGCCCTTGGCGGGATTCATTGCTGGCGGAATGGTACAAGAAAAGGAACCGAGTCGTAGCCCGAGACCACTGAGTACACCGTTGGCCCGCGGCCTCTGCGAATGCAAATTCGAAAATGCCTCATTTTCTTTCGCGAATAGTATTATTTCAATCGCCCCGGGCGACGTTAATGCCAGAAGTCGAGACTCCTTGTGGCGGCTACCGTGCTGAAGGCCTTTTTTTCGTTGCCGAGCACCGAGGATAATCGGCCGGTCGCTGGCGAGAACACGAGGATGCTTATACACCGCATTTCGGTGGACGTTAACGTTCTTCACGTGTCTGTTCATTACCGATGCTTGTTACAATTAAGTCGTGAAGTTCCAGAAATTCTCCAAGTTCATCAGCAACTTCGCACAGTGATGGAAAAAGTTGAATTTAAAATTTTGCGTAAATCATACTTGACTATTTATGCCTGAAACACATAATCGAGGTTCTACTGAATCATGAATTAAACAGGCAAACATGATCCGATTTGTGTCGTGTTTGGTATCATTTCAATCAGGTAAATCTCACAAATATATTGACAAAAGGAATATATCGTACGTAACGATTAGTCTGCGGATCATTATGCAAAATAAAAAATGTTTGCATTGATATCAAGACCCAGGAGTCAGATAGAAATTTCTTTCTTCTTTTAGTCGACTTATTAAGCTGAAATTAATACACCGATGTCCTTAAATCTTCTTAATTCGTCCGTTGCTTTAAATCGTACGTGTCCAAATTCGCAGTTTAATAATCACTATGAAAAGTTTAATTTCCGAGACCTTCTTTCACGTGGCCGCAAAACAACCCTTCTTTGAATGATACCTACATTAATTCTCCATCAACTTTTATAAACAAATGCGACCAAAAATATTCCAGTGTAACGACTGAACAGTTGGAGGATCTTGGTCGGATTACCGATCTATCGTGACCGGGAGGATACGCGGAAGTGGAATAGTCCGTGGCCGAACAGCCAGGCAACATAGTAGCGTGTAGCGGAAGAACGCGTATTCTTATTATACGAGCCGGTCGTAGTCACTTTGTCGTGTTGTTCGCGACAGTTGTGTGCACAGCTTGGTGCAGCAACGTGTTCCAAGTGACCAGCTGCATATGCACGTGTGCTCGCGAGATGAGCGTCGCCCGAGGGCCCGACGGTAAGGCGTCTAACACGTTCTGAGGACACGCGCGTGTCCTCAGCGCGTGTACGACGTCGCAGGCTAGAAGTCTGTGCTGGTAAGTTTGCGTGGACGTTCGACCGACCGCCTCGGGCCGTCGGCGTATGCAAATGCTCCTCTTGTCGGCCGATCGACTATGCATTTCCGGAAAACGTGTCGTTGCGCGTGAAAACCGAGCCGCCTCGCCATGGTTCGCCGCGCCTTCGCAAACTCCGCTCGCCGAAGAAATTCGCGGGCTCGTTAAGCTTGCAACAAGCGTACAACGTGGTCATTTGTACGCGTGTGATACGCGCACATTCCAGAAAACGTTGCGACCTCCGAGGTGTTCGTACTTCTACGCGTTTCACAGTGGATTTTCACTTTATTGTGTAGTAGTTTCGGCTACTGTTAGTAATATTAGTATTACTTAGTATTAGCACCGCTATTAGTACTACTCATTATTAGTAACACTATTACTACTACTTATTATTAATAACACTATTAGTACCACTATTAGTACTGATTACTGTTAGTAACACTATAAGTACTACTTATTATTAGTAACACTATTAGTCCTACTTATTATTAGTAACACTATTAGTACCACTATTAGTACTGATTACTATTAGTAACACTATAAGTACTACTTATTATTAGTAACTCTATTAGTACTACTTATTATTAGTAATACTATTACTACTACTTACTATTAGTACTACTATTGGTACTGATTTCTATTAGTAACACTATAAGTACTACTTATTATTAGTAACACTATAAGTACTACTTATTATTAGTAACATTATTTGTACTACTTATTATTAGCAACACTATTAGTACTAATTATTATTAGTAACACTATAAGTACTACTTATTATTAGTAACATTATTTGTACTACTTATTATTAGCAACACTATTAGTACTAATTATTATTAGTAACACTATTAGTACTACATATTACTAGTCATATTATACAGGGTGGTTCACGCAATTGTTTCAGGCTATAACTTCGTTATCAGTGCAGTTACAGAGAAATGTCAGTGAATATTCATGTACGGTTCGAAAAGTACTAGATTCATGGGATTATGTTTCTTTTAGAGGTGCCCTCGTCATTCTACGTAAAAAAGTGTTGAGGTACAATGGTATCGTGTGTACAGACATCTTCTTCAATACAGACATTTTCTTGAAATGTGTTTGTTGTATATTAGATATAAATCTACAAGCATTCGTAATCCATTAACAGAAACGAACAGAAACTTATTTCTTCTGCTAATGACTCACGCGCATTGAAATAAAACGATATATTTGATTTGTCACATATTCGATATAAACAGTATGCAATTTATTACTAATGCCAGGAAAAACTCTAAACTGCAACGGCCATTACTGAAATCCTCGTCGCGATTCTCCTCTACTTTCTCCTCTGAAGATCTTTTTTCCTGTTTGTTCGTAATTTATTGCCAGTCAATATCATTGCCGTGACGACGAGGTAAGAGTGCTTAAACGAATTTCTATCTGTACAAGACTGCATGACGCATTCGGCGCAACGCGCGTGTACATACACTATGTACATCTAATCCTCCTTTCAAACGCACCAGACCGGAAGCCGGGGGACGAATGAAGTATCTGGAGTGGCGTGCTCCGATAATTAACCTATTTTCGAGCATTTTCGAGCACGGTTTACTGCGCAATCGCGATACAGGTTAATTGCGCGTACGATTATACGGTGTATATCTTTATTAGAGAGTCTTGTATGCGCGCCGATCAATTGCCCGGGGGCGATTGGATCGCGTTGATCGTTACCGAGACGATTCTTTAAGTCTGTGTCGTCGTGATTCGACTATTTATCAGACGTTTCACCGAGTCCAAGTTGTCCTCTCTGTATGCGTGGTAGCTTTGAATTATTCGTTGCGGCAAGTAGGTTGTAGTTCATGCTGCAGATTAAGATGCACGCTAATTATGTCGGCCATTATGGATCCACTAACTAGGATTGGGAGAGACTTTTGGGAGAGACAGATTTTATGCGTTTATGGTAAAAATGGACAAGTGAAATACAAAACTATGAAAACATATACGAATTTAGAGAATTGTTACTTAATTCTGACTTTTGAAAGTATTTAAAAAAGGAACATATTTTCATGTAACCTTAGTTCCTTGCAATTGTTGTCCTGAAACATTTTTATTTTGGTAAATGAAAATATGAATAGACTCTAAAAGAATTGCAGATATTTACGAGATTGGATGAAACGCTCTTGGATTTTGAAATAATAAATCCACAATTTCATGCTCATTAATTATTGATCATCCGCCGTACCATTATCGATCGTTTAACAAATAAAAAAAAGGATTCAGTGAAATTCAAAACTATGAAAACATATACGAATTTAGGGAATTGTTACTTAATTCTGACTTGTTGAAAGTATTAAAAAAAGAAATATATTTTCACGTAACCTTAGTTCTTTGCAATTGTCCTGCAACATTTTTATTTTGGTGCATGAAAATATTAATAGATTCTAAAAGCATTGCAGATATTCACGAGATTGGTCTTGCATAGATCCTAAACAATAATCACTACAGTACGAATATTTAATACTACTTACAAATGAAACGCTCTTGGATTTTGAAATAATAAATCCACAATTTCATGCTCGTTAATAATTGATCATCCGCCGTACCATTATCGATCGCCTAACAAATGAAAAGGAAGGATTCAGTGTCGTAAATGAACATTGAATTCGCTCATGTAAAAAATCGAACTGGATCAGAACCGAGACAAATCTGAGCATGCGTTGTAGTTAAAACTTGCAACAGAGATGACAGGTCTTGAGAAAATTTTTTCTCAAGAAAATGGGCTAATTACACAGCCGAATAAAATCGCGTTGCATCCCCGCGAATGCAGCCGCAGACCAGCATGCAGAAGAGATGAACTCGCATTGCACACGACGCAGCGAGCTCACTCGCTCAGCCATGAAAAGGAGTTTGCATCGCGTTTCGCGTGGTCCTCGCGGCAATCTACGTCGGATCAGGCCGAGAGGAGGAAGAAGAAGAAGAAGAGGAACAAGACGAAGGATGCAAAAGAAGGAGAGGGAAAAAGAGAAACCGGAGACCCCCCGCTCCACGTTGCTGCACCTCATCGACGTCGCAGGAACTCCGGCTCACAGGCTGAAAATAAATATCGCGGCGACCCGACGACGAGAACCTTCTTTCCTTCTCGAGTTTCGTGGTCGATGGTACTTCGGCTTGGTTCTTTAATACCCCCGCGACACACGGCTTCGTATTTATAGATGTTTATACGGCGCGGGTTAACGTTACCGCGTCCAGAAATGATTTATACCCTCGTGAGATTAACCCCGGCGCACGGAGCCGATTTCCTGCTGACCAAACGATCGAGTCTTTCGGGTGGGCTTAATCAATTTCACGCTGCAACGCGTTCTCGATCTTCAATTTTTACTATTGGCTATGGAGAAGTTACTACGAGAGCACAATCAACGATATGTTGCATTGTTACTGGACTGCGTATTTATATTTACAATATTTATGAATAAATTACCCGGTTGAATATGCTGTCACGAGTAAGAATACTGTTATGTTGTTATCAACGTAAAAAGACTATTAACGGGTGAAATTAATTTGTATTTAACTACTGCTTCCCACAATCGATGCAGAGTATTTTTATTTTGCATAAAGATCCGCAGTCCAGATATTACTAATGATTAGACTTCGAATTTTATAAATTTCTGATAAAAATGATTAAGTGCAATGTAAACCCTTACCTTGCGATTTGTTTTACGGTTGCAGTAATTAGACGACGTTCATAACTTACTCAAAGGAGGAAGTTAATATTTATCGAATGCCTATTTATATATAGTCTCCAATAGCTATACAGGGTGTTCCAAAAATGTTGGATTGTCTTAAAAGGCATTATTATTAATGATTGAATTTACAGCTGACTAAAATTATTAAATAAATTCATAACGAGCATAAAATTCATGCTCTTTATAGGCAATTATCGTCGATATCGTTAGTGGGTGCTACCTGGAAAGAAACGAGGAAAACGTTAATGGAAGAATAAAATATTCTGTTACATGCAGAATCGTGTTTAAGAACTTCGTTATTTATACGAATAATTTGTATATCATTTAATAACTAGTTGGATTGTATACTCGATTATTAATTACGAACGTGTCTTGTTCCACATTGGATAGTTCAAAGTACAAGATAGTGAAAACGAAAGCGATCTATATTGGAACAATCTCCAACCATATCTCGTACTTCACACATTACTCTTCTCGAAGAGTATAATGCTACAGAACAGTATTTAATCCGTAAGTAACAGCCGGTAATAATCCATCTTGCGCAGTCATGTAATTGCAAAATACACGGGATCACTTCATTTGTTTTTTTATAGCGAGACAAGGATTAGACTATGCGAAGATGAGTTATTGTCGATAGCATCTGAGCTTCGAATACGCACTGTACAATGTGAGACTGTTACGCTACAGAATGCAAACGATAGGTCGCTTATTTCGCAACCGAAAAATATAACTTTAACTCTCGTACGATCCTCGTAAAAATTTATTTATATCAGTATAATTTAATATATTATTTTTATGAAATTGTTAATACGTTTGGTGTGATGTAATTAGCAACAGTGCAGATCGTTTTCACTATTTTGTCAGCAGAATTTAGATTGCTTCATTCTTGTACTTTGTAATATCGTTTGCTGTTTTCTAGGCATTGCGAAGGTAACAATATGGAGGATTAATTCCGAATAATTATTATTTTCAATGTTCAAGTAATTCTGAATAATTAATTAATTTAATTTTCCGATATACTAATTTATAATCGCTGTGCCAGGTGAAGTTTATGAAGGTATTTTCAGCTTGAAAAATGAAGAACAGAACCGTGTTAACAAGTGAAATGAAAATCATGGAACAATCTGATAAATGGGGAACGGTTGAGGCTTCACGCAGAGCAGGGAGACAATAATTTATTAGAACATGAGAGCAGATTAGTGGTCAGCAAAGGTCAAACGGTACACTAAGCTGGAGACAACTACCAGAGAAATGCTTTACAAATCTGCAAGATTAAGAGTGAATTTGCTCGGAGGATCCATTTGGCAGTAAGCTGCATATATTTGACATTCGACCCGATACTTCTGCCCCATTCGTTCTCCCGATTCCTTATCCAAACGAGCTTAAATTCATCCGCTTGACCAAACAGTCTGACCGCGTTCCCCGTGGTTTCATGGCGGAAAACGCCACAGGAACGAAGAAACAAAGCGCGGAAACGCCGTGTGTGCACAGACCGGCAAAGAGTCCGGAATCTCTTTAGACCGTTGTCCGAGCCCGAGAGCATCATCCCCGTTCTCTCGCGGTTATTTTCCCCTCCCCGGGACGGTTCGTTAAATATTATTCCGGCCGTTAATTGGCTTATTAATATATATGAAAATTACGAGTTAACATTCCGCTTATGGTAATGGCGGGCGAGATCCGGACCGTTCCGGGTCGCCGCGCCGACTCGACCGAAAACAATGCCCCGTTAAATCAGCGTTATTGTCGCCCGCGACCAACCACGAGGATCGATAAATTAAATCGAGCTCCCCGCCGATTTCAATCGGCGCGAGCGCGACCTCGTTACAGGGGAAAGTTCCGTGCTAATGTCAGCCGCCGTGGCTGAACACCGTTTTGACTTCTAAATGGCGGCTGGAACGCCGTCCTCTGTTCTGCCAACTGTCACACAATCTGTTAAAAATGGGAAAACGCTGGACGAAAATCGAATTTACAACCCCTTGTGTACTCTGTGAAAGGTTACACAACAATGAACCAATTGGAGGTATAGTTACGTCTCGCTATACCGAAATGAATCGAATGATAACTAATTTCGTAACAAAACTTTCTTGTTTTTAATTATCTTTCTGTGAAACTTTCGCCGGCATACTCGTTTCATTTTTCTGATTGAAATGAATACAAACACGACACCATTTACGACACGATCCAAAGTACAGTAGAACCTCGCTCGTTGCATGAGGTTGTGTAACGACAAGGGTAACAAGATTACCACCAGCGAGGTTTTACCGTATTCCATAAGATAACAATTATCTTGCTACAGTTTCTAGATTAAATCTTCACTTACTAGTTTGCACAATGAATCATGTTTTATATACGTATTAACCCTTTGCACTCGAAGCTATTTTATTTGGAAAATTAAACATGTCTTCCTATCTAGAATAATTCTATTCTATGTGGTTTGTTTTTATTTTGTGGATATGAAATTAATAGAATACCTCATGCAATATTGAAATGTTTAATAATTGACTAGATCCCAACATATTTAATAATGTAAACGATATTTTGAATTATAGTACATCAATTTACAGCGGTGACTCAGAGTCACCACTCGAGTGCTAAGGGTTAAATATGCTCTGAATTACGTCATGTTTGTACTCATTTTAATCAGAAAAATGTCAAGAACATAATTATTAACATAATTATCGACTAAATGACCCAGTAATTAAACTAGCTCCAGTAACGGATCAAGTCCTGACGGTCCTAGATTTTATACGATAATATAACAAAACACGATGAATGACCTTTTTTCAGCAAAAATATCTGTGAACGGTATCGACAAAATTTTAGATAAATTTTCTGCTGCAAGCGCGGGGCCCAGAGCATTTGCGTGTGATTACTTATCCTGGGAAATAAATAGTATCAAAATAAGATCTGTTTGCAAATAATAATTAATTAATGAATGCTAATTTGTATACAATAATAAACTCCGCCGAACTATTTAAATTTTTTTTATTAGAAAATCTCATATGAGATTTATTAAATAATTACAAAAAGAAACGAAATACACCACATACAAAACAGGATATAATAATTACGAAATAGAATGTGAACATTTTTAGCCCATTGTCGACGTTCGTTGACGCGACAGGAACGAAAACTTTGGGGAAATACGCGTGCTAGTGGTCGGTATTTTGTATAAATATCGCTATCGCGTTGCAGCAAGCATGGTCGGGCATGTGCGAGCTTTCCCCGTCGACTTTTGTATCGGCGATGCCATACGCCGGAAAGCCAATTGTCGCGCTGTCGAGGGGAGCGTAGAAACTGGAGAGGAACGTGACACTGATACCGCCAGAGAAAGCTGCTAGGAAGGTGTTAGTTACGCGATCCAAAGATCCTTTTTCTATCTCGAGCACACAGGCTAGGGGAAATGCTGAACGAATTTGTTCGTAAAAATTAGAAATCAATAAAACTCGCTAGTCTGCGGATTTTATGCATTTATGAGAAAAATCAAGATATAAAATAAAAATGTAGAAAAATTAACAAGATTTTAAAATGTTGACATGTTAGTTTCGATCAATTAAATTTCTTCATCTGAACTTGTATTGTAAAAATATTCGTTGCATTATTGAAACGTTTTCTTGCATTTTACAAAACTTTTGTAAACGCATAAGACATAAATGCAATGATATATGTGGTTTTATGAAGGTCTCAGAGCTCCGGCACAATCTTTCTATCATTTCACAAGAATACTTTATGCAGATTTGTGGTTTTGAAATAAATATGATGTATTTCTTTGCAATATTGCATTATAACTACGCAAAATAACGTGGACTTTTAATTACAGACGGAAATGTGAGGCCGACGGAAAGGAGGCGAAGGCGGAGCTGGCACAACGCAATATGTTCCCTAGCGCTCAAATTAAAATGAGGTAAATAGTGAGCCTTATCCAAGGTACATTCATAAAAACCGACGCGAAGTATATTGCAACATCTTAAACAGAACTCGCGATATTTCTTTGTGATTGCAACTCGAGACATCGGAACTCCTACCTTCCTCGTTATACAGAATAAACAGCGACGATCTTCCGAGCTACCGTAAAAGATTCACGAGAAAAATATCGTACTACTTTTTCTATTAGATGAAGTATTCAATATTAATGAATAAAAAATAAATTGAATTATACTTTACCGGAGGTGGGCAAAAGTTTTGCTGCTGTAAATGAAAATTTTTTCTTCGTTATTTATGAAAACATTTAATTAACACTGAACTTAACACGGAATTTTGTTTGATAATTATAGAAATTAATTGATCGTTATCATTTTTCCAAAACAATGTTCACCATTTGCACTCTTGGTACTTCGCACCTTCAGTATTAATTAAAGAACATAGGTAGAAATAAAAAAAAACTGTCAAGCTACTATTATATCAATAATAATTTTAAATAAGTATAGCAAAATGGTCATTCTTATAATTAGCTTTACACTCGTGCAAGATTAAAGACACTATAACTAAATGCAAATAAAATACTCTTTCTTTCATATGAAACTCCTGTAAACGGCAGCAATGGCTGTTTTCAGTAAAATTTCATATAACACATGAGTCAAACTCGTGATGAAGATTTTTTGTTAATCCACTAAGTAAATGTTATGCTTTTATTTTTGGACATAATAAAAATCCTTTCTTTTTGTAACCTAATTCGAGCATTAAAGTAATGTAGACATACGATGAATATACATTTTCGTTACACTTTTGTGAAATTATTGAGCGAAATAATTCTTGACAAAGGTAGCTGTTTCTATTTAAGTCTACGTTTATCGTTTTATATTAGGATCAGTTGCATTTAATTGCTACTAAATAGACAAAAGTTTTGCTTACCTTCCGTTGAGTACTTTCGTCGAATCATCGAAGTGTGTTTTTCGCTGCCTCACGGATGGGACAGTGCCTGATGACGGCTAATGTCGAAAGTATCTTTGTCAGATTGCTGTCGCCAAGCAGTTCGCCGGCCACGTCGCCCACAATGTCGAATTCCTCGTCGCCGACACCACCGACGCCGGCTGCGCCGACTTACAATCAGAAGATGACCGGGATACCCTGTGTGGCCGCTGCTTCCAGGTACACGGCCCCGGTTCACATCGACGTAGGTGGCACGATATACACGTCCTCGCTGGAAACGTTAACCAAGTAAGTCCATTTTTCAATCATCCATTCACACATTATTTATACAAGGGTGACCGGAAACACCTTTTCCCTTTCCTTAATTTATCAAGGCGAGATTGAGTTTTTTCAAAGTCAATGCAATTTTAGAAATATTTATTTATTCTCAGCGCGGTTCGATCATTGCTACAATGGAAAAGAAAAGGAAAGAGGTGTTTCGTTAGAAATGATCGAACCGCGCCGAGAATAAATAAATATTTCTATAATATACCGATCGAAAACCAAAAACAATTAGTTATCAATGCAATTTTGTTTTACTACCCCGTTATTACCCATGGTAGGATGATATGAATGACCTATGACATAACTTTATGTTCACCTTGAAGAACGTTTGAAAATGCTCAAGGTCACCTTGATGTCTCAGAAAAATTGAGATATATACTATCAAATTCTACTTATTCATCTCGTTCTATCTACTAATTATCTATATACTATCTAGTAATTATGCTATTAAACTACGGATATTTATGCATCTTATGCAGTTATGATAGAAACGGGTAGGTTTAATTTGAAACAGTTCAAACATTAGAAGATAATCAAAATACCGTTAAATTGATTTCAATCTATCCAATATATTAAGGAAGAAAATACATTTTTATTTCACTCCAGTTGGTTGCAATTCAGCTAGAAAATTCTTATTTTGCATAAAGATCCGCTGTCTAATTATTACCCTGAGGCATGGACAATGGTAGCTAAAAATGTCTTATTTATTTTTGTAAATTTGACTACCTAAATAAGTATTAAACTAATATTTTTAACTGTACGGCTTTTTGGCAGTCGATTCAAATGATTAGATATTTGCATCAGATGCAATAAGTTCAAGAACTGAATTCAAACATCACATAATTTTTCACAGTCAGCATATTATAAATCTTCAATGATATTATTTTGGAAAAAGAGGAGCTCACAGACGCAAATATAATGTTGTGGTGGCTGCAGTAATGCCAACGAGCTATTACGACTAATGCCACACGTCCGAGCGCTTTCGAGAAATGGCTCATGGTAATATAACTCTGTCCACGGATCCGATCGTACGAAAAATGGTATAGCAACTGGTACGAACACTGGCAATGTGTTTACGGCACGCAAGAAACCGATTCAAGCGCCGTTGCATACGCGAGAAGTTCACACGCGGTTCCGCGGCTTCGTGGAAAGCTCGTCGATCCTGCTCCGCGAACGACCACGCGACTGTCATTCTAATTTATTATGTACAGGAAAGTGAAATCTGCGAAAATAAATGCGAGATAGGATCGGTGATTTTTGCGGCTGGTCGAAGGAATTCCAACGGGATCGTTGAAATTGTCTGTCCGTTGAGAAATATCGACTCTTCAACAGTCTAACGACGAATTTCGAAAGAGTACGTCACTTGAAAAATTAGGATAATTACGTTCTTCCGAAATGATTTGGGTATCTGTTCGGCGGAGACAAGCGTAACAAATTCCGTCTGCAAATGAGTTTTCGTTTCACATCGACCCAGAGTGTTAATGCAAGTTGTACTAGCTTTGGACGAATCCGGTGTAATTTTGAACCCACGTCTGACTGGCATTGTAGTCTGAGATTTTCATCGAAATAGCATATTCACGGTGGAAAGAATTCAGATGCGATAGAGTAGAAAGGGAGCGTGATGTCCGGATCGCGGAAACGTGACCATCGACAACGCTCCAGGATGTTCGTAGCTGGCAATATCTCACAGAACATATCGCTCGCAATCAGGCACACCGTTACCATGCCCGACAGTGTCCAAAGGCTATTTGCGGTATACTCGTGTACTTTATGCATAAAAGAGACGTAACGTGAAAGCACAACTGCACTTTGCACCGCGGTAAGTCCGTAATCTCTGCGAATGATCCCCGTGACTACCTGGGCGACATTTTCTGTCCCTCCGATCGAACACGACCGGGAACGTGCGAATTCGAAGGGGAAAAATGGCACTATTCCTAACAGTCAAATTGTTTCTGGAGAAAACAATGTTAACGACAATATTATCGTCCTTAAATTTCGTTTTTTACACGCTGTCGAATTGAAAAGATTTGTTTTATTCAATAATTTCGTATACTGTTGTTATTAAATTAGATAATTGTTGATTTATAACAAAAACATGTGATTTCACCATTGTTATTGAATTAGTCAATTATATACTGAGATAGGTTATGTCACTGACAACATAATCGTACACTGAATTTTTTGCTTCTCGAATTGAAAAAATTAGACATGTTTCCAAGGCAATGGAAAATGTGTGAAGTGATAAGGATTAGTTAGTTAGATACTGGAATAGGCAACGCACTGTAATTTTTGTTAGCAGTCGAATCTAAAAGATCGTATTTCCTACGGCAACTCGAGTGATGGGTTTCGTCCGCCATCTTGGATTCCGAAATGAACCAAGCTCGTTAAAATTTACTCAAACGAAGGCAATTAAGTCCACTTTATATAGAAAAATAATGGAATATTAAAATGTTAATTCCTGTAAAAGTGGGACCTGCATAATAAAACTGTTTCACGTTTCTGATATTAGAAATTTTATACCGAGCTCTGTTTCGGTTGCTTCTGATCAATACTCGTGTCACTCTCCGCCATTTTTAATCGAACAATAGAATGGATTACGTTACAAAACGATAAAAGAATGAAAAACTGGAGCTTTTCTTATAAAAAGATAAGTATTAAAAGCTTCTATAAAAATGTCTATTTCCATTAATTTACTAGTGATTCGCAGCAAATTGACTGGAAGAACCGAATAACATAATATGTCAGAATGAAATATAAAATTAAATTTCTCTAACAAATTTGTCTTAACGTAAGACAAAATATTATTGAATCTAGAAGACCTATTAAAAGAACTCGAGAAACTTGTGGTAGCATTATTACCTTATGGTTGAGTCCTCCTCGTAAGCGTCAGCCATCTTGTCTTCTGTGGTAGCTGCATCTTCCGCGGTAGCTACCGCAAGTAGGCTCGCGTACCACGGTACGCAGAATGTCACAACGATACAGTTAGCCATCCAACGATATTCATGCCAGTGCTCGTTACTATCGGCCATACATACGCTAACTAACTTGGACGTGGATGGATATCTGGTGTCCCCGTCGGCTGAAGAGAATCGTTAGGCTGCAACTGGGATCAGCAAGAGGATCGAGCGGGTACCTTTGTGATTCTCCATGGGAAAGCTAATTCTAATTGACAACCGGAGCCCCGTTAACATACGTTAACGAAATCGCTAACTGAGTCACTGGGTTAGGACACCAACTTCGTTTCCGGGCACGGGATGAGCTTATCGAAGATTTATACCGAAATCCCGTTAGACGAACTGACCGAGCGCGAAACAATGGATTAGCAACGCGAGATAACCGTGCGCCCAATGATCCTCCTACGCCGTGCTATAGAATACTATAATACGACTCTGTTACGATCTTCGAGGGGCGGGATCGTCAGCAGTCGGGCATTTGCGATCGAGCACTGCTCGTTTCCTATCCGTACAATTCGATACGCCGACTTCGTCCATGCTTGAGTGTCACTAGGTATGCTATTTCATATTTGAAGAATGAGCTATCGAGCTTGATGTGATTCGTTAAAGTCCAATCAAAATTTTCAATCCTGTACCTTTTCTCGCAAAGTGTAATTTAGAAATTATCGTCAAGTGCTCTACCTTGTATAATATATCACATGGTATATACAAATGTATACTATACCACTTATTATATTATAATATATTATATATATTATTATATTATTATATAATTTTGTTGTACAACAAAATGGTATAATCAGGTATATTCTGGGACATTCTGGTGCATTCTGGTGCATTCTGGTATATTCTGGTGCATTCTGGTATATTCTAAATATTGTGGTGCATTCTGGTATATTCTAAATATTGTGGTGCATTCTGGTATATTCTGGTGCATTTTGGTATATTCTGGTGCATTTTGGTATATTCTGGTACATTTTGGTATATTCTGGTGCATTCTGGTATATCCTGGTGCATTCTGGTATATTCCGGTGCATTCTGGTATATTCCGGTGCATTCTGGTATATTTCGATGCATTCTGGTATATTCTGGTACATTCTCGAATATTGTGGTGCATTCTGGTGCATTCTGGTGCATTCTGGTATTATGTAGTATATACAGGTATATTCTTCTATATTCTTCTATATTCTGCCATATTCTTTAAGTTATTTGAAGTTGTCGTGTTACTCCTCCTGTGTGGTAGACGTGGTCCATGAAATGGTCCCATTTGCCATTAAAATCGACGATTGCATTGCGGGTTCGTGTTTCGTCGTGCATCGGATTTGTATCTCGCATTCGCATAACCCATCGAGCGCATCGGTTGCGGCGAATGAGATACAGAAAAACCGATGCCCCACGTTCCTCGGAGCTATCGTGCAGGATCGCAACGCGCCGCGCTGACATTCTTCACCGGGTAAGAATCGCAAGAATTGCGCTAACAAGTTCAGTGGGTGTTCTGCGCCGGCTGGCAACCGGCATTAGAATCAATTAGCAAGCGGCTCTATGCGGCGATCGGGTCTGTGCAATTTATATCAATTACGCGATAATGCGGCTAATAAAGTACCAAAGATAAAGGCAACAGCTGCGGATCAGAACGGATCGAAGCGTCGAGTTTCTCTGTCCCGTGCGCGCGGATCGAAGATTGTTCAATGGAGGGCACCGAAGCGTCGTAGATCGTTCCTCGTCTCCTGTTCCGTGCGTGCGTTTCGGGTTTAACACTTAAACGAGCGCACGCTTTCACCTGACATTGGCTATTACCCTACAGATAAAATTCAAAAAAATATATGCCGCGTATAAATAACTCATTCGGAACGTTACGGCTTAATAGCGCTTCTGGTAGCTGAAATTTCACCACTCTGGTTAGCTCTGTTTTATTATACCGATCTAATCGGTATTTCTGTGCCAGTCGTTCCGCCGAGATTTAGGGGACGCGCGTAACTGTACCGTAAATCAAATTAAAGGAACGCTGAATTATCACCGAAATATTGCTGCATCTTTCTGAGGAAAAATATCAAATATTTTTTTTACTTTCTGTTTTCTAATGTATTTTTAATGCATTCTAATGTATGTCCTATTACGGAATCACGTCGTTTGCCTTTTTAAAAAATTATTCTAGATATGCGTTGTGCTCATTCATCGAAAACGAATCAACTTGTTGGGACAACCTAATGGTGTCATTTTATTTCTCATCGATGTTCTAGAATTATTTTAGTCAATTTGCAAGACACAAATGAATAATTAGATAAATGCTCTACCTGTAATTATTTTTTGGGGCGAGTTCAATATCTTTTGTTCGATATAAAACGATATAAATATGTTTCTAATGCATTCTAATGTATGTCCTATTACGGAATCACGTCGTTTGCCTTTTTAAAAAATTATTCTAGATATGCGTTGTGCTCATTCATCGAAAACGAATCAACTTGTTGGGACAACCTAATGGTGTCATTTTATTTCTCATCGATGTTCTAGAATTATTTTAATCAATTTGCAAGACACAAATGAATAATTAGATAAATGTTCTACCTGCGATTATTTGACGGGGCGAGTTTAATATCTTTTGTTCAATATAAAACGGAGTTAGAAAGTAAAGTTACCTTTTCTGCCAGAAAATTATATCCCAATTCAAACGATTCTACAGAGTTTAAAATGTTCGTCCACGTCCATTTCAAACTGACATTTTTAAGGGAAATGTCCCCTCTACAATAGCTCAGTTGGTCAAAAGTTGATCTGCGATTTTTCCGCGTGGTTTTATCGTACTTTAAATGAAAAGTATGCCATCGAAATTACTGAACTTTACAAAACCTTTGTCTGGTTACTATATACTATTAATTACATCCATTTTTATTATAACAATAGTAAAAAAGAATTATTATTACGCAATGCCGCATACACGCCTGACATTTTTAATAAGACTACACACAATACATTTACAGAATAATTACGTAAACAGCCACCACTTGTTTCTAAGTACTCGTTTTTGCCAGAATGAAAAAAACTATCAAAGATTGCGTAATGTCGATTCGTTACCACCTTTTCTTGTAATACCAGTAAATGTCCCAACACTTTTACACCGATTTCCTAACACCACGAGTATAAGTCTCGATTAAATGAATTTAAATATATACGTGTCAGTGGAAAACGTGTAATGCGAGTACATAGTAAAAGTGTGTCTAGCTAAGATTAACTCAAAAAGGAACGAATAGAAGGGGGGACATAAGTGTCGCTAACGTATCAAGATAAAAGAGGAGAACCTCCAGACGTGGTTATTGTAGAAAACCTGACCTGGACAGCCTCTCTGTCTGCTTCGTCACGCTCGATTGCACCTTCCTCCCTCATTACACACCGTCGACCTTATTGTTTTGTCGAAAGTATCCCGAGATTGCTGTACCACAGATCTGCTTTCGATCGGGGATCCAGCACAAGGGAAAATCGACACAGAAAGACTTCGATTAAGATTTCAAACCGTCTGTGACCACTGTATTACACTGTCGCGGTTTGTGGCAGTTTTTTTCCGGTATCTTTCCACTCTTTTCATTTACCAGGTCATTTATTTGCCGTTCTTCACGCTTCGGTTCGCTTAAATGCTGTCTTCAATGAAATGATTGACGATAAGAATTTTCTATTTAAGGACGGAGACCTTTAATAGAATTGCCTTTAATTGTTTTTGTCATGTCCTGAATTGCTTTTTGAATTGCTTGATTGCCTTGCATTGCCATAGTAATACCTTGAATTGCCTTACAACCCTTCGAAAATTTATTCATCAAGTTTGTTCAACATAGTTTTGGAGGTACTTTAAAACATTTAAACAAATCTACAGGAACTGTCGTCTTTTATTGTCTGATGCATAGATCGGAACACGTCTGCAGTCTGATAATGAACAAACAAGATCCATGAACTAAATGCAGTAGAAAAATGTTCAACTTCAGGGAAGTTGATACGTAATATACTGTACAGTGTGAGTAAAGCCTGTAATATCAATTTAAGAATTGTACATACTTGCATTGCCTTGCATTGCCATAGTAATACCTTGAATTGCCTTACAACCCTTCAAAAATTTATTCATCAAGTTTGTTCAACATAGTACTTTAAAACATTTAAACAAATCTGCAGGAACTGTCGTATTTTATTGTCTGATGAATAGATCGGAACACGTCTGCAGTCTGATAATGAACAAACATGATCCATGAACTAAATGCAGTAGAAAAATGTTCAACTTCAGGGAAGTTGATACGTAATATACTGTACAGTGTGAGTAAAAGCTGTACTATCAATTTAAGAATTGTAAATACTCCCACGTTGGACTTTGAAGGAATGCAAGAGCGATATACAGGTTCTTATCATATAAAAAACAGCATTTAAACGATCAAATTTCAAACAGCTTAATACCCGACATAGTGCATACTGTTATCCTTTCAAGTCGAAGCATCTCGGTTATTTGTATCGACGCCATTCTCGCAGAACACTTCCTGCTCCGACCGTTAACTATCAGGAAACATTCTATAGAAAGGTAGTAAAAGTGGTGGCGTCGCGGCAATGTGTAACGCATTGTATGATAAGTAAGTTACACCTTTCACCCGCTAGACGCGAAACAAATTGCATCTGAAACGTTCAGCACGCAACGACTGCAACAGCAGCTCGCTCGACTGCATCCGTTGAATTACGCCCGGGTTAATAAGCTTGGAATACCAACAGGCGAACCGATAAATAGAGAATTTTACAAGACAGACTCGCGCGGTATTTAATCGTCTCTAATCACCGCGACGGCCGGAGATCTCGAATAATAAGTTCTCCCGCGGAGATGATTATCGCAATTCGCGCGACCGATAAGAATCGTCGATTTAATTAGAAGCGGAGGCGCCGCGTGTATCTGGGACGAGATGCCGATAGATCGGCGGAAAACGGTGCCCAACCCCTCGTTCACCCGTGTTACTCACGAAATTGATTTACGCCGGTTAAATCATCGTCGACGCGTAACAACATCGGCGGAGATCGCATCGCGGATAACATCGTATACCGCGAGCCGTGACACCTACGAGGATTTATACACGGTGCCGAGCGACAATGCACAGAAATAATAATAATGACGGTGGGCCGTGCAATCGTGGGTAGATAAGCCAACGAGCTGCGAAGAAACCGCGGAAATATTTTCCCCGGAGCCGCGGCCATTGACGATGATGACCGAGAAAATGAAGAAATCGAGATGGAACGCCATCCGAAAGAATTTCAGCGATGCTGCGATCTTGCTTCTTCTCGATAAACATTCTAGGAATTATTTCTTACGATTAACCTTGGATGACGAAGAAATTTCTTTGTTTTTTTAATTCGTGTCTGTCTGATGCTTTCTCTATAATAAAAATTTCGCAGGCTATCGTGCAAAAATTTTTTATGACATTGACGAGGTTTGCAAAAATATTTTTCTAGCCATTTATTATTTCTTTTTTCGACACCTTGTACTATGATTTATTTCACATTTGAAGGGATTAAAACTACTTTGTCATTCATGATTTTTTTAGAAAAATTTTTATAACTTTAGTTAATACAGCTGTGGAAATAACCCGTTTTTATTATTTTTTTTCTAATGACGATATCGTTATAATGTTTCCGCGAAAATATCAATCTACTTAACACTCACCCGTCCCTCATTTCACGAACTGAATCTGTTCCTCGGTGTTAAATTGACACTGATAAAATAATCGATGAAATAACAAGTCAAACGATTACTTTTTGATGTTTTTTTCATTATAATTAATGCGTTATCATTTACATCTTAAGATTTTGCGGTTATATTCTTCGAATTAACAAACAAACTTTGTTTTAATTAAACGTCATTGAATAACTACGAAATATAGGATCAATTTCTCAATTCAAGTACGAAATGAAAATTGTCTGCCACTGTTGCAAGGACCAGGAGCTACATAATAAATTAATTCTTTCTTTGAAAATTGTAATCAGCAAAATATAAGGCATCAACATCCTTCATTTCATTTGACTGTTACAAGTTAAATTGACACAGTGATAAAAAAAAATCGATAAAATAACAAGTCAAAACTTAGCGATGTTTTTTTTCATTAAAATTGATTTCGATTCGCATTAAAAACAATGAAAGTCACCAAGTTTCAAACTTTCCTTAAAAATAACAGAACTATGTAACTTATTTCGCGAAAACTGTGTCAAATTGACACGAGAGACGGATGAGGGTTACAAAGAGAACACGTTGAAAATAGAATGTTGTAAGTGACTATTGTTGGAACGTTCTAAAACAACCACAGAATTGAAGCAAGTCTCACGGAGCTCCGTTTCGAAGGGGGTCGAGACATTGACAAAAATCGAGAGTTATGACAGCTTCCTGGTCCATTAATTTCGTCATACTTCACGTGGGAGGGGGGCGCGAGGCCTGTCCAGACGCCATTAATAAAATCTAACAATGTCAAATCATCGTATTAGCCGGCTTTTCAAGCAATTCCACGGTGAAATTAATCTTGGGTTACAACGGGGTCTCGGTGCACGGCGGCCGTTTTCCTCCAGACTCGTTTTCAGAAATGACGTAACCCGCCGATCATTAGTTTGCGCTTCCGGTATCACGTGATCCCTAAAACATCGTCGATCATCCTGCCCGGGCCACGACGGAGTCCTGGGCAAAGACTTAGCAAGGCCCCGAGGGTATACCACGGAGATCCACCCGAGTCCTCATTTCCTCGCCCTTCAGTCCGGCACGTGCAATTTGCCCGACTCTGACAAAGCGGTTTTGTATTGGCCGGGCCGTCCCGTTCTCACACACGCACCTTTTATTGCACGGAGCTAACCAACGACGTATATTTTATGCACCGCTCGTGCGGAAACTACGCGCGCGAAATTACCGACTCGGACCGATCCGGTGTCGTTAACTGTCCTGGACGGCATTCGAGAACAATGTTACGCGCATCGAAAACTACTCTCTACATTCGAGGCAGCCTTTGTCGCATGTACGGTAGAACGGGGTAATGACGGTCGCTTGAGCAATAATTGTAATAAAATGGAAATCTGGGGTGAAATATTTATTTATTTATTTAATGCTTTAAACCAGATGTGGTTTATATAGCATATTCAATACATGAATCCATTAGCGTATCACACAATGGCTTAATGCGCCTCTTAGCTTAGCTTAATTTAACAGTAATTTTTTATTAAAAAAAAAGAAATACTTAGTGATACTTTCACTTTTAGAAACACTTTAAAAATATATTATTCCTACAATAAAGAAAATTAGTTTCATATTTATCTAACAAGGTACTTTGCCCAAACATAACATACATGAAAAATATTTCACATGTATTGTTTTTAGACATCCATGTTAAAGGGGTGAAAATACTCGCCCCTATGTGGTCGGAGAATGATGTATATTTAACTGTAAAATTTAGTTACCATTATATTTAAAATATATTCACAAATTTTAGTTCAGAATATTTGGAGGTCGGGACGAAATAAAATCAACAACTAAAAAACATAAATAATTTGAAATCGCCACAGTGAACTCGTTAATCGTTATCGTTGAGTGATATAAATAAAGATATTCCAAAAACACATCCCCTATTATAGTCCATAGATCATAGTTCTAATAAATATCGATAAACAATTATACATCATAGGTCACTGAATTCGTCTTTCAAAACAAAGTTGCATTGATCTTGAAAAAGATCATTTCTGCATTCGTCCGAATCGAATGTCTTCACAGAATATTTGTATTAGCCGAATTGCAGTCAAATTTACTATATCAGAATCTCAATAGGCGTCGTCCCTCGTCTCGGATTTCGCCCGCTGGAGTATTTACGATCGGAGAATCGTTCTGTTAACAAGTTAACAATCAGACATCCATCATCGGCTCCCCCTCGCCGAGCAATAAATAATGCTGTCGGAGGGAGATCGAAGTGTGCTCTGAAAATAAACTCAATGACGAGAAACAAGGCGAATAAGAACTGAGAAAGGGGCGAAGGGGAGGGGTGGGGGGATCAACCCGATGGTGGTGGATAGATGTGGCGCGAGGCGTTGAGAGGCGAAAAAAAAGCGAGTACGAAGGAAGAAAAGGGAAAGAAGAGCAGGATGTGTATGCTCTCGCGAGTTGTTTGTAGGCATCCCGGCGCGAAAAAGGGTGGGTGTGCGGGGGAGGAAACGGTACCAGGGGCGGAGGACGAACGCCGTGATTACCCCGGGCGATTTCTTGGGCCCACCGACCGACCGAGGTCCGATCCCGGGTCAGATCCGCTCGCTATGGGAAAACGCTAAACGATCGGCTCACATCACTCAGATTCCTGCTCTGCTTTCGGTACACCTATATCGCACGACCACCAGTGTAACTGTCTCTATACAGGCTTGATTGCACAGCCGAATATGTGGCCCCGAAAACCTGTTCTAATAATCTTCTTTCGAACGACTTTATGCTAATCAGAACTACGTGGAGAGGAGCAAAGCGAACCTAACCCTCTATACGGTACGAAATGTTTCTTCTTTTTTTCTGGCCTTGATAGCAGTTCTACTACCCTAGAAGATCGTGTTGTTCAATGTAGAATTGCTGAGAGATACTACAATTATTTTTCTTACGTACGGTTCGTAACATTATTAAGTTCTAGGACGAAATAGACTGATTAAAACATTTTAATAGCTAACGTGGTTCTGCTAATATGGCTAATTATTGTTGTAAATGATCGAACCTTCGCGCCGCGAATAAAAATTTGTAATATCCTGAAGATAAATTACGATCGATAATTAATTAATTAACATTATCGAGTATTGAACAATTGCAAATTTTATTTATTGACGATAGAAATAGCTTCACGAATCAGAAAGCGGTAGAGACGTCGCAAGAGAATATAAGAAAGCATGTTATTCTTGAATAATTGAAATCATTAAGTATAGAAATACATTGGTCTAAAATTCCCGTTTATTTCAATTGTTGAAAAACATTTTTATTGTACACAGCGGTCCTATGGACGTTCAATTGCACTCGTGATGTTTGCAGAACAAGAGAAGGAAGAACAACAACTGATAATAGTAACAACATTTTACCTACAGTTATATAGTATTTTTACTAGAAATTGTTTCACCCTCTATTGTGGAGAAAAGAATTGTTGTAAGAGAAGTAATTTTGGTTTGAAAGATAGAAGATTAAAATTCTACAGGCTCTTTAGAATATTATTATCGAGATTGCGTATATTTAATAATCAATCGGAGCGAATAAGTTCGGCCCGTTTAGGAGGCTATATCGTCAGCGACTGTTTCCATCTCCGAGCATTAGTTGCAACACTGAACACCATCATCTTTCCTGGATTATTGCGGAGATGAACGGAAAGAGCCGGAGCTAGAAACACAGAGCGGGTACGAGCTGGAAGGCAATTAATAGCGTGTTTTCGCAGCGGAGGCTTTTCGGAAGGAGATTCGCAGAATTTTCATTTTCTCGTGGGTACTCGCGGTTCCTCTCTCTATCTCTCTCTCTCTCTCTTTAGTCTCGGTCGACTTTCGGTCGGGAAGGCCGAAAGTGTAAGAGGCGCCGATATATCCCCTCTCGCAGCCTGAATACACGTATAGCGTCGTACCTACCCCGCGGTGTCTTCTCTTTCTCTCCTCCCCGGTGAAGTCAGATCGCCCACGGGCTCCACGAGGCCGTCGTTATTATATGTTATCGCCGTGGAAGGTATGGGAACCGGCCCGAGGGGGCACCGGATACCTACGTCGGTATTTCCCCCTCGTTGTGCCATAACGCACCGTCGAGGTACACGAGAAGGAACCGACTCTTGTTCTCTCCCTCTCCGGGCTTTTGCTTATATCCTCTCTCGGCTGCCTTCTTCTTTAGCGGCTCTTCCTCCTCGTCCTACTCCCCCTCCACCTCCTTACTGTCCCGCTCGTCCTTTTTCCAGGGCACTCGTCTATTATATGCTAAATTACAACGACCTTCGGCACCGGCCGCGGCCGCGCGTAGAATGTGCCTCGTATCGAAAGACGCATCGATATGTTCCCTCGTTACCATTGACACGACTTGCCGAAGTTGCATGGAATTCAGAAACGATTCCATGGACTGCTGCAATTCTATTCAATTTCCTCGTGTAATAGCATTTGCGTTACTTGTTGCAGAATGTGCTGACTGACGTTGCTTCTTGTCCATTGTTTATTGGCATGTTTGGAGGGAAAATAGTACTAGGACCAATTTGACCGAGAACGTCAACGAAATTCATATCTTTGTTACCTTTGTCAGATATCGGACAGATATCTTCATGCGAAACTAAAAGTTTGTTGTATCTGTAACAACCAAAGAATTTATTTCTCTCTTTAATGGTTCTAATAATCGATATGCTTTTTTACTGCTTCAAATTACGGTAAATTATGGCTTACAAACATGTATGGTAACTTTGAATTGGAACATGAGTAACACTAGGTTTACGGTAGCCTAAGTAAAGATGCATCCACGAGGAATCCCTAGTAGCACAAAAATATTAGATAAATATCTTTTTCAAATATTGGAAAAATATTTTTTAAGCCACGCTTTTTCATATGAGATAAATATTGGATCTAAATATTAAATGAGAATTGAATGTTTAGAAAATACAAGCTAAATATTCAGAGAATATAAACTAGATATTTAAAAAATATATAGTAAATATTACAAAAATAACATTCCATTAAAAGGAAGAAGTAGTTTGAAAAAAATATTTTTCTCCTAACATGAAATAGATATTTTCTGGCTATGAAAAAAAAATTGTTACTTAATACAAAATAAATATTGTATGTACATTTGAATATTAAAAAAAGTTTGAATCGCTTTTTAATATTATATGAATGTGTACACAATATTTTGTGCTACTAGGGATTGTTCAACAAATATATTTCTTTGGGTATAATTTAAAAAATGACTAACCATTTGGATAGATAAATTCTTGCTATTTTTATAAAGTAATGTAATATAGTCACTTTTAATGCTCCGTAAACCTAGTGTTAATTCAGACGGATGTCACACATAAGAATGAATGGATAACAAGAATAGTAAAAACAAGTTTGTACAGTTTTCAGAGCTTCCAGTAATTCGAAGCAATCGGAACATTTGTGTGAGAATATGCCAGAGCTTATTGCTCCCCTGTATTAATGTCGATTTCGAATAGAGATAGATCTCCCAATGCAATTCGCAGCAACTATTGCGCGCAACGCGACCGAAACGCGTGCCGTTATTATATGTATCTGGATACAACATCTAGCTGCCGGTGCTGCGACGTATCGAGTTCGAGTGAACGTTGTTAAGAAGACTAGTCGGGTTCGATCGGCGATGCAACGTGACGCGGAACGTGCATGGAAATGTCACGAGCACTTTCTAATGGAGCCGGAAAAGGTGGCACCGTTTAACGACGGTCATCTACATATCCGCATCCGCTGGATTTCGTCGAGCAACCTTTTATTTGTTCACTACTCGTAATCGATTTCAATCGGACACAATTTTATTTCTTCGAGCTGCGTTAACTATGCTATCAACGCATCTTTAATTGAATTTTCTTCCTCGGTTATTTCCAAAGTGGCTTTATCAACTCGTTCTTAAATGTACATTTCGACAAATACTTAAATGTATGTTCAGACAAATAATTATAATTATTTTTGTTTCAATCAGTCGTTTTACACGCTGCACACAAAAATTGACGTTCCTTGAAAATTGAATAGCACTGTTGGTTAGTATATTATATAATATATATATTTGTAGAATGAATTTCCCATACACGTGCGCAATTATAATATCAATATTAAATTTGTGATTTCGGCGCAAGGTTCGATCATTAAAATTTTTATAATCTTTATGATTTTTATGATGAAATTTTAATGATCGAACCTTGCGACGAAATCACAAAAATATTTATTATTACAATTTCGATCGAGAAAAACTTTCATTTTTAATATCAATGATCGCAAACTATGGAATTTGGAACTCGCCAAGTTGACGAATTTCGTAATTCTAATATTGAAAATACAAAACTACGTACGAACGGCTAAATAAAAAGATAAATACTGCATGTGTGAAAAAAAATTTCCATTTGTTTTGTCATTCCTTTATTTGACACGCTTTAAAGAAGTAAGAATTGTAATTAACTAGATTTTAAACATTTCTAGTCCTCACCAGCGTTTAACATAAATTGTAGCAAGAAGCGAATAGACTGCGAATTTAAATTACAAGATGCACGAGCTACACAGACATTCACATCTTGCCTTAATAATTTCAGAGAGTTTTGCGCGTGATTCACTCAGTCTTGTCACGAACGTAACAAATCCGCAACCTAATCGTTGAAATTTGTGGAGTTCATCCATCTCGTCTAATCTGTTCTCGTTTCTCGAGGCTTCGGCTGAACGTTTCTCCTCATTTCTGGCGCTGATCCTTTTTCCGCCTTCGATCCTCGAGGAGGCATCCGGCTTTCACGAAAATGATAGCGGCTGCGCCTCTCCTGCGGCATAGTAGCTACAATAAAGAGATGAAATTCGAAGCCGGTGATGACGATAATCGATCGTTGCCACGGAATTGAGCGATCGAAATCGGCCGCGTAATAAGCAACGCTGCGGAGTTATTTTAATGCAATAGTTGTGCGTGCACCGCCTGATCGTATCTAGCGGTCCATTTTGTGTCTTCATCTCCACGAGGCGTTCGCCAACGTTTCTCAGCGTACGCATTTTATTGAATCGTGATGCTTTTAACACGAATTTCTACGTTTCAGCCAGCCATTAAATCATAGTACAGTGAAATCATTAATACAAATCATTACTGAAAGTGAAAATAAATGTCCATTTTATGGATTAGAAGATCCTGTAGAATGCATTCTTCAACGAATAATAAACATTTTCTTATTAACATAATATTCCTTAATTAATATCTTTATTATTGTTGTTGCATGAGACTAGAATAATAGACTGAGCCATACACATGGTTAAATAATAACTATTAACATAATATTTCACAGAAAGATTAACAATTTAATTTTGAATCATTTTCGATCGCATACACTTGGGTAGTATAATGCTCTACTATTTTCAAAAAGGCTACTACAATGTGTACAGCGATTAAATTTGGAACAAGTTGACGGTAAAACATGAATCAAAGCAGCAGTTTAAAAGTATGAATTTAATCGCGTGGCATTACTTTTACCGAAACGCATCGGCAGCAACATTTTTAACATTCATCCGTTCGAAAATGGCGCGGCGAGGACTCGCAATTGCACCGTCATTTTCTCCGGCACTTTGAAAGATTTACCAAAATGATGACCATGCCTCGTATAATTATTTCGAATTATATCTTCTCGCGAGCGAGCCGCTCCGAAGAATTGCTATTTTAATCAATATTCGCATATTTTCGGGCGCAAAGAGTACTCGTAATAACGGTGATCGTAATAATACTAGTAATGCCACGGTTGGCCAGCTGAATGAGCTGAAAAAACGGCAACAAAACGTCACACACACGCGCGCACACACGTAGACAGGTGGAGATCTGGATCGAGGATTTCCAGGTTACACGACAGGTATGAGGAGCACCGGTTTCCCGAAAACGCGCGGCCTGTCCTCTCGACGTGGCTTCTCTGAAGAAATTTCCATTACGTTTCCATTAATCTAATAAAATAATAAGGCAACGGGGCGGCGCGAGCATACCCTTTACTTAGCGGCACATCGTCTCACGACAAAATGTGCATTTACGACGTGACGTTAATCGATCCGGCGCGGCGCGTCGGTGATCGTCAATTAAAGCGAAACCGGCGCGGCGACTTCGTTAAAAAATTTCGGCGGAGGAACAGCTGCGACGACCGGTAACTCGAAGCGATTTTGGCAGGTGACCGAGAGTATCGACACCTGCTCGTCTCAACGAGATCCTCGTCAATGCGACCGCCTAATTTATATGTCGCTACCATCGAACAGTGAATATCCGATCCGGTCCGGTCCGGGTAAACTACTTAACGATTCATCACGCGAATCGATCAGCAAGATTTAAAGACGATACAAAAACGCCCGAAAGGCGTACAAGCTCGTGAACGTCCCTCGGTTTGTTTGCAGATCTATAAAAACGATGTCGGCATAATTGTCCGCACACTCCCGTATTGATTTTCACGGGCCACTCGGTGATGTGTTTATTTTAACATGTGAAAGCTGACACTGTCGTTGAGACAGTCGTAAAAGTTGGGAATTAACTTGTCTTCTGTCGAGTCGATTTTATTATGAAAATCTCAAACGCAGCCTGCCGAATGGAAATATTAAGAAGAAACACGAATTTCCTATTTGTTTTATGAAATTGTGAAAATCCAAGGAGCATTGTTGTGAACAAAATCATACAATGAAGGTTTCTGATGAACATCTGAAACGCAGCCAGTCGAATGTAAATGTTAATGAGAAACACGAATTTCCTATTTCTTTTATGAAATTATTAAAATTCATGGAGTTTTGAACATTATTGTGAATAAACTCATACAATGAAGGTTTTCTGATGAACATCTATGACGTAGCTAATTAAATATAAATATTGTTCTTTTCTTTTAAATTTAAATAAAATTTCATTCTCCTAGCTCCAATATTTAAAGTGTCGAAGCAGTTATGAACACACTATATACACTAATTTCCTATTTCTTTTATGAAATTATTCAAATTCATGGAGTTTTGAACATTATTGTGAATAAACTCATACAATGAAGGTTTTCTGATGAACATCTATGACGTAGCCAATTAAATATAAATATTGTTCTTTTCTTTTGAATTTAAATATTTAAAGCGTCAAATTAGATATAAACATCATTCTTTTATGAAATTGTTAAAAACCTAGAAGCCTCATTGCTCTCAACAAAATCATACAATGAGGGTTTTCTGGTGAAAATCTATGACGTAGCTAGTTAAATATAAATATTGTTATTTCTGAGCAAAATCATACAATACACTCTCCAGTCTACAATCATACACATTCCAGACATGACGAGAAGTTACGTATAACAGTATGTAAGGTAAATTTTTGCGAACATCATGGTGCCATTACTGGCAGACTGTGGATCTTGTTTGAAGCGTTTGCTGAAAATTTGTGTTCTCGGAATTGAACTGAGGATTGATTTTATAAAACAATATTTTTCAATGTCTCTAAAAAATTTACTGTATATCTTAGAAGGACTCCCTCACAATCTTTATTCTAAATGTATAATCAGAGTCGCAAAAAAAGAGTCGAAAAAGTTACCCCCTCTCTGCCAGTACCGGATTAGTCACGTGGCATTGTGACACATAGAAGGGGAACGTAGAGTGGGGACACAAGTCTTAAGCTGGCGTGGCTGTGTGCATATTAACCGAAGACCACTGGCAAGTCTCGCGAAAGATCGCGATACCGAGAAGTTATAAACGAGTAGCACGAGTTGGCAAATAGAAAACGAAGTCGAAGCCCCTGGCTAGCTCCGGCAAGCTTGTAATACTATGTGCAAAATGTCCGATTAGATAAACGTGATTTTTTCAATTGCCTGTCCACAGATATCCGGAATCGAGGCTAGCGAAATTATTCAACGGCAGCATCCCCATCGTTCTGGACTCCCTGAAGCAGCACTATTTCATCGACAGGGACGGCGGCATGTTCAGACACATATTGAATTTTATGAGAAACTCGCGGCTGCTGATACCAGATAATTTCGCTGACTTGGATTTGCTGCTGGAAGAAGCGCGGTACTTCGACATCGCACGTAAGAGAAAATACACGTTGTTTCTGGTCGAGTTTTCGCGTTCTCCCCTTCCCCTACCGTTGCATCGTTCGTCTCGGTCCTGTTTTATTGGCTCTTAATCAATATTATGAAAGCAAGCATACCGTTAAATTAAACAAGAAGAAGGCACTGAAATTCATGAGAGCCGGTATTACTTAATCTTCGTCGAAAATCTGAACGGTTGCCGGACACCGTGAATACACCAGACAGACAACTCTCGGCGCACCGGCTTCTGTGCTGAGGCGAAAGATCACGGTGTATCGACGATAAATCATGTTATCTGAGCCGCGGAATCTCTCCTCAGATCATTTTTCCTCCCATTAACTGCCAATACCAGCAGCGCAGAAAGTTCGTATTATGCTGCATTAAACGGCGATATCTTGATAACCACGGGACACGGCAAAAAACTTCACGAGCCTCTCAAAATTCCAGTGCCTTCGATATCGTTCTATCTCGTTCCATGTGTGTTTAACCTTCTGCTGCGGCGAAAAGGAACGTGACCGGTGAGATTTCAATTGATAGCGGAATTGTTAACGAACTGGCATATTGCAGACAGTCGTGGTGAACTTTGATTGTAGAATCAAACCCTAATGCTTCTACAAAAGGATCAGATCAGAAATTGAATTAAACATTAGGATCGAAACGTATAAAGTTTAATTAAACTAGCAAAATTGTTTTAATTTAATTTCTGATCGAACCTTTGCGCCGAGATCATCGATACTTCTTGTTATAAACAACCCTACGATCGATAAATAACAAACACTTCTACAAAATACTCGGTTCTCTACATCGTGTACGCAGACCAAAAAATGTATAATTACTAGACTGCGGTATTCATGCAGTTTGTAATTTTTCTAGAAAATAGATTGGATATCAACAAAAATTCTATACTAAATTCGGTCGAGAATTTTTGTATTCTAGCATTTTATCGAATTCTTTTCAGAAGCCACGAAATGCATAAAGATCTGCAGTCTAATAATTACACGTGTATTGAGAATAATTAATTCCTTGTACACTACGGTGGTGCTTACCCGAGACGCCAGATAAGGGGCGGGAGCACGAATCGAGGGAAAAAAGTTACTTCAACAATCTTAGTCTGGCGAGTCTGGCCCTTACCAACGATCAAAAATTTTCAAGATATTATAAATTTTTAATTCGCTGCGCAAAGGTTCGATTATTTACAACAAATAGCCAATTTGTGAGATACTAAACGCTGAATTCAGATTTGAATCTTCAGGTTAGAGAACCACGTAAGCTATTAAAAATGTTTTTATCAGTTTTTAAAAGAAAGGAGGTGTTTCGTCCTAGACCCGCTAGAGGACTCATCAGTAAGGCTATCTTGCCGTATACACGGAATGTTCGAAGGCAATTTGAGAAACGTATTTATGCTGATAGATAAAACCCGCTAGATAGCCTTACTGATGAGTCCTCCAGAATTTAGTATCTCACAAATTGGCTATTTGTTGTTGTAAATGATCGAACCTTTATATAATTATAAATTACGATCGATAACCAATGAATTAATTGTGATCAACAATTTGTTTGACTTCACGTCCCTAAATCGTGACACTTGGCGAGAATAAGGAAAAATTTATGAGAATGTTGACCTTGGGAACATATGCCAAGGTCATCGAATGGCTAACAATAAATAATTACCAGTACACGGTCGTAGACTCTAATTGGGAGGTTCTAGGAAGCAATCTAATCGTCGATCTAACGAACTGTTGCAGCGATGTGCAGGCAGCTGGAGCAGATGAAGAAGGAGCGCATAAAAAACGGCTCGACGACAACATCGACATCATCCCCGAGTCCACCGCCGGCGAGCCAATTAAGCAACCGCGGCTCTGGTTGCACGACGGTGCCCTGCAACCGGGACTCGGACAAAGTGCGCAGCACCGAGGGCAACTGCAGTTACGAGTGTGTGGCTTTGCACGTCAGTCCGGATTTAGGAGAAAGGGTGATGCTGTCGGGTGGTAGGGCGCTTTTGGACGAGGTGTTCCCGGAAACGACCCAGGCGGTGATCGACGCCCGTTCCGGTGTCGCTTGGCACCAACAAGACGCCCGTCACGTAATCAGGTTCCCATTAAACGGCTACTGCAAGCTGAATTCCGTGCAGGCCATCACCAGGCTGTTGAACGCCGGATTCCGCGTGGTCGCGAGCAACGGCGGCGGCGTCGAGGGACAACAATTTTCGGAGTACCTGTTCGTTAGACAGGCCGTCAACACCTGACGGAACACTGCGCACCAGCGCAAAACGAGCTCGAGGACGGTCCGTTGTCTACAGCGGGATCACGACCCCGAGTGAGTTGTCCAGGAGAAGAATATCGAAGACTGTGTCACGGATGATCAACTGGTCGGAGCACCCGGCTGCTTCTGATCCCGGGGATCGTTCGGGAGATTTTCGTCGGGGCTTGGGAACTGATGCAACAACGTACCGGGTTCCTTAAACAGTTATGGAGAACCCTCGGGCCGAATAACAGGCGGAAAGAATCTCGAAACGGTGTCTCGATATGTGTGACAACTTTGGGACTGAATTGCCAGACACTGATCCAATGATAACATTTTTTTTTCTCTCCCGAATGATTTGGTAATGGAATTTTTACCATCAAATTCGTCACATTTTTACGTACAATATAGTGGAGTCTCGATTATCCGACCTTCATGGGTGTTAGCTAGATTTCATCTCTACAGTGTTAGGTATGGTATGGGTCGTTTAAGATTGAACCGTCTTATTGGTTTCGACAATCGAGGTTCTACTAAGTAGTCCATTAAAGAAACGAAAATTCACTAAAAATATGAAATAATTTCCATTTCATTTATGTGAATACGCACGAACTTTTAATATAAAAATACCACATTAAATATAATTTAATTTCCTTTTGATTTGTATGAA
>CM052341.1:10350811-10367292 GCA_028455595.1 Lasioglossum vierecki
AAGGAAAAGACTTTTGCAGACTTAAATAATAAACATTATCGATTAACATCTCGAGATATTATAAAACGTACATTTTTAGCTGAGAGTATACCTGAGTCTGACCATGGCGGTCTGAATCTCCTTAATTGAATATGTTCACTGATACTGTGGACGCAAGAACAAGTAACCAAGTGTTATTAAAATTCCTCGATAACATACGAAGCAGACTATCGAGTAAAAAGTTGAAACAGTCCGATAACATCCAGAGAATTGAACAAAAAATGATTATCCGAGCATCAGTCTACGTTACGTTGGCAGTACAGGACGAAATTCGCGGAGAATCCCCGAAGCGTCGTAATTTTCATGGTCTGCAATTGGTAATTACAAAATCACCGTTAAAATCGTTTCAATATCTCGGTGAACATTGGGTCCCGGAACATAATCGTCGCTGTTACGTGTACGTGTCGTCGAACGGTATCATTACGCACGCTCGTGACCCACATCTGCCTAAGAGCCACGGGTGCGCCAGTCTTTATTTTGCTTTTATTTAATAAGGTGTACCTATATGTATTTAAATGCCATACTAATTACTGTAAATACCGCGAACAAACGTGTATCTATATCTATATATACGATATATATATATATAAATATAAATATAAATATTCTATGCACTTACAATTCGCCGACATTCGAATGCGATGCAACCATCAACGAAACCATTCGCGTTGATCTCATCGGCTCTTTGCAAAAAAGAAAAATCAAGGAAATGTAAAAGTTTGTATCTCTAACAAATCGCGAAGTAACCGAACGTGGAAATATCATTCGAACATGAAGCGTTCTTCGAGTGATTTTTCCGATTCGAAACTCGGCTGAAGTCTCGCGCCGCTTCCGTCGCTCGTTGTCAGTGACTGTTCCGATTACACCATGAGTTAATAAATGAGGATGGATAGTTTCTAATCAACAAGACACTTGCTACAATAAGTACAGTTTCGATTGATCTAATAAAATGTTTATTACTTGAAAATAACGAACCGTCTTTTCCGACTCAAGATCCTTTTACCGGACACTTAGGCCTTCGGGGACGAGGATCTTTGAAAATACTAAGAACATCATCACTATCAAATTCACACATACAGAATGTTCCATGTAACTGTTGCCATGATTGCTCGGACACTTCCGGTAGCCAGATAAAATGATATTTGGAATATATAAAATATATAAATATAGATATTATTTATATTACTTAGTTTTTAATTAGCTGAAAAATACAATAGAGAAATATCGAAAAAGGAAATGTGTTCGTGAAAAATCAAGGTAGGTTTGAGATGTTGACAACTTTCGTACTTTTCTAAAGAAATCCAAATTAGTTCTACAATTTAACACTATTTCTACCGCTATTTCTAATTAACACTTTTTATATATTGTACGATGTCGATTTTTTTATGTAGAATCACCCTCTGTTGTACCACCAGTTGATCACCCTATTTATTGAAAGAAATAGATTTATTTCACATATTTTCCTTTAATGCGTCTTTGCGGTCTGAATTTTTATTTAAAATTTTAGAAGATATCTCTTTGACATCCTCGGTAGAAATAGTGTTAAAATTATATCAAGTATAACGTTATATTTTCGGACGTATAACAATTCTGTGAAAAAATATGAAATATAATATTTCTTTTCATGTTTTATTATAAATCAAATTTCGTCACCTTTAATGGAAACTTAAAACGCTGTCTCTAAGACAAACTCTAGTAACAAACGTGTTAAATAACGGGGAAAAGGAAAAATATTTGCAACTGCAAGAATGATACATATAATCCTGATGTAACGAAAGCAAATAGTTAAAAATATATGGAAGATGGTGAACCACATTCAGACGTTCAACACGAGTATGAACAATAAATAGTAATGGCATCAATCAGTTGTGTTAGAAATATTATCGGGGCAAAGCTAAGAGACGGCCTCGGCTAAATATTGTCCCTTAAACGTATCATTTTGCGAGCAAGGGATGCAAAAGAGAACATGGCGCTCGTCCTGGGGTAGCATGGTTTTGGTTAAGACTCCGAGACGAGAATAAAATTTGCCGTGCAACAGCCGGAATAAAATCATTATCCGGACAATGCGGTTTCCGCGGTTTTCCGACGGAAAAATTTGATAGACTTCAAACGAGTTACGCAATACCAGCTTTCGACTTTTCTCGTCGGCCGCACGCGAGAGCCCGTGCATCCCGTCGGACAACCTTTCGCTCCGATGACTTTCGCAATCACATATCTCAGCCGTATAATTGCCGGCAGTTCGTTATCTCCTCCTATACACGAAAGGAACGATAGAAACAAAAATCGCCGCGCTCGGGAAAACTCGACTGGAACGTCAGCGTCGGTGAAATTCACTTCCTTTACCACCATCCTGTTTAATTTTTCAATTATTCAAATCTCGAGTTTATGAAGTTGTTAACGACGCCGGGTGTGTCGCGCAAATAGCATCATATTTTATCTTATCATTGAATAAATATCTTCAGTGAAAGTATGAAATACTTTAATACCACAGTTTGAAAAAAGAAATGTTATTTGATTTCCTGCTTGAGAATTCAGCAAAAAGTTTTATGAACTTAAACATGTTTTGATAACAAATCATTATTAACGGTAAAAATATTATGACAAGTTAAAAAATTGTTATATTTATGTCGAAGATTGAAACTGGAGTAAACGATAAAATCATACTCTCAATCATCCCCTTAATTTATTAGCTGAAGCAAGCCTGTCATCTTACGTTTAACGATATCTTAATGTCTGAAGTAGAATAGAACCTTTGACAGATTCATTCTATTCACCCACATTTACAGATACTGCGAACTTTCCTTTTTATAATCTAAAGAACTCCCAACAATGAAAACCAGATAATGACCAATTCAACAAACATTATATTGATCACAACATTTTAAACTAAATTGAACATCGGCCAATTCATCCCCGCTGATAACCAGAGGGAAACTTTATCTCACAGATAATAATTATGTTTACCCTGATTCACTATTTAACCCTTGCATCGATAGTTTACCTAATTCGACTTTAAAGTATTTTCTATGCTCTCGCTAACTAAACTCTATTTCCTTGGATAATGGTGAATTAAATTTACATTTGAGGCACAAGAACGTGGATACTGAAACGCCGAAGTCTAGCAATCACAATGTTACTGAACGACCCAGAAAACGCTGAGTATTGACACAAGGGTTAATGGTTGATTCCGAGGGAGAGGTCGGCCAGTTAGCAGATTAATTAACGATAAATCTTTGCAGGCTGGGCGAAAAAGTGGAAGAAAGTAGCGTACAGCGGAGGAACATGAAGGATAAGAGGAAGAAAGGTGGGAAGGGCTGGTCGGGTTGGTTGGAGGAGCATGAGAGAGAGAGAGAGAGCAAAAGAGCTCGGAACCGCGTTGATCACGTAACCGCGGGAATAAGGGATAAAGCGCACAAACGTCATTGCCTCAGGCCCCGTTTCCATGGTTACCGTGAACTCAATATCCGCGAAGCCTGGGGCTAGCATAGGCCGCGGGCTGTCATCCCTCGAACCTGCCGAGCGGATCGTCGGCCGCTCCGATTCCGTCCTTCTCTCTCCTCTCTTCTCTCGCAGCCCTCTTCGTCTCTCCCTCTTTTCGCTCTACACTTCTATCTTCTTTCTCTCTTTATCTTTTCTACTTTTCTACCTTATTGTTTCCGTCATATTCTTTATGACCGCCTCTTTCCACTAGCAACCCTCCGCGCTTCTTCCTCAGAATCATTCTATCGCGTCGATGCGTACCGAACTACCGAACGCAGATACATGACACTCTCTACGAGTTACCCTTAACCCTCACGTCAAAAATCGACTAATATTTTTGTGAACAAACAGCAAAATTATGAAGTTTATAACATCATTATAAAGTACATTATTGAATATCGTAGAAAAATGTTCGTTATTTAACATGAAAGTTAACAAGGTTTCTGGTTTTCCAAAAAATCGGTCTTCCTTTCTTTGCATTCTCTTTAAAATTAACGTAATTGCAGGTGTTTGAAAAATTGTGTTTTCTACATTTCATTTCACGTAATCGAAACAATACCTAGTAGTATTTAGTGTGAAAAATCATCAGGATTCTTGCTACCCTTTCGTGGCATCTTCAGGGGTCAGAGTTTCCAATCCTTGTTCATTATCAAAGACACTGGCACGAAGCTAAGAAATGAAAATATGAAATTTGTTATATTCAACCTAAGATAGTGCTACTTAGTTTAAAAAATTCATCCAGAATCACCTCGCTGTCATCAAGGTTTCCAATTCTTGTTTAGTATTGAAGAGATTGGTGTGAATGAGATGTTAAAAAGTCATTCCTTTCGATCAAATTATTATTATATTCAACTTGTGATAGAACTATTTAATTTAAAAAATTGCCAGGAATTTTACCTGGCTACCCTTTCACAGCGCGACGATCCCTTCGTCCATTCTCAGTTCGTAGTTCTTCTACCATCCTTTCTCTCGTCCATTCGTCTCTGAAACCTCCCTCTCTATACTCTTGCTCCTTCCTCCTATTGCACATTTTACTACACGACTCTCAGCGCGTTCTCCGTCTCCGTCAAGCGCTGGCTTGATTATATTCCATTTCTGGATCACCCCGGGGCCACCTCGGTCCCAGGTCCTTCAATACACGACACGAGGCGAAGTAGCCTTTGGCGTCAACAACGAAGACGGGCTTGAAATTCGAGGATATCACCGTCACGCTACTATTGTCTACGCGAACACTCGACCGGCGAAATTTCTTTGAGGCAACATCCACATCTGTGCCAACGCTACGCGGAGATTATTAAAATTGAAACGTATGAGATGATTATGAAACGATGCGGGAAACCTCAGCAACGGATTTGTCGTCTTTCGATTCGCTGCTCTAAAACAGCACCAAATAACTGTATTTCTACACTCCCGTACAAAAAAGCATACCATACGCATGCATTCTCTATAAGAGTGAGAGCACAGTCCAGTTAAAAGATCTTGTTTTAAATTTACTGTACATTTTGTCACGTGAAATTCATGCATACAGACTTCTTAAACAATTCTTTTGATCGCGTTGTACGAGAGACTGCTGCACGCTCCTTCGAAACTTTCCATCCATTTTCAAGATGACTACGTAAACTTTATAATAAGTATCATTTTGTTACAGTTGCATGAACGCGAGATAATGAATATAATGAAACGTCGATTTGGTCATTAATTAGATGATTAAATTTTCAAAGAAAAAGTAATATTTCGTTTTTGTTAAATTGAAATTTCTTTTAAATAATAATTTAAAGTTCTTTGTAAGCCTTTGCTTTTTGATATTAATATTTGGCCCGCAGTTTATCCGTGAAATGTGCTGCTATTTTAAACTTGTGTATATGATAATGGGAAGCAGATAACGATAAACTTTATCTCGTATTTCTCCATTTTTTTCTTCACCACTCAAGTGGACAAATTGATAAATTTTTATTCGAGAAAAATGAACGAACTCGTCATGCGTTTCCATTCTTTTTTTTTTGGTCAATTAATTATAATTTGTATATTAATGTAAATCATATTACATTCGCGTTGACTACAGTAGTATTTTTGCTAGGTGGATTTCATTCGTTTTTACGATGCCAGTCCCGTGTTCGTAGTCGAAAAATCGTTTGGTTAACGGGTTCAATTGACCACTACAGTTACCGTGCGGAGAATCAGCTCAGACGATATGTAATCACCATGATATCGCTCAAACTACTTGCGTTACGTGATACATTTTATGAACAACTTCCGCTTTACATACTCCGTCTGTTTCTCTTTGAAAAACTGAAAAACTTACCAATTTTTTAAATGAAACTCAGAAATCAAGTATTATCATATTTCTCTTTAAAAGTAACAATGTAGACATTACCAAAAAATGAGTACAAACTTGAAAATTTAATTAATTTTCATCTATTCTGATCTAAATAAGATTTTGTTCAATAATACTTCATTAAAAAGATTAATGACGAAACTAAAGCTGATAAACATAAATTTGCGCTTTCCGTCTTTGTCCCAGTTTTATTTAGATGGGCAGACGAACTGAATCTTTTCTTAAATAAATTTCGATTTTCTTAAACCAATATCTCGGTAGAGATTTTAAGCTATCTTTAAGGCTTGGTACTTTGCAAAGCTTCGTGTATCGTGAATAACGGATGCAAAAGAAAGCGATAGGGAATAATGTTTACTCAGATATCGTTTACTTTCATCACTTTTATCGTTTAATTTTGTAGGTACACTACCTGCCCGACACTTTGTGGGCACGATAGTATCGTAACGATGGTTACGCCTAACGTAGAACTAGATAGGAATAAAACGAACGTAAAACATGGTCGCTACCAATAAAATTAATGGATGCGAGTTGGCGTCGCACGTCTCGAACGAAATGAAGAACAGAAAAAGCCTAAGAATTAGATAATTATAAAAAAAAGATTCGAGCTATTCTTTGGTGTATCTTATTCTTCTGTTTTATTATCTTTCGGTTACGGCTTATCCGATTACAATTTGTAAAAATATCATACTGTACCAAAACTGCTATGTACCATTAGTTTTTTCTTGTTGATTTTCTTTCCATTTCTTTACACATTCCTCTATTTTATATTTATATTAATAATCCCACCTAGTGGCAGTAAGGAGATTTATCATAAATCTAACTCGCGCGTCTCGATTTGCTTTCTCTCGTAGAAAAAAAAAGGACCGATGACCGTCCGATCGTCGTTATCGTCATCATCATTATCATCATCATCATCGTGAAGAGGAACACGCAGCTAAGTAAAAATTTTTTTCTTTTCGTACATGTGAAGTGCGTGGCAATGAGTATGGTACAAGTAATGGTATGTGCGCCTTTCGGACGATGAAATTATACACGGCTACTAAGAAAAGAAAAGTGAATGGTATTTACAATTTACTCCAATAATTTTGCTTCAACGATCCGCGTTTACAATATTCTTTTTTCTATATTCTCTCTATCCTTCTTTCTCTTTCAGGCTCACGTTCTAATTTCAAGGAAAAGAAAGGGACTTATCGTATCAATCGCGTTTATATAAAAAGGCAATCGCTCCTCTCGGTGCACGCTATAACAAATAGAATCCTAGCTGAGATCAATATTGCAAATATACCCTCGCACCTATTAAATAATTCCCATTTTCGTTTTGTACTGACTTGTCACGCAATTAATCGACGCTACGCATATTCAATGATAATAACTTCAATACAACTTAATAGTTTTTTGTTTCTTTTCGATTTCCTTTCGATTACATATTCATCAGTCTTGTGCGCGTATTATAACTCTTTCTTTCCTCCTTTTTGTTTGCTTTTCTTTTTCCTAAATTAAATATTGAACCGTTGAAGCAGTTACGTCTCACCGTAATTTGTAACTGAAACGTTACATAGACTCGCTCCTCTCTTAAACTTCTTTCTTTCTCTCGCTCTCTCACTCGATCGCTCGCACGCTCGCTCTCGCTCTTTTAATATATTTACATCTGAAGACTCACAGGTGTACGTGCCCTGTGCAATAAGTAATCGTGAACGCCAGTCAGGAAATTTATTTGAAATCGTGCTCTCCTGCGAACGTGGAAGCACGAAGAATAATTCGATCGGTGAACGGATGGTCAATCCAGATTACCATTGACGACACGCATATTTCTCTCGAAAACTCTTGTCTTCTACCGTTCTCTATTTCTCTTACAATTGATTAATCCGATGTAACGCGTCATATTTTCCAGCTGTCTGCCGAGCAAAAATAAATGGCCGTAACTCGTTCTCGAATCGTGTCTGGAACTTCGGTCGAACCACAACGGTGGTGTATCAATAGAAAAAGTTTTTTTTCTAGTTTTTTTTGTTTTGTTTTTTGCATTGTCTCTCAAGTTATTTATATTACAGACTATAAAAAATGATCGGTAATTCGTGACGTCTCCCGTTCTCGAATTTGAATGATGTTCGTATGAAAAATCGTGTGGAAAATGAACGCACGGAGCCATATATTCCTATAGATAAGAAACAGAAGCTGTTACAATGAAGGTCGTCTGAACTGTCTAATGATGCACTAAAGAGAAACTGAAAATCTATCCGCAATAAATGATACATTTACGCATACCTCAGATATTTTGATATTTTCTATAAATCAGTATCTTTATCGCATCAACAGGTATGTACACGGGTAGTGGTATATATTGTGATCCATTTTCTTTTGCAACGAAAAAGCTCTCTGTTGGGCACGTGTTACGTTGAGACGCTCATCTAATGAGCAGATTAGGAAAGATCGTTATCTTCTTTTCATTTTCAATCATTACTCTGTACGATAATAGGCACCCACGTACATCTGCAGCAAATTCTTTTACACTTATAAATCAGGTACACGCTTTGAATTCTTATCTTTTTTCCCTTTCTTCTTCATCTTTCAATCCGATTATTTATATATACATAAGTGTGGGTGTATATATATATAAATACTTCGGTATACGTATACATATATACGTATATAATATATATATTTTATATATATATACACACACATATATATATATGTATATATATGCGAAGCACACTTTTTTTCAAGAATCATACAGTAAAGAACTGCACCAATTTCGACGAGGAAATATAAATAATTAAATTAACGTCGATCGAAAAAATATCCGTAATTCTGTACTTTTGTAAATATTTCTTTAATAAAAAACGTAACAGCTAATTCTTTTATAAACACTGAAAATGTAGATTACAACATAATATACTGATAACAATTCCATCATATGGTGGAGAGTAGCTATATTTTGTTGTACCAACATTGAAATTATCACTATTTAGTAGTATTTTTTTTTCTTTAATGTGTAAGGTATTGTACAAATTATTCCATACTTTTTGGACAGTGTGCTCTCACAGTATATTAATTACAATACAATTTGCAAAAATACGATTTTACTATGATAACAAAACCTGCACTCCTTTACACTAGCGCTACAGTGTCCAAAAGTATAGGTCAAGTGTTACAATGCAGCGGGCATATACATAAATGACAATGTACAACGCATTCATTCGGCGTACCATGCACACATACACCATATAACAATATTTATATATGGTCACACACATTCTCGCCATAATGAGACTACCCAAAGACTGAACATCAGGCATATGTGCTCATACACATTGCTTTTCTTCTTATCTTCAATGATGTAGTTTTTTTTCGTGTTGAAAAATAAAGAACAATCTATTTATATTACATTTAAAAAACTTTCAGTCATTTACAGTAGGGAAGCTTATCGACATGGTAGAAATAATCTTATTCTGAATGTATGTGGAATCCCGACGTGATTCGCAATGAACTTCATTGTATGCAACTTATGAAACACTGTACAAAGCAACGTACACCGACGTCGCATGATCCATCAAGGTCCATTGAGGCCAGCTCACACGAGACCATCATGCAGGTAGGGCGCCAGATATCGGGCGGGTCACTGAAGTTCCTGCCCTTCATAGAACATCACTTCAAATACGATTTATACAGCGTTGTGCTCCTACACGTTTCTTTCTCTTGTTCAAGAAGGAACATTAAGTCTCTGAAATTCACCCTCTTCAGCCGTGGTCTCATCGGCATTTGCCTATTAATACCGGTCGACAATGTGTTCAAACCGGAATTACTTCCCGGACTACTGGCCGACCCCCCTACATCGAGCTTAGGCTTTTTACGTGGACCGATCGCTTGTAAAGCTGTTAGGTTTGCTTCTCTTTGCCTTAATTCTTCCATTTCGGCACGTTGCATCTACAACAAAATTGTTGCGATAAACATACTTCTCTAAAACAGAGCATTCATCAATCTACTGGAGGTGTGCGAAACCCTGAAAATGGGTACCCAATGGTCCGGACGGGTGGGGAAAATATAAAGTAAGACAAGTTGGGTTTTTGAAAATCTTGAAAATTCCCGGTCCGTCCAGGCTCGACATTTTTAGATTCTCACAGGGTTTTACGATTGGGACAATACCTCTTTAGCTTTCGCCTTGAGTTTAGCTTGCTCCGGATCCTCTGTTTTTGCGCGACTTTTCGCAGCGCGTAACAGTAACTCCCTTTCCTGTTCCTCGTGTCTCCTACGTTCAACTTTGTCTAAATCTTCCAAGAATTTTAACTGTGCCCTTACATCCTGCGTTACTTCATAACGCGGATCCACCTATAAACAACATGATTATTTTACAGAAACGTAACACGATCTCGCACTACTTCGAAAACATTGCCGATGATTAGACTGCAGATGTTTATCCATATGAACAGATTCAGGGATAGAATTTATAGAACCTGAAGATAAATAAAACGTTGCTCCCTAGGTTGTTAGTTTTCGGTAAATTAAAAATAACGTAAAGCTGCATGAAGCTCTATGGAATCTTGTTGTATTGTACGAATTCGCTGAGATTTGTTCTGAGACATAAATGCATAAAGATCCACAGTCTGTTCAGTCTGCTTTAAATCAATTTTAAAGGTTCACCTTTATCAAATCTATCCTGTGCTCCGCGATTACTGCTAATTTTTCTACTAAATTCTTTAACCTTTCTTGTGCAGCGTGTGAAATTAACGCCGCAACTTCTTGATTAGGTTCTTCTAACCCATAATTAGAAACTACAAAATAAGCATGAGGTTTGAACATGGTGCTCATACGACGTATCGTGTACTTAAATGAAAATTCACTATCGAACAATTACCAATTTGTTTAATTCTTTGCTGTAATGGTGTCATATGTAAAAATACTTCATCTTTACAGGATCTTATTTGCGTCCCAACGAATTCTGTAGACCCGAGAATCCTTTGAGATTCCTCTGCGAGATTAACACCACCCATAGCCGCCACATCGTTGATATCATCATCTCCCCTGTTACCAAAGGTAACGATTTAATTTTAGAAACCAATCACTGCGTAAAACTGTGGCGCTGCAAAAGGAACTCACGTGTATCCTGCAGATGAAAATGTCTTTTTCTCTTTCTCCTTAGTAGTTGGCTTTGGAATAAAAGAAGGCACTACGGCTTTATTAACAGTAGTGGTTGTGTTAACTGTTTTGCCTTGTGTGGTAGTTGTAATGGTTTTAACAACTGTTGTGGTAACAGGTGGTTTTTGGACTGTGGGAGCAGTAGGTCGGATTCCGCCTACCGCTACCGTTGTCTTCACGGTATACGCTGCAGGGCTACGAACTACCGTTGTGACAGGTCGTATCTAAAAACACGTGCTATCTCTTATGACTTGCCACAGAAGCAATACAGGAGAAGGAAAAACACCGCGCATTGTTTTCCTAGCATTAATTGCGAGTATAAAGACTATCAGTTGCCATTTTCTGTAAGTATTAATGTATTTACAGTGAGGACTTCCAGCGAAATGTAAAATATCAGTATTAGACCAGTCTAATATGGTATCTAGTCGTTACCGGTTTTCCAGAGAGTTATTAATGCAATACTGGTATCAAAATCGTACCTGTTTTAAGTTCCTGATTACATTAGCGGTTAAAAACGTACTTTAGTCTACTTTGTTGCTTAGTAAGAATGACTATTATGTCGATATCTTAATATTTTTTTAAATTTTTCGAAAGAAGATTATATTAAACAAACAGTAATCATTCCTCTTAAACAGTATATCATCGAGAATTTTAAAATCTAAAAATTTTTTTTTAATAGAACCAATTATTATACTGCTATATACATAATACTTTTTGTACATCTAGGTAAACTGTGGCGGGTACCATATATTATGAACGTTATTTTTCAAGGATCGTTAAAATTGATGTATCTTACCAGCCTTTGCTGAACTGGCTGAGCAGGTCTAGGGACAGTGGTTGTAGCTGCAGGTATTGGAGTCATTACTCTTATTTGCGTGGTCGCAGTAACTGCGGTTACAGGGATTGTAGCTGCTGTCACAGCAATGGTTGGTCTAATCTGATTCTGCTACATTGTGTTATAAAACATTTAATGTGAGACATACATCTAGCGAATGGCCTAAATAATAGCATACTCTTAACTACCTTATTAAAGCAAACTACGTATTACGTACTATAAACTACGTAAGGCACACTCATTAATATATATGTAATTAAACAATTATCCTCACCTGTGTTACGACAGGAGTGGTAGACGTCACAGGGAAAACAACGTTGGCTGGAGGAGGTTTTATACCTTCTATAACTAATTCTTTTGTAACAAGCGATTGCCGTAAAAGTGGCAGGCTCTTTTTGAGGAATCCAATCAGGCATGGTTGAGGTGACGCGTTTAACAATCGTTCAAGTCTATCACAGAATTCCTCAGGTTCGACTTTAGTATCGATTAACTCTTGTATCAAAGTTCGAACATTTCGCTCCACTGCTTTAGGTTCTCGACTAGACAACTCTAATAAGTTTGCTAAAAATTTACGGCACTTTTCTTTGGTATTATCTGTAGTTTGACGCTAAAAAGAAAAAAGCAAAAAATATACGAATATTAAAATAAGTACACAGTACTAATGGTATTGTATAAATGATCGATTAGCTATCACAATTTACTTAGCAATATTTAGTAACCAAGTGTATGAAATACATACAGGTGCAGGCGTCTGAACTGTTTGAACAGCAGCAGCAGGTGGGGTAGGTGCTGTCGTGGCAGCAGCAGTTACTGTCACTGGAGTAGTAGTTCCTGTTGTAATAGTCGCAGCCACAGTCTATTTTAATGAATAAAAATAGATGTTATAAGTCTAAATGCATCTGACAATTTTCCTTGGAACGTCATTGCGACCATTTTCATTGCGTTTTATTAAACATATAAAATCGCAACATCACTCAAAATTGCAAGCACTTTGTGGCACTGCCAAAAATAAAATATAAACTACAAATTTTATCTTATAACATGACATTCGCGACTTAATTTATGCCATGCTTTCCCCTTGAAGATGAATGCTTCCAATATTTATAAATTCGAAAACTCTAATATTCAGTATAGCTTTGTTTGCATATATGTAATCTTCTTTTCAATAAATATCTTTTTACCAGACACATAAGCACTATTGGTACTTCAAATAAAGATAATGCTTATCACAAGTGTCATTCAGAGTCAAAGAAAATTACATTGCGCATAGTTCTGAAGCTCAGTATTAAACAAACACGACTAAATGTAGTAATAAATTTCCCACATGCATTTTTTTAACGTGTATAGAAATACTCGTAGTTTTATTCAAATCTATAATCCTGTTAATAAGATTGTCTACATATAATCTATATGCATGCTGAACTTCAGACTTGTCGAAGAAAAGAATCCGAGTGTTAAACATTTTTATTAATCAATTTTAATATTTTAAAATGAACTGTTACAATGACATTATTAATAATTATAGTGAACTGATTTTAACAAATAATTATGTTACATGTTGAAGACGCACTTGTACCTTGTACAGACTCGGAATATTTTATAATAACTGCTTAAATCCGTGATTCTTACTTTTACAAAGTATTTCACATATTTATTAAAGACAAACATTTATACCAAATGAATAATTTATACACTCGATGTATAAATTGTTGTTTTTTGTAAGAACTTAATGAAAAATTAAAATATAAAAATTATTAAGCAATTGCTTTTATATTATTTAAATAAATATTTCTCTTTCGTTTAGATAATTTATAAAAAAAACCTCTTCATTTCTTATAATAATTTTGCAAATATTGATATATTAAAATTTTGTGTTTTGTATGCATACAAACTCAATTTTTTTCGAATAGTTCCTTAGAACACCCTTAACCAGCATAACATGCAATGTGTGTATATACGATAAAGTTCGTAGACTTTAAAACAATTGTACTTTTGAAAAAACTTCTACATTAAAAAGGCATCCCAGCAAATAAAGCCAATAAGAAAACAAAACACTGTATACTACTACAGAAAACCTTTCATCCATTCATGACAACTGAAGATCAAGTATCAAGCACGAGAATTATGATGATATTCTCGTGGATAATGGAAAAACTAATACAAAATTGTATCTGTTGCATATATCAGGATATGTGCAGTACACGTTAACAATTGTTTAAATCAAACAAGAAATGGTATGCATTAAAATCAAATTACAATTCAAAGAAAGTTTCGATAAGACCGAAAACGAATACAGACTAAAAAGAATATAACATAATACATAGCCTTACCAATAAAACCATTCCAACTAATGTCACAAACTAAAGTCTACTACAGCGCTACATCGAGTCTTGTAAGAGGTATAAGAGTGCGTCACCTGAACCGTTTTTCTTAACGTGGCGAGTGGTGGGCCAGTGAACTGTGTGTTCAGCCTACTTACAGCCGGCACTGAGGCTAAGCGATAGGTAGTGCCTGGAGATGGTGCAGCAACCACTGCATTTCCTGCTATACTATTTGGTGTAACTGCGGTACCGGCAGGTGTACCTGCAGTTGGTGGTGGTCCTACCCTAATTAGTTGAAACTGTCCAGTTTCTGTTTTTAGTAATATATGGCCCTGAGTTCCAGGTTGAAGACCGTGCAGTGCTTGTAATGTTATCTAGAAACACAGAAAGGTATATTTAATTAAAAGAACAACATATGTATAAAATATATTACGTGTATTCTTCGTCTACAAGAAGATAATACAAATTACATCTGGTCGAGGCAACAGTTTCCGAGGCTCCATTCCTAATGGCAGTTAAGTAAGGACATAAGGTTCTGGAGAGTTCAATTTTGAACAAGTTTGTTTGTTTTGTGGAATATGGTCTATAACACTTGTAATTCGAGGTATGAATGTCAATTAGCGAGGTGTATTTACCTACAAGTATTTATGTGCCATCTCCTTATGGACAAGGAATACATAATATTATTAAGTATTGATATTATAACTGTCAAGAGATTCAACACGGTATCTTACCCCTGGAGCTCCAGGTCTTGTTCCAAGCATGTGTTGTCCGATAACTACTCTGGATGCAACTTGTTTTCCTCCTTGCTGCCCTGCCACTGGTGTGCCAGGACGCATTGCATTAACATTAAGAATTTGCACATTACTAGGTACTATGGTGGATGTAACTCCAGCTTTAGCCTGTAACGCTGTGCTGACAGGATTGCCAGCGACAGAAACAGGAACAGACATTGGAACGGAAACCATGCCACTGGGTGCTACACTAGTCTTTATCACTAAAGCTGTACCTGTCGTCTTATTCACACTAGCCACTGTTTGACTACCCGTTTCACTAACAGAGCTAACATTGGTAACAACATTTGATGTTGTCTGTAACACTGCCTGTGACGTTAATCCCAACGTACCATTGGCTAGCTGTCCAACAGTTTGTGCAGGAAAGGAAAGTTTATTATTGACATTTGCCACCCCCGTTGTTGCTATTACTTGGCCAACAGTCGGGTAAATAATCTTAACAGGCTCGTGTGCTTTAGTAAGGCTTGGTATATGTGTTGTTTGATTACTGGTCACCTGATTTGTAGTAACTTGATTGATATAAGCAGCAGGGGGGATTGCTGATTGTGTATGCTGTTGCTGCTGTTGTGTAGTAACCTGTGGCGCCACTGTGTTTGAGGTAACCACGTTTACTGGCAGAAGAGTGCTCGTGGTAATGGACTTCGTAACTTCTTGAGTCATCAGACTATTCACTGTAGTAGCACCGCCGCCGTTCGAAACCCCATGTTTCTGTGGCTGTACCGCGGTGATGGTGCCCCCGTTCGAAATACCACTGTTCACCTGATGATTCTGCTGGCTGACTGACGCAGAACTTACTTGATGACCAGAGACGGCCGGCGTCGATGTTACCAGTTGCGTTTCAAGAGAGCCCACTATCGCGTTCACTGCGGATTCATCGACGTCCGTGCTCAGAGCTTCCTCCAGAAACTTAGCTGACGCCATTTTCTTCCAAGCTCCAACTGTAAACTGATCTGCGCATGCGCCTGTCGCAAATTGTTCCCATGGTGCATTGCCCCCCCTAGCGCAGCTGAAAATTATACGCGGCTTTTCTTCTGTTTACCATCCGGCGGTATACAAATTCATTAATATTTTCCACCATCGTGAAATATCGCGTCATGTTTTCTCTCACCCAGCCGACCGACTACCACGTTCTTTCCCCTCCGAGCAACGGGAAACCGATAACCGCCATATTACGCGTAACGTCGGTCATTTATGTTATGGCTGTCAATACTCGGCATGCAAACACGTCACCCGCCAAAATGGCTATCCTCGAAACTGTAGATTCGTACACGGTTTTCTCGTCGGACGATGATATCATATTGACATGGAATACTGAAAATTATTCAAAAATCTGTAAAAATCCTCGATTCCTCAGTACGCTTTATGTTTGCTTCCTTTAAGGATATCTTATGATAACAGTTGCTTTAAGCAATACGTGTTCCGCAATCAATTATTTTCAACTACACGCAGCAGCGTCGCCTTGTATTCCGCAACGCATCTTAATAAAAACCTTAGACCATATATACCTTAGACCCGGCATAGGTATAGTATGTGCATACGATGCA
>CM052341.1:10374865-10584355 GCA_028455595.1 Lasioglossum vierecki
CGTAGTCCCGTAAGGCTGGAGAGACTGTTAACAGTCTAAGATACAGATACTTAACAGAGAGGAAATGAGAGTGCTCACAGTGTGCTCTCTGCAGCTTTCTGTCACGTGGTAAAAGTGGGCTCTACCGCCGGTATAGGAGCTGTTCCGTGCTAAGCGTGAGCGTGCCAAAAAGTAGCGTCAAGTTCAGACATAGGCGTGAGCAATCTCATTTCCTCTCCGATTCACACTTGTAGATATTTTAAAAAATACGAAAGTACAATAGTTTTATTTATTGACAACGTGACCGTTTTATCTTTGTGTGTAGCACATTTATTTAATAGAATATATTGCTGTTTCAGATTTATTCATCGGCTTCTGCAGCACAATCGAGGTATTGCAGTATAGTAGTAGAAGTCTGACGGTGCGCCGGGTGGGTCTCACGAAGCAACTCGACCAGACAAATGATTAGAATATAATTTATGTGTACATGTACGAAACAATCATTTGTTGTATGGATATGAAATGAATAAATAAAGAGAGTGTGGTAAACGTATTTGCGGTTTTATTTGTCGAATCCCAATCTTTTCTCGAACATCCGATTTGTCGTTGAGTTTTACCAATGAATTATCAACATTTTCAAGCGTCTGACCAGCCGTTGACTTGTACTCCTGAATTTCGGATACCTCCTTCGATATCATGTTCTCCTAATACAAAGTTCAATTTCTGAGGTTTTCGAAAATTTTCGCCAATTTTCGACCGTCTGACTTGCCGTTGAGTTGTACTACTGAATTTCGGATACCTCCTTCGATATCATGTTCTCCTAATACAAAGTTCAATTTCCGAGGTTTTCGAAAATTTTTGTCAAGGTGTGGGGTAAGGTAGAAAGCGCATGTGTAGGGTAAGTAAGAAAGAACACATTAATTGTTGTAACTAATATTCTTTATTTTTCACCATAAGATTACACTATATTAAATGTGTATCGTGACGAATGCAGGATTGCAGGATTGCAGTAACGCAGCTACGAATGTCCATGCGAATACGCGCGTAAATATTCGGCTACGTGTAGGTGGCTGCTTCCCAGAAAGCGGCAGTTGATTTTTACTTGAATCAGCGTAAATTCACGTGAAATATTGTACCAGAGACGAGTGTAAGTTACTGCGTACTGAAGGACTACGAACAGAAAGGAACACAATTAGCACACGATGATTACATGGACATTGGGGAAAGTGATAGAACAATAGTAGATCGAGACTCGAAGCAATATTCTTCGCGTTGATGCAAAAATCAAATGAACAATCTTGAATAATATTGTACATGTTTTGTACTAAGGGAACGTGACATTACAAAATGTTATGGAAGGGAACAGGTTTGAAATAATTTTGGATATTAATATACACTATTTTTACACGACTTAAAATATTAACAAAAATTCAAAGTGTGCAGCTATTAGCTCGACAATATCTTTAATTCGTAAGATACTTGGAGTTCTTACGAATAGAGGATAATGCCGATTGCCCAGGTCTCACCACGAGAAGGTTGCTGCACAAGAGACCCTGAAAGGGAGTCAGATCGAATTCAATATTCCATCTGGCTCCCTTTCTCACAACGCCGGACTTATATTAAGTTACGCAAGTACGTCGAGTAATTATCGCGGAGCAAAAGAGTTGTGAATTGGAGAAGAAGTCTCCAAATCACGGGGGCCAAAAAGCGAATCAGGCAGAAGGCTCTGATTCTTTCAAAAAGAGAGAAAAAGAAAAGCAAACCAGAGCAGAAGGCTCTGAAGAAGAAGAAGATTATAAAGAATGTTGTGTTGTAAATATACAGCCATGGTGAAAAGTATGCATTTTACAATAGGGAGTTCAACATATCTAAGAAATTGAAGATGACCTTCACGTGAGTCTTAAAAGTCTATCACAAAAATTTGGTTATTGATTTCCTTTTAATTTATTTAGTTTTGTATGCAATTTGCAATTTTTGTAAATATCTTAATGATTTAATGTGTGGCAAGCGCGAAAGACTTTTACCAACTTCATGTTCACTTATTAAACAGTACATCGCGATTAGAAACAGTAAATATAAAAATATAAAAAATTCAATATTGAATAGAACGTATTTAAAATGTAATAAAATGTTTTAATTTTTTTATTTTTAAATAAAAATTATAAATTAGCAAGGAATGGGTAGTATGGATTTCAAATCCTCGCGGTTTGACTCGTTAATGTGCACCACACAATTCAGATGGCGTTCGATTTCGTGCTAACAGAAAAATACATTGAGTGACACTACCCTGGTCTATGCGCTAATGCGTGAAACGGAATGTACCTGAATGTACCCAAAAATGTCGATATTCGTTGAAGTTTCAATATATTCATAAACAAAGGTTCGAATTATTTCTGAAAAACATTTGTGCAGAAAATAAGAAACTTTACTTGCCTTCGTTACATGCAAAACATGGTGTACTTACATTTTCCGTCAAATTTAACGGAGGAAGAGCTGATGTTGCAGGCGAAATACAACAAACTTAAAAGGAAGGTATGCAACAGGTTATATTTACGAAATGGATTTCTTGATAATTCGACTGCGGATCATTATGTATGAAGAAACTTATGAAGAAAATAATTAGATGAAATATGAAACAGTAATAGATTAAAAAATCAAGAATACTGTAACGCTGTTTTTAATGTAACAAATTCATCAAGGAATGAAATCAATTTCTATTTTCTCTGTTTCCTACGATAAATGCAGAATATTTCTATTTTGCATAAAGATCTACAGTCTATTGATAATGTTGTATGAGCCATCGAAATTATAGATTGTTTTCTATCGGCCCTTATCTCTTTGATTTCTCAAGAAAAAGGCACTGCAAGATTTGAAAGCACCCAAGCAAGAAGTAGAACGGGTGCCTCAAGCACCGAAACGACCAACGGAAGCAAGAGATGCCAGAGAAGTTGCTAAAAAGCTGATAAAGTCTGGAGTAATCACAGCTCCAAAGACTCCTAAAAGACCAGAACAATCATTTAAAAGGCCACGTGGGTTAGTGAGAAAATTAAATAGCACAGAGAAAACGGTTAGCTCTTATCAGCCGTTTTCTGCGACGCAAATGGAAGAGGAAGAAACAGAAACTGTGCGACCAAGAGTTAAAGATTTGTACGATAGTTTTGTAAGTGCACAAGACACGGAAGATCGTACTAGCGGCGATGTGCAGTCACCATTGAAACAAGAAACGAAACCACGTGTGGGAAATACAATATTTGTCTTTGGATATAAAATATCCGAGGATTTTTTGAAGAAGCACTTTCAAACGTTTGGAAATATAATAAATATTTCAATGGAAGCAGAGAAGAAGTATGTATAGTTTGGATTCAGATAATTTACTGGATAAGATGATACAGAGTTCTAACAATATGTAATTTTACTTTTTAGTAGAGGATTTGTGACGTTTGAAAAATCTGAAGCAGCCGAAAGAGCGATAAGCGAAATGGATGGTAGCATGGTATCCTCTATTCAATTGAAAGTGTCTTTAGCAAGGAGACAACCTATAATAGAACCTATGAACGATGTTACATCCAGCTCCATGTGGTCACCTATTGCAGCGAATTACTCTCAGAAGAGTGCACACAAAGACAGGAGAGACTTAAAAGTATACGAAGAAGATCTCTTTGTATGAATACAATATGTTTTCGATCCTGTAATTTTTGTTGAAAAATTATGTTATTATCCAGTTACAATGTATAAGTCTACTATCAAAATAAACTGTACATAGTTTTTAATGTTTATAACAATTCCAGAAATATCTGTTTCTATTCCTATTATTTAATTTTCTCGATATGCGTTTGTATCGTACATTGGCATCTAGTCAAGTGATTATTATATTGCTTGTAGTCTCTGATTAACTTTGTTTTATACGTTCTAGCATGAAATACTTGTTGGACAGTGTAATATTTAGATTGTATACACCAAATATAATGTGTTGTAGGATTTATGTTGAGAAAAAAGAGAAGAAAAATGGTCGACACGTCTGTGGTTTCGGCAATAGGTACTTGCAATTAACATATACTGTTGTCTGTGGTTTCGGGCAATAGGTACTTGTAATTAACATATACTGGTTTTATACATATGTGGCTCTTAATCATTAAGTACAAGTGTTCTCGTAACAAATTATATTGGAAATCGTTATGTTCTCGCTGGTACCAGTTACAGGTCATCATGTGTGGCATTATCAAGTATTTTTTTGTCATTAGTCGTATGATATGATGTTCAACAATTGACTGTTCGCATTAAGTGAAGGACAAATCGGTCGACGAAGCTGTTCGTCAAGAATCTATCCAATTTCTAACGTTCTTTGTTACCATTTCATCGTGGGTCCTAGTTCTAATTACACTTTCTCTTACAGGGTTGGATCGTGAATATATAAAATCGATTTACAAGAATAAGGAATTTCAATAAATATAGAACATAGAGCTATTCACGGGGACTTCGTATACATAATATACTGTCGACGTCACCAAACCTGCACAACGATATCACGATGTACCTTTCACAATTGTCGTTCGTTTCGACAAGTAACACGCTTGTCTCGCATCAGTTTCTCGAGATCGTGTACTATGTATGCGGTCATTCCCGCATTACTCCTGCTATTTGGGCGGGTTGAAGTAATCCCAGTGATGATGGTGGGTCACCGATCTCGAGTTGGTAAAGAAGAATATCAACAGACCCGCGACTAAAACCATCAGACCGCATAGCACCAACTCTACATCGCGAATCTTCTCTCTGGCCTCGTCGACGCCCACAACGGATGACAAGTGATCCACGAACCGCTTGGTCGCCTTCAAAACAGCCACCCGAAGGACTCTCACCAGTTGCCTGATACTGTCAGTGACATTAGGCTCAGCAGGTGCGCGTTGATTCGCCAGGGAGAGGAAATGAGCTGGAACTTCTGACGCCGGGAACGCGATCAAATGGGTGCCGCCTATGGGGAACGAGGGTGTAGGGGATATAGAAGATTCTCTGTGACTGTCCCTATCGGACAGCTCCCTGTACGAGGAGTAAGAGATGATAGCGCGTTGGGGTTGCATCTCGCGACTCGTGATCCCGTGGCTCGACACACAGTCAGGTGTGTCGGGCGTGACAGAAATCGCGGGTGGTAACGAGCGTACGGGGGACGCAGTTTGTCTGCTTCTCGGAATACCGATTGGGGATGGTGATCGCGACCTGGACTTGCGGGGTGTTGGCTGCGGGGGTTGGTCGGGAGAGCTCTCCTTATCCCGGGGATCCACTAGCCTCGCGAATTCTGGCGGCGGTGTCGACTCTGTTGTTTCGTATTGGTCCAACCCCGTCGTCGACTCCATGATCTTCTCTTCCGTGGTCTCTGTGGACGAGAGGGGGGGCGGGCGGGGTGCTTCCACCATGGGTCGCTTGGCAGTGGCCGAGCTCAAAGAAAGGGGGGGTTCTGAATCAGAAATTCGTAACGGCTTATCTTCGATGTTCTCTACGACTGGGGATGATTGTGTGCTAGGACTATGGATGGCTCCGTCGCTCGGTCCTACACGAGAGACTGTCAATGTGTGATGTGTTACCGGCAACTCCCTGACCTCTACTTGCGCGACCGTTAGTGTGTGTGTTATGGATGACTTATTGTCCCTTGGTTCGACTACCTCTCTGTTAACAACCTTTTGATCCTCGATCGACACCGGTCGTTCGGTGTCCTCGGGGCTCCGTTGACGGGTGCTCGCACGGTCCTCCGGTTCCCGAGGAACGCTCTGCCTCTCTGTAACGGGAATGTCTGCCTTGGTCTCTGTCACGGTCGTTTTCCTCCCTGCGGAGTCCTCTTGAGCCCGAGCTGCGGCCACGGTCTCCAAGTGGCTTCTTATAGCAATCAGTTCCTTCACGATCGAGGGGGATAAACTCTCCTCCAGTCCACCTCCGATGTTCTTCAATTCGGATGCGGTGATCACCAACGCGTCAACCTCAGATGCGACGATCTTGCCCGCGTCTATCTGCGAGACGCTTAGTCGGTCTACCCTCAAGTCTCCCACTTCAAGATTGCTGATCCTGACCGGCTCGTCGGACAACAATGCGGAACGAATTGACCGTATCAAGACTTCTTCGTCTCGCGACATAGTCTCGCGGGTTCCTTCTAAATCTGGCGCGGACAGGTGTCTGTCCTCGAAGCTTTCCAGTTCTCTCGGAGGGGACGGAGCTTTGAGCGAAACAGTATCGTAACCGGGACCCGTCTTGTCCTCTTTCCGTGAGCGTTGAGGCAATGGCAGAGGGGGAACAGGTGGCGCGGACATAGCTGACGGGGTTGGTATTCTCTCGGTGGACACCATGATCTGAGAACCGGAACTGGCTGGCGCTACAACCAGTTTCGCCTGGGTGATCTCCTCCTCGATGATCATGTCGTCGGGCAACGGGTCTGTTTGCGTTGCTGTCGTGGTCTCCATGGAGAAATCTTGAGTGAGAGGCGTGGACCTATCGAGCGATTTCTCTTTCTTAACTCTAGGTGGCCTGGGCGGAGCAGGTAATGGCCGTCCTTGCATTTTGCTGAGCACCTGCGTGCTGCGGAGGTCCTTATGCTCTCCGCCATCTGAATCTATCTCAATGTACGGCGTGGATTCGGCTGGTTCCAGTTCCACAACAAAAGTTTCCGACAGTATCTCGGTGTCCTTGGTTCTCCCTGGACCCAGTGTACTATAAGCACGTATAGGACGTTTTGGTGGGACTGGTTTCGGGGCCGTAGCGAACTTGTCCTTTTTCCGTCTCGGTGGCGGAGGTCTGGGTGGTTTCTCGCGTTTCTCGATGATCGCGTAACCCGACAAGTCTCGTCCAAAGTCCATTTCGTCCGGAGGGATGTCCTCTTCCACGTACCCAGCTTCCGGTAACGACTCAGCGCCATGCGAGGTCCTGTCCTCGTCCTGGGCAACGGACGTCCCTCTGGACCTGGATCTCCTTTTTGGTGGAACAGGTGCCGGCGGTATATACTCCTCTTCCTCTCGCAGGCGCCTCTCAATGTTCTCAGCGCTGGCTGCTAGGACATCCTCAGCGGTGTACACCTCATCCCCAGCTAACATTTGATCGGATAACGCGGGCGGCAACGATTTCTCCCGGGCTCCATCGGCTTCAACCCACACCCTGTGGCCGTTACAAATAGGCGACGGTTCACCGTTCCTTCGTTCATCGATAGCAAACGGATCCTTGCGCGTGCGTTTCCGACGAGTGGGTACTACAGGTGGAGGAGGGGTTGGCGAGGGTGGTCGGGGCAGTTCCATTGGTCCCTGAGACTGACTGCGCTGGGAGGACTTCGACTTCCTGCGCATCGGCTTCACCACCACGATATCATCCAACGGCTCAGGCGGACCGATCTCTTGGAGACCCTCCGCCTGGTACACGACGCGGTGTCTGGAGTCGCTTCTGGTACGTTCGCGGAACTGGTCGTCCGCAGATTCGCTTCTACGAACTCTATTCGGATCCCTTTGCGGCCTGACCGGAGGTTTCTCTTCGAACGACTCCTCTTCTCTCCGTTTCAGCAACGCTCGTTTCCGGTGAGAACGTTCCGGAGGAATGGGTACCATTCCTTCGTCCGCTAACGCGTTCCCGGTGCTCCCTCCTAGGGCTTCCCTGATCTCGTGCGTCAGATATTTGCCAAGGTTTACATCCTCCGGTCTGATTCCAGGCCCTCTAGCAAAGTATATATCGAAGTCAATCTCATCTACGATACCACGACGCCTCCGATCGCAGGAGCTGCCACTAGAGTTCTGTTGCTCTCTGTCCGATTGTGCGGACGACGGCTCGTGTTCCTCATCTTCTTCCATCTCGTCGTCGTACTCCTCTTCTTCCTCTTCCGACGGCGTCTTGTGCACACCGTACCTTCTCGGATCGACCATCGCAAATTCCTCGTAACGTTCTTCCTGTCTAGTTCGCAGTACCTCTTCCAAGGACCGCGATCGTGGAATGGGTCTGAAGTCTGGAACCGCCTCTTCCTCCGGTACCCAATCCTCCTCAACCTCCTCTATGTGCTCTTTTGTGCTCCTGAACCTCGGCTCTACCTCCATCCGTTCCCTCTCGTACGACTCCTCCTCGGTTCTAGGTGTCTCCGATCGCGGAGCATCCTGACGGTCCGATCTCTCAGTAGACTCTTCGTAGTCCATATATCTAATCTGCTCTAATCTTCGTTTCTCTTCCCAGGGTAACGCGGCCAAAGCCTCTTCCGTCATACTGATGGACAATCTGGGATCCTCGATCGAAGGGTGCCGCCAGGGTCGAGATCTGTGCACTGCCGCTTCTGTGTCCGGTCTGTCTTCATCGATATAAGGAGTTGTTTCTTCAAACCTTTGGGCCCAACTCGTCCTTCTCTTCTGGGTTCTTGGGAACGTCGCATTCTCCGCAGACTGTGCTCGCGAGTCCTTCGGCGTGGACGTCGTGTACTCAGCCTTGGTCTTGGATTTTCTATCGAAGATGCGGGGGTACGTTGCAAAGTCGAAGATGTTTCTGCGGGAACCAACAGAGTCTGTTGACGGCTGCTCATCGGACGGCGTCTTCTTCACGCGAGTTAGAGCGTTCGGTAGCCGGATGTTCGGCTTCTTCAGGTTGAACTTTGGTCTCTCGGGTAGATTGAACTTCGGTCGTTCCGGTAGGTGGAACTTGGACCGCTCTGGCAACGAAAATCTCGGACGATTTGGCAGACTGAATCGCGGACGTTCCGAGAACGATGATCTGATGCGGTCCATTCGACTGGGTCTCTTCTCGGACCTAGACCTGTCCGATCGACCGCTTCCAGCTGACTTCACTTTCTCCGGCTTCGGTTTGTCGGCAAATGCGAACGACGGTCGTTGAATGTTCTTCAGACGGGTACGCAACTTTCCCGCCTGCGTCTTCAGCTTCTGGGGCAACCCGCGGGCACCACGACGCAGCGGCAGCTCCTCCAATGCCAGCGAGTCTACCTGAAATAAAAAGATTGGCATGGTTTAGTTGATTATACGTCGATGACATATGTGCGTGGACATCTCGGTTAATTATACTAGGAAGGCACGCGGCTTGTAATATTATAGACCTATTCTATGATGGAATGAAGGCTCACAGGATGCTTTGTTGTGTACTATTGCGTACTCTTACCTGCTGCTACAGGTATTGTTGCCTGCTGTTACGTAATGTGTAAAGGGGTGACTACTAACCCCTATTGCGGACTTCGTGCATTTATGAAAATAGTGAGTCGGTATGTAGTTCAAATTTACAATAGCACACAAATCGAAGAAATTAAAGATCACCGATGCCCTATAATTTTATAATTAATATTAATATATGTATATATTTATAAAATACATTTACAAAAATAGTGAGTAGGTATGTAGTTCAAATTTACAATAGCACACAAATCGAAGAAATTAAAAATCACTGATGCCCTATAATTTTATAATTAATATTAATATATAATTCGTAGACGTCTATAATCCAAGACAGTTGTGATCTGTATCATATTTATTATTTGTTAAAAAGGTTCTACAGAGATTCCACAACGGTGGTAGTCATAAAGATTTGAAAAACATCATTATATTCAACACAATTGCAAAATTTGGGACATATTCTTTTTTTCAATATTTCCATCTTCTCCAATGCTTTTATGAACTTTTATAAACTAGATTGTTTTCATTGAAACAAGAACTAAATTAGTTTGGTGAATAATTATATGTTTTCGAGCAGTTAGAATCACTTGTAATGTCAATAGACAGGTTCACCAAAATTGCACGTCTAATGGATAAACAGATGGTTGACTTTTTCGATTTTAAGTAATAAAGAAGACACAAATTGAGCGACTCCAACGTACTTCTGACGTCAAACACTTTCGTGGTTCTCCATAAAATGTTTTGTATTGCAAAAAGGTACGCAATAACTCTGGCGTAAATCAAGATGGTAATATCAGCTGACCTACTCTGTATACATTTGTGACATGAAGTGCTCGCGGATGGGATGAGACACTAATGACTCGAGGCTGACAAACGGAATGCTTTATTGCTTGCGGTGCATCTGTGTGTATCGTCATCCAAAAATAAAGACGCGTATTGTCGAAAATCGATTGTTTCATGGTAGCCAAGTACGCATTCCTGTGTATTGTTCTGGTCGTCGCTGACAGCGATATCTTATGCACTGCGTGTAAAAATAAATGTAACACAATGAGCGTGTGTAGATGGTCTCGACCAATTTGAGTGTACGGAGTGCAGAATGTGAATGAGTTAAAGAGAATATATCTAGTATTTATAGATTTATAGAGACAACTAGTATGTGATCTACAAAAATACAATTCTGAAAAGAGGACCAAGAAATATTCGTTTTGGACCACGGTAAATTGTGACATCGGATTTTATGCATTTATGACGAAGATAAATAGATTAAAACAATAGAGGCTTATATTAAAAATAAAATAAAATTTATAAGAATAAAATACTAACGAATGGTTATAAGGTAAGCTTTCCAATTGGGTTATATTGAAAAGGAAATTTCTCCTCTATTTCCTACACGTATATTAAAAATAAAATAAAATTTATAAGAATAAAATACTAACGAATGGTTATAAGGTAAGCTTTCCAATTGGGTTATATTGAAAAGGAAATTTCTCCTCTATTTCCTACACGTATATTAAAAATAAAATAAAATTTATAAAAATAAAATACTAACCAATGGGCATCAGAGAAGTTTTCCAATTACATTATATTGAAAAGGAAAATTTCCCTCTACTTCTTACTCTTATATTGAAAATAACATGAAATTTATAAAAATAAAATACTAACGAATGGACATCAGATAAGCTTTCCAATTGGATTATATTGAAAAAGAAATTTCCCCTCTACTTCCTACACGTATATTAAAAATAAAATAAAATTTATAAAAATAAAATACTAACGAATGGGCATCAGAGAAGTTTTCCAATTGGATTATATTGAAAAGGAAATTTGGCCCTACTTTTCATCCTTACATTGCACTATCACCCATTGAAAAACAGTTTCCAATATCCGAACTAACAGAGGGAGACATTCGAACGAACCCATTTAGATTAAGATCGTGACACTTTGAGGATCTTCCTAGCAAAATTACTCAACAATCCCACCTTATTGTAACCAAAGATCACCAACACAATAAAGCATTCTATATTTTCATCTCGAAGCAGCTTCAGACACGGTGTTTTTTCTAGAGAGCGGCGCCGCGACAAATTTAAGCGATGAAAGATGGGTTTCGAGGTACAGCGGGTCAGTAATCCACCGAGTAGTCAGAAAGACGTGATTAGGAGCATGATCTAGATTTCGCAGAAGCTTCGATGTCTGTATCGCGAGCAGAGTGGAGTTTAATGGGCCAGAGAGAGAGAGAGACACTTCTGCGGACGGTCGTGGCCACTAAAAGTGTCGTGGCCAGAAATAGCCGCGGATTGCTCTCCATCGATTATGCCAGTATTATTTTTTTCGCGAGCGACAAAACACCGAACTCGGAGGGGACTGTTAACAGGTTTTACGTAACGCGATCGATCTAACAGGATCCAACGGCGATCAGTCACGGTCGATCGGCTGGTTTCGACGGGATATTTTCGGGGGTGTTGTGCAATCGATGGGAAAAGCCCGGGAGCATTCTGGAACGTTGCGACGAGGATTGCACAATCTCTCCGGACAGTGACACGTTGGCTCCAATGCTTTTTATACGCGTGTTTCGCTAAATATAGGTCTGATGGGCAACAAACGGAAAACGCCTAGAGCGACGTACCATCTCTTCTGGTACCCCCGGTCGTTTTGTACAATATTGCACGTTCGTTAGCTAGACACCTTGGTGAGGCGACGCGCGGCATCTCGGGAACGTCCACCTTGCAACTTATTTTTTTTTCGTCTGCGGTCCGATATACCCGGCGATTGCAACAGGAAGAGAGTAACACGATCGAAGAATTTTCTGCGACGTGCACCGGCTCGGCGACGCAATAAAATAACGGTGATCTCTGCGGGAGCAGTTTATTTTGCGGATCTCGTCCAAATTATGCTCTCGTACATTGTCTATCCACGATCTGACGAGTGATACGCCATGCGTGAAAATAACCGCCACAGATCTAGTTTCGTTCCGTTAAACGCCCTCATCGCGGATTTTTGAATGATGATTGCAGAATGTTGGATTAGGCAGTGTGCAGCTAGAGAAGAATTTTAGTGTGTCCGTTTATTTTGAACACCGAGGATTTGCAAAATCTTGAATGGATAAAGCTATTCAATGTTTTATCCCATTCATGTTTGAAAATTTATTGTTTCACTACTTCAGAGAAGAGTTAATGGAGATATTATTGAAATACTTTTATTTTATAATTCAATGAAATATCATGTTTAGTTTTAAATTGTAATATTACAGTTTTATTATTGAAACTGGAATTTTATAGTTGAACGAAATACTCAATTTATAGTAACATGCGAACGAGTTAGTGTTAAAATATACAGAGTATCTGGTAACAGGTAGTAGCTTAGTATCTTCGGTACACGTGCACTCAACCAAGTACGAACTCAGTGCATTTCGCTATAGAGTCTCTTTATTCAGAGTTTAAATGAAAATTTATGCAAAATTAGAGCAAGAATGATTACCAAATACTATGTATATTTAAAATACTATTTCTTTACGTAATTAGTATAATCTCTATATATAATAAAATCGAGTCTGTCTTTGTAGTTGTGACATTTCCACTAAAATTCAACAAGTGATCGTGATTTGACAAGTGAAATATGCTAGTTCTCACAAGACAAATGAAATGTGCTACTTTTCGTAATACAGGTCGTAATAATATTAGTTTCAGTGCCAGACGGCGGCGCTCCTCGTAAAGGTGTCAGCCGATCAGTCTGTACATAAAATCGAACTGATTCCACATTCAGATTTCGTTAATATATTTCGTGAAGCTATTTATTTATTACTGATTTAATCCGAGTGGTTTATTTAGCAAGTATTCCTGCCTCTTTTCCTATCATTATTAAAAGTTGCACTGTACTAAAATACATGCTAGAATAAATATCTGTGCGAAATTACAATGCAATAGTTTTCAATCTTGAAACAGTAAAAAAAAATTTTTCCCAGTTAACCGAGTGGTTTATAGATCATTATAGAAAATTAGTCTGTATTAAAATATGTGCTATAATAAATATCTGTGTAAATTCCCTTCCTCTAATTTATTTAGCAACTACAGGTGCCTCTATCCTATCATTGTAGAAACTTGCACTGTACTAAAATATGTACTAAAATAAATATCTGTGCAAAATCCTAATGCAAAAGAATCAATAGTTTTCAATTTCGAAATAGTAGAAAAGATAATTTTGTCCTGTTAACCGAGTGGTTTATTTATCATTATAGAAAATTGATCTGTATTAAAATATGTGCTATAATAAATATCTGTGTAAATTCCCTTCCTCTAATTTATTTAGCAACTACAGGTGCCTCTATCCTATCATTGTAGAAACTTGCACTGTACTAAAATATGTGCTAGAATAAATATCTGTGCAAAATCCTACTGCAAAAGAATCAATAGTTTTCAATCTCGAAATAGTGAAAAAAATAATTTTGTCCATTTAGCACTAAACCTACCAAGCCTTAATAGTGGTACATGTTCCCTTATAAAAATGACAAGATTGATCTAATTTAGACTTCGTGCGGCTCCTATTATAATACGTGCTCTACTAAGGATATCTGGATAATCAATTCTTATAATATCATTTTTATTATTTCAATAACTGTTAAATAATAAATCAGGAACTGACCGTTATGACCGGTAGATTTAGTGATAAAAGTAATCGAACTACTATGTGGCGTTGAAAATGATATGTCGTTCTCACCTGACTAGTGTTGACCTCGCCGTCGGTCCTAGATTCGGCACCAGGTGTGGCAGGACTCAGGAATCGTTCTTCCAGCCGATCCTGTAGCTGCTGCGGCGTTTCCGTTTCCTCGGAGGTGTCGCCGGTCTCGACCAGCTCCCGGCCCTCCATCGCGTTGTCCTCGATCTTGCCATCCAAAGGCAGCCGGACGTCGCCGGCTTGTGTCAGCTCCGGCGGTAATCTACCACGGTCGTCGATGCTGTCGTCGCTATCAGCGACGGGCACCACGTCCGTGTCGGTGATCCGGACGACCGGCGCCATCGCCGGCTTCGGCAACGGCGCCGCGATTGGTTCGTACTCGTGCTCGCTGTTATAAAAAGTCACCCGTTTCTTTCTCGCTCTAACAGCCATTTTAGTTTTCTGTCTCTCACTCATCATGCCATCGCAACCTCTGTTAGTTAGTTTAGTCAAAAGCTTCGACAAAAACCGCCCTCGCCAGCGATCCTGTGCGTTCAGGGTGCTGTGCTTCAGCTTTGTCAATAGATCATTGACGGCGGGGTAGTTGAGCAGGGTTGCTAACGGAGGAAACATTGTTAGACACGTACATCTTCCAGTGTGAGATTACAGAAGTGTTTTATGATTTTATAGAGCTCAAGTAGCACCGATTTGTTGCATAGATTATGATTAAGAGAGGACTCTTTACGAGTGAGTAGAGATTATGTTCTTGCACTGTTTGATTAACTGCTGTTGGGAATTATAATTTCAATATTGGTATCTGCAACTTCCAACTTTATATCAAAAGACTACGCTCGAGTTTGATTAAAATGCTTGTCTATAACTTTACCTATAGTATTGTGGATTATTATCTTAGTCTTAGCGATTACAATTTAAATTCTTAAATGCTTAACACAACCATAAGTTTCATTGCCAGTCTTATCATTCACAACCCAAATGGTCGTAATAAAATTTTATCCCTCACACGTTGAGTACTGGACAATTTCTTAATCCTTAATAAGATATTATAAAGTATAGTTGAATAGAATTAATAGTAACATCCAAAAACGTTTCTAACTTTGATGGAATCAACTGATATAATTAACTTTGACCTTTATAGAATCATTGATAATTCAAGGTCGATTCCCACAGTCAATATGTTCACTTGATTACGAGATTCAAGTCTTTAACAATTTCAACAAATGTTATTGTCAGTTCAGGGATACACGTCCCGACATAACAGACGGAGTCATGAACCGTTAGCCATGACGCATGGTTGGTCATTGCGAGATCGCATCACTGGAGTCGGACGTTTCAGTGGAGAAAGCAGGCATTAGTCGGACGGGGACTCCAGCGGTGTTCCATCCATGATGTTAATGGGTTAGTCTTTCGTAGTCTGGACGTATTGTTAATTCGAAGACGGCGTGTTGGGAGGACAGTGTTCAAGGAAAACCTTCAGCTTGCTTCCTTTATGTTCCACAGTTCACTGAAGTTTCTCCGGATCTAGTGGAGTACTGTTTCAATGATAAAAATTGATTAATTTCACACAGATCTACGCTAGCGATTACACTACGAAACTAAAATGAAGCATTACGTCAGTATGGAGGGTGTGGTGAGTAGACTAAGGAATTTTATGCAAAATAAACATTTTCTGAGCAGGTCGCAAGCGATGAAAGTCAGGTAAAAATGTATTTCTCTTTCGAATGGTTTTAAAACAATTTTTAATCGTAACAAGAAATAATTTCTTGATAACTGAATGATTTTAATACAATTTTTAATCGTAACAAGAAATAATTTCTTGATAACTGATAGAGGTTGTTTGTGAATGACTTGCATGCATTGGAAAGTGTTAATTGGACATAAAGTTTCGAAAGTCAGCGATTCTGGAGAGTAGACTGTACGAGTATACGTGTCTTCTGTGACAGTGTTTTTCTAAAAAAATGTTTGAGACATTTACAATCGCACAAACTACATATACGCACTCTTGTTAGACAATTCGCGGTATACGGAAAGTTTACTGTAAACACTTCCATCTTCAACCGCATTAACACACTTCGGGTTAAACAACGGAAGTTCGAAATAACTTTGAAACATACCACAGATTCATGTCAGTCGAAATCTGGATACACTATCTCGAACGAGAATTTCAGAAACCGATTACGGAATTGAATTGAATATTGGCCGTCACACAGGTTAGGAACAAAATTCACTGTAACACACTGTGCTCCCAAGGTGAATAAACCGCGACAACGATCTGCGACCAGTCACCCTCGATCAATCTTAAGAATCCTCGAGTTTGGCCCACTCAGCGCCGGTCATCGTCAACCTCGATCGTCGAGCGTCATCGCGACGTTCGGCGTTATCCTGATCATCGATACCGGCGTTCCCATTATCGCGATACAATAACCAGGTACCCACTCGATCGCGTCTATCCCTTCACATTTTCCCTCTCTTCCTCACCCCCGTTCACTTTCTCATTCTCCCTCCGTCCTCCAGTTCCTTCACCCTCACTTTCTCCCTTCAACCCTGAGCCTCTCACTTTCTCTCTCCAACTTCTTCACTCTCTCCCTTTCTCTCTCACCCTAGATACTCTATCATCTCTTTCCCGCCCGAGAGGAGGCAACGAGCGCTGATACGTTCGCAAATACGAGCGCCACGGTCGATCATCTGCAGCCCCACGCGTTCACACACGACGGGATGCAGAATACTCTCGCACACGTCGCCAATTCGCACTCACATTCGTGTCGTTCGCATTCGAGAATCTGGACGCGGAACCAAGCGAGCTGACCGAGGATTCTATGTATAGCCAGCCGGGCGAACCTTAAATAGCAGCGTCGGTCCGCGAGTATAGTCGAGCCGCGTAACCTATAACTATCTCGGCGCGGATGTCGCATCATCTGGCGGACCAGCGAAGCACGGGGATTAACGAAGCCCGTAGATTTTGTTAGGGTGTTCTAATATAGCAGCGAACAAAGATCGAAGCACCAGGTGGTGGATGGTGAAAGGGGTAGGAGGTAATGCAATCGAGTGAGCTTTAGAATGCCACTGTGGGATGCTACTGACCTGCAGCGGACCGCAGGTGGCTGCTGCATCGTCCTGGACGGCGGTCTACTCAAGAGAGCACGTCGTTCCGGTAGAAGCGAGTCGCTCTGGTAGTACTGACAGCCGCAACGGACCTCGCGGCCGAGGCTCGACGTCGACGAGGCTCGCGAGGCGCGTCCTCGTTGATCCGACTCCATCCCCACCCCCTAGATTCCACTTGTCCACCTCCAGTCTCCTCTTCCTCTGCCTACCTGACGGGACGACGCGTCTACGCGATCCCAGCTTCCACTCCGGCCGGCTATATTCACGATCGCGTCGTTTCCTCCTCCAGTGTCAACCGTCGCTCCTCCGTCGTCGTCGTCGTAGTTCTCGTAGTCGTTCTTGTAGTCGTCGTTGTCGTTGCGGTTGCTTTTGTCGTAGTTGCAGTTGGACGTAGTTGATCCGCGTTGCAACGCGAGGTCGCGACGACCCCGGAGAAAGGTAGAGAAAGAGAGAGAAAGAGAGTGAGCGAGTGAGAGATTCGGTCCGAGACAGCAGCCCGCTGCACCGACTTCTGCCCGACTCTCTACCCTCTGGCCGTGCACAAGACCGAACCGGACCGGACATCGAGATTATTTATAGAAAGTTTTCGTGTCGACCGCGTATCGAGACCGTGCCGGCCAGAATTCCGTCTCACCTGCATCCTCGCACCACCTGGCCGCATGCTCGGCGACACCAAGCGACGCCGCGCCACGATATGCGCCCCGCGGCGGGAATCTTCGATTTTCTTCTGCTCGATTTGCGAGACCGTTTCGGGACTAACGCAGACCCACCGTTCCGTGAACCTGATTACCCTAGACGTAGCTCGAGAAGGTATTATTAGGCGAGACGTGACACAGGTAATCTCTGTTTAATGGGGTATTTTATTTAGATATATGTGGACGTCGATTGGAATCGATCGTACGAATTAATTGGATATGTACATTTGAATGAAAAGTGTGAAATAAACATGGTTGATATAAGGGGTTACCTGTTTCTTGATTTTTGCTTTACTAGTCTCGATGGGGTTTGTGGTGACCTATAAGTTTTTTGAGAATGTTCCAGTTTCAAGTCGATTATTATATTGTTCCGGAAACGTTTGGTAATGAAGTGATCGTATAATTGATTATGTAACTGGACAGTAGATCTTTGTGCAAAATAAAAATTTGCTAAGTGAATAATATGTGTAATAGATTGAAAATAATGTAATAGTATTTTTTAAAATTCTTCCAATGTTTTTACCTTTTGCATAAATGCATAAAATTTATATAACATATTTAATTAAGCATTCAATGAAGTATTAAAGTCACTATCAATATTGTACTGTTTTTGAGACTATGATTATAAAACTTTCGGTATCGAAGTGATTGTATAATTGAATATGTAACTGGACAGCAGATCTTTATGCAAAATAAAAATTTTCTAAGTGAATTGTTACAAACTGAGGAAAAAGAAAAATTTATTTTCTGTTTGAATAATATGTGTAATAGATTGAAAATAATGTAATAGTATTTTTTTTAAATTCTTCTAATGTTTTTACCTTTTGCATAAATGCATAAAATCCGCTGTCTTCATATAACATATTTAATGAACCATTCAGTAAAGTACTAAAGTCACTATCAATATTGTATTGTTTATGAGGCTGATTATTTTCATTGCGGAATTGGTCGTGGGCTATTTAAATTGAAGCGCAATGCTCTAGGGGTCAAATCATTTTGTGAACTTCGTCTGCAAATCTGTTTGTCATTGACTTTTGAAATGATATTTAATACGTGTGCGGTCTCAATGATTGGGAATTATACTCTCAAGTAGAGAGAGCCCAGTGTGCAGAGTCATCTAATTTGCAAAAACACAGTTGAATTGAAGAATAGGTATTTCTCTATTTATATTTTTTACACTGTGTTCAAAAAATATTGAAGTCGAGGAATACAGGAAAAGGGGATTAATAACTATAATAATTAGACCGCGCATCTTTACGCTTTTATGTAAAACGCAAGAAAATATTAATTATATTTGAGTAAATTKTTAAGTAAATTCTTCAGTGAGCAATTGCGTAAAGATCCGCAGTACAATAATAACTAATAACTATTCAAATATCCAAACTTAACTGCCATAATCATGTCGATACAATTAAATACGAGAATTTTTAAATAAATTAGGACTGCCATCTGACTGCGTTTACCCGGTTTTTAATTAACATAGTTGTAAGTGAAATTGAGAAACATTAGAACGGTTCGCAACGCACTAATCACTTGTATGGCTTTCTTTGTTGAGAAAGTTAAATTCTTATTTATCACCTATGATGTACAAAAAGTCATAAATAAATTTCCTACTGTACGCCACAACCATTGTACTACTTCTTTCTTTATTGTTATGATAGTCTAGCTTCTAGAAGTGTTCATCTGCAATATTATACAGGATGTTTTTGATCTGATTGTGGAAAAGAGGATAAATAACGGGAAAGTTTCGTTCTCGAGAAAATCAAACTTGAAGATCCTCGAGTGCACGTATTATTAAAAAATAAGAATCGGCTGACGCGTCTGATCATTACCTGCTGATTCTACTTCTTGCAAGTACTACTGCACCTGAGAAACTTTCGAAGCCGATTTTGAAACAACTTTATTCTACATTTTCTACATACTTCATCCCCTTCCTAACTACCTCCAGATCGGAAACACCCTGGACCCCTAATCTAACAATAAGAAATATTCAACCCTTAATTGGTACAGTACTTATTCACAATATATCATACTAGAACTATTCTAAAATTCTGAGAGTCAAAGAATTAATCTAGAATCAAAGAAACTTAATATTTACAATTATCGTACAATACAGTAATTAATATACAACAGATCTTTATGCATGTATAGCAAAATGGAGTAGTAAAACTTTTTTAAATTAAAGATGTCAATATATGATTTCTCATCTATTGAAATAATTAAAGGAAGAAATAACATTCTGAATGATTTCTATTCCTTGCAATCAATATAGATAATTTCTATTTTGCATAAAGATCCGCAATCTGGTAATTAGTGAAATAATGTAGGGCGAATGGGAGACCACAGTGTACCATTTAAGGGTTGAAGGTGTTAAGGTTTCGTGCAAAAACGTTTGAACGCTCTCAGTCTTAGATTATCTATTTGACAGATGGCAGCCCCAAAGAAATTGAACAGAAAGATGACGAACGGTCGTCAACGGAGTATAATGATCGATTGTTCTGCAACGATCGAACGATTTCACTTAAAATCATCGGAAATCCGGGGACCGTTTGGCGTCTTCTTCCGGAACCGGAAGCGATCCTCCGTGACGGTTCTCCAAGATGGCGCCTCGTACGAACATAACGCCTTGCTAGATCGGTTACGTAACAGCGGGGAAAACGTTGCTCGGGATGAGCGCGATCGAGCGGAACCGAACGAAAACTTCGACCGACCACGGCCGGTGACGGATTCGTCGATTATGTCACTCCTTGGCACTCGACCATGCAACGAACACGCCGCGACGCGACGCAACGGGGCAACAAAAACGCTATCATCCGTCGATGGCCGAAATATAGCAGAGAATGACCGGGTTTCCGAACGCATCGCGGTCAACGTCCCTATGCACATCGTGTTCGTAGAACATCGTTTGCAGCTACCAGACTAAACCATTTCGAGTTTCTTTAAATTACGTTTAGACTGTGGATTTTTCTGCGTTCATATCAAATATAGTTAGTCACAACAGTCTACCTGCCAAGCTCCGTATACACGGTGAACCACCAAAGTATTTGAACGCACTTTAAAACTGTATACCTTTATTATAATTGTGCCAAACGACCTGATGTAAGTAATTAGAAGCATTGGCTTACTAAATGATCTGCAAAAAAAAAATTTCATAAAAATTACGATTTACAAAGAAAATTTAAAATATATTTTTTATACATCTATTTTGGTTATACACATGCTGAAAATTTCATTAAAATCGATTAAAAACTGATTTTGATGAAACTTTCAGCACGTGTATAATTTTAACATACATCTGTAAAACTTATATTTTAAGTTTTCATTATGGGCTCTAATAAAAAAGTTATAAAGGTACTTTTTCACGTAATTCTTAACAATTGCAATTTTTTCAAAATCTTTATTCCATGTCATTTGGTAAATCAATTTTTCTAATTGTTCAAAACAAGTAAGGTCGTTTGTTCCGATCATAAAAAAGTTGTACTGTTTTAAAGTGGGTTGAAATGCTTTCGTGGTTCACCGTATGGAAAATCTGCTATCGTTCTGAAACGTTTTATGAACATTAATTCACTTATTAATTAGAGTTCAAATAGATACATTGAAACTGATGGTGTAAATGGTGTAGATAATTAGATTTATTTAGTGGAAAATATGAATAAATATAACATACAAGATCCACCACAGAAAGATATATCAGAGTGAATCAAATTTGTCATGATTCGACTGCGGATTTTATCATAAACGTATAAATAATTGTTATTGCATTATTCCCGACATATTTTCAAATTGTCAAAAGAAGGAAGACATCATTTTGCTCTCTGTAATTGTTTTGGGAATTATTTGTTATTCCGTATATAAAGATCCACAATCCAATTTACGATTATCGGAACAAGAAATTTGATTCACTTCGACGTATCAGTGGGTCACTGCAGAGTCTCGTAGATCGTGTCTTCAGGTTATTTCGTTATGAACTTAGAAGATAGTTGAACTTCCGAAAATTTTCTCGCTTAACCGCTAATAAATGAACGAATGTCCATAAGATCTTCAAAATTTATTATTATTCTTGCTGTAGTATCGTTACTCGTCTACATTGTATTTTTTTGTACTGATGGAGGCATATTCGCTTAAAGGTGAATTTTGTTTCCCTTTTTTTTCGAGTGGAACGGTGGCTTTCTCGTGTATCACAATTCCAGAGAACGTCGAATCGTTAGGAAAAAACGTATTGAACTTTATTGGCTAAAGACCTAATGATAATCAATAACGAGATTTCTTTATAATTGTCCAACGTTTATAGAAACAACTCTGCCTTCGAATTTTAGTGACTAAAGGAATCATAAATTTCTCATTCCGTCGTCTATCCCGCCTTCAATTGTTTAAACCGTAATCTCCTACCTAATCGCGTGTTTCCGTACGATGTCCACAGTTTATATACGTTTGCTGCACATGAAATGTCTCGTCCCGAATAAATTTTCCATTGATTCCTTATCGTTAAAATTCTGCGAACCTCGAGAACTGGAAGTTTCATCTAAAGTTCGAATTTTAACAATTTTTTTTGTCGATCATTTTATACTATCTACTTTTTATTGAAATGAAAAGTAGTCGAAACGTCTAGGGTCCAAGGTTTCAGCATTGACCGATGCTTCGAGCTCTGATCGAGCGGTGATATCAGGGATCTAAGCGGATCTAGCAACATTCTAAATGCAGATCGACATTTCATATGCGACAACCCAATGCGAAATCGATGAGAAACGCCTCCGTAACGTTTCCATCGGCAGGACAGCACGCAGCATCCCCTAAGTCGACCACGAAGAATGTTACCTTGACGTAGTTGCGTAATCGGAGCAGGAGGAAGAGTGAAGGTTTAACGATGATCCCATCCGGTGAACGAATCTGCAAAGAACAGAATGAGACGGGCGCCGGATATCGCATGATTCGGTGAACGGGGAAGAGAGAATGGATTCGAGCTTGCAGACCGAACCGCAGTAACAATTATATAAAAAAAAAGAATTCCCAAAGAACTGTATCAAAGTGCCTCTGTTGTCCTTTCAAAGTTATTCCAAGTCAATAAAAAATTCCAAGTGAACGTCGTCGGGGTAGTGACCTTGAGCTATATTTCGATCCGACTATAGATCGCAGAGCTGCGAGGGAACGCGCCAGAGGAGGACAGAATATCACAAAGTGTCTCTTAACTATATTCACCCAGTTTTCTAACTAAAATTGCTTTCGACGTCGGCGAAACGTGGCCCAGGAATCGACTCCAGAACCGGAAACGACCGACGCCCCCGCGGAGCCGGACGAATCCGGTCGCGGTTAAGAATCGACGACCATAATCGCCGCGTGGTCTCCGACACCGGCCGTTTCCTCGTTTATGGTCGGCGGACAAGATTCCGCAGCGAACTCGGGAAATCTGTTTCCAGTGACCTCGATACGGCTCCGGATCATCTATTCACACGGTTCCACATACAATTCCGTTTGGAAACCCGTTTAGACACGGTCGCGCGAGACGTTCTCGTGCTCAGAAATTCGGGCTCACAATTTATACGTTTTTTAACAATAGGACACGATTAGACTGCGGATCTACGTGCAAAATAAAAAATCTCAAAATAAAATTGGCTGTTAATATTAAACGATATTTTACTCGAACGTGTAAAATGGCTTAAGAAGCATAAGCAATTTCTCAGAGATTTTTGTACGTCAAAGGGTTAACAATATTCGTAGACTGAGAGTAATGCATAAATCCGCAGTTTATTTACAAACTTTTGTGCTCAATTTATAATCATTTAACTTTCTCAAATTGTGCAGATTGCCTGCAAAATTGTTTTCTAATCTCGTTAGACTCTGAGTTCTATAAAAATAAATGTGAAGATAACTTTTTTACAAGAGAATTGTTTAAATTTTTTATTAGTCGAGATAGTTCCGGCTGATTCGGTATGAATAATTCCAAATCCATGAAGATCCACAGCAGATCGCATAATTTGAAAAAGTGTGGGGTACTCTATGGGGGTTGCGATGAAGCTAGGTCCGGTAGATTCTAAGGTTAGCCATGGTTCCCAGGGGACTGATTAGAAGAGTTCGTTGCATCTTGTTCACCGACCACAATTTCGCTGGACATTATAAACAGTAAATATAGAACGATCGTCTTGCGTACGCGTCGCGTAACCGCGATGCCGGGTGGTTAGGTCACGCACAGCGTATTATTATCGCGGTCGAAGATTGCGGGCTCTTACAAAACATAGAGAATGTACAGGACATGTGTTTATAATACACTGTGCCGCGTGTAGTCTTTTAAGGGGTTATCACACTCTGGAAACTACGAGACTGTCGTTTATCCACACTTTATAAAAACGTGGTAATATATTCATAATCATTTATCCAAAATAAGAAATTCAAATATATTCTTTTAGTTGAATTCAATTAAACACATTGGATAAGAAATTAAAATATATTCATTCAGTTGAATTCAATTAAACACATTGGGTAAGAAATTCAAATACATTCTTTTAGTTGAATTCAATTAAACATATTGGATAAGAAATTCTTATATTCATTCAGTTCAATTCAATTAAACACATTGGACAAGAAATTCAAATATATTCTTTTAGTTGAATTCAATTAAACACATTGGATAAGAAATTCAAATACATTCTTTTAGTTAAATTCAATTAAACACATTGGATAAGAAATTATAATATATTCTTTCAGTTGAATTCAATTAAACACTTTGGATTAGAAATTCAAATATATTCTTTTAGTTGAATTCAATTAAACACAATCGCGAATTTAATTTTTGGTAGATAGTGAAACAATTTTTTCAATAAAAAAAGAAGAAAGAAACAAGTTTTAATTTACGATTTTAACCCTTATACGTTCCTCGGGGTGAAAACTCATCGGTTCACTATTTTTACGTACTGTGTAAATAATTGATCTTTCTCAATTTGCGTTGCGACTCGCTATAAGCGAGACATGATTTGTTCTTTTAACATGTAAAATAAAACTGGATGAAATATTATTCTAGGCTTTTATATGCAACTATTTCTGCGGAACGTATGAAGGTTAAGAACGACATCTTTATAACGTCGAATTTTTTTTGGTATTTCTGAAGGTTCAAACGAGATATCCTTCTAATATATTACCGATCGAATGATGCCTTGATGATCAACGATTACACTGTCGATCGTAAAAAATGAGAATCCAAGTTTACAGGAAAAATTCAATATTTTTCTTACGGACACGTGTGATAATCCCTTAAGAACGATGGTGCGCGAACGTTCGTCCGAGAATACTGTAAATCGATGACTCCACTCTCGAGTCGTTACCTTAGTATCCCTTTCCGTTTCTTCCCCTTCTTCCTTTCGTTCTCTCATTTTTATAAAGACTACGTTTTACATAATCGTATTGTATATACACACGAACACAGTTGAACTCTTATTCGATCTTTGTTGTTGCTTTTTTTGTTTGTTTGTAGTGTTATTCTCTCTATCATCGTGCCTCTCCTCACCTCGCTGGATCGAGACATTCCCACGTAATGGCGGACGCGAGCGCTTACGGGGTAGCTTCGTTCAATTCGGCGAATCGTCATCGTCATCGTGATCTCGGACTCAATGAGAGACGCGGCTACCGGCTCGCGGAGCGTTCCATTTTTCTTCTTTGTTTATAAATAAACGAGCCTCGGTTGGGCCTCTATGACGCTTCGGCGACCCGCTGGGGGGAATGGTCTCAGAAGCAAAATGGCGGGACGTTTGGGGAATGAAGGGAGCATGGAAGATAATGAGGATCGCGTACAGGGCGATTCATCAATACTGATTCAAAGATTGCAGAAATATTCGAGTCATGATCGTTCGTCATCATATATCGGAGCAAGCGTTCTTGCACTACTGAACCTGGATTTAACGACTGCAATATAATATTTATGGTTTAACGATTGCATCCAGTAAAATGAAAATTTAATATTTGCAAGGTGTTTTATGCATCGGAACGAATTTTACCTAGAAAAGTTAACACAGATCGTTCAACCCCTATATTGCAGCTCTCATAATTTACTATATTTTTGTATCGTTTTCATATTTTAGCAAAGAATGGTTCAGTTGTGTAGAAACACTGTTTCCTCGAAGCTGGGTAATCTCAGAATAAATTCGCGACTCGAATAACAACTCGACGAGACCGAATCACTTGTAAAACTAGTCGCACGAGCCTCCTCCCGCTAAACTAATCGGCTACACGAATGAACAATAGAACAAGTCGATGAATTTATAATTGTTCATTGAAATGACGATTGGAAACACACGAACTAATACTGTACAGTGACTTAAGACGTACGTTTTTTTCCTTTCTATCTCGTGACGTTACGTGTATAAAAATAAATATATCACAATATATCGGGTCGCTGTAAAAGTCACGACGCAGTTCCCTTATAACTGAAATCCCCTATTCGTTCTATCTAGACAAGAATCCGACCCGTCTCCGACCCTCGCGAGAGGGTACAAGATTCTTACGATTCAAGAGGCTACCAGTGACTTTCAAAAATCGGGGCACTGTCCCCTCGAAATAACCTAATCTCCGTTTCAAGGGTCTCATTGTACATCAAACAGAGCTGTTGATGTGTGGGACACTCGATACCCGCGCGACACGTCATTGATAATTGAAAGTATACGAAGAAGTAGTTCCTGTCTATCTAGAACCCAGGTACCCAAAGAATTTTTATCTACCTAGGATCCAGGTGCACTTCTATTGGCTTGGATCCTTAGATACTTCAATCAATTTTGTCCGTGCCGGAATTGTGTCGAGACAACTTTCTTCACCCAGGTATCTGGCTTCGTCTATCTAGGACACAGCATCAATTTTGTTCACCAGGTAATCAGATAATATTAGTCTGATTAGAACCCAAGTACCCAAAGAATTTTTATCTACCTAGGATTCAGGTGCACTCCTATTGACTTGGATCCTTAAATACTTCAATCATTTTTGTCCGTTCCGGAATTGTGTCGAGACAACTTTCTTCACCCAGGTATCTGGCTTCGTGTATCTAAGACACAGCATCAATTTTGTTCACCAGGTATTCGTATCCAAGTAATATTCGTCTGATTAGAATCCAGGTACCCAAAGAATTTTTAGCTACCGAGGATCCAGGTGCACTTCTACTGACTTGGATCCTTTAATACTTCAATCATTTTTGTCCGTTCAGGAATTGTGTCGAGACAACTTTCTTCACCCAGGTATCTGGCTTCGTGTATCTAAGACACAGCATCAATTTTGTTCACCAGATATTCGTATCCAGGTAATATTCGTCTGATTAGAATCCAGGTACCCAAAGAATTTTTAGCTACCGAGGATTCAGGTGCACTCCTATTGACTTGGATCCTTAAATACTTCAATCAATTTTGTCCGTTCCGGAATTGTATCGAGACAACTTTCTTCAGGTACCTGGCTTCGTCTATCTAGGACACAGCTTCAATTTTGTTCACCAGGTATTCGTATCCAGATAATATTCGTCTGATTAGAATCCAGGTACCGTACAATTACATTCTACTGTTGTTTGCCAAGGATTGCAGCTTCTTTTCCAACTGTCATGATCGAATTGTTCGATCAAGGTGTTAATTACTGAAGAAGAGATTCTTGGAAGAGCATTTTCATGACCTAGAGCTTTCTTATCCGCTATGATTGCTTCAATGATTCCTCATATAGATAATACTGTAAAAGCTTCGTTGACGGTTATTTCTGTGACTGTCGATGATCTCCTACATCAAATCGATTCTAGAACCAAGTTGTTTGTTCTCTACCAGTACTTGGGCTCGTACACACCTACTACTATATGTTCTCGTCTCAAGAATGGAAAATCCTCCGTTCACAAAAGTTATTACTGATACGAAAGCTGATTGCAAACAGTTTATTCGTGGCCCTGATCTAGAGAATATATTAGTTCTTTTGCGATAAACTGTTTGAGTCTTTGTTTCCTACTTCTGTTCCTTCGCTACTTGCTTTCCTTTGTTCTTATGAAGCTTGCAATCCTTGCTGTTGCAGTCTTATATCCCTAGAATTTAGTCGAAGTTAGTTATTAATTCTGGGAGCGGGTACAGTAGTGCACAATTAAACGTCCGTAGTCGGGACCGAATGCGGACACTTAACTGGAGACAGTGGCTTCTGCAAAATTCAACTGAAGGAAGGATAGGAGACGTGTGTGGTTCTGATCAAGGAACAGGAGTGGCTGATGACCGAAGAGGGAACGCATTGTTGTATGTGAGAAACGGATCACATGTGTTTCATCTTCGGCACTCTAATAAATCAAAAAGTGACCAAGATTGGCCCCTGATTAGACGTTCTTTTTGGTATGAGCATGGAGTTACTCCCGCATCTAAGAGTTCCACACTTTTCCCCTCAACCGCCTTTTAAGGAACTTGGGAAGGGAAGGGGGATAGTGCGTAAATGGATTTGTTCCTCTGGTCTAAAACAAAAATGACGCGGGTACCCGGGTACTCGGGTAAACAGCATTACCCAGATACTCGGGTATTCGGGTAAAAAAAAATTACCCGAGTGCCCGGGTATCTCAAGAATACACTGCGGATCTTTATGCAAAATAAAAATCGTTTGCATCAATAGAAAAAAGCAGACGATATATTACGATTACTTGTTCTCTTGAACGATTTTAATAAATTTCAATTAATATATCAACGTTCTTTTAATTTCATTATTGTTTTAAATTGCACGAAATCATTTATGACTTATGTCTTATGAGATACCCGGGTAGTTTTGCTCTACCCGGGTATCTCACGGGTACTTGGGTACCCGGGTGGAAGTCTGAGCTCTAATCGATATCCGGTTCATATCAAGTTTTAATCCGAGGTCCCTTTTTTATGGAATTTGAGGGGATAGTGGCGTTTAAGCGTGCACTACTGTATTAACATCCCACTAAATCAACAGCCCCGATACGGAACGGGTAACGCGTTCAATCCGGGCTCGTCGAGTTCAAATGAATCGCCCTGTAGAACAAGGGGATCGAATGAGAGACATGGCGGACGAAGACGAACGGAATCGAGCGAGAAACGTGGAGAGACGTGGGAGGAGTTGGGTGCGTGGGTGATATTCGGCCGATTGCTGGTGGGAAACGACCAGAGAGAGACGGAGCAGAGGAGCCGGAAAATCGACGCCTCGGTAGCGAGCGTCAACCGAAATAGAATCACGTAAATCCGACGGACGCGTACAACAATGCACGATCGAGTCCGGCATGTCGGTGCCAACATCCGATCCTCCATGTTTGCTGAACATTCAACAAAACCACTCGACGATTCGTCCTGCTATCGAGCTCTTAAAAATCGGTTTTCACACTTTACGCTGTCCCGAACTATGTATTCTACACTCGTTATTAAATGTTGTCGCTATAGAATATCTCACGGGCAAATTTTTCGTTCGTTCGACATAAATTCAATTCATAGGCTCGCCACTCGAAAGAAATAATGGCGACTTCGCAGTCATAACGAATTTCTGCTTCCACTCTTGTATTCACGGAATAATTGACTGAAGTTAAAATTTAGATGTGAAATACTGGAAGTAGGAAACGTATTTAACACAATTGATTATTAGCCTGCGGATTTACATGCAAAATAAACATTCTCTGCACAGGAACTACGTGGACAATCGTTTCTTTTTTTAGTAATTCGAACGAGTCGAGAATGATACAGCATTGGAACAATTCTTGAATATTTTCATTGTTGTGTACTTGATCTACACATTTCCGCCGCGTGTGCATAAAATCCGCAGTCTAACGAGTTATTGGTAAAATTGTGAGAAAGGAACGTACTGTATTTTTCGTTTACAATAATGTTGCACTTGTAGAGAGCAAAAGACCAGCTTGTTACCTTTCGTACAAGAGAAAATGATGTCGACATGTTTCCAATAGAAAGAACGAATAGACAGAACATCTATGATAGAAAAGTAGAAAAGATAATTGTTCTATGTTCTCTTTTCAATGTGTCACCCTTCAATGCACGGATTCAGTGTTTTAAATTTCCTTTATATGATCTTGGAAGTCCCCAACGAGTTCTTGTTTTATTAGCTTTACGCAATGTAGCAACGATTTTTTTTCAAGGAAATGTCAACGGAAAAGATGTATACTTTTGACCCGTGCAGTGGAGGGGTTGAAAAATAGAGGATTATTCATTTCCCTCCGTTGGGAAAGTATCTGACGAAAATACTCAGCGACGAGTACAGTAACAGGTCGAAACGTTCGAGAGGTGTTGAAGAAGTTCGAATATAGTAATCGAGCAATGAACGGAAATGGGATAGGGGATCGAGCGTGCTATCTGCGTTGGATATCCGGAACCGTACCGAATCGAGTCGAACCGAACCAACAACACGCTAAAGCTTAAATCGTACAAAGCACCAGTGCGTACAAATCACTCATCATCGTTCACATGCAGAATCACAATGTCTTTCTTTCATACGTATAATTACCATCGACGCAGTGACAGAATATATTATATTTATATATATATATATATATATATATATATTTGTATATATATATTTATTTATATTTATATTTATGTACAATGAGTGACGGAAGTGTTCTAACGAAGGGCTAATCAAACGTTTATTATGCAAAAATTGTTCTCACGTCAACGTTCTGATAAACCTGCACGTGTATCAAGCACACATTCATCAATAGACTGCGTAATCTTCGTGCAGATATTAATTTCTCAAAATTAATTCCCAAAGACGAGAATCAAAAGGAAATGTCTTTCGATATAGGTTATAATACTTATGCTTGACACGCATCGAACCCCGCAGTCTATTTATCAAAAGTATATACAAAATATTCAGATTAAGTATATAGAATATCTTTTAGGAGCGAGAGTACAGTTTCAGTTGGCAGATGATGTCTCGGACAGAGAATCGATTTTCAGTCGTTCATGCTAAAATCATAGTTACAAAATATCCTCGATAAAAGCAACACTTATGTACATGTGTGTATATTACGATACAGCGAGCTCGTGTTAAGAAAAGCATAACACAGAATCTGTACTTATGTTTTTAATCGTGGCTCAGATGCGCTCGGAGAACAAAAATCGTGTTTCTCCGATCGGTTTTTTGACGAGTCTCGGATACACGTGCCGCCTCGCGATCTCGTCGAGCTCTTCAGCGTTTGAACAATCGAATACGCTTTTTTAGTAATTCGTAGCAACTTTTACATAACGACCCATTGACCTCTGCCCGACGTTCGAACACTTTCGTTGCTCGCTGTGCACACATATAGATTTTTTTCTTCTTTTATTCATTTTTATTCTTGTGTTTCATTACTAGTCCGTAGCAAAAAACTGGCAGCGGTGTGTCGCGGTTACATAGAATGTTCAGAGTATTCTCTCTCTCGCTTTCGCTCTTTCTCTCTCTCTCTCTTCTCTCATTCATTCTGTGTTCTCCATATTTTTTTTTGTTTGTTTGTTTACTGTTCACGCGGAGAAACGCGTCCCCGGCGCCGCGAGATTCTTTTTGACGCCTCCATCCGACGCCGGGTTACCCTGAGACACGGCGTCGATCATTTATATTAACCACTTGTTACGTGTACACCGGGTGGAACGATGAGAACGCGCCCGAAACGTACGAGTATTATTCCACGAAAGTTCTGTTTCTTAGAAGTAATTTGATATGGAGTCTCCTTGAATCGTTCGAGGCACAATGGCTCTACTCGAAACAATCAAGTTCGCAATTCTTCGACTATTCGTTTCTCCTCGACTATAACGTTTGTTAATTGAATGGGAACCTTGAATAAGGGTCTACGTCTCTATGCAACCGTATTCAGAACTGGGTTGCAAAACGCGATATGTAGACTGCAGATTTTTATACATTGTCTGCGTTAATTGTAACATATAACGACTAAATAGATATCTACCTCTTTTAATTTTAACCCTTTGCACTCGGAGCTATTTCAACTCGAAAATTAACATTTCTTTCGACCTAGAATAACTCGATTCTATATGATTGTTTTTTTATTTCATGGATATGCAATTGATATAATACCTTCTATAATACTTAAATCTTTAGTTGTTGATTAGATACCGACATAATAATCTAAACAATATTGTGAGTAATGGTACAGAAAGTAAGTGATGACTCGGTGTTACCCCTCGACTGCTAAGGGTTAATAAATTCGGGATTAATTGAAATACAGTAGAATCTTTCTTTCCCACTGTGTACTACCACCACAATCCCCACCATAAGTTTCAAAACTTCTAGAACTTGTGGTGGGGATCATTAGCAAGCAATAAACGAGTTCGCAACGAGCGAGGTTCTACTGTAATACAATATCAATCAGTTGAAAATAATGCAAGAGTATGAATGAGTTTACTATTTTATATCTGATCTATTAATTATTGCTATGAATGCATAAAATCCACAGTCTAGCGATATCTTGAAGTTACACTAGAGTATGACAAAATTGATTGAAATATTCATGCATTCGTACATGAATGAACAATTAATAATGAAGCTACTTTGTATTTGAGCGTACAAAGAATTGCAATACTCGGAAGAATGATACATAACTGTAATAGTGGAAAAATTGCAGCTGTGATTTTAAAACGAGCCCTTCTATCCAATGTAGTAGCACAATCAATATCGAGTCTTTATTCGACCGAATCCTTCGTTTTTGTTGCTTCATCTTTGATTGGTGTTTTGTCATATGCACCTCATTAGCCTCTTCAACAACGAATTGTTTAGCATATAATTTTAGTTATTTATACTTCATGCTTCAGAGAAGATTGATTAATTAACTTTGTAAATATGATTCCCCTTTGCGTCCTGGGAGTATTACGAAATGTCACTAAAATGTTGCTACGAACTAAATGTGATCAGATATTTTTAAATATTGTCGTCATAATATCATGTCAGACTGGCAACGAAGATTCTGCACAGAATAAGGTGAATTATAGCGAATTATTAATGACGAAGCATGAGAATATCTCGAAGTGAGATCAGACCAGAGTGAAAACCAAGAAAGTCATAATTAGATTGCGGATCCTTCTAATCTTAATAACCTTAATTACTTGAATATAGTGTATCAGCATTTTGAAATCCAATCAAATCCCCTACTATTTTAACACCGCCAATCCAGTAACCTCAAGAATTCCACGAAATCGGAATGATTTATTTTAAGATTAAGATGTATTGGACTGAGTGCTCTGTCAAACATTCCGCGTTCAGCGGATCCTAATTAAATTTAGCAGCCAGACCGTCCAACGTAAAAAAAACCACTTTCGAACTAGGCCAAAATCCTATTTCCGGAAGACGCGGCACTTAAAAAGTGTCAAATCACGCCAACCTGTTTCGCCCGTAAATGCATAACATCCACGATCTAATCATAACTCAGGCAACGTCTCCTGCTGCATCTCGAAGAGGCTAAGAAGCTAGCATAGAAGAGACCGTAACACCGAACGAAAGATCATCGAGTGTTTCCGTGCAGATCACCGGCAAACAGAACTTCCGTATTCGCTGCATCGGTGACCTGTGCAAATTATGGCACCGGAAATTCACCGTTGCACCCGGGGCCACGCTTGTGCAAGCGTGTACGTGTACGTCGAAGCCCGCGGCGTTCGATCGAGCGACAGTTCCTTTATGTGTTTGCTCTTTTTCTCTCTCTCTCACTCTCTCTCACTCGCTCTCTCTCATTCTCTCTCGCTCTCTCGTTTTATATTTCGTCTCTTGCGTTCTCTCGTTCTCGGTTTAGTCGAGCACGCGATTACTCGCCGTTAGACGTGTCGCGGTCTCTTTGTTTTTAATGAGGTCTCAGTGTAACGATTTTATTCTTGCAATTATAGTTACAGTAATCGTAATCGTAGTCGTGGCTGTACGGCGGCAGCAGGGACGTCGACTCGGTGGCCGGGCAGGGAAGATGCCGGGGTCAGGCGAGCTCGTTGCTGTCCGGGAAGTGGTCGCGGCAGTCGAGACACGCCGCCAGGTCGAGCACCAGGTGATGGAGCGTCGGGTGCTCGAGAACCTCCGCGTCCGGTAACGGCGGATGGCACCGGGGCCTCTGCTGTCGACCCCTGAACGACCGGTGCAGGTTCATAACCACGTCGCAGAACACGTAGCGCACCAGCAACAGCCGTAGGAAATCGTCACCGAAGAATTGCAACACGCTGGTCTCTGTCAACATCGATAAACAAAAGTCAGATGCAGGTACGACTATCGCGATCAGCTCCGCGAACACCCAACAATTTTATCTTTCCCTCTTTACCATCAGATGTTGCTCTAGCGACTCTCTGCACGGGGAGAATAGCTGACCAGTGTCACCAGAAATCAAAATTGGTCACTTAATTATTAAAATTAAAATTAATAATTATTATTATTCTAAAATTCTCCTCCTTTTTCCATCACTCCAATGTTATCCATTCGCAACATGTTTCTTATTCGCCACACTCAATCCCAGTCGCGCACGTGCAACGTGTCACATACTACAGTAAAACCTCAAATACTGTCCGGGGTCGTCTACGTAAACGTTGTCCAGCGTCTACTCACTCCACTGCCGGGCAACGCTGTTCCGGCGACGGCGACATCTCTCGGTCACGCGATACGTATTTCATTCTGTCTTTCTCTATGTTCGGCTCTCTATTGAAGTCTCGCTCGTAGACACAGGCAGTAATCAAAGAATAAAGTCATCTTTGCAAACGCTGTGTGCCCAGAATACACCAGTCGGACAGTATTTAAGAATTTACTGTACTCTAGTCATCAGAGAGGGGGTAAATCATGTCACGTGCTCCCCTCGTGCAGAGAGTGGATAGAAAGTCGAGCCACTTTTACTGGTAGAGGGGGTGAACATTTATCAGGGTATACACTATGTCTGATAACTCTGATAGTGGTCTCTATTCCCTTTCTATTGAGCTACTCCCACCACGGCCATTTAACTCTACAACTATAATGATGTTACACCTATCTATACATTGTATAGTTGGTCCCAATGCAGTCAGTCATCTGCTCATTCACGCCTCACACACGGGCTGCCCTAACGCACACGTCTACGAGTTAGGGAACTGCCAGACTAATGGAAGGGGAACCTTCAGAGACGGGGAAGATGTTCCCCAGGCCATGCAGTAGTGTACTCTTAAGCGTCCGCTCTTTTGAACACTTAAGTGTCCGCCGCTACCTCCCCAACTCCAAAAAACTAGGTCCCGGACTGAACCTTGATACGTGCCAGGTATCCGTATCTCACTCATACACATTGTAAGATCATTCCCGACTCGACCCGAATACTGGGTGCCTAAAATTCGCAGACTCTTCGACCTGGTATTTTCGGGTACTCGCAAGTCTCTATTGTTCGTCCACAAGAAGATGGCGAACGTGGGATCTCCGGGACTCCACTCTTAACTCTAGCAAAGATGGAAGTATGCAAATTTTGTTCGGGCAATCCCATAAATAATATGGAGGCAAGGCAAATATAAGCAAAGAAATAATTTCCAGTTTTTAAACGACTGTAAACACCACATCTAGCGATTATTGATAATGTATTTGTACTTAAACTGTAAATCTATTGTATAATTGTAAAGGTAGAAATAAACTTACAACAGGTTTCAGTGACTTAATAAAAAAATCGTGGATAAGGGAGCTCACTATATAAGCCACCAATCAGTGCACAAGTGGGAAAATGTCAACCGTGGTTCACCATTTGGTTCGGAGAGTACTGGTATCTGTTCTCATCTATATAATTTGATTTTTTAAGTGAAAGCTTCTTTAAGCGCACCGCGTATACAATTGCTGGGAAGTGAATGAGTCTGATCCGTCACGCTCCGAGGTGAAACGCTATTCGGGTAAACTCGGCGGGGCCGAGTTACTATTTGATCTATTTTTTGTTTATTGTTGATTCTCCAGATCCATCGACAATTTCATTAGCCGAACAAAAGTAATATAACAATAGTAAATAATAGTTGCTCAATGGAGCATCGAGGCATTAGCTTCCATCTCCAGACGGTAGGTGCAATTTAATACACCAACTATAGTACGCGCAAGTCGAATCAATGGCTGTAAACAAATGCACGAGATGAACACTTTCGTGGCACGATTTTGGTTAGACCATTTTGGTTGGACCATTTAGGTAGAACAAGGTCGGATTAGTCGGGTAGTACCAATAGCTATCGCCGTTAAATCTATCACGTGCTTAGTACGCCGATGTTTTGTTTACTCGCACCGATTTTACTCCGTTGATTAGACTATAGCGTGGTTAGACTATAGGGTTATACTCGGACCAACCAATTCCCCGCAGAAGTAGGGCTTTAACACGTTGACTGCCACGTGTATGTTATACGCTTTACGTAAGTATTATTTACTTCGCTCGAATCGGAGGTACATGGAGCAGACAGGAATTGTTAATCGATAGTGGAATTTCTACTTTGCTTGCTATTATTAAGACCCCTGATGATTACGATTATGTTTCTGTATTTTCTTATATTACCTTTACTTTGTCCATTCCCTCATTGAAAACTATTAAAAATATTTATTTCATTATAATGTAGACATTCATTTCAGTATAATGTTTGTTTAATAGTTTTTTCATTTTCGGATTGACTACCGTGATGGTAGTCAACATGCTAACCCATCGCTGCATAGTGTATCATGTCTGATACAATTAACAAATCTGGTATATAGTAAAATAACAATGTGTTTTAAAACAAAATGTTGTTTTAATTTTTTGAAATATTTTTCCCTTAAATAAAACACAAAAACTGACCTTCTTTTAATTTAGTCATCGCAATTTCAAAAAAATCATGTAGTGAAGGGGTAAGAATCAGAATTGATTGATTTTGACTGTCTCTTAGCTGATATAGACTTTTTAAACACAAAAGTGGAATTAAAACATACGTATTAGAATTATTATCATTATTGAATTATGAATAAAAGAAACACAAATTTTTTGGATGTTTAGTGTTCAGATTATTATTATATTATTGTATAAATTGGATCATTATCTTTCTCTTCTTTTAGGAGCCGCGAACATAGAACCGAGACACAAGCAGAGATAATTCTCGAAGTCGGGCATCGATGTCGCAACGAAAGGGTCGAGCAAAATCTGCCAGAGATTACGCAACCGTTGATAAACCCTTGCTCCAGATTTTGTGAGAGGCGACGTCGAGAATCTCGTCGCATAAACGCGCGAGTTTGCGACTCGCGAATACTCTCGCCGCGGCCTAACGAAATCATTGTCGGCGGCTGACGTCTCCAGCTGTCGGAGAAGAGACGACTGCGATCCGAATATGTACAGGGTGGCTCAAAATCAGGGAAACTATCGTGACACAAAGACTTATTCAAGTAACAAAAAATATGCATATTTAAATTCCTCGATCTGAAAACCTTGATTTCTGACGGGCTAGGTTAATGTGTCTGTCTATGACTGACCAATTCCACTTAACAAAAGATGCATAAAAGAGATTCTGAAAAATTCTAGTCCTAAATTTTATTCAAGCAAACAAATTGCGCTCTTCTACCCCGATCGTAGTAGCACCCTGTGTGCATAAAGAGGGAGCATATTATTCTGAGCTATTGGTAAAAGTTCTGTCAATTGTCAGAGGTAGAAATGACCAAGTCTAAGTCCTTCCGGTGTTTAAAATTCGATTAGTTAGGTTTATGTGTGTCAAACCTATAGAATTATGAAATAGTTAATAAAATTCGTTGCGTAACACAAGTCGAAGTTGTCGCAAAGTGACAGACATACGAATGTAAAATTTTTCTATACCATCGATCCCCGGTTTAAACGCGAAGTTTCCAAGTCGTATATTTGCCGGAAGAACAGAACAGAACTTTCTTTCGTCTACTATTTAAATTACACATCAGGAGAGTATTCACTCATCATTAATCGTAAATAATTGCAATATTGGTTATCATTAAACTGCGGATTTTTATGCGAATTATAAGTTTTTTTTCTAAGTTGATTGTAAGAAGTGAAAGTTAGATAGCAATGTATGTAAATATTTCATCTTTGAATAATCTTAAGACATAGAAAATTATATACCAACATTCTTAAGTTATCTAATGTATTTATAATTTTGTTTTTCGCTTATCCTTTTTACCACGTTTTTATTAACTCGCCTTATTATTTATCTGTCTTTTCGGAACAAATTTCGCAATTGATTTTAAACTAACTTACGATGAGTTACAGACTTTAAACATAGCTCAGAACTGAATGACAATGCAATATATCAACTCGCTTTCTTGTCTGTTTATTCGTCTAAAAAGCAGAAAATAATTATTTAAATAAAAAAACAATTTTTAACATACCACGTTTTTTACTATTAACTCCTAAAATTCAGTCTAGTTATCATGAAGAAAAAGAGGGGACACACAAATTTGTTAACGAAAGTGATTAATTTTTGCATCTGAATAGTAACTAGTATAAAAATTCATGAAACTCATCTTGATCCATTGGTGACACTACGAATCGAAACGAGCGCTTTACTGCATATTTTTTTATAGAATAGTAGTGAATGGCATAAACAAAGGCATTACTCGATGTGGCCACTACGAGTTGTCACGACCTTGAGCTTGCACCTGAACCCGGTACAGGCTCGCTTTACCTCCTCCTCAGTCCCGTCTCGCCGCCTCCGTAATGGTGTGCTTAGGGTATCTTTGGTGCTGCGATGCTTTATATTTACCTTTGTCTCGACTGCGCCCCACGTGTAATCGTCAAGGGGACTGCAGCTGGGGCTACAGGGAGGCTGTAAGCCTGGAGACCAGTGATATCAGACGTCTTCGTTAATCCTAATTAATCTTTTCTTTCAATTTCATCACGGATTTCGCGCTTCTCTCTCGCAATCAGACCGATTCCTAAGGCTTGCCCGGGATGCAGCTACCTCCAGAATTTCTGAATTTCCTGGCTAGATCTTCTAAACTTGCGCCATCCCTTATCCAAACCACGGAATAAAATCAGTATTCTAAAACGGTGTAAAAATGTTTGGAAAATTTTCTTGCCAAGAGCCTCACTGTTCTTTCGTTTTCCTTAAATGTTTAAACACTTCTATTATATTTATTGTCGTTCGGGCGATCTAAAACGGTGTAAAAATGAATAAAATCAGTATTCTCGGTTCATGCCTGGCATCTTTCTACATGTGCACTGATCAGGGGTTTATATAGAGATTTACCTTATCGACGATAGCTTTGCTTACATTTGCTTTAGCTCCGTCTTATTTATGGAACTACCCGAAAAATTCCGGATTTATCTCGACGGCCCTGTACCTTTCGGAGCGAATTATCGTATCGGTTAGCTAGAGGTTCGGCCGCTTCGATCGATTCGGTGAAACTTTCTTGAGCCCCAGCTCGAAACGTATCGCGAAGCGTTACTCAAGGGGGACGGGGGAACGAGACGAGGGGGCGAGAGGCCGGGGGAAAGCCCCCGCTATCGGATACTCGACAAAGGGAGCCACTCGTACGTTCAAAACTCGTACGACATATCGCTGTCGCGAGAGGAACAATAGGGAGCCCCTTTGTGGCCGACCCTAGATCACGCGTCTACGAGACGAGATTGCCGGTTCAGCGATAAACACGAACTGGATCTAGGCCAGACTCTGTTTATCGTCGTAACGCAATCATAAATCCCCTTTTCGTCCCGTTACCTGATGAACGGCCAACGATTCTTTCTTATAGAAGCATCTTTTCTCTCTGCCTCCTTCTCTCATATTCTTTCGACCATTCTCTGCGTGTAAAGTCCATTTCAGTTGGTATAATGTCCACGATATAGGAAAAGATGGAGGGTATGTACTCATACAACACGGGCTTAGTGTCTACTTCTGTTGGAAATATAGCAAACCCTTCTGAAAACCGTAAACTATGAGAAGTGTGCATGATGCTGACGAAGCTTGATCACTTTAAATGTCTTTTTCAGTTTGTCACAACTGTTTGCGTTAATTTTTGAAATCTAGCAAAGAAGGCAGAATTATAAAAATAATACTTGCGAATTTTTATGCAAAGTACAAATTTTCTGAGTTGATCGTACAGAGCAGGAAATAGATGAAAATGTGTTTGTTTCGAAATAAATGTTTAAATTGATTTTAGCATACCAAGATCGGTATTTAAGGTACAATATGTGACCAGTGGATCTTGAAGCGAAATAGAAATGTTCTGTATCTAGTTCGTCCTTTACTAATTCCAGAAAGTTGGAAATAGTTGTTCGATATCCTGCAATCGTCTCCATTTTCCAGAGTTTTAAAATGCAATACACCTTCCTGTCATAAATGCGTAAAATCCCCCGTTTAAGAATAACTTTAGATGAACTGAACTTGTGTCTAACATTTCATCAATAAGTATAATGTTTCGACGTAATTTTCTTTTGGTACCCCATTTCTGTCCCTTTCTAAATTATTCCTTAAGGAGATTGAATTAGCATAGATCGTGCACGGCGCGCGAAATAGAGAAAATTCGACAGAATTGAAGTAGCACTTCCGGCAATGTTTAACTTATCGTATCCACCGTCGCAGTTATTGTATACGGTATCCTGCAACACGTGGTCAATATTTCAAAGGCAGATTCGGTAGACCGTGGTGTCCAGGTCGAATAATTTTCCCGCCAAGCAATCGATACACTTTCGAGGCTGCCGTTCCCGTTTCCGGCGGAGGGATCAATACGCGGGCTTTCCAAAAAACGGTTCCAACTGGACCAGCCCTCGAAATCAGCATGCCAAGAAAGTTTCACCGACACGGATCCGTGTCTCTGATATCCCTCGTATCACCGTCGTTGCGAGCCAATTAGAACTCCCAGATCTCTCAGCACCGACCCTCTCGCCTAAGACGGACTCCTCGTGACATTCAAATAACGACGGACAAAAAGAAAGATGGTAGAAAGGGGGAAACAAACGCCAGAGTCCTTATCGCATCTGGAGCGCGGGACGAGCTGATGGGCCTCGATGAGGAATCAGGCTCGCCTAACGACGATCTTCAGGCTGTCTATCCATTTTCTCCGTATATTAGCTGTACAAATTAGTTCGTGGCTCTTTTGTCAATTTATTGATTGCTAGCTGACTTGACAGACGTTATCCTGTCCAAGTTTCTATAAATTTGTTTGTGAACGTCGATAAATTCCTATTGAAATATTAATTAAAAGTTGCGACGTTCGGTTTGTTTTTGGTTTTGAAATATAATTCAAAAAGAACTTTTAGTTTTTCCTGAATTTTCCATTTTTCGGGTCAACTTTCCCAATTTTTCTTCCCCTAAAAACTTATTCGGACTATTACGAACATTTAAAAAAAATTAACCAAATCAATCCAGTCGTTTTCAAGTAATGCGCGTACTAACGAACAGCATTTGATTCTTATTTATATAGATTTACAAACAACTACAATACATACTTTCATTTGTTTCGTCTTACAAGTGGTAGGATAAGTAACGTCGTTCTCACGGATTGATAAACCACACTAATCAGATTTATTAACCCTTAGCACTTAGAACTATTAACCCTAAAAATTGCTGTACCATTATTCAAAAGATCGTTTACATTCTTAAATATGTTGGTCCCTAATCAATCACTGAACATTTAAATATTATTCTAGGTCGGGAGAGTTGTTCAATTTTTGAGTTAAAATAGCTTCAAAGTGAAAATGATTAAGATTAAAAACAAAGAGGTATGTCTTGCAATTAATGCAGACAATGCATAAAAATCAATATTATATAAATATCAAGAACTACTCATGGGGTACCCTTAATAATTAATCTCCAACACAGTGATTGGAAGATTTCAATTAAAAATAGAGTGATTAACTCTGATAGCTACGAATTAATTTGTACATCTAATATTTTCTCAATGTACATGTTTGACAATGTATCATGTTTATGTTGATAAGCAACACGCACACAACACTATTGCACTAGTAACAAATGAATACATACTCTCGTTGTTCATCTAACGATTAAAAAACCAATCAAAAGAAAGAAAGAAGAAAAAGGAGGAGTATCGGTGCTATAAGATATGGTCCTGTCAAAATTGACAATGTATGTGGTCATTTCGGACTAATGCCAACGATGCTCAATGTTGCAATTATGACGATAGACAAAAAAAAAGAGAACAGTAGGAATCAAGGGGTTGTAGAGTGCCACCCACATTGATCCTAACCCTAGGCTACATCCAAATTGAATATCGCAGCAACGAAATAGTCGTTGTCCACGTGATCTTTCAGCATGGCGGGACTCAAACGAAGTTAATTTCTATATTGATGACGGCAATGATTTTGTGCAAAGTTCAATTAGTAGACAGTCCAAGAAGGCTCCTGGTGACTTTCTAGCGATGAGGGACAAAGATAACCGAGAATAGTAGGAAAGGAACAGTGGTGGAGTCCTCACAGCATTCAATTAGGAGCCAGTCTAAGTCAGCCTAAGACTCCTGGCGCCATTCAAAAGGCTGAAGGAAAAACGGAAGGGTATAGAAAGAGTCCTTACCACATCTGGAACGCGTGACGAGCTGACAGGCCTCGATGAGGAATCGCTCGATGTAACGCTGGCACCGCTCCCAGTGGTGCACGGCCAGGCTACCGATGTTGCATATAAGGCAGAAGGCGGCGAGAGGGGCATGGAGGAACAGGGTGAACAGGCTGCCGCCGTGTCGGACGTCCCGTAGGGTCGCCGGCGTGTCCTGCGGCGACATCAGCACCATCAACGGCTGGCCGAAGTAGCGCGGTATCTCTTGAAACACGAAGCTGTTGTCCGAGTCGACCACCACGAACAGCGGCTTCCTGGTGAACGGGTAGAGGTCGCCCGGGTAGAGGCAGTGCGGCTCCTTGCCACCTGTCGGCCTCTTCCCGTGCTCCGGATCCCTCTTGCTGCACGTAGACACGCCGCCCAGGTCGTACCCCACTGGAACACCGCAACGTTTATCAACATCGTGCAATTCCGATCTCGCCGATCGCTCCGATGCAGTGATGCCTTTGGAAAAATGGCCGTGGTGGGACGGAACCGTTGCTCCCCGGAGCTGACTGGATGGATGGATGCAAGGGATTCCGAATGGAGGACTTAGGGGACTTGGGGGACTGAAACCCCAGACCGGAGCGAAAGAAGAAAATTGATTGTGAGAGGCGAGATCACTCTCTATGTTGCATTTTTAGTTTTAGTTTTCTATATCAACTGTAGCAATATTTGTGAAATGTTTCTCTTCCAAGTGCAACACGTTGTACTTTTCTTCTTGAGTACAGAATATTGGACGTGATTGAAAAAAGTATATGTGTATGAAGAGTAATTCTGAAGCTATTTAAAGAGCCTCTATTATGAAATGAGCTTTGGAGAAATGTTTTACATCTGCTTTTTTTAACAGCTTTGTTTCATCAGTAGCCCAATGGTCGAAGCACGTATAGTTAGACATGTTTAAAGTAATAGCAGAGAATTGTATGAGGTGTGTGTCGCCATGTTTTCTAAATGGTACGGGTTTCCGTAGGCACCACTGGTCGAATGTCAGACTGAGAGTACATTTAACCAAGATTAGGGAATGTCTTAATACACCTGTAGTTTCTAACTAGTAATTGAGATAGTAGTATTTATAGTAAAATAGAAAAATAGTACTAATTAGTAAAATAGTAAGATAGTAATACTTTAAAAAATGTCTGTTAGGGACTTAGTCCATGTATGGATCTAAACAGTCTATTGAAACTTTATATTCACACTCATGCAAGCTCAAGTATAAACTAGGGTTCTTGGACATCTACATTATTTATTATTGAAAAGCTAACGTCCAGGAACCTCGGAATCAATCGATGCTACTTTTACATTTCCTCAATTTACTCGATTCACTAGCTTCACTACCATATTTATTAATTTAGGCTACATCACTTATATTTCCTCAAACTGTTTCCACTGTATTTCCACGTTCAGATAAAAACGGCGTAAGTCAGTGCCAAGAGTGTCCAAGTTTGATAAAGTGCACAGTTACCCTAGATCTCAATATTTTTTTAATAAAATTTTCATAAGGAATACTACAAGACGTATATATTGATAAGATTATTTGAGCAAAAAAGTTTTTAAAAAGAAATGTTTTAAAAATAATCTTTCTTACTTTTTAGAACCATTGAACGTCAAAGTATGAAAACAATGGTGAGCCTCGGGATTACATATTTTGTTCTTGTAAATCCCATTCCATGATTGAAGTTATATTTAATTCACGTAACCTCTTGACCAAAGACAGCGTCAGTCACATGTAACTCATGTGGCTTTCAATGTGTTAATGCTTTCATCTCTTAATCAGATTATACAGCTAACTATTTAATGAAGATCTCGCGTGACTCGTTGGAAGTAAGAATGCCTGTTCTTGGGCATGTTCTAACGAAAGAAGACATAGTTAATATTCAAGCAACACTCGCGTTTAGATAAAAACGACATAATCAGCTTTCAAATCTAAGATTGAAGCTGTAACGTCATTTTGAAACGCTCATAATTCAAGATTACATTTGTAGATTAATTCTTCCAATAAAAATCTCAATTCAGGGCGAATTCTGAAAATCACTGCAGTGTAAAATGTTTTAAGTAATCTAGTAACATTATAAACTAAGTGTTTGAATCTAAATTTTACTGAATTTGCACAATTTTAAAAATTCCTATAGTGTTAAATATTTACACAATTAAGGTATTTCAAGTAATCTGGTGACTTCACGGGCTGTTAATAATTTAATAATAATAATAAAATAAAAATAAATAATAATTATTAATTTATTTAATTTAATGTTTTGTTTTTTCGTTGATCGTGGAGAATCATAAATAGGTTTCTTAGCAACAAATTGAACTCGATTAATGGATGGATTTTCAGTTGCCGCAGCTTATTGTTTTGTTACATAATGCTAGAAACGCAACTATCCGCGGAAACCTGTCAATTGTACCGCGCTTTCGTTAGGTCCGTTTTCGCGCCCGACGTTCACTATGAATAGCGACGATCGGTTGCATCGACTTCATGCTCGAACGAGCTGAAAGCCGAGCTCCGCTTCGACGGAACAATGAGAAGCTCGTCGGAGCGTGCCGGTTTTCGAGGCGCGGCGCTACCAAATTGGAAAGCTACCAAAATCGTTCGCGGCATCCTTCGAGAAATTATTCTCTGGCTTACTACAGGTGACTACGATCCCCGAACGATTTTAAAACTCGTCCCTTCCCCTCCCCTCCACCCGTCTCTTTCAATTCGATTCGATTCTCGTGTCTGACCACTGACAGCATATTCTACTGAAACCTTAATCCACTTATGAGAGGAGTCGGCCGAAGAGTTACGGATTGATTTCAATTGAACTTCGTGTACAGGGTGATTCAAAAATTGTAGCAACAATTTTTGTTTTTGAATTTTTTGTTGAAAATTTGATGTTCTAGATTGACCTTTACATTGACTGTCACGTTAACATTTCAACCAAGTTCCAGAAACTGTAAGTTGGTAACGTCAGATAAAATTATAATGTATAGTCAAGAATAAAATATGTTTAATTTACTTGCTCTTTTTAAAGTCAAAGAGCAAATTCAAACTGCAGGTTGAACTTGTACTTTGAATTTATAGTTTACGTTGATCCATGATAATATGTCGAGAAGAAATTTATTTGGTGCATTCAGAGTCATGGAAAGAAAATATTGCAAGACATTAGCAAAGCTTTTCGGTATGTTAAACCTATGTAATTAGAGTTGGCATGTACAAAATCCACAGTCCAGCTGTAATAGTATTAGGCACACTTACAAGGAGAAGTTTCATATCAGCCAAGGATCATGCTGTAGTAATGAGAATAGTTATTAAAGTCTCTATGGACGCCGGCCAAATTAAAAAATAAGTCACCAATTATTACGGTACTTCTGTATACAAATGTTCCCCATCGAGCTTTTATTTTCAAATGATCATAAATAGTTAAAATATCGTGAGGAGGGTTAGATAGTTCCAAGAAATATGTTTAGTAGCATCATTACTACCCTTAAGAGTGTAAAAATGAATTCTTATCAGACAGAAGCTGTAATCAAACCAAAACTCGTTTAAATAACTTATTGAAAAGTATTGAATCTTCAACAACTCTTTCAAAAATGCATAAAATCCCCAATCTACTCAAAATTGCTATCCTTACGAGTGGAAAAATGAATTCTTATCAGACAGAAGCTGTAATCAAAATAAAACTCGTTTAAATAACTTATTGAAAAGTGTTGAAGCTTCAACAACTCCTTCAAAAATGCACAAAACCCCCCATGATCCTACAATTTGGGTTGAGTTAACGCCAATGCAAGACAAATTATTATGATCCTCAGATTTGAAAACAGACGAATTACTTTCCGAAAACGAACTGTTATTTTTCTTGAAGAGAAACCCCTTGCTGAATCAACAAATGAGCTTTTCCAAACAGTCGGAGGCAGAAAAGTTACGATTTGCAACCAATTAAAATAATTGGACAAGACGCGGAAACCTTTTCGAACAAAAAATCCGCAGAGCTTTCTGAACAACTTAACAGTTAAAAAGTCGGGTGGCAGGTTGGATCGAGCGGGTCGTGCATTGTCTGAGGGGCGCAGCGTTAGTCAGCGCGTTAAGCGGGCGATTTCTACGCGTTGCCTTGATCAAAGGCATTTCATTGTCTCGCTCGGTGACTGTATCGAGACCCTAACGAGGCTAGACAACGGTTTTAAAGAGGGAAACGTGTCCGCAGACACCTGGTCCCGACGATATCGACGCCCGCGGCTCGCGTTTCGATATTGATTGCGGACTTAGAATCCACCGGCGCGTTGGAATCCTCTATCGCCGGATGACCTTGACACGGATGCACTACTCTACTTTCGTTGAAAGACCGTTTTCGCCGTCCCGGCCGGGTTGTAACCTCACCACTCTGAATAGCGGTCGGGAGCGTTCCTTTTTGGTGGTCATCCGGTGAATTTTTCAACGCCCGCCGACCTTCAGTCCCCAATGAAATTCTTCTTTTTTTTTCTCTGTCTTTATCTTTCTCTCCCCTCCATCTCTCTTTTCTTATTTGCTATTCGGCGGCCCCTTTGCATCGGGGAACGATCGTCCGTACGTCGCGTATTCTCACGCAGAAAAGAATTTTCGAGCGACAAGGTCACCCGACGAGAGCGCGCACTGAATTCGCGAACTGCAATGTCCGAGATAATAACGTGAACTATGGAATACGAAGAACGGAAAGTGAGCGCTATATAGCGAACACGAGGCTGCAACGCGAAACGAAAAAGCAGTCGGGAAAGACCTGGCGCACAGTCGCCCACGTATGCACTCGAACCCTTGCATTTGCAGCTTTCAGCGGATGGAAGCGTGTATGTTAAACTCAAGTGTTTAAAACAGCAGTGTGTCTGTTACATTTTCTCTGATGCCTCTGCTCCGCGTTCCGCCACAATATTATCGAAAAATCCCGGTGCGGAAATTAAAACGTTATCACCAAACCATATTGTATTCTCAAACATTTCTGTGAAACATGCCAGCATCCTTGTTTCGCTAACAAAACACCATCATCTTCTTTTCAGAATCTAAAAGATGGAAAAGAAATGCCTAAATCATTTCGTCCTTCGCATAATGCTAGTCAGTGAATTTTTATGCAAAATAAAAGGTGTCTGTCTCAATTGCAAGGCAAAGGATCTACATAGTTAGTTCTTTCTTTATCAAATTATTTTAATGAGCTTCATTGAAATTCATTCAATGTTCTGTCAGGTTTGTATTTCCTCTTTTAATTTTTGCAATAAATGCATAAGAAAGTTCAATCTAATATAACAGAAAGATGAAGAGAATTTAGAATTTTTGTAATTAAGAAAATGAAGGAAGTACTCTCTTAAATATCAAAATTATTTTATTTGTATCTCTAATGATTTCTTAGAAGAAAAGGAAAATTTGTGCGGCAGTATATCTAAATTTTTTTTAATATTTCGATTTGTATTTCCTCTTATAAGTTTTGCAATAAATGCATAAAAATGTTCAATCTAACATAACACAAAAAGATGAAGAGAATTTAGAATTTTTATAACCCAGAAAATGAAGAAAGTACTCTCTTAAATATCAAAATTATTTATATCGCTAATGATTTCTTGGAAGAAAAGGAAAATTTGTGCGGCAGTATATCTAAATTTTTTTGAATATTTCTGTTTGTATTTCCTCTTACAATTTTTGCAATAAATGCATAAAAATGTTCAATCTAATACAACAGAAAAATGAAGAGAATTTAGAATTTTTATAATGAAGAAAATGAAGAAAGGACTCTCTTAAATATCAAAATTATTTATATCTCTAATGATTTCTTGGAAGAAAAGGAAAATTTGTGCGGCAGTATATCTAAATTTTTTTTAATATTTCGATTTGTATTTCCTCTTATAATTTTTGCAATAAATGCATAAAAAAGTTCAATCTAATACAACAGAAAAATGAAGAGAATTTAGAATTTTTATAATGAAGAAAATGAAGAAAGTACTCTCTTAAATATCAAAATTATTTTATTTATATCACTAATGATTTCTTGGAAGATAAGAAAAATTTGTGTGTGCGGTATATCTAAATTTTTTTAAATAGCTATTCAGTGCTAACGAAAAGATGAAATTTGATCTCGACATGTTTAATGGTTCGGGATCTTCATCACGAGCCTGACTCGATATTAAAATGCGCAGGGGATTAACGAGATTGACGGGACGTTGTTTCGTTCCGCATTTTCACTGCTAATTTACAGTTTACTGGAACTTTTTAATCGAGCGTCGCTATAAGTGCTGTTCATTCTGTAGAATCCCCGTATGACCTAAATGATCCCTGCCGCTGATAGCGGGCCTGCGTACGGCGCCAGCGGCACGAATCAACTGTTCCGTAATCAGAAAAGTATCGAATAAATGTCGCGCGAGCCGGGAAACGGTCTGTCCCCCGTAAAATGAAGGAGACAGTGATCAGAGAGATTGATCGAAAGATAGCTGTGGGCGGTCGGATATATGTATGTGTATCGGGTACACGTGGAATATTAGGAAACCATCTAAACGACCTGGATTTTCTGTTTAGTTAATACGACGGCCATCGCGATAAGAGGTCACGGTCACGCAGTCGTGCATCTCCGCGAGGTCACTCTCGAGATGTCTCCTTTCAATCCGCATGAAACTTGCACGAGGATAGCCGCTAATTAAAGAGGGGGAGAGAGCAAAGAGAAAAAAAATAGAAAGGATGCTGTATCCCGCGGTACCTCTCGCGCGAGACACACTGGTCTTTTAGTGGATCCAATTAAGAAACAGGCGTTCGTATCTGACGTTTTAGAGCTACCGAGAAGAAACATCTCTTTTCCGGAATCATAACTTGATCGTGGAGCCCCCGAGACGAACGAAAAAGTCAAACGAGGCTATTCAAATCTGTGTTCGAACGATTCTGCACAGACTTTGAGGAAAAAGCGTGCAGCACATTTTTTTCGACCCCTTTGAAGAATTGATTCGGAGAAAAATTCTAATAGCTGCAAAATTATTGTAGAGAACAATTCGAGGCAATTTTATAAAAATATTTCAGGAACCTCTAGAAATTATGAATACTTGTGGGCATTTTTTTTCACATCTTTCTCATTCTCCGATCTTGATTTTATGATCACTTATACAATTTTTTTGAGGAATTCAATGTACATACATATATTTGCAAGGCATTGCATAGAGTTGCATTTGAGCATCTCATTCGTACCAATCGAATCTGTATAATGACGGCATACAATTTGTTTAAATTTGTGTTATAGCCAAAATATTTTAGGAACCCTGACATCTATTCATCTTGAGGAAAATTGCACGTCGAGGGGTTAAATAACCGCTGTTGGGTAGAATGTGAAGGGTGTCTCCTTACATCCCTAAAAAGTTTACTCCGATATCATCAACCTGTTAGCGTCGACGTATTTTAAGAGGATTCGAAGGAGGATGACGGGTAGCCACTAAACTTTCGAACGATTTATGAGACTATACGGAGCTATATGGATGATGACTGTTAATCATGTTGGATCCGAATATCGATTGTTCTCTGAATCTTTATTCAAGAGTAATCTGAATTGCTTTCTTAACGCTGCGTTTATGGGACCAATTAAAATGACGGGTTCTAATATTTATAATGTACAAATACGAATAAGAAGCAATGAGTAATGTTTTTCTGTACTAGGAATCCTAAACCCTCCTCCGCCCCTCGTATCAATTTAACACAGTTTTCGTGAAATAAATTATACCGTTCTGTTATTTGCAAGTAATTTGTTCGAAACTTGGTGACTTTTATTTTTTTTAATGCAAAACATATAATCGCAAAAGCCTAATTTGAATGAGAAAAGAATCGGAAAGTAACTGTTTGACTTGTTATTTTATCGATTTCCTTGTCACTGTGTCAATTTGAGGGACAGATTCAGTTCGTGAAACGAGGGACGGATGAGGGTTAATATTTGCAGTTCCAATCAAAAGTACTAATAACTGCAGTGCCAGCAATAGTACAGTTTACCCTAATACCAGAATTCAATTGTGCAACTCGAAAACCTCCTAAACCTTTTTTTCTAATCTATATAATTAAAATCTACAGAAAATTGAAAAATATAGAATTAAGAGAGACGCGTGAATTTCGTCGAGCATTTTGTGAATGTGGCCAGCGTGCGTCAACGGCGGTCGACGCACGAAGGGTGTCAGGGGTGACGAGAAGTCTTGGTTAGCGGGTAGGGTAGCCACAGCCACGAAGCCCTTGAGGCTGGGTTATGGGAGAAAGGCGATAGTCCGATTCTCAGATCCAATTAGCGGGTAAGATCCCGGCCCGTGGACGTTCACGGATCCGCGGACCGGTTTAACGGGGCCCGCGTAACACCGTTGCGACACCGGCTTATCTGTTGGCGGCTCTGTTCCGATCCAGGGAACACGGAAAACCCGTTCCCTAGATCGACGGGCAAAGCGTCCGGATTACCCCAGGCCGGCGAGGAAACTGACCGAAAACACCGACACGCGTCCGCCTTCGGCTTCGTCGAGCGAGTGATTCGCTTTAACCGTGCATCAGTGGCTGCCCTCTACCGTGATAAGTAATTTTCGGCCGATCAGCGTTCCCCGGGCCCATCTCACTCCCCCCTCGCTGTACGACCCTTCTTCCAGCATCCCCCTCCCCAACCCGTCGCATCGTTCGCGTATTTTTATAGCGAGCTATTCTCGTGAGAGACTTTCACCATGAAAGAACGTTTGCCAGGCTTTGATCGTTCTTGCTCGCTATCGAAAATTGCCTCTATTGCCCGGTTTTCGAAAAGACTGAATCGTGTGGCCGTAGCCTTACAGTCTCTCTAGGTCTCTAGCTATCTTGCTCTTCATCGTCTCTCACTGTACCATGTCCTTCTTTTAACACATTTCCCCTTATACATGCTTTTAGAAAGGCTACATACTTTTTTTATATTATTTCTTTGCTGTCTTGTGAAATTACATGAAGAGATCATTCTTATAGAGATCAATTGTTTGAAAACACTAGATTATTTAGATGTTATTGTATTTTGACATCGTATTTTACCGTATCGTGTTCCTTTTTAAGCGATGGAGGACTGAGTAAATTTTTAGAGTATGCAACAGGAGAGTGGCTTGGTAGTTTGTAACTAGACTGTGGATCTTTAGTCAAAATAACAGTCGTCGGAAGCAAGGGTTAAACAACACGTATTTCTATAGTTTTGATAAGTTGGAAATAGTAGAATAGTATTCATTAATTCTTTTAACTGTTCGTATTTTACCTACTTGTTTTTAGTTATAACTACGCTAAGATTCTTTATGCAAAATCAATATTTACTGGTCCAATTAGAAGGAGCCAAACAGAAATTTCTACCTATTTTCATGATTGAGAATTATCTCGTTGAACGCTTGTACTAAGTATTTAACGAAATGTTATGTTAGATGAGTGTGTGTTTAAGTATAGTGATAAAGTTGAAGGTATTAGTAAACTATTTAATATATGAACTAACTAATCAGCTCAACTTTCTTCAAATAAAGTCATTCTAACTGACTGCCGTCTCTCAGCTAACGTTATCAATTAAGCGACAAATGGCAACACCGTATTTTGCGACCATGGAAACAGAAATAAAAAATACGTAGCCTAAGAGCAACAATGGCGCAGAAGACTACAGCCAGCACATCTGAAGCCAAGATTACACGATGACTCGGGAATCGTGGTATTACAGTAAACATAAAATTTCTAACAATTTTCCTTCTGACAATGAGCCTGAAAACCTAATATGCAACGGCACAACCAACTGACAATCGCACAATTAAGGTAAAATTATAATCTGCCAACATTTATATTAAAGGGATGATGAGAAGCTAGTTTGGAGTTCTCAAAGTTATGGGTGGCAAACGTATTTTATCAAATATTCCGATATCAGTTAGAAATCCAAAGACAAGTGTCAAATCTATTTTGTATCCCTCAATAAACAATTTAGAGATTATTTAAAACCCACTTCTTCATCAAAGTCAATTATCACTTTGGCATGTTTTCTTGTTAGGCGAACAGTCGAGTGTTTAGGGGCTGCCTACTGCAACGGCTCCAAATAAACAATTTTCACTATTCCACAATTTTATCCCTACAAGTTTGACATATTTTCAATTTTGGTTTCTCAGATCAGGTCCCTGTATTCGGCTGATACAATTCCTCGAAAATCTCAAAAGTCATTTGACTCGGTTAAATCTTTGCAATGCCATAGTGTACTTTAAGCTAATACCACCCTACTTATATTCGCTACTTTTCATTCTAGTAACAATTGCTTTCATATATTCATTTGATACTGTCTTACAATAACTAGAGCATCAGAGCCACGAGAAGACACTATTTCCAAATCTTCCCCGAACCAGCTACAGCTACTCGAGCTGAATCTCTACGACATAAAAATTCGACCTACTCTCGAAATCCATATTACGATATTCCAAGCTCCACCTTAACAAAAAGAAATGTCTGAAACGTGATAGTGAGGGCAGCCAGCTAAACACCCGAAAGAACCCCTAAGCTCTCGGGCAACCTAGTAGCACAGTATCTCACGATTCCCGTGTCACAGCAACGACTCAGCCAAGGCTCTAAGATCACGGGAAGCCGGCTGGGTTAACGATCAAAGCTGAGACTCACTTTCTTCCGGATGCTTGACGGTGGAGAAGCAGCCGTCCGCGGACAGGTAGAGCAGAAGCGCCCCGTTCGCGGGCAGCTCCTTGAACCCGCTCGCGAGGAACACCTGCACCTGGCTGTAGGTGGGCTTGTACAGCAGGTACTTGTGTGGATTGTCGCGTCTCGCCGCGCCGTTCTCCGCGCCGGGATACGGTCCTGGCCTGAAGGGCATTCTGCCAGCCGGCGAGGCGTCGTGCAGGTGGTTAGGGTCGTCCCTGGGCTCCCTCTCGAGGGTTTGCAGCATCCTGAACATGTCCATCGAGAGCTCGCTGAACTTGACCTGGTCGGCGCAGTTCCCGACGATCAGGATCTCTTGCAGTGATAGGCACATGGGTGGCGTACGTTCGACGGGCGGCGAGGTCTGCGGGCCGAGCCTGTGGGTCAGTATCACCGGGTTCGAGTCCGTGTGAACGACACCGACCGCCGACTCGGCCTTCACGAACGCCTTGATCTCGTCGAGCACCAGGTTCCACTCGAGTTGGTCGTCGGGCTCGTAGGTGCTCGTGTAGTCGACGATCTGGGCGTCCAGCTCCTGGACCAGCTCACGGACCAGCTTCATACGGTTCAGCAGCAGACAGACCACGATGAAACGGGCGTAGTACCTCAGCTTCTTCACCATCAAATCGCTCCGGTCCTCCTTCGCCGCACGGCTGTAGTACGCGCGGCCGCGGATCGCCGCGTAGAACGAGTAGGCCTCGTGCAGGTAGCTGGTCTCGCTGGTGCGGAGGTAATAGTGGTAGTAGAGCTGGCCGATCTTGCTCGCGATCTCGCCGATCTGCCATCTCTTCAGGCCGTACTTCGTGTCCAGTATCGTCCTGAAAGTAGGGGAATCGTGGTTCAGATCTTGACGCTTCGAAACGAGCGACACCGGATACCGGTTCCGAGTTCATCGATTCGCGATATCGGCTGATGGAAATCGTCGTGTAACCGGGATATCGTGATTCGACAGGGTAGAGGAAGGGGTGGTGCGCCCCCTTGCTGGTAACACGGCAGCCTTGTCATTTTGGATATTACAACGAAAATGTTAACAGTATCGTTTATTATATTTATAAATTACAGTCATAAATTGGAACAAAGTTTAGCTTTCTAGAATTTCATAAATAACTGAGAGGATAACTATAGCCAATCACCGAATTCGTCCTTCAGTAGGGGCTCCACCCCTCTCCCTGCACCGCCTTTAAAAGAAACCTAACCCAGACGCCTAATCAAAATTCATTTAGAAGTTGTACAAACCTAATTTTCTGTGGAGTAACAATGTAGAAACGGGATTCCTTACCGATTTTGATGAGCGTTTGATGTCTCTTGATAGAGTGTCTCGCGATGTGTGGTACAAGCGACCATGAGATGATTCTATTTACAGTGATTATTAAAAAATACACACATTTTTCGATGGACGTCTCGCATTCGAGAAAATCGAGTTTGAAAATTCAGGGATTCCACTCGATGTTGAACAGGAATTGGTTGGTGCGTCTGAACATGACCAACCAATTCTACTTACTGCGAATACTGGGACACAAGGAACCGTGGAATTTTCAAACTCGTTCGTTTTTCAAAAACGAAGCGTCAATCGAGAAAATGTTACTCGTTTTTGTTTTATATGTTTTTGGAAGTATAACACCTCTTGTGTTCGCTTATAAATGTTTACATCAATAATGTAAAACGAGCAATTTCGTTGTTTCAAAAATCTGTTAAACCATTAGTTGAATATATTCGTGTATCAGTCTGAAATTCAATTTTTGATTCTTATGGAGTACGAAAATGTGAATTTGCTTTATAAAAACGAAATGAAAAAATGGGTTATAATGTTGTGAGAATAAGTTTATAAATGATTTTTGACTAGTTAATTTTTATGAATGATTTTTAACTTTGGTCTTGATAATATGAAAGACTCTGCATAATTAAGAAGATTAGATTGATTACCAAAATGTCAATTTTTATCAATAATCTACAGTCTGTTTATCATACCTAACCTATGTATAATGTCCGCAAATTCCGTACGAGACATTTATATTTTCCAATTCAGAATTAAATACGAGCTATTTTCAGTTTTAATCATGAAACGGGCAATCTTTAATACAAGGGTTGCTACCTCGCTTTTTATTTTAATTTCTGTGCCCAACAAAAAGTTATGATTATGGTGATACTGTGCAGAAAAATCATAAAACTTTGCAATCCAAAGTATATTTTTATCTCTGATAGTTTCAGAGGCACAGCCTCAAGAGTAGCAATTTTCCGAGGGTGATTTCATCCCTTAAACTTTAGTTTCTGGGGATACGAAAGACACGATTGTTTCCTTTACTTTTGTTTGGTCTACGAATCTGCAAAGAAAGGTTTCGCCAATACCAAATGCTTACTGTAAAAAAATCAAGAACAATGTATCATATGATATAAATTAAAACAGATATAAGTCTCTTCTAAGGCCTAAAATATTTCAAATGAAAAACTAAGAGAAACAGAAAATAAAGGTACATAAAAACATTGCTTACACTGACAACGACAATAACAGTACGGAAACTACATTGATAATAACATTAACAGTAGCGGAATGATTTAAATCAGCATCTGCTTAAAAACCTACAATGAACCATTACAACATATTTCTCAGTAATAAAAAACTATGATACAGAAACTGTTAAAATAATTACAAATTATTACAAATACATCACGTTACAAATCGTAACACTAAATCTACACGTATAACGTCGATCTAAAAACAGAACAAAAAACGAACTATCTCAGCACAAACATCTTGCATAATCTTGCACAAGCAGCAATCTACGAACAATTACTCGACGAAATACTGTTCGGAAGCGATACTTTTAAGAACCGGTGTACACAATTTCATTAATTCGGACGGGTTTTATCTCGCGAGGAGTTAATCACTTCGCCGGAACGAACGGGTCTAAATGGCGGATCGTTCATTGGCAGGGGCCGATAAACGAGAGGCGGGAAAGAATAAATGGTCGGCGCCGGGGACTAGAGAAACCGTTTAACGATTTCTGCGTGGGCGAGTTTTCTCGGGATAAAATTCGCTGGGCGTGAAAACCCGCGGAATCCGGCGATGCTTAGGGAAGAAGAAGTCGCGGGAAGAGGGAAACAATGGTCGGGAGGGGACAGCGTTGTCTGTCACGGCAGACGTCGACAACAAGATAGAGAAGACAGAGGAGCCGCGTTCCCGCGGCCGGCGATACTTTTCAAACGGTACACAAGCCCGCGAAAAACTTTTCCCCGAGCATTGTCTGCCAGCGGCAAATGCGGAAACCGATCCCCTGAATGAGAGCTCGTGCGAGTCCGTTCCCGATATTTATTAACAGTCGGACGCGAGAGCCGAGGTCGTTTTCAGCCCAGGTGTCGCGCGGCGAGCCTTCGAACGGCCGCCGAGTGAATGCCTGAATAGACAATCGACTCTTTGTCGAGTTACCCGGCCGACGCCACTTTACGATCAAAAGGAAAGGGACAAAGGGTCGAAGATTACGGAATCGAATGGGTAAATGAAAGATCCCCCGCGAACCCGGTAGAAGTGAACGTCTTACAGACGCGATCGTGCGTGGCGGACATGGTTCCGTACTGTTTATGTCTTTGGTGAATCGTTAGAAATTTCTCTAGAGTATTCACTCTGTAACTGTCGCTCCGGTCTCTGCCGTAACTGTTAAAACTGTGTCCCTCGCCAGTGCCGAGGGTTCCCCTTGAAACCAGTTAAGCGGTAAACACGCTAGACGACCAGCAAGGGGGATCGGCGAGACCCATACTAATGCAAGCGGACCTTGCAACTTTTCTAATTTTTTTTATAAAACTTTAACGATCGCATTCATCTCGTTTTTCTAATTAAAATGACACCAAACACGATACCATTACGATTATAATTACCCGCGTCATAAGCGATTAAAGTTTCAGCCGTGAAAGAGGACGGCGAATGGGAAATAAAGAGAGGCAGAGAGTCGGTGCTTTCGGGAAAGATGAAAGACCTCGAGTTCGGACCTTTAAATGAAAAATTAAACTTCCTTGTTATTGGTTTTTCGTCAATGGAACTGTTATTATCGTATACGTCATATAATTATGATTATCATTCGTTGTATATAATTATTATATAATATATATAATAATATATAATTTGTATATAATTATATATACAATTATAATTCGTTGTATTGCCACCGCAAATGAAAGTCTTTAATAGTTTATTGCAGAAGTAATTATGATCGCAACTATGTCGTGTTTGGTGTCATTTTAATGAGAAGAACAAGTTGAATACAATAGCAAAAGTATCATGTACGAGAAACCAAACAGAAGAACTTTTAATTTTTAAAGAGCGAGGTGACACGAGTTCTTTAATGTACCACGAACGCCCGAACCTCAGTCGTTCTTTCTCTTTCAATTGCTATCTTTCTCTACGTTCTACAAAGAACGTAGCAGCTCTACTATAACCTCGCTCGTTGCAACCTCGTTTACCGTAATCCTCGTTCATTGCGAATCAGCGGCTCCCACCACGAGGTTTTTCAGGGTTCTGGAAATATGGAGTTGGTGTATTGATCACGTGATTGGTCACCTCTTTGGTTGGCCGACCTTGATTTTTGTACACATTTTCGGCCCGCTTTCATGCAACAAGCGAGGTTCAATTGCATTCGTTGCAATAGGCAGATGCCTATTTATATCATAAAATTCAAATTTTCATGTAACAATGTAACCTGAATCATTAGTAAGTTTGTATTCCCATTCAGAGCTGTTAATTTTAAACAGTTTATGAAATCAAAAATAGTTAGGTTATTATAGGTCAAATGTGTAAAAGTTTTGTACACTTGTTTGGCTGTATTTCTATATCACACTGTAATTTTCATGCAGTTATGACGTAGAGAAAATTAACAAAAAATGCAATTTCATTTGGCAATTGATTAAAGACATTTAGTAGTTGTAAAATTGTTTTACATTATAATTGTTGGTAGTGCCTCGGACGAATGGTGTATCACTGAACGTGTTAAATAGAACGTAGAGGTTCGAATCGAATTTTCATACAATTATGACGTAGAGAAAATGAACAAAAAATGCAATGTCATTTGGCAATTGATTAAAGATATTTAGTTGTTTTAAAATTGTTTTAAATTATAATTTTTGGTGGTACCTCGGACGAATGGTGTATCACTGAACGTGTTAAACAGAACGTAGAGGTTCGAATCGAATTTTGATAAACGAAAGATGTTCATTTGAATGCCAACTTAACAGAAATATATGTTTCAGAACCGTCCCCGACCTGTTTAGTCTTGGACGTGCCGGTTCGTGGCTCACAATCAGTCTTCGCATCAGGGGTGGGTGGTGGGGGCTCGCGCAAACGTTCGCGTTGGAAGAGTGGGACACGTTTAAGTGTCTGTGCGATACACAGAACGTGTTACGGGGGTGGTTTTCGCCGTGAAATTACGGGGCGTCGATACGGTTCAACGAAGGCACGGCCTGGGATCGTGTATCCGCAGTACACGAGGGCTCGGTCACGTGGCCACCCCAAGAATCTCTGTGATCGCGCAATTAAGCGCACGCTTTCAGCTTTTATTTTAACGAAGGAACTGGCCGCGGTGCACGGACACACGGGGAAAAGAAGAAACAAGAATAACAAAAAATCGATCGGCAGAATTGGCAGACCGTTAAAACATACCCTGCCAGCGATTCACTTAAAATATCCGTGATGGACCAGAGAACCATGGCTAATGCGTACAGTTTGCGCCACAAATATAAACCTTGTTTAGAATATTTAGTGTTATTCGAGACACTCTTTCGTCCACCTATTTTTTCCCTACTTAAAGGCTTCGCTAAAATGATCACCGTTCTATTTGCTGAATTTCGCGCCTTCTCTCTAGGTTTTCTTTAGCAGTATCACGGCGAGCTCGTTGTTGGACTGTGGATTTTATTTATTTACAGCATTCGAAAGTATGCAAACTACGGTAAAATAAACGATCTCTCAGTAAAATTTAAAATAACTTGTATGAAAATTCCTAATCTACTTACTACGTCATACTTTTTGAATATTAACACGTTCTCTTTACTGAAAGATAGTAAAATGAATTTTTTCTACTGTAGCGTTTAATTTGAATAATGTCGGTATTCTTTTGCTGTATGATGAAGTATTTTAACAAGGCAGGCAAACAGCGAAACAAATGCTGGTAGCGAAAACGTGCTAGTATCTGCTATGACTATGTTTTCTTTTATAGATTAATGACTATGTATACGAGAAATTATATTTATTATAGTCGTGTATTCACTGTGAAACGAATGTTTGTAATAGTCTGTAGTTGAGGGTAATTTATATTCGTACCAGACAACTTTTTACGACTTTTTGTGACTTATAAGCGTTATTTGTTTGTTGAAAGTGTGTTTAAAACTGTTCGTTCAAGGTTGTAAGTGGTTCATGCATTGTATAATCAGAGGAAATTCAAATTTACAAAATATAATGTAGTAAACAATTTTAACGAAGTTTAATTAATAGCTTCGCTGCGTTCTCAATTAAATAGAAGCTTTTGCTCGAACATTTTTGTAGTACTTGCAGTGTCTATTAATATAAACAAGTTTTTGATCGATTCTAAATCCCGCAAATTAATTCCCAATGCACCTAAACATTGACAGTGGACTAAAGTAGACATTAACCGAAAATCGTTTGCGGAATAAGGGATGCAAATTAGTAATAACTCGACCCAATACCATTTAAGAATTATAAATAGCATCATCTTCCATGAATCGAAGCCCATTTGCCCAATGTAATATCCTGCAGAATTACAACCTCCCTGACGAGCGAAACCAATTGATAACACTAATTGCCGGACCGAGGAGCTTTATGCAAAATACCCTGCGTTTGGTCCCCCTCCCAATGATCTCAATAAATTAAGAATAACGTAACAGTATTGGTCTGATCCAATATTTTCACTGTTTTACATTTTACGTGCACATTTTTCTCATAAATGCATAAAATCCGCAGTCTACTAATCAACTATCCACGATCGTTACACTATAAACAATCTCCGAAAAGATGATGATCGATCGCACACAAGCTGAATCATCAATCCGAGAGACTCCGTACACACCTCGACCTAGCATTACCAACCACCGCTACGGTGACCATTCACGAAGCGTGTACGAGAGTCAAATGCACTGCACACTGGGCGGAAGAAACCGATGCATCCTGGCTTCAGGGACGAAGAATTCGTGCACAGACCCGCGACGATGGGCAAGAAGAGAACACATTCCTCGGCGGGCCGAAGGGTGTCCCGTGGCTGAACATCACTCGAGTTCGTCTCAAGTAGTCCACTGCGTTCCCTCCACCCAGTGTGCATGGTTCACTCGCGCGCACAGTCTCTATCCACTCGTCACATGGTGTCCCGGAGCGCGAGGATCGGGATTCCTCGAGCAGAGAGGGATGATCCGGCGTGCTGGGCTCGCGAGGAGCCACGCGTTTTTCCGGCGGGCGCGAGTTAACCCCCGAGCAGCCTGACTTCGAACCGAGGTTACAACGTGGGCCAGGGTGTTCAGCATCAAAGTCTGAGATCGAGAGGCAGGATCTCGACAGGACCTCGTGGCCGATCGCGAATCGATCTTCCGTGGGGGCGCAGCCACTCGATGACTCACCCTTAACCGTTGTGTCTCTTCCCCTTTTGGCACTCATTCTCTCTCTCTATCTTTCGCACCAGCACTCTTTCTCTCACCGTCTACATGTTTCTCGACCTCTCTCTCTCTTTCACTCGCTCTCTCACTCGCTCTTTGTCGGACTCACCTGTGCTGCTGCTGGAACTTCCAGAGCTTCGTGTAGATGTCAAAGGTGCGCCCGAAGTAGCCCTGCCACTGCTTGTGCCCGTACTGTGGCAAATCCCGGAGCCCGTTGAACAGCTGCTTGCTCTTCTCGAGCAGGTGGCAGAACTCCAGGACGACTTTGCGCTCGTGGTCGTCCATGCCAGCCATCATGACCATCTTTTCGGTGTATCGAGATCGCGGCCACTGGCTGGACGACGGCCCTTCAGACGACGGTCGCGGTGGCCCCGCGTGATGGCGCCTGCCGATTCCGCCACCCTCTCTTTGCACTCTGTGGCCGCACGACGCCGACGAACGCGCCGCGCCAACCCCGAACCAATCAATACTTGCCCATCCCGCATCAGGGGGCGCACTATGCGCGCCACCCGACGCCAAACACCACCATGCCGAGAACACGGCCTACGGACGCGCCGCAACGTCCGCAGAGGACATCTGTGCGGGATCGTGCCGGACTTTCAACCCCTGTTCGAGCTCCGATCGATGGATTCATGGCCGGCGGTAAATCGAGGCAACACGTGTGGGAGGTTATCATGGACTGTCAGTTCACCCTATTGGGAGTAGCTAGCTGGTTCAGAGCGAAGCGGGTGCGATGTCGCCACTGAAACTTGCGTTCTTTGGATGACGATCTTAAATTTCTTTTCTAGATTTTATCGTGGAAGTCGATTTTTAACCAATTGCTCTACGATTTATTTTACGGTTTCAGTGGTTGAAACATTTTTGTAGATCGTAATTTTTTAAAAAAGGAAGAAATTAATATCTATTGCGAATGCCTGTGTTCTCCAATAGCTGTACAGGGTGTTAAGAAATATTTGGTCTCGGCAAGCATAGATGTATTCTACATCTTCGGATTTATGGAGATCTGTAAAAAAAAGTTGCCGTAAAAATTGTCCTTGACCTTGAATTTTAAGGTCAATTTTTTTATTGTATTGTATTCTACGCATCATGTCGCATTATTGACGTTTACTTTTATCAGTATCTGTTCAGAAAATTCAAAACGAGTCAGACTCGATATTGTAAGGCAAGTACTGCAAAACTTTTAACAAACTCAAAGTGATTGGTAATACATTAATGTAAAGGTGAATTACAACTTTATTACTATGAAAATAAATATGTTTGTTTTTTAAAGAACTTATAGAACGAGAGTATTTGAAACTCATTTAAGAAAGGGTTCGACCCTCAACGATGTCATCTAAGGACAATTTTATGTAATCTCTGTTTACCCTTACAAAGGGTGTTCTAATGCTTGATTATGTTATTCGATTGTTTTATAATTCTCATATACCAAAGGACAGCTGAAAGCTAGGCTGAAATTAGGCGATAGTGAGAGTGAAAGTTGGGGAGAGTGAATAAATGAATTTGAAACCCTGAGGGGACCAAATATCGCATTCATCATCATATACCAAACGACAGGTGCATTATACTATTGTTGGTGGAAAAGATGCGTTATTTCGTTAATATTTCAGGTACAAAATTGCGATATGTATGATACTGCTAATTCCCTGATTATAAAATAAATGAATATTATGAACAAAGAAGTTGAAAATATTATATGATCTTCAATATCATTTTTTAAGATAACGGTTGAGTTGCGACCCATGGTTCCTGTCGCAAAGTTGGCCCCCATGACCAGTATAAGACGATTGAAAAGGAATTTTGCTAGCCGTGTTTTCCATGTTCAAAATCAATTTTGCGGGGGTTTTCTTATGTCATTTTCGACCAAATCGTAGGTGTAGAATCGTGTTATGGTGACCGTGATATGGTATTAGTGACACCCTGTACATACGAACTCGCAACACAAGTACGTATAATTCTATTGCATCAAATGATCCACTTGCACCCCTCCCCGCCCCTCGTCATCATCGAATCTCGAACCGTAATGACCGTGCTCGAACTCGGTCCCGTTCCTTTTTTCAATAATTAAAATTTCATAGTCCGGGGGAGGCAAGAGGGGTGAAGGAGACCGGCGGTTGCGAATCTGGGGTGAACGAAGGGGGTGGCGCTCGACACTTTCGTTGTCGTGGCTCGTTACGGCTGCAGAAACGGTGGGAGTTTTGCCGCCCTGCTGGTCGGCCGCCGCCGTCGGCAGAGATTAATTAACTAGATAACGTTCGGTGGCTGCGAGGGAACGTCGAAAGAGGAGGGTCGTCCACGGTCAGACGGAGAGAGGAACAACCCCTCCAACCCCCGTGGTGGTGGAACGGTTTAGGAGGCCGAACAACCATTCCGGTGAACCCCATGACTAGCGATGGGCTCAAGACCAGACTGACGGAAGTTTGGGAACACTTTACAGTACTGTGAGATAGGGGTGAAACTGATTGAACCCTTGAAGGATGTCATAATTGAAATTCTAAACGTCCTGCACTTTGTTTTGATAATGTTAAAGTAGTAACAATTGGTGGTTGCTAATTCTGAGAATATTTGTCGAATCATTCTTCACTTTTTACTGATTGCACCCTTAAAGAAAATGTCTGATTGAACCCTTGAAGGATGTCACTATTGAAATTCTAAACGTCCTGCACTTTGTTTTGATAATGTTAAAATAGTAACAATTGGTGGTTGCTAATTCTGAGAATATTTGTCGAATCATTCTTCCCTTTTTACTGATTGCACCCTTAAAGAATGTCATAAGCTAAATTCCAGCCGGAACATTTTGTTTCAGTATTGCTAAAAAGATAACAACTGATGATGGTAATTTTTGTAATATCTCATCAACTGATCGCATCCCTAACCCCTTCTACTGTAACGTCGAGTCAGACTTGTGGACAAGTTTCGTACAAGGTCTACTATAAATAAGTATGTTACTTTCTTTAAACCGAAACAAAATTGTATTTTATTGTTGTCAGTATGGTGCTATTAGCTGCACCAATTGATACATAAAAAATCTAAAAAAATCGAAGTTGATCTTTATAAGTGCTTGACGCGTCCACCCACAAAAAATAATTACACCAGTATATTTATCTCTTAAAACTATCAAGTGTCCATCGAAACACTTCTCACTTGCGATTAATAATAATTACGTAAATGAAGGTGGCAATACCTAGTGAGACACGCTGTGTCTCTTATTGCCATTGGTTTTTGTTAATTTCAAAATGAATTTTGTTCAGCTAATTGTGACAGTCGAACCACAAAAAATAATCGCACCAGTACATTTATCTCTTAAAACCATCGAGTGTCCATCGAAACACTTCTCACTTGCGATTGATAATAATTACGCAAATCCAGGTGGCAATACCTAGTGAGACACGCTGTGTCTCTTATTGCCATTGGTTTTTGTTAATTTGAAAATGAATTTTGTCCAGCTAATTGTGACAGTCGAACCACAGCGCGCGGGTCCTCTATTTATCAGAGATACCTGAACGTTCACACCTCCCGTTGGATATCCCGGCAAGACGTAGAGCTGGACGATAGGGGACACCGAGAGAATTGAACGGCCGCTGCTAGCCATGACGGGGGTGTTTCAGAGTCGGACGGTCGGGTCTCGGCGTATATCGACTGTGTCGCCTCATCTACAAGTCAATCAGGCTCGCGTGCCAGCGACTCGTGAAGGCGGCTGGTACACGTAAGTAAGTAGCCGGCCCGCTGGCCAGCCAGCCGGCTAGCCCCGACCATAGATATACCTGCGCGCTGCTGCTGCTACCTAATACGACTGCCGACACGGCCACCTTTATGCCGGGTATGCAAGTATAATGCGCCGCTGCATATATGAATGCTTATGGTAATCCGCGCGCGGTGCCAGCCTCGTTTCGACGTTGGCCCGGATGCCTGCTAGATAGACCACGGCCCCCGCCGCCCATTGTTATCGGTACAGTGTGTACCCCACGTCGCTTTTCCTATCGGCCACCGTGCTACACACGATCACTGGCTCGCCCCTAATTTTGCGGTCCCGAACGAATCCGGTAAGGGAGTACCAGCGAAAGAACGCGTCATACGCGCTGGACGACGATGAGATACAAGTGAACCGAGAATAGTTCGCTTTGGGATTGAGATCCATCCATCAAGATCAGGACATTTGGATTAAGACTGAAGTAGGGCTGAGAGTTTCAATTAGAGATTTGATATAGGACCTATTGGAAAGGCTTGGTTCTAGGTAGCTTACTGAAACAGCATTAAGATCACAAAACTTGGATTGAAACAGCTTGAAGGATATTAATAGAAGACTTGTTCGAATTAAGGGGATTAGAAAGACTTGTAGGGCTAAGAGTTTCAATTAGAGATTTGATATAGGACCTATTGGAAAGGCTTGGTTCTAGTTAGCTTACTGAAACAACATCAAGACCACAAAACTTGGATTGAGACAGGATGAAGGATATTAATAGAAGACTTGTTCGAATTAAGGGGATTAAAAAGACTTGATTTGGGACAGATCAGGAAGGCCTATTCCTGGCTAGTTCATCAAGGATCAGAATCGAAGAACTTGTATAGTGACAGACCAGTAACTTCAGTCAGAGACTTGATTTAACTTTGAAGGTCAGAAATACTTGATTTAGAATAAATCAGAAAAACTTGGTCTGGGTTAAGTCCATCCAGGAAGGCTGAAGATCAGAAAACTTGAAATGGGAGCAGAACTTGATTCTAATTAAGGAGGTTAGGGAGACTTGGTTTGAACTAGATCAGAAAGGCTTATTCTAATTATTCTAATTAGGACCGAATCGGGACCTGGAACTTCAGGTCAGAGACGTGATTTAGAACACATCAGGAAGGCTTGGTTCTGATTAATTCTCTGCCTACCTAAAACAGGACCAATTTAACACAGGTCTGAAGGAAATCGATTTAGAACCTAGATCTTAATTGATGTCAACATTTAAGATAGTGAGCCAAGTTGATACTACATCACAAGAGACAGGGCAAAGTTAGGAATTCCAATTGCAGACTGACAAGACGGATGTTTTTGATGACTTTCTGGCATTCGTAACTAGCTTCACTTAAATCCTTACTTGTCAGTTTCTTTTTACACATTTGTAGGCCTACTTCGTTCGAATCAACGTTGATCTATTGAACCTAATACCACCATCCAATAATTAAGGAAAAATAACCATGTTCTTATACTACAATTAATGTTATCGGCGCACTGGTTCGAGCCATTGGAACATAAGCAAATTTTCAAAAATATCACATGAAACTTAATTCAACGTTTCGGTCTCAATCTAGACCATTTTCAAGAATAGAAAATTTCATTATTGCGTCTGTAAGAATTAATCAAAAATATTATTTTGTATAAATTATAGAACGGTTAGGCAAACGTGTTTTCACATAAATAGAGAATAGAAAAGGATTTCAACTCGAACGATAACATTAATTGTAGTTTAAAACAATTGTCGATCGAGATTCAGAAAACATGTCCTATACTAATAATAATAATAATAATTTCACAATTGCGACCCTCAAATTCAGAAAAAAATGAACAAATTATTGTGTATACTGAATAACGATATTGTATAATTGCATGAATCTAGCACGTAGAACACAAGTGATCCCAGCTGGTGATTTATTTGCTGCGAAGCTAATACAATGGATCTCGTCCGTCCAAAGAATCGGATCGCAAGGAGGATCGATAGGACCGGAAATCGCGTATGAATTTCAATCGGTGAGTCAGCTCGAATGCCATCGACTGTCGGTGAATCGTTGTCGAAACCGTGCCCTGTGCACATGGCCTGTGCCCATGACTCGAACCCACCAGTGGCAGCCGGTCGTGTGGCCTGTCCGGGTATAGACAAGCGATCATATCGGGTCGTTAACTGATATTAATAGCAGGGCGCGGTGAACTAGCTCGGTGCTCACGCTCTCCGGTTTCTCTCCCTCCCCTCCCCCTATCCCTTCTCCCGCCCAAGGGACCCTTGCCCTAATTGTAACAAATTAAATCACGCGATATCGACGATTCCCTCGGGTGAAATGAACAACCGGCCCGAAGCGTGCCGCGATTGTGCACGCCTTTTCAACGCTTTAATCTATCTTTACCGGCTATTGTTGCCAATTAAGGAGACCCGGACTCGATAGACTCGTACCTCCACTATAAAAAGAAAAACCAAATTGAACCCTCCACACGTTCTTCACTGATCATCTTATTCATTTTTTTGCAACGTTCTCCTGCTGAATTATTTGTCCTGCTACAACATCGGTAGACACTGCAAAATTTTCTGCATAAAAAATTTTTCTTAATAGTTGTCATAGATAATGTATAATATAATCACACTCTCGAAATCTAGAGGCACTTCGCACGAAATATTGCGTCATTTTTATATCGAAAAAATAAAAGTCAGCAGTTTTTTTTCGAACACTCTAAATAATCCCATTATTTCCTTAACAAAGGCTCCTTTTTCACGTTCGTTCAGGCCGTTTCCTCTCGAACTCATTTTTTGTCCACCACAAATTTTATTTCGTACAATTATTTATTGTTTCGAGGCAAAAAAAATAGATACTTTGGCGTGGATTTTTTATTTCTGGCCAGCGCGGCGTGTTGAAAGGAACTTCTCGATAGAGCGCTCGACGGGATTTACAAGCATGCGAATAAACTCTTTTTAATATGCAGCGCTAACCTGTTGAATGCATTGTGTTCGTGACAAGCAGTGATTACATTTGTTCTCCGGAGTTAGATACATTTTTTATCATTCCAACGATCGTGTTGCCGATGATAACCGCGTTAACCGCTGCTCGGAATCGTTGTAGATCAAGGTCACTCTAATATATTACTTTCTGGCCTCTCGCAGCGTAGAACGCTGCTGTTCGAAAAGAAATAAAAGGGATGCACGGAAATTCGTGAACCGCAATCGGACGATTTGTCACTTTTGCCGTTCTCCTTTTTTCATCCCCTTGTTGCAAACCGTAGAATAAATCAATGGAACAGAAACAAACAGGAAACGAACGGTTTTTCGAACGACGAGTATATTCAAATTCAACAGTTTTTTCGATCACTTTTACTTCACTATATCTTCGCGCAATGTTGTCCAGCGGTAAAGGAAATATTGGAAGATAAATCACCCGTAACAGAAATAACTGAAAATTTCGTTGCAATCAAATAGACGTTCTTCATGCAACATGGTAAATTCCTTTTAATTTTCAGACTAGGTCTGAAAGGTAGACTGAAGACTTTAATTTTTATTTAAGAAGGGTCTGGTATGAAGGTTTACAATGTAAATAAGTTTCATTACTTTACAGAATGATTTTAGAGAAGGGTCACACAATATGATTGTGACTTAATAATTTTTCACAATATCCACATTGAACGAAACAATGATAAAATATTAAAATAACGCAACATTTTTTTAGATTAGTTATATTCATTTTCACCGTCTGTACCGAATGTAAGTGTTAGTATCGTTTCATTTATTTTATAATCTCATAGTGTTATCAACGTTTACCATCTTGTTCCAAGTTATTTCGTAACAAAGATTTGCTTTTTACAATAATTTTGTAATACTATTTTAATGGAAATCATGTAAGTTTGACTTCCCTCACTAAGATGCTCCTCCCATTCCGTGTATCTAGTTCCTCCCATAGATCTCAAGGTCAGTCGATAAACATATGCGAGTATTATAAATAATTTCAATAATAGCGAAACAGAAAAATCTGGAACTAGTTATTTAATCGACTGTGGTCATTGCTGAAGAATAGAGTCTTTCTAGTTGGAATGAAGACGGTAATCAGGCAAGATAAGAAAATAGTTGTAAGTCTTCGTGGTTATTGCAAAGAGGAGGGCGTCCGCCCGGATACCAAGTCGAAAACGAGTCTATCGGCATTTAGCCGGGTTTCGTGAATGTAAACTAGGCGTTTCCTGCACGTATCGTACAAAGTGCTCGATTCGCTGGTCTTTTTTCAGCGGGCCGATCGATAATGCCATTGCAAACACCCTGTATGTGCTCGGTTAATGTTAATGGCAGGGGCTGGCTCGGTTGAACGGGGTGGGCTGCCCCCTTTTGCCCGTGAGTTAGAGCTTCCTGAGGCTTTCCTCGCATCCAACGAACCACCCTCACCGGCTTCAAGTCCCGTGCTTGGCTAATGGTAAGGCCAGGAAATATCAAAAGTCGTCTCCGCTACCATACTTTTTAGTTTTCCCATCCCCAATCTTTTTTTCTCTTCTTCTTCTTCTTCTCTTTATGTTCCCTCCAGGCTTTTCGAACTTCCTCCCTCCCTCCCTGTAGATTTTCCCCCTTCATCCCTCTCTCTTTCTGTTGCCAGAAAAACTCTTCTGTGGTGTTAGGGAATGCTCCGGGAGGAAGATCCTTGCTATTGCTAGTGTACGTAACCGAAAAAAAATCGAACTTTTTGTTTCCGTGTAGATTCTGTGATCGTGCGAGGTTCTTATTTATTTTTTAAAGTGGTCGCTTATTTTTTAATATAATTGACTTAGAAACTTATAAACGACTTAGAAACTGGAACTATTAACTTCGTGTAGTAAATTCGATGTAGTGAGTATTTCTGGTAAGAAGTATGACTCTTAATTATTCACAGCTTTTTCAGGTTGCAGCAAAGAAATTGCAAGTGTTGACGCCAGTGCATATTTTACCACTTAACGCTTTATAGGAATTTGCATAATGTAATCAAACATCATTGAATATCTAGAGAAAGCTTAACCGTGTCTTTTCAGACCACACAATTCACGCTACAAAACAATTCTGTAAAGATTTCCACGAGCACGTTATTATATAGTATATTATATACTATAATGCTCCCAAATCGAAATGTCGAAATAGAAGTTAAAGAAACTTCATATTTGCAATTTTCTCGCGACAGGACATCAAAAATCAATATACTTAATAACGCAAACCAGTCAAATTTATATTTCAAAACTATAACTGACGTAACCGTGTGCACAAGATGGACACTAAGGATTGCACGAAACTGCACACAAGAGAACTGTACGAGAGTCCAAGGCAATATAGTGAATCCATGGTCGTGGTTGTCTACGTTCGAGTGAAAAATTTGAAGACTCAGATCATATCCTAATAATAGGAATTAATTTAGCAGCGCAAGGTTCGATCAATTTCTACATCAAATCTAGCAAATGTTTGTAAGCATACCCAACGTGTCGATTCGGATTTGAATCTTATTGCTTGAGGCCACGTTTTGCTATTAAACATTTGAATAACAAAACGTGGCCTCAAGCAATAAGATTCAAATCCGAATCGACCCGTTGGATATGCTTACAAACATTTGCTAGATTTGTTGTAGAAATTGATCGAACCTTGCGTTGCTAAATTAATTCCTATTACATTAATATTTCGACCGAAATAAAAATTACTTATACTATCTTAATAAATCTAAAAAGAGTTCATTGGCTGGTGGTTGGCGGAGAGCGACGCGCAGAAATTCGCGAGCGCTAATAATATTCCCAGGACAGCCTTCGGGTACATTCGATTAATATATCAATAGTATCGGCCGATCTTTATGCAAGGTCACGGTGCGTGTGCGGGCCGCACAGTGCACGGTCCGGCTATATCTGCCTGTACGAAATTTATCTGATCCAGGACGCGCGGTAACAACGGGGGCGCGACACGTCGGACACGTGGCCGGGGCTACGATTTCCAAAGGGTAGCGGCCAGCCGCGCCGGTGTATATTCATACGCGTCCCGATAACAATATATCGTTATCGTCGTATTCGTTAACCGAACTGATCGACGTGAATTCGCGATGCCATCGATACCGGTCCATCGAAACGGGGCCGCCATCATCGTCGCGGTCCCGCGAGTTACCCTCGCGAATATTATCTCTCGACTCTCTGCACAAGCGTGTGCGTACAATATGTTGCTCGCCGCATAAATTTCCGATCATTTTTAACTGCAATTCAACTGAACTTCGCGGCTACGATAATTACTAGACTGCGGGTCTTTGCGTGAAATAAAAATTTGCTGTACTAATTGCACAAGGAAGCCACGCATTTAATTCTTGCTTGAATAATTTAACCACGTTGAGAATAGTGTATCTTTATTTTTCTCCCCTTTCATACTGCGCTAATTAATTTTTATCAGAAATACGTAAAATTCGCAGTCTAAAAATTACAGTGTCTTTAATCGTTTCCTAAAACAAAGAGGAAACGTATACACTAGTAAAGTTTTAAAAAAGAATTCCATTGTTTAGTTTTGTAGTGTCATTGCGGATTATCTAATACTTTAGATGTGATAAATCAATCATTGTACAATACAATTTTTACATACAGACATTGTTTGTGATTATATCTTATAATTATACTGTGTTTCTGTTTCTTTTGTACAGTAGTGTATTTATTATACAGTCTATGTAAAAGTAGAAACTATGGTTTTGAGAATGGGAATTAGATATACGTGTATTCTTCGCGTATATTAAAGTACACATGTACTATAATATTTCTTTCACGTTTGCTATTTCACATGTATTTAGTCACACGCGCTGAAGGATATTTTCATCTATATCAATAAAAGTTTTTAGGGAAAGAAAAATTGGAAAAGTTGCCCGGAGAAATGGAAAATTACGGGAATCTCGCATGTAAAATTTCCCATTGGCGTACTTCTGAATGTACTCCTCCTTAAATTGAATATCCTTGGCCACAATCGTTAATAGATACAATGATCACTCAGAAATACGTTTTTTTCTCATTTCTACTTTGTTTACACATTTCCACTAGTTTTTCACAAATTCACGAAACGATCACAAACAAATTTATTGAAATTTGGACAGGACAACGTCTGTCGAGTTAATATAATATTTTAAATATTACATGAAGTAAAATAACGATATATTAATGCACGTTTCTTCATTTTTCATTTCCACCGTTAAGTGGTACATAATCAATTTTGTCGATCGTAATTGTTAAATACTTAATGTGTTACTGTTTTCGGCCCACTGTTTCGATCAATTTAATTAATTAAATGGATCGAAATTGTACTTCGAAAACAGTAACAAATTAAGTGTGTTCAGTGGTACGATCGTTGCAATTATTATTGAACGAACAAAAGTAAAGAGCGAAAGAGGGGAAGGAGAAGATTTCAATGAACGATTCACGATGGACCGGAAGGAGCACGGATCCACCAAATCCAGACACGAAAACGCACTCACGGTCGGGATACAAAAGGTTCGATGTTTCTCGCACGATTGACACCGCTCCTTGCTTGCTACGCGATCGGAAGTTTCACGCATGAACGAGGAACCACGGGTAGACATGGCTCATGATTTCCACAGGAAACGGATTGACCCCTGCGCGGAACAATCGTCCGAGATACGAAAACTATTCGCCTGGTGCCGGTTCTTAATTCTGGACCCCTTAGTCGATTATTTATGGTCGCTCTCTTGTAAAGCAAAATGATTTATTTTCGGACGGTTCCAAAAAGAAGCAGTATTAATTATGATCGAACTTGATTCTTACCAGGTATAAATTTATCAACAGATTGACTGTCGAGTCATCAAAATAATATAAAAATTAATTTTTGCAATAATGTATTCACCGTATTCATCAATTTGATTGGCGTTTAAAAAATTCAAGATGTCGATAGGATACATCGTAAAAATATAAACTGTATTTCATTAAATAAACTACTTTTCCAATTAAATTTTATTCGTTTAGAAAGTTGTTTAAATACTTAGATTATTGTTTGCTATGAATTTTCTTATACAACTGTAAATGAAAATTCAGTTACCAATGCCGATTTGAAAGAGTCTTTTCGGATTGAAAGATATACTCACAACTTCTTCTAAGCATTAAATAAATTTATTTGTAGACTTGTGAATTTGTTAAATTTTTGAAATTCCGTGTACGTGCTCATACGAACCAAAATGTATAAAAGCCACATACTAATTACTGTTATTCGGTCCGTTCAGTATTTTCAACGAACCAACTCGGGGTCAATCCCACCATGTTGAATCCTCGCCAAGATTTCACCAGTTGTCCCGATACTCAAGGTTTCCTTCGCGTACGAGAACTCTGATCGCGTGATACCTCGAAAAAACCTGACTTCCGCTCGATAAGAACCAAACAAAAATAAAAACAAGAAACAAAAATGAAACCTGTAGCAAGCATGAACGAAATCATTCTCTTGGGAACCCATTTATACCAGGATCTACTGATTTCGTATTGCTTTCTACAATACGTATAATAAACATTGTAAATGGAGCAGATTGTTATATTGTGGCTACTGTTAAACTGTATGCAATTGGACAATTTATTAATCGGTAATATGTATGGAATTTATAAACTGAAGTTAACAAGTTTCATATATTTCGTAAGTTTTTGTTGGTTTGAAAAATGTATGAAGGTTTGAACAGCATTTCTTCTTCCAAATACTTTGATAATCCTGTCTAATGATTTCTTTTCTAACGATGAAGAGCATTATTATGGTTTGAGAATTATTATCGTCCATTGACAATATCTACGTAGACAAAATTGTCAAAACAATTATCAAGATTTAATTTTGAGCCGTAAAAAATGCACGTGAACTGTTAATCATGTCAAAAAGTAGTTATGGATAAGTACAAAGTTACTGTATACTTACAAATAATTAATATAAAGAGTGAACCAAAATTAACCACCCCATCTAACTAAGCTGTCCTCGTTTGGTTTCGATACCTCCATTTTGTTCACCACTTGCTCAATGTATAAATTAATTCTAAGATCAATGGTTCCCCACCACAGACCCCTAAAAAAAGCCTAAAAATCCTCAGATCCATCCCACGACTCTCAATCCTCCAACCTCTGAACTGCTCACTAATTTCTATATCCCCGTCATCAATAACACGAAGAACACAACGGAATACCGGGTGACGTACCAACGGAAAGCTTTCTGCCGGTTCCCACCTCCACAAAGGGGCCAGCGCGAGTAAGACAGAGAAGCTCGCCGCTCCAACCCTCTACACGTATCAGCAGCCCACTAGATCCTATCTTTCAGCTAGACAAGGCGCACGAACCTCCACCATAAGTAGAGAGGACTAGACTCGACCCGAACATTGTGAATCAGAACGAGAGGCGCGTAAACGTAACAGGAAGAGACAGGCTTGGATAAACCCCTGGAGAGTGCAGCGGACGAAGAGGTCCAACCATAGAATCAGAAGAAGATGAAGAGAAACAGGTAGAGGTTAAAATAGTGTAGAGCCTGGGTAAAATGAAAGAGAGGAGAAAGAAAGTTAGAAAAAGCGAAACGGAGGACGCGGGGTTGCTTGGGGGTTGAAAGAGAAGAAAAGAGAGAGAGAGAGAGAGATGTAGAGGGAGAGGAAAGATGCACGCTGGTGGATGATCCCAAGAAAGTTGGAAAAAGCGAAACGGTTTTGAAGAACGGAGGATATAGGGGTGCCTGGGGGTTGGAAGAGAGGGAGATAGAGACCGAGGGAGAGGGAGATGGAGATGGAGAGAGGGAGAGGAAAGATCCACCCTGGTGGATGATCCCGCCTCTAAGGAGCCGCTTGATGCCGGGGCTCCGAGTGGACGGGGGGCGGGGGTTGCAACCCCCGCCGCCATCTCCACCCCCGCCGCCCCGTTCCTCCGACGTCCCGGCGCAGGCTCCGATACAGCCAATCGTCGGACCGCGACTGATAACGACGCTGCCAAATGTGCGTCCGTCGCATCGCGGCCGAGTTCGCCCCCACGGTGGTCCACGCGCCGACAGACTACGTAATACCCTAGCTGGGCTGTAATCCCCGCGGATAACCGGCGATCCGCGTTCGTCGACGTCGACGTCGTCGTCCGACGGTGCCTCCACCGCTCTGTGTCTTCCCTTCGGAACCCCTTTCGATTTACCGAACGTTTCTTCTCCTCGGTATATTGTGCTCCGTCCACCGGTTTTCCAGCGTTTTCAACAGGGTCTCGAGTCTCGTTCGCCGGGCTATCTGGTTTTATTAGGGGGAGTGGGGGTGGGATATTTTCGTGAAGGTGCGGGGGAACAGGTCGCGAGGGCCCAGTGGTAACACACTCGAAGGGAGGAGGGAGATCGAGGTGACTGGTGATCGACGAACCTGGATCGGATAGTGCTGGATAAGGCTACAAAAACCCGCATTGACGGTGAGTTTGCTTCGCTTTCAGCTGGTTTCTCCAGACGTCCGTTTGAGGTGTACCCGTCGTTTGATACGGTTGAGGATGATGCTTTAGTGTGAAAATGTTTTATCAAATGCGATGAACAGCGTTTATGAAATGTCAAAATAATTTAGAAGTTTTCAACTCTCGTCTTCAGTGTTGAAATGTTTTAGTAAATGCAACAGATCACATTTGTGACATCCTAAAATAATTTACCAGATAAATTCTTGGACTGTTCGGATATTATCCTGTACACTATGAGTTGCGGTGTGTGTAAAATAAATTTGACTGGCTTTAATTGAACTGCGAAATTGTGAACGCCACGTTAAGGACTGAAAGCTGTTGGTTTGGTTTCTTGTGGTGAAAATATGAAATGATTAAATTCATAATTGTAGATTTTACTTTAATGTTGATCTTTGATATTACTATTGTTTATATTTCAATTGGTATGGTGTTGGCTTGTTGTTGCTTGTTTGTTATAACATTGTACATTAGTGAGGAATATAGAAAAGTATTATACAACTAGTATATAAGTAATTTTTTTAGAGTAATTGGTTTGCTGCATAATAATATTGATGTGTATATGTGTGTTGGATTTTAATCGTTGACGGATGAAATGAAAATCTGTTTCATTTAGGCTGTTGTAAATTGCATCGGAGGGATCTTATTTTTCACAACAATCATCAGTCTAACTAGACTGACTAAAGTGTATAATGCCTGAAGTGAAAGATAAGTGCAAAGAACCCGAAACAGTGATTCAACTTCGCGAATAATTTTTCAAGTACTATAGGCATTTGCATGACGTATATCTTGAATACAACACGAAGAATGAATATCACAAGTAGTCATTCAAACACAGTGTTCTCAGTGCTCATAAAGTATAACAATTAGAGAATTGTTATGTTAGAAGTGTCTAGTCATCGCAATGCCCCTCTTACAACATAAATAACTATTACACTCTTGATAATAACAATGTACAGTAATATGTAATATGAATATAGATGAAACCTGTTAAAACAAGCCCACGAAGTTTCATAAAAATATATCGTGTTATTCCTTCAAAAAGAATTCGGAAATACTGGAAACATCCCCAGAGAACCACTGTTATTTCAAACTATTCTAAATTCTTTCTAGATAAAATTTTTTATACAATATATTCAGAAATTAACCTAACTCAGACGTAAGCTCACGGAGTCTTTCATGGCCAGGGCTATTTTTGTACTGTTTTCAAAAAATCTAAAAAATTCTATCTCAATAAAAAATTTTAAAGACTCACTTTGAGAAAATCTAGACTAATAAGAAACGTTGCTAAAGAATGAAGCATCCCAGTGCTCTTATCTATTAGAAAACAAGAAAATATTATTTATATATTTTTATATGCCGTGGAAGCTATGTTTTAAGAATAATATTTCTCTAAAGACGTTTTTCAAATGCCAGATAGCAGCGATTCCGAGGTCCCCGGTGACCAAGCTGGTCGTACGTTAATCGTCCTCCGGTGAACCTTTCGATAACCGCGAAGCACCGTAAAAAAGTGGCTCGCTTATCATCGTCCTTTCTTCTTCACACACACTTTAACGGCTTTCATCCGCGATACAGGGTCCACCCCCGGTCGGCCACACGCATGTCTCGCGAATTAACCACGCCACGCATACATTCAACGCTAAATTACCGGGCGACCGCGCGTTCGCGATTTTTCCCGCCGTTTTTTCTTTTTTTTTATTACTTCGTGTCTCTCCCCGTTGTCGTTATCCGTTTTTTTAACGCCTCGTAAATTCCGCCTGCCTCCACCCGTCGTACTTTGTGAGCCACCGACTGCCGGATGTTTATGCAATTTTCGAATCGTCGCGGGTTAAGCTGCGAAGAACGAGCATCAAGAGAAATCGATTTTCGTTGTTGATGGTACTGCTTGCGGAAAAATAATGCCACTTCATTAGACGTTATTAATGGTATGGATATGTGCCTACGAACGAATCTCTGCTTGCTTTTCACGAATCAAGGATTGTTGGATACGGCTACAGCTGCTAAAGTTCTTCAGAAGAAGAATGAAACAGATACTCAAATAAAATTCCAGTCTTTTTGCAAGGCTTTTAATCTTTTAGAGTTCGTCAAATATTTGTTATTGAACACTATACAAAATTTCATTACACACACACACACACACACTGAATTCTTACAAAAGGTTTTTATTTTTTCAAAACGGAATACACCCTCCCTCAATCTAAATCACGATTTATAATAGAGATATAAACCGTTTGAAAATTCTATATAAACGATTTTATTATTCTGCTATCCGTTTGAAGAAGTTTGAGATTGTTTTATTAAAAAGCCTTTAAGATAATTTAATGCGATTTTATCGGAATTTGTTTTATAATTTACCCGTATTTATTACGCGAGCATTCTATAATAATTAGGAAACACGAGGTACGAAAAGTGAAGAAAAGTAGCTGCATTGCCAGCGCTAATCATCAGGCACAGTTACAAGTTGTCTTCAACCTGACTTAGGCATTTTGAACCAGCCCTCTCGTTCATTTTGCGCGATAGAATGGAGTTTGATGGGAAGTCTCAAGATTTCTATCTATCTTATTAAACTCGTTTTGCTCTCGCGTTAGCCCGTTTTAGAATCATCTACATACCGTGTACGCTCATTTTTGTCATTAAGGTATTCCTGTTTTCAGAGGAAGAACGGCTCGTTCAAGCAATATCGGGTCTCATCACTTTATTTTCTTCCATCCAGCGTCGCTCATCCCGGCCGCGTTTATGAAAATTGTTCTTCGTTCCCTCGTCGAACTTCATATTTCCGGTTTTTTCACTCGTGAAAGGTCTTTCTCGATAGCGAAGCGTCGGTGATTCGCATCCGTGTCGGTGGAGATTCGAGGAATCAGTTATTCGTTCGTTAAACTGCTCGTGATCTCACAAATGTGGAAGAATTTTTAATCCGTAATCGACAACCGATTTTATGCACTCTTATACAGCTTTATATTTTATTTCAGTATATTCTAAAGTTAAGACATTCTTGAATAGTTAGGCATCCTTAATAGACAACAGATTTTATGCACTCTTATACAGTTTTATATTTTATTTCAGTATACTCTAAAGTTTAGGCATTCTTAAATAGTTTGAGATTTTCTGAAATTTCATTTCAGACTTTGAAATTTTTTTCAAAGAATTGTGAAATATTCTACAAACCTTTTCCAAGTACTATAAATAATTATGAACTCAAAAACTTCTGACACAATTTAAAATTTATAAAACTTTGATTTTTAACATCTCATATTTTTTAAACTGGCAACGTAGTCACGAATGTATAATTTTTATAAATTTTTAAGAATTTCAAATCATCTTTAGAATTTCTGGACTTATAAATCTTTCAAAGATGAAATATATATGGTAAACGTACAAGAATTTCTGAACTTTCGATATTATTAATGTTGAATATTAACGTTTGACAAGTTCAAAATTGTGCTACTGTACTTGATGTCAACTTTATCTATCAGCTTTTCCTAATTCATTTAAGAAGTTAAAAAATCAATTTAAAATATTCTACCAGTTACATTGCACTGTTTGTGCAACCGTCAATATTTATACACTAACTGATAAAAAGAATTTTATTGATATGTTTGATATGATTGATTTGACATGTGAATGATATTTATCCAAAGCTTATCATAGAACCATTGAACCACCTCAAAATACAAATTGTGAAATACTTGGGAAGTCTAGTGACTTGGGAAGAATAAAAAAATTAAAACTTTTTAGCGAGACATCTCTGAACGTACAGTACAATTGCAACGATTGACAATAAACTTCATCAATCTTTCCACAAAAATGAATATTCTTTAAACCATACGCAGCACGATTTACTGTACACTTCAATAAGGATGAAATTCAGCACTGAAACTATGCAATCGTTGTATTATCCGAACAAACATGTTCCACTAATGAACATGGATAATCGAAGTTCTACTGTCCATTAAGTTTTCGTTCAATACGAATTATGTTGATTCACTCGAGTCACCCTATTAATTTTTGTGACACATAAAATCCGCGACATCCTCAGAGACTCGCAACTGTGACAAACGCAGCCAATCCTGTACTCTAGAAAAGCGAGTAGGTCGATTTCCGACCGGATCGCAAATTCGGACTGGGATCCACGGTTTCGCGTTTTCTCCCTCTTTCGCATGAGTCCGCGCGCGGCCGCGTCGTCCGCGACACAGCGCATTTAAACGGTGTGTGTAGGTACATGCGAGAAAGAGGGATAGAGAAAGAGAGAGGCAGGGAGAGTGAGCGAGAGAAAGAGAGCGAGAGGGAGGGACAGATAGAGAGATAGAGAGTTTAGATGAGGCAGGCAGAGAGGGGTTTCCGGCGAGCGTTAACAGAGTAACAGAGTGATGTAATGAGGCCCGGAAGCAGGCAATTTGCCGGCCGCGGCGGCCGCAGTTGCGCGAGACAACCTGCCCGTAGTACCTTCTTCTTTGATATCGGGTCCAGCCTCTTCTGGATCGGATATCTGGACGGTCCCCGTGTCGCTCGGCGATCACGGGTCAGCGAGAACGCGATCCCGTTCGCGGACCCCGCGATTTCTACGACCCCCGCCCGCCGTTGACCGTTTTCGCGACGATCCTCGAGGATCGATTCCGCTGCGATCGTTCTCCAGAAACATTATATCAATCATTCCGCGGCTCGCTCTTGGTCCTTGCAACCCTACCGAGAAAAGTTGTTACACCGACCGAACGTCGCACATCCCGTGGAGAACGCCCGATCTACAAGAAGAGGCTCGCGAGTCGCAGCGTCGTACAAGCACGGTACCAAGATTGATCGAGCATAGTTTTCTTCAAGTGTGGACACCGTGTAGAAAATTTGGAGATGTTCTTTTTGATACATCAAGGATCTCGAGCAGATAAACACGCAGTGAATTGTGAATGTATTGTGGAAATGTACTTCGGTTGTTTGAAATCGAATTGACAAGGATGAAATAGTTGACGACGGAGGATAGTGAATAAATGAACGAGGATGAAATACTGGGATGAGATCGGATGAAATCTATACACGAAGAGATAGTGGTCCAGAGGAAAAGGGTGACTAGATCTTGATTATAGGACATGGTCGCGAGATGCGTGAACAATGCAGATAATACTGTGGCTACAATGATAGTGATCGGTGGCTGTGTATTATCGTAATTCGACTATTGATGAGATTGTCTAACACCTACAGGTGATTATCAGCGTTTGATGGCTTGATTAAATTTTAGGTTGATTGATTATGTTCGAAAAGTGATTTGCTGAACAACCATCTCTTTGTTTTTCTTTAATCATCTATTTGTGCAACTTGTCGTCTTGACAAATTTAATGAAAATATTTCGATTTTGTTATTAGCTTTTCAGAATTGTTAAACCAAAATTAATTGACTACCGACATAGCCGAATAAAAATTACCGATGTGGATCAAAACATATTTTTTCAAGCATCAATTCTAGTATTATTAATTCCTAATAATTAATGTATTACGAAACATTTAGTTGCTTTACCTGATGAGCTACAATGCAAAAGTACTAATTCATAGTTCATATCAGACACCATACAATCTAACCTCAAAATTGTCGCATGATAAGAAAAATTCTCTACATTCAATAAATAAGTTTCCACTCTCTTAGGATCCAACAAAAATCATTCACAAATTTAAAGCAGTAAATCACTTCCAAAAAACACCAACACCAAGTTTCCCACAAACATTGAAATCAAAATAATTCTTAAGCAAAATATAACTTGCAGTAAAACCAATAAATCACTGCTGAAGAAATACTCGTGCCACCAAGTGTCCGAAAAATCTTTAAATCAGAATCGTAAAGATAAAAGCAGTCTGCGATAACGACTCGTAAACCACGCGATAAATTGCAGGATCCGAAGCCATCGCTAGTTCTCTTAAACTCTCTAATCCGGAATCTTAGTAAATTCGGGGATCGTGGGCAGCTAAAGAATCGGCAACGCAGTTTCGCGGAGTGCAGTGCTAGATCGGTGATAGAAAGACGATCGTGGAAAATCGCGTCGGCCATTAAACGGCCGGCTCTCGTTGACGGGACGCGGAAACCGTATACTTGCGGCCCGCCGGAGGTGCACCGTGATTATGTGACAGTTTTGTGAACGTGATTAAATTGACCTCGATACATTGTGGACATCCGCGCCTATCTGGCTAGCAGGCGCATTATTCGCGGCTGTTTGGCCGTTTCGAGTGAGAATAATATATACCTGCATAAGCAGGATCCGACGGGGTTGCCGTTCACGGAAGAGATAATGCCTTGATCCCCCCTCCCCTCTCTAAACGTGATCGAGAAAATCCTCTCTGCGTATTGGCAACCGTTCGAAGGGTGAACCGCTCGTCGAAAACGATCGATGATCGGTGTGTTCGACGTGCAGCTCGCGTTTTATCGTGGAAATCGTCGCGACGACCGCACCAGGTAAAACCTCTCCGCCATTCTTATTCTGGTCATTGTTCGCGTCCGGTCGGGGAAAATAATTTATGCAACTTGCCGGAGGAAGCGGTAGATTTCGCGGCTCGAAAGGAGAGACGAGGAGAGAATCTTTTGTGGGTCGGCGTTTTATTATGCGCACCGATTCGGCGCGAGGGTGGGTCACTTATTATTATCAGCTTGATTTACGTCAATATTATTGTCTGCGGAAGAATAGATTCGAGACGCGCGGCTTCAATGCCGACGGAAAATGGGTGACGCGATTTTTAGAGAGGCTCCCGAAATTCTTTGGGGTTCTTCCAGTTTTTGAGCTTGTCTTCGTTGCGAGATTTTAGTAATGTTCTTGTTACTATTGTCTGAAAGGTTAATGCGTTCCCTGACACAGTTGGCTTTTTTTTGATTGGGTAACGATATTAGGAATTCGAATTTTTAAAGGGAGCTTGTCGAGCTTTGTATAGTTGTAGTATCAAAATATTATTTTGCATGGACCATAGGTTGCGCATTTTATGCATTTACAACAGAAATGTATACGTAAGACGCGAAACTGAAAAACTATTAATAGAATTTAAGGATGTTATTATATTATTTTCGACTTTTCAAGATGATCAGAAGAGAAAATGTGCACTCTTGTTAATCCTTGATTTCCTACAATTGAATTGAACAATTTTGTTTTGTATAAAAAATCTACAGCTCTTTCATAAAATATTAAAATCATTTCACTTCTCTGAAATATACGTCGGTTACATCAATAAAATTGCAAGATGAAAACTATTTTTAATTGAATTGGATATATCCTGCCAGTAGAAGATACTTTAACATACCATTTTCAATAAATTGTTWCTATGAAGCTAGTGCGTTTMGATTCTTCCAAAATTAAAACAATTTTGTTTTGYATAAAAAATCTACAGCTCTTTCATAAAATATTAAAATCATYTCRCTTCTCTRAAATATTCGTYRGTTACATCAATAAAATTGMAATTTGAGAACTRTTTTTAATTGAAYTGRATATATCCTGCCAGTAGAAGATACTTTAACATACCATTTTCAATAAATTGTTTCTATGAAGCTAGTGCGTTTAGATTSTTCCAAAATTAAATTGAAGATAAAGATATAGAAATGATTGTCAAGTTGTTTGCTCCCCAAAGCACATCATAAGAGTATCAACGTTCTAAGACTGGAAAAGAATGTACGAGCTATAGCGAAATAATTTTTGTCCACGAGTATGGTTACAATTTGCAAGTTTTTCGGATTGATCTCGCGAAAAGATCGGATCGGTTCCGAATCCATGCAAATCCCTTTCCGGTATCACTTTCGGAACTCTGATGGGCGAGATAAGCTGGGGGCCGCGTCGATAAAATGTAGATCAGCAGGCAGATGCACGACGGACGGCTAAATTACGGATAGATCGATTACAAGTTCCCGGTTGTTACGTGCACGTAATCCGCCTCCAGTTAGTCGTTAATTCGCCGATATCTCCTCGGGCTCTTCCTTCCACGCGACGATCGGGATTCTGGTTGCGAAGCGACGTTCCAGGCTGCTAGAGCCTCTGGAAGTAACAATTACTCGAGAACCTCGGTAGCTTGAAATTTTCAACTTCTTCGCTTACACTTTGAATTCTTTGTGTGTGGCATTCGGTCTTTTCTACCAACAACATCTAGACTAAATTAAAATAAATGTGTCTTCTACTGCTTTTTCTTTCTTTAAGCTAGAGATATTAGCTAAACCAAATATCAAGGCTTATCACAAAGCCTTAAAGTATAAGTTTTGTCTATACTGTTCCAACTAATCATGTGTCTGTATTAAAATATTTGTGTATCTCTAACAACCACATTCTATTTTGTAATTTTTATATTCTGTTTTGTATGTGGTGTATTTCGTTTCTTAATTTTATTAAAATTATTTTAAAGAAAGCTAGAAATATCCTCCGAAAGTTATTCTGAACTCAGTCATTCTGTTCGCATCTAATTAAAAATATATTTTCACATTCTAAGTGATATCTTCAAGTTGCAATAAAAATTCCACAAAAGTTATGTACGTCATTCTTTCGTAAAAAGCCGTTTTCGTGAATAAAATGTAGAAGGAAATCGTTCCTATATTATAATGTAGTATACTTTATTTATGAAATCATTCTAAACTCCTTCACAAATAAAATTTCATGAAACATAACTAGATCGCGGACCTTCATTTAACAAACGGTGATGAAATATGAATTTCTTTAACAATTTCTCCAAGTTAAAAGTAATATATAGTTATTTAATCTTTCATTTTTTTATCCATAAAAAAGTCTAAAGCTATGAAGCAACTTTTAATTGATGTTGTATATATCATGAAAATGGCGTCTGAAAGAAAAGAAGACTACAAAGAAAGAATTTGCGGAGAACAATGAAAATTGCCCGTTATAATTTTTCCCAGTAAATCCACGGGTGTGAGAAAATAGTTTCCAGCCTGTTCGATAAGTGTTTCGAAAGATCCCATAATAGTAGCGCACAGTGATATTTTTCCAAAAGAAAATCGTTCCTAGTAACCGATTATGGAAAATTATAGGTTCGAGAAAATAATGTTTCATGTATGTATGTACGCAGACGCGATCCCGTCCACTATGTAATGTATTCACCGCTTGAATCGTAAGCAAGAAAGTTTCTTGCGCACACGCTCACTCGATTTAATTCGATCGTGACTTTACCGGATGCTTCGAGGGTCCTTTAATGATCCTTAACGACGCTGCCTACTGTACGCAAGTGCTGTCACGGGTTCAAGTAACTCACACTTGCTCCGTTAACACCGTTCATTGTCTGCGGATTACATTTTTCGCTTTGTGATCCGCCGACTCGACGAAGATTTATGATTGAATTGTTCGTACTTGAGAAAGCAAGAGTTTCCAAGATCAATGAATATAAAAGAAATTGAATAGTTTACCAATCTAGAAACTGCATTAAAAAACTTTACATTTTCTCAACAAATTTTTTGAGCATATAATCATAATATTATTAGTAATAATAATATATTCTTTATGCATTTGTAATTTCTGCAAGGATTTTTGCTACAGAAAATTGATTGCTAATTATAGAACACTATACCTTCATTTACAAAATAGAACAGATGAAAAAAAAGAAAAAAACACTCTTGATATATTTCATACTTTTATAGTCATTCGTTCTTGTATTATTTTATATATTTTGAATTACCGAGGCATATGAATATCTTTAGAAAATTTTTATATTTTGCGAAACATTGTTTCATGTCTCGATTGTCTGGTAAAGCATTTCTATCAAGATTTTATATAAACAGAAACTCTATAAAAATTTAGTAACCTTGAAATGAAAGAATTTGTAATAAATATTATTACCGGTATTTTAAAAAATTCAGAATATTTTAAGTTCACAAAAATGTGCAAGATAATAAATCGTTATGCATTTTCATATGCAAGTCAGTAAAATAAAATAAATAATTAAGAATTTTTGTATGTTTTAATATATTAGCCTAGTTTTTTAAATAACATATTCCAGTATATGCCGGTACATATATTAAACTATATATTACTATGTTCTATTAAATTCTAGTATATCCCAGTATATTTTAGTAGAATCACGTATATTCTAGCTAGTATATTCTAAATTAAGATAATCTATTCCAGTATATTGTAGCATAAGCTATATTTCTGTGCAAAAACGCACTGGCAGTCTCTACTGAGCGTAGCGTTGGTGTCGAACCACGGAAAAGCAGTAAACAAGAGATAGAGAAAGAGAAATTGATTAAATTGTAACTCACTTATTCAGTCGTAAATGCTCTTGCTGCTTCGAAGTGTAACTGGGCCATTCGTAGACAAACTGCACAACTGACTTCAGGTGTACGGCACTGCCGAAAAATGTGGGATATACGGCCAAGTCAATAATACGAACTTTCACTTTCACTGTCTTATCGATAAATAAACCGTATGTTCATATCACAATTACACCGTACAATTTTTCCGCATTCGCTATCACTCCTCACATTTGTCTCAACTTAGCTATATACTAACAATAATTGCAATGTCACAACTCCAATATATTATTTTCAATTTGTTAAAATGATTAAAGCAAAACAATCAAATATCTTTTAATGCAATTATTTTGCATAAAAATCCGCAGTCTAGCGGTTAGTTTCAATATCACTATTAAAAATGAACATATTAAGAACCGTGAGCTTCGAATTGACACATCTTTAGATACGTTCTCTACCGCGGTTCGAACAACACTAATCCTACATAATATTTTTCGAAGATATTAGGTAGGGCATTATGCATGTCGAACGATGACCAGACAAAAAAAAAGGTTCGAGGAAGACCGCTCTAAGACTAGAATTTATGGCAAGGCTATATTTCGGTTTTATGACTGTTTGAAAAAAATGTAAACAAAGCTGCGGTTTCGATGGGTCGGTTAATTCATTATTGTTGGTTTTCAGGGGCTCTTTGGTGATGTACGACAGCGCTAGCTGTTCGTACGCAGGTGCGCTCGAGTTAAAGGGAGCCTCCGGAGCCGGAGCCGCGGCCGCGGCCGCAGGTGTAACCGCGGCCGGCGTCAAACAGGAAAATTGGCCGTACCGCGGTCTAACCTGCGGTAGCACTTTCCAAAGGCTCAAAGAAAGCGTCGATAAAGCTAAACAGGCTCTGGCCGATCGCGGTGGCTACCTGTCCGGAGCTTTCTCGCCGCCACCACGTGCCAATCCATCCGCCATTTCGCCAACCGCCTCCATCACAGGTAAGTGCAAACAGCACACCTTTATCAATCGCCTGCAATTTTCCTTATTACGTTACCATCGTTGGAAATATATTCTTACTCTTGTGAATGAGTATGTTAAAACATTGCCACATTATAAAACTGACAAAATTGTACATAATCTAAAATTATAAATAATTAACTATTGTTTTCTATGACCTTGCTGAATATCATCTCTTCTACATTTATGTTACACTAACTGTACCCGCGACTTTGTCCACGTGCAGTAGCAAATTCTGGTTGATTATTAATGTAATTAAATTTGCAATCGCTAAGGTGGTCTCAGATAGGGATAGAGATTTTATTTTTAGACAACAAAATTTAACAAAATTAATTATAAAATTATTACAAAAATATATTTATTACGATAGTTATCAGTAGATAGGAATAATTTTTTACTGAATTTTAGTGGAAATTTCATCCCGATATCTTTTATGGTTTAAAGCTTTGTCCTTCCGTGGCACAAACAAACAGACAGGTACGATTTTATTATGGATAGAGATAGAGATAGATTTAATATAAGAGTTCGGTAAGCGAATTTTTCAAAGGAATTATTCCTTGCACAGGCTAATTTATCTCCAATTGATTTCAAATCCTTTTTTCCATGAGAGAATTAATCGATAACCACTGCCCTTGGAAATTGAATCTGAATTTTATAAAATACATGATTATAAAAATGTACAATATTGTACTGCATTCATTTATGTAATTTCAGAGGAAAGGTTGGGGTTAACTCCACTCTCACGTTAAAGGGGAATAATATTTCTACTTTTACGACAGAAAGAATGAAACAAAAACCCATTTAATAAAGTAGAAATAAAGTTTGCGTGAAACTTCAACAGAGTTTTTATCGTTTCATGTGTTTTAGTCGGGTTATACGGGTTAGATTTAGTAATACGGTTTACTCGCTGCACCTCGCTCTTGCACAGTGTACATACTTGTTTCACTGTACGTACACCTCTCTCAATTTACACGATATTTTTTTATTCGTGGTTTTTATTGCTCGCGACATCAATTTACGCGGTGAAAAAACCTTTTATTTTATTTTGAATACACGGATCCTAATAAATCAATAACCACACGAAATTTCGCAGCCAGTCGCAGTTGATCGTTTTCTGATTTTTAACATATGAACATGAACCATACAAAATTCTTCAAAATCGAAACATTTAATTGATGACATTAACACTGTCCGTTAAAGTTTGCATCCTAAAAATCTTTATAAAATTTACTATATTCAAATACATAGAAAAATCGATTTAAAAATTTCAATTAATTTCTTAATTCTTTAAATTAATGTCTACACCTGATGAAACAATAATGTGATCTACGTATAAGTGATCAATGTGACAGTGAAAAGTGACAGTCAACGTGTTGATCAAGAGCATTAAAATTGATTCGTAGGTTCTTCTCGCTAATCATTAGCTTACACGTTGGCTCTTATTCTCACTATTATCGAAGTTTCAGTAGAAGTACACTCCGAATATGAATCACTCAATTTGCTTTATTTACTCGCGAACAAATTCCAGAATTCCTTGGCCGACTGTTGTACAACATTTATCTCATCCTCACCTCGCATTTAGTCCTGTTGCACGCAACAAAAGCAACGTTGTTATAATGATCGTGAACGCAGAATATCCGTAGTCCGATAATTACAGGCCAATTCGGAACCCGTTCCTCACCTAATGGAGGACATTCTGTGAACGGGCCCGACGCTGCTGTCGATACGTCGATGAAATTGCGATAATCGAAGGCTGCCTGGAATAATAATCCGCGAACGGCGCGCGGTCACGCGACCTTATTTTTCCACGGGCGAGTTCTGGACGGTCGTCGCTTTAAAAGGCATCGTGTGGCCAGGATCGCGCGCGGAAAAGAATGATTCTTTTTTTCCTGCCTGCGGCGATCGCGGGCCAAGCTGCTGTTGGACACGCATCGAAGTCGGACAAGTTAACCTGGCCAGAACGACGTTTCCGATGGTAACTGGGGGTCACGCGAGCACGCGTGGAAAAGCACACACGCGACTCGATTACAAGCAAGCTCGTGTGGGCCCGGAATCGTTAGGCGAGGAGGCAAGATAGGAACGCTGAGAAAAAATTCCTTTGAAATGTCCAACGCCACATTTTCAAAACGTATTTCACTGTCCAGTCACTGACAAATAGACTGCGAATTTTTATGAATAATAAAAATTTTCTCTAGCGGGTCTCGGACAAAACACCTTCCTTCTTTTAAAAACTGATTAAAAACATTTTTAATAGCTAACGTGGTTCTCGAACCTGAAGATTCAAATCCGAATCCAACGTTTAGTATGTCACAAAATGGCTATTTGTTGTTGTAAATGATCGAACCTTTGCGCCGCGAATAAAACTTTGTATTATCCTGAAGATAAATTACGATCGATAACCAATTAATTAATTAATTAATCATAAAAAGTTTATTCTTCTCTCTCCAATGACTTCAATAACTTGGTAATAATACATCCATATTTTTAAATTCTTCTAATCTTCCTATTCTTCCAAATTGCACCTACACGTTTTTGTTATAAATGCATAAAATCCGCGGTCTACTGATAGGCAACTTTTATCGATTTTATGTGTAGACCGTGCAGCTACATTAATATTTTTAATAACTATAACGTCATTATATTACGGATTTTTACGTAAAACAAAATTCTCTGTATCAATTGCAATATCTCACTTCCGATATTCTGAAATTTTTTATATTTCTGCCATAAATGAAAAATTAAAAAATGATTTTTGTAAAAAATATTTAGTTTTACAAATTTGTTTCTTAATGAAATATGACAATTTTTTGACAAATAACTTTTTGAATAATAAAATGCAGATCTTGAACCGGACAAAATAAATTTTTATTATCAGATATAATAACTGGTAATATATCATATGTGCGAAACTTGTATACGAAAAAATCTAGTAGTACTTTTATTCCGATTTTTCTAAAACAACTTGCAAAATAGGAGTTTGCATAATGATTCACAGTCTAATAATTATGCTATACTCAAATAAAAACAATTTTGTTTCTTTCCGAAGAGAATATCTTAAAAATGTGCTTATCAATTTTTTCATTGCATTTGGCGAACGCCACAAGTGCATGCAATCATTCCAGTTATAAATACATCGCTTTACTCCTACGACATACACAGGCCTGCAAAATACAGTACAATAAAAATGCTAATGAAGATATAGTAAAGCTCGTGTGAGTTGCAATCTTCTATAGAACATTAAGAGGTGAAATAAATCTTTGTTGCCTGGATGATGAATGAACGTTACGTTCGGTAATAATTCTGTCATGCATGTCGTTCCAATTTTCACTCCTCGCGCGGTATAATGCGTTTGGAAAAATCGTTCCGCATTCGATGCGACAAGCTATAAACACGCGTAATTATCACCGCGCGGCCATGAAAGAAATCAGGTGGTAGAAATCGACCGCAATCGAAAGGTTAACGTGATTGGCCAGCACAATTGCCCTGAGTCACTCCTTTTCTCACGGCTTTAACGGATTCAGGGATCTAATCAAACGTTTCCATCTTGACGTTTCTCGTGATCGCACGTAGTAATTTTAGCACTTTTCTCACGTTGTTAGTTGCCTACAGGCCGTGTTCGCTCGTGTCACGGTAAATAGGCTTGACACCATAAAAACTATCTCAATGGGGCGAATGCTCCAATTTCGATGTACGATTCTACATATAACACAATTCAACATAATATTTAACTGAACTAGATTAATTTGCATAAATTCAAATAAGTAATTACTGGTGGGTTGAAAATTTTTTCAAACATTAATACTTCGAAACACAATATTCACTCTAACTTTAAACGAATACTACCCTAACTTCCTATTTGATCAGAAAACTTCAATTCGTATACGAAATAATATAACAACTGAAAAAATAATAAAAATTGTGCACCGAGTTCATTCTCTTCTCAATCATTTTTAATTCTCAATTTGATAAGACGATTCTAGGCCTCAAGGGGGATGAAAATTACTTTTCGAAATTTAATAAATACATATAATACAATAAATACAATAATATTCATAAAATTCGATTAAATTTTCCTACATTTTTCAATCTAAATAAATCTAAAATCCTCGATTGAGTTAAAAAGTATCTTACGAAAAGTCAAAACAAATTACAACGACAGTATTTCCAAAAAACCCAGCGAAAGCAGCTTTCGAAGTAGTTTAAGCTCAGAGTATCTCCAGGAACGGCACCGGAGCAGCGGAGTCCCAAGATGCATGCCATCGACCTGGCCCGATAAAATAGAGAAAAGAAAGGGGAAAAAGGCGGGAGGAAAACGGGAATGAAAATCTCGGGCGCGATAATTTGTCAGCCGGTGCCGGCCGCGATACCGGCAGCCTGACTGTTGCTCTTCGTTGTCGCCGATTTCCGATTGTTTTTTTAAAGCGCCGGTCGCCGAGGACATTAATTACCCGGCCAGTGTAAATCACGTTATCTACCGCCCACGCCCCCGGCGCGATGGCTTGTGGAGGTTGGGTGCGGGGTTGGTAAAGGGGTGGAGGGGGTGGCGAGTCACGGTGCAGCGCCGGGGGTGCGTTGCACGAGGGTTGCACCGCTGCCAACTGAGCAAAACGGTCGTCGACTGCTTTCCACGACCACACCAATATCCTGCTCGTTCCTCGGAAATTTATCGGCTACGGGCTCTGCAAACTTTCCACGGTTTTCCATCTTTCCGAAGAGTGCGGGATGGGTCGCGTAGTTTTCGTATTTCGGAGAACGGTCTCGCATGAAGCATCTTCTTCCAAAGTGATTTTTGATCATTGCAACGCTTCGCTGGTATTTGCTTAGGGAATATCATCGTGGCGACATTTTAGATTCGATTCAGGGGTTGAAATCTCATTAATGCCTTATGATCAAAAAGCTTAGATATTGAAGAATTTAATAAAACATATATAACATATCGAATATTATTGCGTTGGTTTTATGTAAGCTACGATGATATTATATATTATTGTTTTATTTAATCGCGGTTGAATTCTTGAGTATCAGACCAAACGGGTAAAAAGTTGATTTATATTTTTAGTCTAAACGGCTCAATTGGACTGAGAATTTTATGCAATTATACAACATAAATGAGTAAACGAAACATGAAATAGCCAAAGTATATTTCAAGAATTTATTCAAGCAAGGAACATTATTTTCAACTATTTTTATTCCTTCACAGCTAACATTAATGAAGCTTTGTCTTCGATGATTTCTTGTAAAAAATAAAATAATTTTATCTATCCCATATCATCGTTTATTCAAGTGGCTAAATATCGACAGTAAAAACGTAGAATTTTATTTCTGTTCGAAATTATCGCCACGAGTCCAACTGAATATTATAGTACAAGGGGTTGAAGTATCCACCTTCAAATGAAATACTCGCACCTCTAAAAGTTGAAGATTAATAGACCTCTAGAAAACGCGAGCCAAAAGCGAATCTTAGAAAAAGAATCCCTCACAAAATATTTATTTAACAACCCAAAGAAAACTCACCCCCTTTGTTCTAACTTTTCATTCATCGCCGAACAATTCACAATGAGCACAAAATTAGACTCTATAACGATCAAGACACGAAGACGAAATCCCAACGACATACAGAACATTTGATACAGTGAAAGCTTCTCAACGGAGAGACCAAAAAATTCACCCCGTGTTTTTGCTTCTGTCACAGAGGAAGAGAAAAAATATTCATCGATCGCGAGTTATCACCGGGTCTCGGGGTAACGCGAAAGCGTCTCGAGCAGCCGAAAAGTTTTTTTACCGGGGAGATCGTCTGTCCCCGTGCAAGATGGTGGGTCGATGATGGCGGCGTAGTCGCGAAAATGTTGGATGACAAGGGAGGAGGAGCGGTTAGGGGTTAGCCGGGAACGTATCCATGACGACCGACCGCCCCGCGAATCGCCACCCTCGGAGAATCCCGGATGCACCCCTCGGCATCCCAGCATCCCTCCTGACGGTGGTTCCCTACCCTCTGCAACCCTCTGCAACCCTCTCCGGCTTGAGGTTCGCTCTATCTGACCCTATACGCAGCCCTCCGCGTGCTTCACGCTCGACCACTTTCATTTTAAGTCGAATCGTTCTGTGTCGGCTATCTACAGGCTGTTCCAACAAGAAACTCTAAGACAATTCCCAACAATGAATATAGTAATACAATTATTTTGGACAATTATTTTTACTCATTTATCTAGACTTTTTACCTTTAAACTTGGGTATCTTTTTTGTTGGTAATTTTTGAATTTACGTGTCTCTATTGAATAAAACCATGTGTTATAGATAGACTACCCTGTATATCTTCATTTGTGCCTCTCTCATTTTAGTTAGATTTCAGTATCAAGTTTAATTTATATTAGCATTCTAACAGTCTACACGTACATTTATACTGTACTTGTATTTTATATTTATTTACATGCTGTCGCAGTTAGTCACATATTATGAAACGCACTGTATGCAAATTATTTGGATAAAAGTTTGTCAATCCTCTTCATGATCAATGTCTTAGCATTTAAAGTCTCAATATTTATGCTGCACTTGTCACATTTAAGCAAATATTGTATCATGAAACACCCTGTAGTTACATAATGTAGATAAAAGATTATCTATGTTCTTTATGATGATTACTGTCTCAACGAGATAATTTAATCAAGAATACAAAACCTGATTGATTAATATGTCTGCTATTAAAAAATATAACTTTCAAATCTGGACAAGCAATTCGTTCCAAAAATGTGTTACGAACATCATATCATTTTTAATTAATACGTACAGTGCAAAAATAATTAAACAAAATGAAAACACATGAAAAGTCACTGACTGAAAGCGTTTAGAACGAAGTCATGATCCAAATGATTTTTTAATTGCTAGTAATGAGAAAGGTGGAGGTGTAACGCTTCGAGTAAAGCGATAGATATAGAATTAATCAACGTATCAACACCGATGTTCCATAAATATCCGTAGGAAAGTAGTTTGACGTTGAGCGGATTCGTTTCGTGCTCGATCGGTCCATTATAACATGTCGGATATTGTGTCAGTGTGTCCGAGGACGGTGCATGTATTTAATGTTCGCCGGTCGAGCACCATCCCGCCTTGTTTGCGCTGGTAATTGATGTTTGACAAAATGAGGTGACGCGCATGCCGACAACGTGCTGTTTGCTTGGCCGCACGGTGGTTAGCCCTTTTAAGGCTCGCAGGACTTACGCCGCGCGTTCGATCGTGCACGCTCGACTGAACTAGGACTGAAGACACGGGACACTTCTACACCTCGTTACAGAATTTATGTTCCATTCTATTCCGATCAACACACGCACTTCTAACGTTGCCTTTAACCATGCTACACCACGGTACACAATATTTTCCAATCCGCAAACATTTATGTAGGAGATGTACAGGTCGATTCACAATTGAAGACACAAATTTTCCCGACATAATATTATTCAGATACATTAAACTTTAAAGATTTCCATTAGATGTACAAAGTGTTGAAAATGTAAAAACACCGAAAATAATAAAATATTGCAATTTTTACCACTTTTAAATAATTATAATTTGTCAATCAATTAACCAATTTTAATGAAACTTTTCAGAATGTATACAGTTTATATCAGTTTACAAAACACATCTTTTAAGTTTTTGTTATTGGTCCAGCTAAAAGAGTTGTAAATTTTTACTATTGATTATCACAATTTTGAACAAATGCACTTTTTCAACTTATTTATTAGACTTCATTCATAAACTAATTTATCTAACCTTACAGAGAGATTGAAGTCGTTTGGTCCATTCATAAAAAAGTTATTCTGATTTAAACCGTGTGGAATCAGTTATGATTCTTATTCTTAGACATTAAAAATGGTAGATTGCTTCGAGAAAATAAATATCAATATACATACAATCTATGTGCAGGTTGTATCAAAGTTGCATGACTAATTTGAATCCTATTTAAATATAATGATAATTTAAAAGACCAAAGGTAAATGAAATAAAAAATTGTATAAGGTGTTTCAAAACAAATGAACACACGCTTAACCAGTAAAAATGGGTTTCGAAGTAGAAAGGAGTAAAAGAAGAGAATTTTCTAGCTTCTCGTACCTTTTTCTATGGAAGATCAATGAATGCAGAAGTAATCGCAGACACTTTTCGGTATCGCGTCCATCGATGATTGTGCGACACTTGACACGGGAGAAAGACCAGTCTTCCGGCGACAGTGAGCCGGGCAATTAAAGCTCAGAAAAGTATCGCCGCTGACACTTTGGTACCCTCGGCCGGAAAACGTCAGAACGCCTACACTTTATGTGACCGAGGGTAATGTTACCTCTCATCTGTCTAATTGCGCGGAATGGGGTACCTCCCGAGACAAACGACGCTGCATAAAAGAGCCCGCCTCGCACCCTTTACACCAATTTCACGTGCACCGCGTGGGTGGAAAGACAGGATGCAGCGCGTCGCATTGTACGCGATGAAAAGTGGAGCAGCATTCAGTGCACTGTTAATACCTACAATATTCGAAACCTCTATAATTTATCGCCGACGAAATAAATCTTTCGCCTTCACTTTTACAACACTAATAATTATAATTAGTAGACTGCGGGTCTTGAGACAAAAATTGTCTGCATTTGTTGTAAAAACTCCGCTCGAATTTTTTGAATTTTTCTACCGTTACAAATTTTAGCTACCATTAGATAGCAAATAGAAGATCATTTCTATCACAAAAAATTCAAAGTGGTACAGATAATATTTAATTCGACATACGTTTTGCTTCGGTTTGTAAAATAAATATGCTATAAGTGCACGAGCTTCCGCAATCCGGAAAAGGTAAGCATATCTGGTGATTACTCTATTATGTACACACAGCGACCAAAAAACATATAAGATACAAGAAGAAGAATTGAAGTAGGCATAAATACGAAATAGTACGCTATTATCGAATTATGCAATTACGGAACAATAGTTCAAAGACGAGGAAATAAACCATTAAACGAAATCACTGAAAATTGTACGGATTTACAGAGGAGCATGATTAAGTCCAGATTTACCAATGTTGCTATTTTGTCGGTGAAAGTATTCAGATTAGTTGCTCTGCGACGCCACCACAAAATGATATCATTCGAAACACTCATCGCGTTGCTTTTATTTGTATGTAGTCGATTTCTAAAAACTTTTGTGCAGCATATTTTGAGAAAATAATATAGAATGAAAATGTTCTATATGTAAAATAAATAAACAGTGATAGAATGAATAGAAAATTTTCAAATGAATGCAAATGTAATATACCATGATGTTAAAAAATCTCCAAAAATATGAGAACCAAAGACAAACGTAGATTACTCTTCCAATATTAAAACTACTGATACAGAAAAACTGATATTTTTATTAATCCATCTATAATAAATCTAACAATGAACAGGAAGAAATATTAAATCAATCACAACCTACCTTACGTAAACGACAAAAATTCATCATGGATGGACGATGTCAGACTATCCAAAGTATCAATATCAAAAACAATAAATAACGGATAAAAGGTGGAAATTAGGGTTGGTGTCCCGTTCCAAAAGAAAGGTCAAAGCGTTAATAGTTCCCGATCAAGTTTCCAAGAGCGACAAAGTCGGATCGATTAATCGTTTGCGAAGATCCAGCCTGTGTGTGCAGTATCTTCCGACAGTGACCAAGACGCGTTGATAATTGCCGGTATCGGTTAACCCGATGGGGTGGGGTTAGGGGGTGGTGATGGGGTCTCAAGCAACCCTGTTCGATCCCCGGGGTTCAACCATCCCCCACGGTGTGATCCCTTTTTGCCCTCCATCCGGGAACCTTTGCGCGCCCCTTCGTTTCCGGCACCGGCAACTACGACTGGTTCGACCCTCATTCCCAGCCTCAAGGGGTGACTAAGGTTCAGAGGAGATCGTAACTGTCTTGGCCTCTAAAAAATGGAAAGAATACATTAAAGAAATTCGGGGACGCCGGCCCGTATGACCCCGGATATCCGTCGACAGAGAAGAAGGGAACCACCATGATCTCCAAGTGAGAATCCTTGCTGGTATTATCGAATTTGTTGATGGACCTGCTCATGGAGCATCACCAATGAACGTCGAGGATGTCGCGTCCGCAATGCTCGTTATAATGATACTACTGTGCAAGGTACATCAAAATGCTCCTTAGCGATTATAGTAACAAGAGTATTTTTATGCAAAATAAAAATTTCTAATTTCTCTTTATAACTATTTGACTGAGTTGAAAACCATACAACAGTATTTGTAATTTCTTCATATTATATTCTTACTATTTTGCCTTACCATTTATCAATTTTTAAGTTATAATTTGTCATGATTATTACTTCTAATGCTTTTAAAATCAACTGATAAGACATCGTGTCTTGAATAGAAAATATAAAACTGCTAATATATGTAAAAAGTGCTTTTCTATATGAACTTTCCAAAACAATTTTTTCTTAGAATCCTCGTGTTTGCACTTCTATTCAAATTAATTTATGTAGCTAGTCTGATTAAAAGTCTACAAGACACTCCACTTTTTAATGTCTATAATTCACACATGACTGAAGAACATTTATTTTAGCATGTTTTTCAGCAACGTTTTAAAACAATTTTCTCTTAGCATCACCATGTTCACACTTCTACAAAAATTAATTTTTATACTTGATCTGATTTTGTTCCTTTGAGTAAGGGTAAGAAATTTATTTGTTTTGATAAGCAGCCACAAAATTTCTTGAGAATCTTTAGCGTACATCGAAAGAACTCTCCCACGTCTGATCAGCAGTTTCAATAGTCAGTCTCCCACCATTCCGGTTGCAAACTGTCCCACCAGAAAAACCCGAGCAATTAAGAGTGGATCGCAACGTGAGCTCGAGTAGCGATGATCGATTGCGTTTCTAGTCGTGCCGCAGCGTTCAGGTCGATCGCGCTCGAGCGAATTCCGGGTACCAAAGGGAGGGTTCTGTCTTTCTGTCTTTCTGTTCTCCTACGGCTCGTTGCAAGGCCCCGTGACTAATCATGATAGTTCCGCCCGGGAACGCCGGGGACACACGACTCTCGGTTCCGTTTCCGGCGCGTGCTGCTGCTCCTGCTGGCCCCCTCCAACCCCCTGCGGCTCGTAGGCCACCCTCCCGCGCAATTATTGCGCTTTGCAACAAAGACCGTGACGCGGGATCGAAGGGGCTGTGTCGCTGGTACCGTTACCGCCTTATCTTCCTGATACATCTTCCTCTTCGTCGGTCCGTTCACTCCTGGATTCTTTTTCCACGGTTCCTTTCTTCTCCTGTCACCGTTCGTGCCCCACGTTACTTCACCATTATCGCCATTTTCCTCGTGGCTTCCTCCTCTTGCCTCTTTCGTCTCCATTCTACGTTCCTCCGAGTTACTTTCACAGTTTTTGTTATTCAAACTGTTGGAGTTTGCTTAGGAGGACCTTGTTAAGTATGTAATAATTTGCATGTCTATTATAAGGAATAGCTCGACGCAGTTACTTGCTGTAGTTAGCACTCCAGACAATTTTGTAATTTGTAATGATAAAGATTATTTTTATGGTGCTACTAGTGAACATTGAAAACAGTGGTTTCATATTTTATTATTATTATTATTATTTATTATAGACGGATTGAAGCCTTTTTACATGAGTGTTTACAATAAAAAAAAAGAGAGAAAGATAAGACTACTCGTCTAATAACAAAGAAGGTAAAACCTAATGGTACAAACGATATGGTATCATCCTATAATCCTGCGTAACTGCTTTTTAAAATTTTGTAAAGACTCAATAAGCTCCCCAATACGATTATAGATAGTGCTTGAGACTGCAATAATGCGATTCATTGGATTCATTAATCCATAAGTAGGTTTTGCAAGCATTGTACATTCATCGTAGCTTCATCAGAAGTTAACAGTTGAACAGTTAACAGTTGAAGTTAAGTTGAACAGTTCCGCTTTTAGAGTTGCAATTAAATATTTTTAATTACATACGAATGTATTTAATACCTCATGTTCGCAGAGATATTTCCACCATCTTTTATAATCCCTGAACGTAGAGAAAGATTTCAATTGAAAAGTCACAGATCGCTGCCGGCAGAACTATTTCATAGATCGACTTGATCTAGAGTTCGAATTTGATTTACATATGAATTAGGATTGATGCAGCTCTCGAACAGGATTTCTATTTTGCTTTGAAACGGAGCTGAGCGAAATTTTATGTTTCCTCGGCATCGACCGTGTCTAGCCTGACTTCATTTTCTACGGTTTATAGTTCTTGAAGTGAGTTTCTGTTTATGACCAAGGAGAACGAGGCAACTCCCAGGTTATAGTTCAATGTATCTTCTTGTGGCGTTCGGTTTTCTTGTTGGATGTTTGCCTGGTGCTTGCATTTACTCGTGTGTTGCATGTTGACCGCGCACAACTGGGTGAATGTTCTCTCGTAGTACTTTAGTCGGTACGTTAGGGTTCAGTTAGAAACGGGAGACAAAACTTCTTGGTATAAGCGTTAAACAAATAATTATTTCAAACAAAACAGACGTTTCAGCGACAAAACTACTTGGATCATAAAAATCAAGGAAATTCTACTGAAAATAGGTTCAAGTTCACTATTCCCAATGCATCAAATTACTTCAATGACTAGGTGGTTGAAACTTCTATCGAGGTACTATTGTAACTTCGAAAATCAGTACGGAATTGTACTAAATATTTAAATTAGTAATAGATGAACGTATACACATCGAATTACTTCAAGAACTAGGATGATGACACTACTGTAGAGGTAGTACTGCAATGTAAAATATTATAGTATGAAATTATCCTAAAAATTTTAATTAATAATAGCTTGACGGTTTTATACGCATTAAATTACTTCAGGGACTAAGAAAATGGACCCTTTATCGAGGTCCTACCTCAATTAAAAATATCATGGTACCAATTTGTTCTAAAAATTAAAATTAGCAATAGAGGAACGGTTCTATTCGCGCCAAATTATTTCGGAGACCTGGAAGTTGTGCTTACGATTGAAGCACTTCTGTAATTGAAACTATCATGGTACAAAATTTTATGCAAGGAAAATAGGACTATTATCGAAGTTAAATAGTCTAAAAATTTAAATTAACACTATGTAATTTAAAAAATTCATCCCGGGTACAACATTTCTGTCAAACTACTATTGAAGCATTACTGTAATTCTAAAAGTCGTCACTAAATTTCATCAAAAAATTTTAATTAATGATAGACTTTCTCTCATATGTCGATAAGAAAACAAAGTAACAAACAAAAAATTACAACACTGTACGTCCCTGGAAAACGAGCAAAATTCTTTTGAAAACTACGTTCGTAGAACGAATGATTTACGAGTTATTTGAAGTCGTTATGCAACGAGACTCACCCTGTATAATTGATTGCTGACGTTCAAAAAATGATGTGGTAATCCATATTGTTACCACTGAGGCGTTAGTGTAATCTCGAATATGATCAGACACGATTCCGGCGATCCTCTAGATTTACTATACATTCTATACGCAACAATTCACCGGCAGACACATAGTCGGCTGTCATCGGCCGGCGGGACTGTCCACCAATCTTCCGAATTTCCTCGAATCATATATCTCCGTGGCTTATCCAAAGGGATCCCCGAGTTTTACACGTGTCCGCGTAACTGCCCGCTTATGCAAGCGATCGTACGTGCCGTGGCGAGTCGAGTCGACCGGTTCGCCTAACCAACCCTTGCAAATAATGATTCGCGCGAGGATGAATCATTATTCATCCTCGCGCGACCTGTGGCCCACCCAGCCGACGTCGTGAAATAACCTCGTTAAGCCGCTAACTCCCCACGGTTGTGTGCGAACGTCGGATCGAGCGGTGGCCGACGCTAAAAATGGATAGCAAGTAAAAAAAGAGCAAATCGCTGCGCCTGGACGAGCGAAGGCAAAGGGGTAGGAGGGCTCGTCGGAAGAAAAGGGCGAAGAAAAAGAGAACGGGCACACACGTGACTCGGCGGAAGCTCGAGTGAGAACGTTAGCCTGTTTCGTTTCTATCCCGTCTGCCATTATAGTAAATCTTGTATTTTATCGAGACGAACCAAGGGGGTTGGTTCCGAAACGCTTTCGTTCACCGGACGTTCTTCAGGGTCGAATTACGCTGACTGTAGAGGATTGCTGTTTTGAATCGACAACGGCGAATATCCGACGTGGTATAGGGGATGATAGTATTTCTTGGGGATGAACACGGCAATTTTTGTTCGGCGAGAACGTCGGGTGCTGATCTACACTTTCCGAAATACAAATTCACTCATTTTTTTAAAAATAGATTAAATTAGAGTTATCTTCTAAAATTATTAAAATTAGAAATTTGTTAAAATTGTTCTTTCTTTGAAAATGATTTCTTATTTCTATACTCCGGATCATTATGTAAAATAAAAAGTTTGTACATCAATTGTAAGACACAGGAGATGAATATAAATTTATATCGTTCACTAATTATTTTAATTTAATGCAAATAATATATTAATACTCTTAAAGTCTTTCGATTCTTTCACTGTTTTTAATTGTACCTACTCATTTTTATCATAAATGCATAAAATTCAGGCTCTACTTATGATAAATAAGGAAACTAAACCAAAGAGAAGATATTGTTTATTACAACATCTTCATATACAGAAAGATAAAAACTATAGTCAATGGTTAAATTATTTAATTTGTTTGTAAAACATTTGTTGTTTACAGCACGCAATTTACGATTATAACGATTAGTTTTCATGGTCTTACCTCGACAGAGTAACAGAAGGGTACAGTTAACGATGATCGGTTAAGAAGATCACTTAGGGGTAGCTACCCTTGGTGCCCAGTCCTTTATGTGCCGGCATTTCCCTGCTAGTGGTTCAGATCGATACCGGAACCGACGACCAGCTACTAACTACCCCTAAATTCTAAGAATCTTCGTATAGATGGCAGTGTCTTCCGAAATCATCCCCTATTTTAGTCACCCCGAATCACGACAGATGTCTCAGCATTCGTAACTACCCGTATGCTACTGCGGAACTGAACTGGAGCTAATTCGTACGTCAACCTCGACCAATCCCTCTTCATGACCGTACTGTGATTCCAAAATCATTGCCAAGGCAGTATAACTGTCACAGCAGTGATATAGATCAATGACGCTAATGATATAGATCATTCAGATCAAGAACATATTACTAGTTCCATGTTATCTGAGAAAAAATATCCATTGTAACTTCAAGATTAACTCCAATAACTTTTTTTATTGAATTGAAGTTCCTGTGGTCTTCCAAAAAAAGTTATTGCAAATATTGTTTACTAAATGTAAAGATTAAATGATAAGTACATTAAGGAACTATCATATTTAATTCTAGTTACTCTCATAATAATTATTATTATTTGTCATTGACGTAAAAATATTCTACTCGAAGTTCGTAGCTAGACAACATTAAAATCCACTCGAGATATAACTATCCTCGGGGATGTAAAAATAGTAATCGAAATCAATCCTCGCACTAATAATAATTGTTTTCGAAATATTCAGACAATAGCGTCATTATCGAACTTCAGCTCGCGCGGCACTTCATTTTATAATGACTACGTACCCAGAGATGTTTCCACCGATTCTACACTCGGCGCAGAATGGAATCTTTTGAATAGGGCCATTAGCAATCGCCGAGGGCCCCGAAACGGAATATTTGTCAACGACAAATTACTCGAACGATTAACGGCGAAAAACGTCTGTCACTTATCGGGAAAAAGGATCCAGGGACGAGGGGGTGAATCCCACCCCTCCCGGCGATGATTCTGCAGAAGTCGTCGATCCTCCCCGAGGAGAGCCAGCGGGAGAGCGACACAGAGAAAGTCATTAGCCAGTTAATCATGCGTTATCGTGTGTGCTTAATGTTCCGTCAATGAAGGAGTGACTAGGGGGTGAGCGCCGGGAAAAAGGGAGGCCCGACAGCCCCTTTTTCGGGCTTTCCTTGGCTCCCAGTCAATATTGTCGGCGTGCATCGCACCGTGAGCAACAGATCACACTGTGCAACCTCAACCCTCACCTCTTACCGTCATCCATCGACTTCTTGACGGTACTGAACCGATAGTGTTGTTCCGCAGTCCAACACGCGGTACTGACTTTGAATTCGTCGCAATTGGCAATTCTATTACTTTTAAATATCATATTTCTTCTCTCTTCATCTTTTTGCTCTTTTTTTTAATTTTCTAATAATTTAATTTTAATTTTAAAATATGCAGGCAACAAATAAACGTGCCTAATACAAACATAATTTAAACGCAATGTACACCATGTCTATAACGTTCTCAATTATTTTAAACATATCTAATATATATCTATTTAATCTTGATTACTTTAGCTCGCAAAAAAATCAATGAAGAATACGTTTACTTTGAATTACAAAGTTACAGGCAACGAATAAGTCTGCCTAACCCAAACTTAATTTAGAGATAATGTAAATCATGTCTATAATGTTCTCCATTATTTTAAACACATCTGATATACATTCTATTATATATACATATATATACATATTTATTTGTATTTTTATTTATATTTTTTTATATATACATCTAATATATATTCTAATATATATTAGAATATAAATAAATATCAATGAAGAATACGTTCAATTTAAATTTAGTTAAAATCACAAGCTGCAAGTAAACCTGCCTTAACAAAAGACTGAATGAAAATTGAGTTAAGCTGCAAGCCGTACCATGTTTCTAATGTTAATTCTTTCGCTGCTTTGGCTCCCAGAGGACTCAATCGCGTACGTCTCTGGTCAACATGATAGAAACGAAGCCAACGCAAAGTTGCCGAAAGAAAAGGGCATCGAGACCTCGCTAATGGTATTACGTTCCCCCTGGCCGATTCGCGGAATACGTAACCGAGCACGTAAATACAGAGAAGTAGCCGTTTCAAAGTATACGAAATCTTGCCACTTAAGTACCTCTGTCACGAACGGAAGTGAACGATCTTCCGCGCCAAATGATAGCGGCGAGGAACTTTGGCCCGTACTGGTGTTTCGGACCGTAACAACATTTACGACCCGGGAACCGATTTTCAACAGAATTCGATTCTCCTATCTCGGATTTAATTCGGTGTGTGCGTCGAAACAGCGACGTCGTTTGCCAACCGCAGAGAAAAACTATTCGATCTGAATATAGGGTATCGTTTTATTTATTTCGAACGAATCCAACCATTCCGCGGCGACCACAGTGTGTCATATTAAAAACCGAATTCCTCGGTACGAATGAAAATCTAGCCTCTGCACCAAGGCAATTTTTCCGATTTTAAAGACAGTATTAAAATCCCATCAATTCTTTTTCATTTTACACTTCGTTTCCTAAAAAACGTTGATATTCAATAGAGCTATTTGATTCAGCAGATAATATTGATTATCTTCTTCCATTTATTATTTTTTATTGTACCATTTTATTTGTTTTGGCTACCTTCCTCTTCTTAGAAAATACGCACTGAGAGGGTAACTTTTTCCCCTCAATACGTGCTCCCACCCCTTATCTGTGGACACTGGTGGGGACTGAAGAACGTTTGATTTCTTTCTGTTTGCATTGCAAAGTGTGTTAGTTAAAATTAACTTGTTAATTTGAAGTGAGTCGCAAAAAAAAATGGACCTCCCCTCCCTTCCCTTATCTGTGGACACTGGTGGGGACTGAAGAACGTTTGGTTTCTTTCTTTTTGCATTGCAAAGTGTGTTAGTTAAAATTAACTTGTTAATTTGAAGTGTGTCGCAAAAAAATGGACGAAAAAGTCTTAGAATCTTTTATGCTATTATATCCAAGAAGCACATAAGGATCGAGCTCCCCCTTGTGGCGTTATCTAACTTTGTTAAACTCAATGGGTCAACGCAGAAATAAATTTGTAGGCGCTCCTCTTTCTATGCAACGACAACGCACATCAAAGTGTCTTTTCTATGAAAACCGGGTAATGGTAGGAGCGTTTCGCCATTTGTAAAGGTCGAGTTTCATTGGGGGCCTTTCGCACTGTCTAAAGAAAAAAAAGCGCGAGAACGAGCGTTTTTTGCCTGTTCTTTTTTTCCGAAGCTAGTGTCACCCTGCTGGAACATCGTTTCATTGTTTTCACACGGCGCTCGCGAAAATGGCCCGGAATTAACGCGTAACAAGCTACGAAACTCCCTATTCATGGCGTGGTAAAGAACTGCGACTCCGTGGAGTCGCACCCGCCCGGTGATTAATTTCTCGCCGGGGGTTGGGGAAGGGGTGGTGCAACTAATTATCGTGCCTTTTATTGCTGCCGGCGAGTAAGTCTTCCCGGGGCACTCGATAAGGAAACGACGAAATTGCTGGTCGTTGCTTATACATAAGTCATGAGCCTACTCGACTTCCAAAAATTTTCAACGGCACGCATGCTACTCCGTTTATCGTGCCTTATCCCGGATATTGAACACAAAGTAGAACTTCCAACGTTTGGAAACGTTTAACGCGTAATAGAATGTGTAGCCAAAATGTAGGACTATTCCTTCCCTTTGTTATTCAGGATTTTGACATATGTATTTATTCTTGCAGGTGCTTGGTTAATGATATCTAACAATTCGCTTATCGGAAGTCTAGCAATAGGATTTTTAATGACTATGCTCTATTTGGAAAAAGGTTATTTTTGAGAAATTGATTAAGAAATCTTTAATTGTTATTGCTAAACTTACCACAGTCAAGTCACCAGTTTAAATTTTACAATTATACAATAAAAATTCGTTCCTGAAAACTAATGGGAATCAAATTGTTTTTTTTTAAACTATAGAATAGATTTTTAAAAGACTATAGAATCATCACCAGTGAATAGAGTATTAAATGTACTTTAACTGATTTATTTATTCAATTGTATCTCTGTATGTGTTAAATTGCGCTTTTCACATATCGAATTTGTGTGACTACCAAGATTGGTTCAATTCTATTGGTATTATTATTATTGTTGAAGTTTCTCTTCACTTCGTAAAAACTAAACTGTTGGAAGTTACGCACAGTTCCGTAAGAATTTACGATCTCCTAGAAATTCCACAGAACAGAGAAATACGAACGCCACGGTATATGATAAAAGACTATGCCAGCAAAAAGAAAAATATCGTTAAAATTTCGCTCTAAAGAATCCAACTTCCACTGTCTCTTCAAAAATTCTTTATAACCGCGTAAGACTGGAGCGCGTACAATTACTGGAAACTTTCTCCTCGAGAAAAAACCTGATCATCAAAATTAATCGGTGAATAGTATCATTTACACACGTATAAGTAAAAACCTCAAAAATTCTATAATAAAAAAAGAAGAAACCTGAGAGGAATGAAAACGATCACGTAAAATAGTTAATGCAACCATGATACACTATACATTGTACAACTTATAATAACTAATAAAAATCAATGACAATACTAATAATGAAAACCGATTTCAATAAGTATTCAAAATTTTTTAAGTAATGAACATAGAAAATTGTGACACAGCAACATTTTTCAACAGATACATTATGTTTTGGGGAGAGGTTAAGATCCTAAGGGAGTCATCAGGCTCGAAAATTCGGCACAATGATCGGGACCGTTAGTGCATCAAGTTACGACCGATTGAAAAGCCGCAGATGCGTCGGGATCGCGCGATAGGAATAGCGGGAGCAGAAATCAGAACGACCACGACGTCGACGTCGACGACGACGGCTATAACTGCTGTGCGGAGGAGAACGAGGAGGAACGAGAAGGACGACCGGTGTTTGTGGCGTCCGCCTCCGTCCTGGCTGCCGACAAAAAGGCGAGAGAATTTCCTGAAATCCTTTCTGAGGGTCTGATTGCCATCATTATCGTGGAGTGGGTAGGAGTAGCACGGCACCGTGGAGGATAGGGTGCCACCGGGGTGGGTTTCGGGTTGTGGAGTGGAGTGGAGGATGAGGGTGGTTACGAGTGGAGGAGACCGAGGTTCGAGCTTTTGCGAGCGCGTGCGACGGAGACGGTGAATTGCACGAAGGAAAGGGAAAAGAGGGCGATAGAGCGAGAAAGCGAAGGACAATCAGTGGTATTCAGTCCAAGCTCGGAACTGGAAGGCCAGGGAACGCGGATTGGAGCGACAACGTCGTCGTCGACGACGACGACGACGTCGGTTGCTCGCTCCTCCAGCAAGTCTAGAGGATCGATCGACCACCGGCAGCCGCTTCGACGTAACACCCGTTCCGGCTGCCCACCGGAAGCTGCTGAACTGTGGCAGTCGAACGGCACCCAGTACACCTTTTCTTTAAGAGACCCAGATAGTGCACCCTTCGTGTCAGGTGTTCTTCAGGTCCCCTACGAACTTGCTCTCTCCGCGGTTTCGGCTGGACGGACAGCTTTGTCGCTTTCTTTTCCTTTCGATTCACTTTTGACCACGTTCCTCAGGTTCTGCAGAAAAACCCCTGTGTCGATACTTCCGTATCCATTCCCATTTGTCTTCTTCAAGATTTTCAGTTTGTTCTTGTATTGCATCTTAAAATGTCCAACGTTCTTGAATATATTTTGGTTCATTTCAATCAATTAGAATTCTACTTTGCACTCAAACCGTGAAGTCTAACTTTATTGAACGTCCATGAATACTTTAGGCGTTGACCAAATCATGCTCCTCTAAGAGTCGATGGACTGTTTGAAAATGGGAGTCCAGTTGTGTAGCCAATCGGGTACCTGTTTACTGCATTACTTTCAACAACAAATTTCTCTGAATGTACATTCTTTCTTCGCTAATGTATTAATGTATACTCTTAAAGTAAAAATTTGTGCAAATATGTGTTCATTTCATTTATACAAGGTGATTATATTAGTTTGCACGTTCATGAAAGTTCCAACGAGAAGTTGTAACAGAAATATGAGATATTCCATAAAAGTAGTAATTTATCTTTTATGTGTTTTGTTAAGTGAATTAGTTTCCGGACTAAACGAGTCAACACTTATTGTTGAAGGAGGTGTCCGGTATTTCGGACGACTCGTTGTATCGTTGCGAATTGGTTGATGGACTATTCGCTGCCTCCGCGAATAATCGCATTGGTCTGTGGGATCCTTTATTCTTTCGACAGCGAGTCGCGGGGTTCCGTGTTCCTTGGGGACGAAAGCGAGGAAGTAATCGCGGCGGCTGTTACCGGTGACACGGTGTAATGTCGCGAGGAAATGAACGTCCCCGGCGCACGCAGTGCTCATTCACCAACTCCTTGAAAGGGAACCCTGACCTCGACCAGTCGACCAAGATTTCTTCGAGTCTCTTTCGCACTCGATCGACCGGACACGGATGCCGATTTCGCGAATTAACCTTTTCTCGAGCTCGACAGCCAACGCTGTGCCGCACAAACGTATCGGTCCACGACAGTTTCCTGATACGAACATCTTAAATTTATATACGATTGTGACAGTCAGGTCACCTCGGGTGAAAATATTTTAACATTCAATGCTGCAATATGTCTTGTCTTTAGTCGATTCATAAAACAAAGAAAAATAACTCGATACGAAAGAAAATAGTTCACCCTCGTTCTTGATTTTCTAACAATATTTTTAAACAAGTTTTACTTACATAATTTATTAGTTTATCGATCGTAATATAGCTTTCAGGTATTATGAATTTTATTCTCGGCACCAGATTCGATCATTTTTCTACACAACAAATCTTCCGGTTCAAGAACCACGTTAGCTATTAAAAATGTTTAATTGGAGGTCAAGAAAGGAGGTGTTTCGTACTAGACCCGCTAGAGGACTCATCAGTAAGGCTATCTAGCGGGCCCTGCCTTATACAATTTACTTACATATCTGTGACATTTTTCCGATTAAAATGGGATTCGTGTTCGGATTGAACACGACATAGTTCGGAGCATGATTGCTTATTCAATTGACGAGCCCTAATGCTTGATTCATAGACAACACAACTCATTGAACAAATCAGTAAAAATGTAATCGAACCCTGTAGCTAGATAACAATTTTCCGAACACTCTATCCCCCTGACCAGTTCGAATAATAGAGGGTCTACTGTATGGTGAATTAAACGAGTAAATACGATCCAAACTGTGCCATGTTTGGACTCATTTTAATCGCAAAAACATCACAAATATGTCAGTGTAAAAGTTTCATAAAAGAATCATTAAAAATAAACAAGTTTTGTTACTGGATTAGTTTCATCGATGGTTTGTTTGTTTTCTACTCTCAATGAACGAGTACTGACTGTACAAAACAGAAGCCAGATTCGATCCCGAAGTTTCCAATGTATCGAGACATTACTGTTTGTCCTCGATACTTGTCCCCAGGTGGAAACGCAGCCTTAGCGTTCGCGGTGACGTCTCGCGGTTCGCAATCAGTCTTTCTAAGGTTAAGGCGGCCCGGTGGAGCGTAGAATGTGGTGAGACGCGTCCACGGTGTCATAGATTGTGGGTGTGTAGGTGGCACCGCGTTCGTTTCGGTGTGTGTAAACGTGTCGATTCGCGTGTGCGAATATGTGTCGGCGATGTGGCGGGCAGCAGTGTATGATGTGGCCTCGGCTCGACTCGATTCGCGTGGCGGTGGCTGATCGATGCGTCGCCATGACGACGCTTCCGCCGCCAGTCATCCAGCTACCTCCACCCCCAACCTCTTGCCTCTGCCACCCCTGCCATCCCAACCCCGACCACCCACTCATCGTCGTTTGTTACCATCACCAAGCCGCTGGATGGTAGTCACCTATGGTTCTCCGTCGACGAGAACCGCGAGATCGCTGACGACGTATCCGTCATCCTCCTGGAGGATCAACATTATCCAAGGCCAAATCCTCTGGGGTAGGGAAGGAGAAGAAGGCGAGTCTTAGGTGCGATAGTTGGGGGATCGAACAACCGAGGCCGCTAAACAAGGGGCTGTTTAGATTTCGTTCTCGTTGAGAAGATCAACTCGCTTAGCAGGGGTTTGAAGCTAAGAAGTGGTTCCTTTTATTGTTCTTATTACTGACTGTATTGATAGTATAGTTATTTTATGTAAAGTAGAATATTCATTTTTATGTAAATTTCATTTATTAAATTTGGCTTTTTTAGGGAAGACTATAGTTCGATCATGTGCAGCGACAAACTCACTTAGAAAATTATCACACTTGAATTTAGCTTCATATATTTTTATAAATATTGGTTTATTCTTCTCTTTATATATTATATATAAAGATGGCGTTGAAGAACTCAATTTTTATAAATATATTCTTCAGCAATAATTGATAATATACTAGACACTGTGATATATAGCATTGTACGAACCTAGTAACGTTTATTTAAACTTTTGTACGTATCGTAAATTTCTCTTAGTACAATTGTTTTATTTAGAAAATTGAAATAATAAATTTGTAAACGAAGGGAAAGGAACGTATGGTATATAGTATTGTACGAACCTATTAACGTTTATTACTAGACACTGTGACTTAATGTTTTATTGCAAAACTTAATATGATGCACATTTATCTAGGATCGGGGAAACCAAGAATTATTAAGGATTGTTCTTGCGGTGTTGTAAATTTGTACTGTTTCTATATTGAATTTCATCGCGTAAGTTATACCTCCTGGGAATTCCTGAACGTATTTTGCACGTACACTAACCTGTCTGCCTAGGAACAGGACTCGTATAATTTCGAGGATGTACGAGGGTGTCTACAAGTGAATATGAATTCAGCATATGCATATCTCTGTTCTGAACATCCAACTACAGGGTTATACAAGATGTACTTCGTTCTACTCCAAAGATTTAGAATGTATAGAAAACCTGCACTACAAAATAATAATAGAAAGGTACATATGAAAATTGTGAAAGCAAAATTAAAATAACAGTAGGCACCAATAAACTGTTTCAACGGTAATATTTCTACAACTTATATTTTAATTCTACGACCATGTAATCGATGTAATAATATTCGTAATGACTGCAGTTATTTACAAACCGCAGCATGCACACATTTTTCCTTAATTACACCTTTGTACTATGATTTATTCGTGGTTATGTATAAGCAACAATATTAAATTTTACTAGATTCTGCTCGAAATCTTCATCACAAGTCTGACTCAATATTATAGTACAAGGGGTTAAGCCATTCTCTTGCAATATCGTGTCGGACACGTGATGAAGATTCTGAGCATATTCTAATAATAATAATAAAAATGTATGCTAAATAAAATTCCAAATAAATTTCCTATAATCAAAGTAAAATTCTATTTTGGTTTTGTTAATGTACAGCTACCGGAGAACATATAGGCATATTTTTCTAGGAAAAAAGACCTACAAAAAAGTTCTAATCACTGAAACCGTAAAATAAATGATAGGGAAAAGGGTTGAGGCAAGTACTCGTTAAAATGCGGTACAACTCGGTCGTACGTGTGACAAAAAACAACACGAAGTTGCATCAGGAGTACAGTAGCTATGCGATTCGACACAGTCGGAAAAGTGGCAAGCACACACACTGTCTAATCGATGGATTCCTTGTCAAATTCGACTCGTCATCGATCGTTTTACAGGTCAGAGATAACTAGTGCACGTAGCGGGCCACACGAGTCACCTCCAAATGGAGATTGAATGTAAAATCTGCGAATATGTCATTTAGATTATAGAGCAGATACGAAACGGTGATCGGCATATGCAACTTGTGCACCGGGATCGATAGTAGTAATTTCTACATAGTCACACGACCACCCTCATAGACCCCACTCCCTTATGACTGGCAAAGGGTTCCACTGTTATTATCATCGCGCGATGAATAACGGGGTTAAATCGGGTTTATTGGAAGATTGGTCTCCATTAGAAAAATCACCGCTCCTATGTTCAATGGCCCCCAGCTTGCAGTTACCGTCACAAGTTTGTTAAAAAGTCATCGATTCATTTCCCTGGGATTAAGTTCCCGATCCCTGATTCATTCGTCGATCATCATTATGCTGTCGATTTTAGATACAATATAACATATTAAATTCGAAGTTAAAAGGTATGATTAACACTTTGAGTGCCAGCTGAAAATAATTTATTTACTGGGATAGGAACTTAAAAGAAAAACTCTATAATTTAATTACATTCTTCAAATAATTTTGTATGGACTAGTACATTGGACTGTGAAAAATTTTAGCAAAATAAAATTTCTTTCAACTTGTGCTACAAAATTATCCATATTACTAACCATAGGTTCTCGTTAATAATATATGAATTGCAAGTTTTAATATTATACAGGATGATCAATGAGAAATGCTTCTCAGAAAGCATTGAAAATATGAAAGAAAGTTACTAGAAGAATCACAGAGAGTTACTCATCGTGAAATGCGCATATAACGACCTCGCAGAGGCACAGCAATCTAATTAGCGCGAAGAGGCGCCAACCACAAATCAGGCAAGCAATTAATCACAAAATACCCGAAAATGCCGTGGGTAATTCGGCTCCCTGAACCAGGGGTATCAATCGTGTATCGCGACCAGCAGCTGGCTAATCGAATCGATCATTCTTACAAACTCACCCCCTGCTGGCCACCCGCCACCCCCGCGCGAGCATTCATCAAGAGCGTGCGCTTAGTCGCGGCGTTATCGGGCACGCATTCGTTATTCCTCGCGAGAAACAAAATCCGCCGGCATGGTCGGGCTCGGTGTAGTGGCGTGCGGGCCGTGGGCACACGATGTAAATAATCGTTTATTGATTAACTGTTTGACTGCGCAAGTCGAGTTAACTATGGCTAATCTCTGATTTGTAACGCCTCCCGTCGGGGCTCTTCCACCGTGGCGAGGGCCTTTACGGGGGGTTTGCGCGGGTAGAGGAGCGAAGGGGGGCGAGAGAGTTGCGCCGGAATCGTGCACAGGGGTGGCAGACTCGAGGCTGATGCGACGTTGTAGGGGGTTGAACGTTGGACGCGGGGATCTACAGGGGGGAGGGGTAGCGGCGAATGGTGGTGGCAACGAGGGTGGCGTAGGAGGATGAGAGATGCTGGAGGGCTGGCCACCCCCGTCGGCACGTAGTTTTCGCCCGTGCAACCCTCCTAGCGCTAACACGGAATTAATATCTCGCGAGTTAGCGCCCCCTTCTCGTCCCCCTCGACGGCTCTGAAACGGAAATGAGCGCGCGGATGCCTCTGCTCTCTCGGTTCTCCGCTCTCCTATCGTCTTTTCACCCTCCTCCCCCTTGCTCCCTCCTTTCCACCCTCGTTCTCATCCTCCAGCTCGCCACCCCCTTTCCCTCCTCATTCTCCACCTAGCACTACTGTCATTTCTCTGCTCGTTTCTGTCTCCAGCGTTCTCGGTCGCTGTTCCTCTGCGGGAACATTCCTCCGGCCCTTCGTCTTGCGCTCCTCCGCGTCTCCGCCACGTTTCCTCCGCGTCTCCTCTGCGTCTCCTCCGCGTCGTTTCCGGTCCCTGGCCCAGGCTGATGCCACCGACGCGTCGGTGCGCGAAACCTCCTCTCCAGGGGGAGGGGGCAGGGATAGATACCGAGGAAGGGGGCCCACCGTCGTCCTAGTCCTCGTCGTGGTCCCTCCGAGCTCCCTCCGACACGCGACGCCACCACCACCATTATTTTTCCGACGAGTAAACAAATGATCCCGCGATTCCTTCAGCCAGAAGGGAGCAGGTGGGAGCTGCGCTGGGTAACCGAGTAATTGCGGGATTGAAACGGATTCGCGGCATCGTACGAGAGACGCCGCGGGGAAGACTAGATTCAAGATTCTACGGTGCTCTTCTCGTCTTTGGCTTTCGGTATTCGAGTGTTTATTGCACTGGGATCATCACGGATGGTTCAGATGGTCGTCTATGTACTAGAACGAGTAGACTGCGAATTTTTATGCAAAATAAAAAGTGGCCAAATCAATTAACAGAAACTAGATTAATATGAAAATTAAGAGGAAAACTCAATATTCATGCAACTCCATTCGTGAAACATACAATTTTTATTTTGCAAATTATTTTAGCTCAATCCTAATGGAACTTAAATGAAGAATTGAAGTTTTATTCTGATCGTTCTATCTAGTATTAAAATCTGTGTAGCAGAGCTTCTATCATCCGGGACCTCTAGTGCTTTCCACGAAGGAACAGTTTTATTTAAAATGATCTATAAAGGATCAGTATCAGTATCAATGTGTCACCAGAAATTTCTTCCTTTAGGCTACGGCTTATAACCCGAAAGCCTCAACAAAGTAACTATATCTATAAAGAATGCTTCTGAAATCGTGCTACAAACAGTCGGATGGTATCAATAAATAATAATACAAAATGATGCGCCCAATCGATAGCAAAAAGGACGGAAGACATATGAATATATAAAAAAACTGGATCATACATTATCGTAGGTGGAGAAATGACGCCGTCGAAATAATGGCGTTCCTCTTTCATTCGGATAACGGAGATTGCACCGCGCGTGTTTCAAGATGGTAGCATCGCGTGTTTCAGGTTGGCGTCGAAAGGTTAACAGGGCTCGCCGTTTCGAATTTCCCGAGGCCGTTCCCGCGTCCCAGATACGGGCACGGAACGCGCAAAAATCTCGGATTGTCTCAGTTTCTCGCCGGTCTGAGCAACCTTCTTCGCTGGGAAACAATGCGCGCGCGAAAGCACTCGCGTTTCCGTCCCCATTATTCATTTATCCTCGCCTCATTGAACGTTCCTCGCGCTCGTCGTCGTCGTCCCCCGTATTTTCGTTTCTTGCCGTCCATTTACCGGGGCCACGGAGCCGAGGTCTGTCGAGAATATCTTGCCTCTTTGCGTCTCCCGGCCCTTCTCTATTTTCGTCCTCTTGTCCCGCGCGTTTTTATTTCGCGTCGGGTCCTAGTTTCGCGGGGGAAAAAGTCGAGTTTTGGCGACGCGCGTTCCCCGCCGCGCCGATTCTATCGGAATAATCTGTTAGCGGCCGCTTCCGAGGGCAACAACCGACCGGATGGAACCGGATGTCCTGTTGGCAGGAACAAAAGCTCGAAGTTGTTCGGTCCAGCGCGACTGGAGATATGCAAATCCCCGGGCGTAATTAGGCTGGATATATGAAGCGTGCACGAACGAGACGAGAGCTCGCATTGGTGACTTCGGGGGCTGCGAGCAACCGTGTCCGGGGGTTCGGCCGGGTTCGCCTTTGTTTGAGCCAACGTCTGCGTTCTTCCGTGACGTAATTAATGGGGTTTCGGTACCGTCGCCGTGTCCCAGCTCTTATGGAACTTCCGGCGAAGCCGATCCAGTGACGAACGAGATCTCTTTCGAATAAGAAATCACGATTAAACCCTTCGCGCGACGTTTCTTCCTTTTTTCGGTGGTCTCTGCACAACTGGCAACTCTGAATCATGGTTTTCGATTTTTTCAATCTATTTGTGCAGTGAAATCGCGTCTGTAATAACATGACAGCGTAGTTTTATGCATTTGTTTCAAGACACTGAAGCTACATAGACATTTATTTCTTTTCTAATTAATTTACGGCGTTAGAAATTATAGAACAATGTATATAAATTTTTTATATGTTTTTCCTTTTTGCATTTATATCATGAATGCACAGAATCCGCAGTCTAGGACCAAAGGATGCAATCATCTGTCTTAATTAATTATAATACATTGGGGCTATTGATATAAATTTATAGATATTAACAATGAGTATCCGGATACAAATTTTTAATAAATATGTTTCTTGTTACATCAAAGTTAAAGTCTTACCAATTTAACTTAAATGTTATTAATCATTTGTTCATCTTGAATTAAAAAAAAATGTGGAAAAATAGTGAATAAAGTAATCAACCCTGTGAAACAATAATTATACATAGTTGCTACAAATTTATAGCGTCACTGCCGCTTTCTATCAATCAGTAAGTTATTTTGTACTCTTCTATGCACTGGGTGTCGACGGCATTGACAATTTAAAAACAATAAATCACAATAATTAAAATCCTTTTGAAGAATTGAAAAGAGCTTAATTGCTGTTCAGTTGTTCGTGGTCCAGAACGAAGGAATTTCGATCGTTCAAAGCTGGTAAACGAGACAGAACTGTCTGGCAGTACCTCCTTGAATTTCAGATGAGAAGGGTGTATTGGTTACCGTCATTATCTCGTCCGAGCTGCACAGGGTTCAATCGGAACAGGGGTTTCTGTAAACGTAAACGTTCGGCTTTGTGCCAGTGCCGGCTGCAGGTCAGTAAACATGCCACCGGGACGTGCTTACAGATGCTCGGGACTTTAAAATGCTATGCAAAGATACTCGAGAAAAGGTTTCATAAATTCGAACGCGTGCCCCGACAGTAACCAATTTCCCCGGTGACGTAACGTCTGGAGACATTTCAATGTCCATACAAAATAAATTACCCAGAAAATTCAATAATCCCACTGTCCGTTCAAATCGGCATCAAACAACGCTTCTCCTCTATTTCCGGAAACATTTTTTCGCAACTAAATAGGGATTTTATAATTCAAGGCCATTCCAAGGTCACGGTATCGTAGATTGCTGAACTCGTTTGAACGTTCACTTGTACAATAATCAAAAAGTCGAAAAACTGTATATATGTATTTTATGTGAATGTACAACAAAACAGTTCTTCATCAGGCATCAAGCATCTACCTTGCACATTTTGCCTTATCTCCAATGCGAGTAAAAATAAGCGTGGATGTGTCAATTGTTGAAGACACATCCTGATCAACTAGGAACATTTGTAATTGAAAATGGCTCCACGGTGCTGCAAGAGTCACAATGACCAAGTTAGCACCTTCTTGGAACCAAAGTCCCGGTGTCACCAACAACGAGAGGTTAATCGTCTCGTCATCTCACGCAATCATCTCCTGATCCGTTCCATTTCCCGGTTGACGAAAGTCGGCGTACAAAAAGAGACAGAGAGAGAGAGAGAGATGTTGTAGGAAAGAACGAACAGGTACCCCCCGAGGCATCGAAACGAAACCTATTTCCGCGACCCTTATCTAGGTTCTGGGCCGCGCGATCCGATTCGGTTTTCACTCGGGGCGTGCGGCGTATCTGGCATCGGATTCAGCATATTGTACAAATTGAATGCGAAGAATTATCTGGTGGTGGGTATCTATCATCGAGCGCTTAGGCTCCTTCAACCCCCCGCCTAGTAGCATCGAGCAAACCACCCCCCGCGGAACGTAACGAACGTGACACGCTTCTTATCGTGTTACGGGGCCCAGAAGAACTTCGAATGGAGGGTGCCGCGCGTTTCGAGGCAGTCACCGGCGGACGGAAGCAAAGCCGGGGGGGTAGTAACTGGCACTCTCACCCCCCAACCCCGAGCAACGTTCCGTTCGCTGCCTCGTAGCTATGCGTCTCCCGTACAATAGCCGGCCCTGTCATGTTTCATGCTGTACAATGATACTCTCGTCGCCCCAGCGCCGATACCGAGGGCTCCAGCCGCCGACCAAGCAACCGCGGTAATGCCCGAGCCGTGCTATCTCAAGATAATGCACGGGAAATCCCACCGCAGACACCAAAGAGTCCGGACCAGGGATACCACTGACCTCCGAGGAGTTTCGATGACCGTGACTGGGGTACATCGATGATTAGGGTTTGATTTTGGGGTTGGGCTAGGTGGACCATAGCCAATGATGAACTCATTATCAGTTTGGGGCACGGCCAAGTGACTCTGAAAGAGTTTCGAGGATTGTTAGCATCCTGTCACTTGTACATCCTGGCATTTTGACATCCTGGAACTTTGACATCATAGGACTTGGACATCCAGGTGTTCCTAAGTATATAGTCTCAAGAGAATGCACGGGAAATCCCACTCCAGCCATAAAATCAGACTGAGGGCTACGAGTGACCCACAAGGTGTTTCGATGACTGAGAGTTGGGCGCGTCGATGATTACTAGACTGCTGATCTTTATGCAAAATAAAAAATGTTTGCATTGTTTGCAAGGCACAGGTGTGAAACAAAAATTTCTATCTTCTTTTAATTATCTGATCAAGCTGGAACCAATACGCTGATGGCTTTAAATCTTTTTAATGTTCACATAAATGCATCAAATCCGTAGTCTAACGATTACGATTCTCTTTTGGGTTTCAACCAGCCGGGCTGCAACCGATAACGACTCCAATCAGTAGTTAGAGATATACTCAAGTGATCCTGGAAGAGTTTTGATAACTGGCCCTTGGGCATCCTGGTGGCCCTTGTGTTGGATTCGAGCCACTATACATCGCTGCCCAGATCTACCAATCTGAAGTGTGTTAGCGTACTTTTTGTAAATTGGTTTAAGAGTTGAAATAGTTTCTTTAGAATAACGTAACTTTGCCGAGTGTTGCCAAATCGTGTAGCACCTGTGTTAAAAGTAACCAGGTGCGAATATGGTAATATTAATTGTTGTTTAACACTTTTATAACTAATTCTAAATATGGTGTCAGCGCATATCTTTTAAGCTATAGTAACATAAACTTGTTGATTAGATTGACCCAAAAACTGCAAGTGAGTTAATAATCCAACTGACCCACTTTACATACACCAACTGTGGCCTAGCAAGAGACTAATTTTCTACGATGAAAAAAATATATTACTGTGCTTGAAAAGTATGCACCAAGGATTCCTGTATGCGTACCACTGTTCGCTACCATCAACCCTGTCACTGGCTCCTCGAAGTGACCCCGAAGAGTCTCGATGATTGCGCTCACGATGGCACTCGTGTAGTCGCTACGCTCGCTATTGGGGTAATCGGCCTCCTGGATGGAGAAGAGGGAGAGAAAGACTTGGCTTGGTCTTTTCCCGGATTGTTGAACGTGTAACAGGGTTTATTGTCGAGGTATGGGAGCTATTTTGTGGCCGACGGTATGGCAAAATTTTGGTCGTTGAAGTGGCGGGGTGCTCGGGATTTCTTGGGAAGTGGGTTATTTGGGGTTGATTAGGAGGATAATCGGTTTTATTGTGTTTCTTTGTGCCGTGCTGCAATCGTGATGTCGTTGTACTTCGTATTGTTTTCTATACAATGTTTGTTGGGAGAGCAACGAAATCTAACATTCTGGACAGTGTAAAATACGAAACATTATAATTTGTATTCTTTTAGATTCCATTGCCTCAGTGAATTTAATTTAAAGGATTTATAAGAATATATAATAAATATAATATAATAAATAAGAATATAATAAATAATATATAAGATAATAAATATAATAAATTTATAAGGATAAACTAAGACATTACTATCTTCAATCAGTCTTGATAATTTTTTATACTTTTGTTTACCTAATTGAAAATTTCCGACTTTGTCCGTTTAAGAGAATCGTTTCTAGATTGATTTTAAGAAAAATTTTGTGATTGATAGGCCAGTGTTTATAGATGAACAATTTAGAAGTTGATTGGCAGGGTTGTTTGTTCCAACGAAACAATTTTCGTCGTTGTTGACACTGTGACGATAAATTCTCGCGCAAAAATCGTGTAACAGCCAGAAACGTGCTAATATATTCATTATTCAAATTCTCTATGACGATGTATGATACATACTGGGCTGGTCAATACAGGTCGGGCACGCCACCCTTCCTCTCTAGCTCAAGCACGCCACGATCTCAATAACAAAGGACCTCTACAATCAGGCGACATATTCCAAAATGAAACGTATAGCGGATAAAAAACGTGATCATACTCCGGTTTGCCATACAGAAATTGCACACCATTACAAAGGAAATTTACTGCAAAAAAATGTGCATATCTATCTCTCCAACTACAGTGCACACATAATAATGTATCTATCTAGTTCTTTTAAGGGTCAAATATAATAGTCAATCTTATCATGAGTTGCTTTTTACAGTCATTAATTGCTAGTCAATTTTTGAACCGAGTTAAAGTTAAATGTTATAATCATTATGTTAATGTTTCAGCACTTCCTAACATGAATTCGCAATATGTGCATGAATCGAAAATCAACTTTTGGGGCAATTTATTTAGCAATATTAAAGGAACACATTCCGAAAGAAACTTTTGGGACAATCTAATAGTACAAAGAAGCAGAAAATGGGTGAATTTTCATTTTGAGAAATTCTCTTGATAGGAATAAATTAAAAATATTATTGAACTAAGCCAGAGTCAATGACTCTATATTTTACAAACTTGACGCCTCGTTGTCACCGTAAATACGCAATCAAACGGCATTTTCGCGACTCCGGTTCAGATTATCGTTCAGCAAACGACAATACCTATGATCCCGGCTACTCTCCGCTCCGCCATAAACTCCCCCTGTCCTCCCGTCGTCGCAGTAATAAATCCCGGACCCCACGAGCCCTGAAATGGACTCGCAGCCGAAGGATCCGCGCATCCGCGTCCACGTCCGGCGTCGTGGACCGCGACGAAGGTACGAAAGCGACGTGTGCGAAAGCAAAACGAAACCGTGAATAGCGTGAACGCGGCGGAGGGGGTTGTAGGGGGTCCTACAGGGTGCGCTACCCCCCTCTGAGTGCACTTTAACCCCCTGCACGCGGACACTCGAGAGCGATCGCGCGTTAAATGCGCCGGCGGCCGTACGCGGACGCGTGGCGAGCGCGTGTCTTCCTATGGGGGTTCCACATAGGAAAGGATGCCCGCGGTGACCTGCCAAATCATGGCGGCGCGTGTGTACCCGAGCCGAGCCATAAGACCACGTCCGGACCAACACCGTGCCAACTTGACGCGACACGGTAGTCTTACCTAGCCGGGTTCCGGGTGTCCTAGGGTCCCATGAATAGGGGTCTAAATGGTTCGTGGGGGGGCTAAGCGAGTGGGTTAGCTGGCCACTTTGCAGCCTTTGCTTTGTCTATGTGTTAACAGGGTCGATTCGCTTTTTATTCGATGATGGACTAGCTCTGAGGTGTTTCTTGAGAGCACCAGTTCACACGGTGAATAGTTCTTATGCATAGTGCTCGAATGGAAACGACACCTTGTACAGTCTTTGACTAAAACACCTTCCACTCCTGAAACACTTTCTAGAATGTTGACTAAAACACATTATACAAAATATTTGCTTATAACAAACCTTATACAAATTAAACACATTGTACAGTGATCGACTGAAATAGCTTAAAGTCCTAAAACAATGTTTGACTGAAATACTTGAGACTCCTTTAACACCTTATACAATTTTACTAAAGCACTTTAAACACCTAAACGCTTTGCCAAATAATATCAAATAATGTTGTAAAATAGTTATAAAAGAGTCTATTGATCAAAACAATTATACAGAAATATCAGGAAAATTGACTTCTTTATGCATAAAATTCTTAGAATTCTTCTAAAAACAATTTAACATATATTTACCCATTCTGTTAGGTTCTGAGGAACACATTGTCGGTCTTGCCCAATATATCAAAGGTACTAAGATGTACAAAATATTGTAAGAAAATGTACCGTGTTGCTAATGACCTTTGATGTTAAAGCAACATTAAATAAATTTTAAAAAAAATGTAACATATCCCGTTCAATTCTATCATGTTTCGATCTACGTCATTAACCTTTACTATTGGTAATAATTCTATTTTCTCATGTACGACATATTTAATCCAGACTTGTTTTAACCCAATTCTCCATTAACGAGAAGTTGGTCAGCATTTTCGTCGCACTGATTCCCGCAGATCAGCCAAGAAAAGAAGTTCGGTAGATCAAAAGATTGTGAGATTTCGAAAGTTTCCACGGCGGTAGTTTGCTCGCGGCGATAACAGTTATCACAGCATTGAGCGTAAACCGTGGAAGTTTAGATTGAAAATTCTGACGTGATGAATGTCGTTGATACGAGCGCGGCACCGTCATTTTCCAAGGATGGTATCCAGGTTCAAACCTTTCGCCTAGAAAATATTTTATCATGATTCCACCTTGGGTGTCCCGATAGTGTGAATCACGGTTATAAACCTTTTAATGGCTGCGATGCTCGATGTGTGCGTATGCTATAGCCACGTTCTACGTTTGACGTTCGTCGATCGCAGGACGATTATTTCTGAGTCAAGGGTGTAATAATAGTTACATATTCATCGAACCCTTGTGTACTCGACGCATATTTTTATGCCTCAACTGAAGATCGACATATAAGTATTTTAGTTTGCCATTTTCAAATGAGAATATTCAAAAAATTGTAAAAGTCAAATCAACCCTTACGTTCACGACTAATTTTTTTACTATTCTCGACTTGCAAAAAATCTAAAACAGATATTAGAACATGTATTGAAGTTCCTATTTTAATATAATAATTGTAACGTCAAATGTTTAAATCATTAATGGGAAAAAATAGATGTCAAAAAGAACAGAAATTCAAATTCGTTGCCCACATCATTGACCTGCTATTTACTCAATAAATTTCTATCGTTACTTGTTTATTTAATATTTTAAAAAGAATTTTTCAAGTTCCGTATTGAATACAGATGTTCCATGTGGTTAGAACAGTAGGCTGCTGATATTTCTTCATTCTATGATTTTCAAATGGATAATGTTGTTTATTATACGATTACACTGCTGTATGAACTTTCGAGCTCGACTACTTTTTGTAGTTGAAGCAATTTTAAAACCGAAAAATATAGGTACGAAGTTATTTAAATAATGAAAGATTGCACCAACGACAATGTTCCTGATTTTTCACGTGATCTCTCGTGTTATCGGAAGGCAGGTCAAACGAGAACAATGTAATAGAAGAAGAGGAACGCATCGAACGAGTTAGATTGACGTAACCAGCACGGTCACGACTGATATTCTTTGCCCGGCTCCTCCGGCTGTACGGGATATCCTGCTGGCGTGAATCACGAACATAAGCGGCAAACGAGAGCTATCGATGCGGCCACTATACGCCGCACTTGCTTCCAACTTTATCGTCCTATTCTCCTAATCGCTATTTTAATCCAGCTGTAACCTGTTAACCAGCGGAGCACGAATTTTGCGGGATTTTCTCTTTACCGATAATCTGTTCTAACGATTCCAGTAAAGACTACGAAGTAAAGCAACCACGACTTTTATACTGTGATTTGTTCGAACATTTACATTTTGTAACTCTATACTATGTATATAGTTCCGTCGCGAAATAATTCTCACATAAAAATTCAAAAAGCGACGTTAAATAATAATTTAAAAAAATGTATATAGTTGTTAGTACTTCATTTAATTTTTACATAATTTTTGGGAAGATCCTGGTTTAATGGAAACGGTATACCATTTAAGGATTAAGGAAAATCAATCTATAAAAATAGATATTCAACCCGTGCTTAACTTCTGTTTTTAATGCGCTGATATCATAAATAACGCTAACGCGACTAACGAGCCACGCGTAGCTCGCGAATCAGCGCGCAAAAACGTCCATTATCAATCTGGCATTTCCTTCTGGGCGGCAAAGAACTTTAAATAATTCATTGGGCCGAGTGGCATCGTTAACGAATATATCGGCGAAGGCAAAGTCGCGGAAACGCGCGCGCGCGGTTCGCGATAAAAAACACAGAGAGCTGAAACGATCGTAATTACCGATCGCAATATTGGGGAAGGCGGGGTACCGGTGATATTTAACCGACGCGCGGAATTACGTTTTAATTTGCCGCATTGGCCACCGATCAACGGCTCCAGATTCTCCCTGTCAATGAATATCATTTAATGGCCCCCGGTATTTTCGCCCGCGCAAATTATAATAATTATACGGCCGCGCAACGACCGCGTGTTCGCGTTACGGAGAATTACGCGATGACCCGGTTATTAACGCTATTTGCATTTCGTTGCAATTACTCGGGGCCGTGTCTGCCTCTCTCTCCCCCTCTCATCCAACCCCCTCCTATCATCTACCCCCCCCCCCCCTCTTTCAACGGTGTGCAACGGCCGGCCGGTTTATTTCCAATAAAATCTGCTTCATCCCGCGAAAACATCAGGCTGTCTTAATTAATTGATTATTCGCCACAATCGCAATCCCGGCGAAGAAAGTTTACGACACTGTTGTAACGCAGGCTTTAACCAGGTTGCAGCGAATACTTTATGATATCGTGTTCACGAGTGCGTCGTGTTTTTGCATTTTTGCGAACTGGAGATCTCCACCAGGGACGTAGAACGTTGCAGAGTATTTGCTGGTGTAGTTATCGTTTTGTATTGTCTGTGTTTGTTTTTATAGAATTTTATACACGGAAGATGACGTCGTGTTTTGTGAGAACTAACTTTTAGACTGCGGATCTTCTAAATGAAAAAGTTCTTGAGTGAATTGTCAGAAGCAGACATTCGACAAAAATGTATTTTTTCATTATTTGAATAAGTCGGAAATAGTGTAATAATGTTCAAAAAATTCTTTTACTGTCGTTGCAGTTTTGCACTTCACATTTGCGTTATAAAATCTGCAGTCTAGTTAATTAATTATTTAGCAACAGACTAATTTATTTAGTATAGCAAATTCCAACTTTCAAAAACCATGGTGTTAAAACTGGGGCGAGGAACAAGTTCAGTATCAATTAGAAGATGCCTTATGGTAAGAATATGCCACTGATGATCGTTGTTATGCCTCTTTTTTGTACATTAACTATGTATAAAAACTATAATGCATAAAGCTCCCAGTCTAAATAAGAAACATTCCACCTAGGCGTCGAGCAGGCCTGAAGAACAATAGGAACGCCTAGATTCATCACACCAAAAATTCCCCAGTCTAACTGAACATTATAAAATGAAAGTCCTGAAACAGATCAAACAGAGATGTACTGAGAAATTGACAAAATCTGTAGCCGTAGCAAAGAAAAGCTAAACAATGTTTTACCTTGAATCTTAAAAATGGTACAAAACCATACTCTGAAGAAGGGTACCAGGGAACAGAAGATTTTGACAAACTACTTAAACATTCCAAAAGAAGAAAAGCAAGTAACGTTGACCAAAAAAAAGCATAAGACTAACTCCCTTTTGTAGAACAACGGCAACAATTGGAATTTGTCTGGCCAGACTGTTCGAACTGGTAAGAGTGCTACGAAACGAAAACGTTTCTGAAATAATCAAACTCTCGAGTCCGTCAGCTGCGGAGGCCCCTTGATTCCCTAGGAAAAAAGAAAGATAAGCAGGGAGTTGCGTTTGGGAGTCGGCCAGTCCCGAAGAATAATGGAAACACCTTGGCCCGTTACAGCCGAAATTCCCTGACCATTCTCTCTAAATGGGCGCCGTTACCACAGAGGGTTTGTTCCGGAAGGGAACCGGTGGCACGTCGTTACCGGGGCAAACTACGTCGTCGACAACGCCGGTCGGTAAGTGCAGTAGGTCCGGTAGGTCGGTGGCCAGCCACCTAGCAACCTGCCGTTGTCGCGTGTAGGGTATCCATCCCTGGAGGGCCTCTCTCGGTCTCATCGACTCCGTAGCGCGTCTGGTACCTCTCCTTGACCCGGTGAGAGCGCAGGCGTTTATCCGCCCCTTCCATTCGGGGGTGGTAAAGCCAGTTGACGATAGGCTCCGCCTATGGCCTGGCTGGGATCGCGAACCAACCCCCTGGCCAGCTTGCTCGAGCGAGCATGGGCGCCGGGGATTGGGTGTATCGAGGGCGGTCGTAGGGGTGTCGGTGGTTCCGGTGACAACCTCCGGGGGAGAGTATCCACGGTGGCGGACTGGCAGTGTCACTCAGAGCGGGTCGGCAAGATGATCGGCTGCCTTATCGAGGCACCGGCCACGTATTATCGTCGATCAAAAAACCTATCGAACGCGATCCACCGTGCCGAGATCATCGTCCAAGCATCCGACAACAACGTTTCGTTCTGTTCGCGATCGTAAGAGGGCTTACAAACCCCGCAGGCTGATATGACCTGGTCGTTCCCGTCGTCCGCCGGACTAACTACGATACGGAGCTCGTTCACAGTGAGACGCACAGCGACCAGGCTGGTCAGGGGATACTACCCCGTGTAGGCTGCCGGCTAACCAGCGGCCGCTGGCACGCGGGAACATTTCGCGCGATGCTCGACCTCAAGAGCAGCGGGACCACCGCCGCGGAACTGCCACGGACCACGGCGTTCACCAATCTATCCATGCTGTTCGCCGGTACGTTCGCATATCTGTGAGCAAGTGTTGTTCCTCTCGTTGACTTCGTCGTTGCCGTCGCACGCTGGTGCCACTCCGTTTAGCTACCCCCGGTCGATCATGGTTCACAGTGGGTGGAACAAGTGTACTAATCTGTTCAAAAAGTTTGTAGATCCTTTTGCTGTCGTCTTCTTGGTAACCATGATACGGATGGAGGAGAAATGTTGTTTGTAGTCTTGTCTATAGACAGACCGTCTCGCGATCCTCAGATCAGAAGTTCGCTTGTGGCGACGTGTTTAGTATTGGAGATGTCTGGTGATCTCTTTAGAGGATAATGTGTCCATGCGAAATTTTTCGGAGACCAAACTGGAGAGAGTGCTATGAAGCCAGGAACCATTGATGAATGGATGGAATGGTTTTAAGAAGGAAGAAAGTGAATGTCTCCTTCACGAATTCTTCCTCCATGTTCATCTTACTTAGCACCGTGTGGTATGTCATTGCGGAAAGGCTTATGGATGATGTTGGTGCAGGAGATGGGTTTTTAGCAATGTTCTGAGCAATGGAAACGCCGCTGGAGGAAGTGTATACATTCGAAAGGAGACTGCTTTGAAGGCGATACTATTGAGTTGAATGAGAATTGAAATACCGAATTTCTATGAACTTTTTGAACAAAGTAGTACTGTCCTCGGTGAACAGGAGTTGCTCCACCATCTAGTTCGACTATGCTTCAGGGGATTAGCAGTATAGGATAGTCTGCGGATGGACTCTTCGAGGCGTAGAGCCAATTCCAAGGAGCGTTTCGGAAATATTTTCTTGATGAGAAGGATAAAGAAGGTCAGATAAAGAAGAACGAGTCTGGTTTTGGAGTTTGCTTTACTTTTTAGCTGTGTTGGATATGAGCTGTTTCGTAGTGTCGTAGTTGAAGAGAGACGTGAAAGTTTTCACGTTAGGGGAAAGAGGAATTTGTGTGTATTTCACGTGGTAAATGAAAATAATCTTCTCTTCAGAATATTCTGAACAATGTTTGCCTTGAGTTTGTTAATATACTTTTATAAATATAGACGTCGCTTCGCTAGCTATATCATTGACATTTGAGCAATCTTCAAGCATGTATTTATACTTCTAACTTGTTTATAAACAAATGTAGTTTTCATTAAAATGCGTCAATTCCTTGTTCAATGATTTTGCATTGAAAGTTTCTTGTCAATGTATTCACCTCTTGGGTTAGGATATTGTCAGTTGTATTAGGTGAATTTTTTCTGTTCCTGAAGTGCGAGGTTCGAGTAGATTGCTTTAGTATCATTGGCACTCAAACATCTGGATTAAAAAGATATTATAAAGTGTTGAATCCACTGGAACCATAATCAGACTTTCGACAAGAATGAATCATTTTCGGTCCTTAATAGTATATTATTGAACCTTTATCTGATGACTAACTCTAATCATGATCCTGTTAAGATAGCTGCCTCACTATGTTGTTGCCTCTCAAGATACACATGATTTTCTTCACTAAATATATTTTAGTTGTATAATTTTATAAGAGTGACGTACGTTCTTTAATTATCCATACTCGTGTCATGGAGACGAAACTACCCTTTGAAGGTTTAATGACAATTTTCAAGTAGCCAGTTCTCTTTACCTGTCTGATATTAGATCCAATGAAAAGATCCACGTTGATCTCAAAAAATAGGCGCAAAAATGCATAAGAATTTGAATAGGTCCAGTTTTGTGACTGAAAACACTTTAAAAACATATTGTTGGAGGCGGTTCTTGTAGACACGTTGGTCTGTGTGATATTTCCAAGGTAGCAGGTGTAGGTTTAATTTAATCGCCAGAAATTGAGGATTTAAACAATGACTTTAGAATTCCGCTGTCTGACTGTTCAGTTTGTAAAATTCATTTCTTTCATAGTTTTTTTTAAACACTTTTTAAAATTATTATTATTTTTTAAACGATTTTTTAACACTCTTTTCTAAAGAATTCGTTGAAAACTGCATGAGACATGTAAAACCCATCTTATCGGTTTGAGGGTACCCAAAGAATGTTAACAGTTTGAGAGTTAAGCATCGATTTTTCGTTGCCAGTGACCTTTGACACAGATTGTCGATCCGATGCCGGAAACCGTGGAAAACAGGCGAAAGCAGATAATGCGTGTACCGCGAGTGAAGCTAGGTCGAAGACAGCGAAGGGAACGTGAAATTCGAGGCTCCCATTAATGGACTCCGGTATCCAGATCAAATGAAGGGGCCAGCAAAGACGAAAGGTTGGCTCGTTCCGCGCACCTAAGTCGTTGTTTGCACAGAAAGACGGAGAGTTTCTGCGGCAGCATGACGTACTGCTGCACGTATGTACACAGCAGGGCCAACCCTCGTGCCAATAACTGCCAAATGAAAATATATCTGTCTGCAAACAGACCGGCGGCTGCGGCGACAGCGCCCACGGAGACGCGCGGAACCGTCGCGGATATCGAAATTCGACGATTTTATTGTCCGATCCGCAGGAACATAAACGAGACTTGTTGCTGGTTGTTTAACTCTCTCGTGCATCGTGCCGTTGCATAATTAACCTTAACGTGTCGGGGAACCGGTGTTTCACTGCTGAACGTGCCGGTTTACTTGTTATTGTTTTACGTCGAATATTTTTCAGTAACATACGGTTCGCTGGTAGTTCGAAATTATTGTTGACACTGTGATCATAGTCTCGACTCTCTTGTTACTCTAGTAGAATTTCCTTGATCTCGATTTTGACTTATACGATGAAAAATAATTGCTGATATGGAATTTCTTTAATACTTTCTTGCACATTTGGATTGTGTAGAATTAAAGTAGTTAATTTAAAGTATTCCGGCAAATTGTTGTGGAAGTTTTAAAAGATATACGTTCCATTCAGGAAGATACAACATAATTAGGAAATATGGGAACCACAGCTGTGTCATGACACTTCATAAGACATAATTAATTTTGTTCGTGTTAGTATTAAAGTGTTACCGAAAGAACAGCACTGTTTTATTGTATTACAAAAATAAAATAGGTAAATTTAATAAAACTTCTCTGGAATCAAAGTAAACGGAACACAATTCGTACTTGTAAAAATATTTCGACGGAAAAGAGTGCAAAAAGTAATTGTTAAACGAAAAAATAATTGAAAAACTGTTGGAACATGCCATCACACGTAAATCAGAAATTGATGACAATAAACAGATATTCCAATGGAGTATTTAATTGTAAATAGAGAACATATTTGGACGAATATTTTTTTAACTGAGTTAGAACGAAAATGTAGGGGTTGATTTGTATAAACATGTTGTAGAAGATTAGGGATGAACACAGCTGGATTGAGCCTTGTCTTTCGCATTGCCTCACTCACTTTTATTCTTGTGTACAGTAGAACCTTAATTAACTGGCTTAACCGTAAAGCAAACAGGTCAAGAACAGAGTCAAGAAACTCATTAATTTTATTGTTCCGAGTCTGTTGTATACAGAGTGTACCTGATAAAGTGTTACAATCTGTTTTTTTTTAGAATTTAAAGAAGATTTCGAATTAATCTTTGTTTTAATTAAATGGTTAAGGAGGACTAATATTTTAGTATGTATTAAATTTTTTGGGGGAAAAATAGGGGGTCCCTATTTTTCTTTTTATTGTGCACAGTTTCAGTTCATTAATAATTAATTCTTTGCACCAGTCCATTCCGCGTGTTTGTTCTTGTTTCATGAACTTTCTCCTTTAACATTCTTCACACGTAAAGGTCAAGCAGCGCAAGATCCTGCATTATTGTTTATAACTTTAATCCAGACCCATAAAATATATTGATAAAATTTAGCACTTTAGGTGATTGATTAATAGACTGCTGATCTTTATACAAAATAAAAAGATTCTACATTAATTGTGAGAAGCAGGAATAATGTAATAAATTAATTTCATCCCTTAATGATTTTTTTACTTTAAAAACAACATTGCAATGTCCTAAATTTTTTTAAATCTTGTCCTGTTTTTTATTTCGCCTAACAAATTTCTTCATAAATGCATAAAGTCTCCTTCTGTTAGTATTTATTTAAAAACGAAAAAGTTCGGAACCCTTCTTTTTCAGCGGCCTGTAGATTCGCGTGCATTATAAAGTCATCAAATTCGCCGCTGATTGCGTATCATACTTGAAACTTTGATGCTAGCCGGTGTTTAAAGGTGTCGTTTCGGAGCTTGTTTAATGGCTTCGAGTCATGAGGCATCAAAGTCGCGAAGATCGACCAGAAGGACGCGAAAGGGAGGATTTATTTGACGGGAGGGGGTTTGAAAAAGTTTCGCCCGTGTGCAGTCCGGTCTAATTCATAATTCGAAGCCACATCACGCAGACCGGGTGTCATTAAGGTGTCGTAAAGATTTTCCCGGAGGATTGTTTTTTCAAGCGACTACCGCGACCGGTCGATCTGATATATTTTACGACCACTCGCGATTCCCAGAACTGATTAACTTGCAATTGCAGACGACGGTATACGTCTTCTAATAACGTGACCTAAAAAAGGTAAGGCAAAAACGAAAGGGAGAGATGTGTAATCTCCTTCGTAAGATCGCGAAGTACAACACGTGCTTCGTACTTCGCACACTTTGTCAGGCCGTTCAATGGCGATTTTCGACTTCCACTTCGTGGTCAATTGAACGAGAAGTCCATGTAGATTCCGCCGATAACCGGTCAACTTCTCCGGAACCCCGCGGAGCTTTTTGAACGAATGACAGTCTCGTATTTACTACGAACGGAATTTCGGTGGCGTCGCTTGCTTTGATGTATGCCGAAAGTTTAGGGTCGTTCGCCGATATTCCCGAGAAATTTATATTGCACGGCTAACTCACTCCTGACTCTAATGTTTTCAGAGAGATTTAACGAAACTCTTGGTTTCCCTTTATGATGTAAGACAATTGTTTGTAGTTGCATACTGATCGCAAGTTTTGTTGGCTTATTGTCATGGTTTTTATTGCAGATGCCAGCAGTTCGTACAAAGGGGGGTGGAGCCACGCCACGTCGCCGGCTCCTGGGCAGGGTAAGTTTCGTCATCTTTTGTTTATACTATAGAAATCAAGTTATAACTAAAAAATAATTAATTAGTTTATCGATCGTAATTTATCTTTCGGATATTATGAATTTTATTCTCGGCGCCACGGTTCGATCATTTTTTCTACACAACAAATAGCTATTTTTGTAGGAATACTAAACGCTGGATTCGGATTTGAATCTTCCGGTTCAAGAACCACGTTAGCTATTAAAAATGTTTAATAGGAGGAAAAGAAAGGAGGTGTTTCTAAGAAATGTTTGATCATTGTGTTAATTATCAGTCATTTGTTGGGTTTCCTATTCTATTACAATTTCAAAAATTATTTTTAAGCATAGAGGTAGAACCAAGATTGGTGATCAGTAGACTGCTAACGTTATGCATTTATATATGGATGCAATTTAAAAGTATAGAACGATAAAAATGATTTGAGAACATCGATGAAATATTTGAACAAAGTTATTCAAACAAAAATTAAATGTTTATCTGGCGCCTGTCTCTGGCAATCGACGAAGAAAATCTTTATTTTGTACATACAATAAATTCGCAGTCTACTGATGATCAACATTTACACATCTTACACAACGAAGTTGATTTTTACTTAACCAAGATTAGTGATCAATAGACTGCGAACGTTATGCATTTATGTGTGGATGCAATTTAAAAGTATAGAACAATGAAAATGATTCGAAAACATCGATGAAATATTTGAACAAAGTTATTCAAACAAAAATTAAATGTGTATCTGACACCTATCTCTTGCAATCCGCAGTCTACTGATCACCAACCTTTACACATCTTACACAAAGAATCTGATTTTTTATCTTCGTCCACTGAAGGACGCACGGTACCCTAAACTCTCATCCCAACCACCTCTCGTTTCCACCAGCCTGAAAACAACCCCAATCGATCCGGGTACACCTTATCGCGCATCAGCTTCCTAACTGGAAACAACAAACCGGTCGTCGAGTTTTCTTTCGGCGTCGTTCTCGATTCGCCACATGTAACCAGAAGGGCTAAAGGGTGGCGGCTTGGGCGTCGTTGGGTGCAAGTTCACGCGTCGCGTCTCCGGGGCTCGCTCGAATGGGACCCGGTCTCTTTGTGTGTATCCTCGACTGTGCCGAGTCTGTGTGTGCAAGCCCCCCGCACCCATACATCCCCGCCGGGGGTGGACTGTCTATATACGTATGTGTGTGGGTGGGCGTCCCGGCGCTTTGTGGCGCGTTGAACCGCGGCCCCTTTGTCGTCGGCAGAGCAAGCCCCGGGGGCTGTGTAGAGACGCTTGGCCGCGCGCGGCAACGCGGAACAGCCGCGGCCCCACCCTGCGGAATGGATGCGGAGAGGACGCGCGGAAATCCCGCACAATCATCTCGCGGAGATCAGAGAGGCCCGGTCGCCCGCGGGCAGGTTGTTATAAACGGCTTCTAGCCCCGATCCGTCGCCCTGGACAGGTTACACCCCCGCGTCGCCATGGATCACCTAGCAAAGGGCGAATTAACGCTCCGATTTGTCGCCCTGGGACCGATCACGATCGTTTGAAGCACCTCGCAACATATCCCCTCCCAACATATCTCACTATCGACCGATTAATTGGCTCGGAATGAGAAGCGATTGCGTGGCGATTACCTCGGACCAAGCGAAATACCATAAGTCGCCTGTTTTCACTCGGCCTGCTGTTTGACCTGGCACTCCCTTCACGACACTTCCATTTCGTTGTTTATGCTGCGTTCCTAGCTTTGTTTAACTTTGACGGTTTTGTACGTTCGGATGGAGTTCGGTTTGGATTTTTATGTGTCGGGGCTTCTATGGATTTCTATATATTTTTGTATAATGATACAGTCAAAGAGGGGACAATTCTAGAGAAATAAGTACGTCAGAATGATAGAATGAAATGTGTTTGAACAAAACTCTGATCACGAGAAAATGTACTTGTAAAATTTTCATCAGTAGACTGTGGACCTTCGAGCAAAATGAATATTGTCCAAGTCTCAATTCTAACCATTTTAATAAGTCGAAAATAATATAACAACGTCCTATCATCCTTTAAGGGTCTCTATAGGTTTGCATTCAATCAAATCTTTTTGCCTTCTCTCAAACAAAATTTATTTACTAATAATTAATCTATAAAATCTATTGTTCAACAACATAAGAATCTGCATAAACCAAACAGAGATGCTCTATCAATTATATGCCCTTCCAACTGCAAGTATGTGCAGAATAGTTTCACTTTTTTGCAAATTTTGTATGAATTCAAATATCTAATTGATTTTTCAACTGTTTTTATTATGGAGATATATTATTGATTTCGAAAGTGAATATTGGTTTAGTGCTGTTTTCTTTTGATACGAATATTTATTAAGCACCGCTATTACATCGGGTGCCATCCCCATAGAGAAGGTTAACACGTACTGACACAATCATTTCACAGAGATCACAGCCCCGCCCCGGGGGTTGCTTGATGTAAACGGCTTGCGGTTTCGATGGCTCGTTAGATTACAATCGCCACGGATCGACTGTCAAAGAGGGATTGCTGGTACAGTTCACGCATACGTGTCGAGTGTTTTTGGATGAGATTTCCGGCACAGAATGTTCCACAATTTTTTGCAAGAATAAACATTGTTACAATTTATGCAAGATCATGTTGACCATTACAGTTCGTTCAATTCATCCTTACAGTCATTCGATGTCTAAAAATATGATAATTATATAGAAAAGGTCTGCGTACTCCAATTTCGATGAAATTTTAATGTTATAGATTTCGACATTTTGAACAACTTTTTCCTTTTCCAATATAGGGGGTCGCTTTTAGTTTGCGAGATATTTGCAAAAGACTATCGTGCAGGAATACGAAAAATTCAATACAGTACTCACGATAGTTTTTTGTAAATATCTCAAAAACTAAAAGCACTCCCCTATTTTGGAAAAGGAAAAAGTTGTTCAGAATGTGTTGCTGCATAACATATTAAAATTTCATCAAAATCCGAGCACGCAGACCTTTCCTATATAATTACCAAAAATATTTTTCCTAAGTTTCAGAATCTTCTTAATTTTAATCTTCCTGTCAAATCTATGATTCAAAGAGGTCAAGTTGATCTACAAACCTCCCCATTTTTTTTTAATAATAGTTTTCCTCGAATTACAAAATTTTAGAGTTCAAAATCTATTATAATATAATAATATAAATCTTAATAGAACTTCATCCTTTCTGTATAATTTTCAACCCATAAGAAATATACAACTTATTGAATTGAATTCAATGAAATATGAAATTAAATCTGTGGTTCTAAACATACTCCAATCGTCTTTTCAAAACATGTTCTTATAACTTGTTTTTCTAACTTTATTTAATAAAATTAACAACGTACGTTTTTACGTCACGCCATTATGCGGAATAAATCGTGATTTCGCACCGGAAAAATGTGAAGGTATAGGAAAAAACAAAATGACTCAAGTTTAATGTTCATTGGCACAAGAGAAAAGTGTTCACCCTCAGAACTTCATCGAGAAATTCTTCAATCGTATAGGGGTGAAAAAGGTCGCCTCTCAAGTGTTATCCAAGGAAGATCATTACCCCGTTGTCTCGCAACCCCACTGTCAGCAAATTCGAACACAGTATTTGATCTCAACTAAGCCGCGTCGCCTCTGACTTATTGTTAGTTTACAGTTTGTGGGATGGCATAAAAGGGAGCCGGTCGCCGTCGCAAAGTTCATGAAATTATAGGGAAGGGGTCGACGCGTGTTGTCCCCCGGGGCACTTTGCGGCTCTCCCGCGCCGTGAAATTGAAATTACAAACTGGTCCAACCCTGTCCGGACCACCGAATTAATTCTCTGGTACCTGTGACTAGTGACGGACTAATAATTGCCTTGAACATCATCAGAAATCCGAGTCGCTGGAGCTTCGAACACGATTAAATCACACGACGCCCCAAATCTCACGGTACCACAAATATTCTTCTTCGAGAATATCCTAGTACTTATGATGAAGCATGTACATTGCTATGTATGTTATAATAATTAAACTATTATATTATTTTCAATCCATTAAACATATTAAGAAAGAAAATAAATTTCTATTATACTCCAGTTTCTTGCAATTCAGGTAGAAAATTTTTATTTTGCATAAAGATCCACTCGTTAGTTACATATACAGTAGCCAATATAAAAGTGAAAATATATGTTCTAAATTAACGTTTTTCAACGTTAACGAATCGCATCTAATGGTGTATTAAAAAATATGTTTAAAAACATTAATTCGACCTTCATATGTTTTCCACGATGATGTGTAAAAGAATGTTACTTATACCACATAATTTTCCACCTGAAATCATGTGACTCTGTATGTGTAAATGAAAATATCTCTTAAACTAACGCTTTTTCACGTTAACGAGTCGCATCTAATGGTGTATTAAAAAATATATTTAAAAATATTAATTTGACCTTCATATGTTTTCTACGATGATTTGTAAAAGAATGTTACTCACACCAAATAATTTTCCACCCGAAATCATGTAACCCTGTATGTGTAAATGCCATGTTTAGGAAATATTGGTTTTCATTATCAGTTTACCTTCAAGAGTGGCGAATGTCATTTGGAATTGGCCGTGTATGGCGAACACGGTTTCACGGTCCGCCATTTTGCGTTGTTCCGTTCGGACGGACGGATTCTTCGGAACAAGACCGAATTCACGGTATCGAGCAAATGAACGAGGCGAGACCAATTCCTCTCTCGATATGCCAGCGTTACTGTCACCCGTGGACAATGACAAACCGATGTTCGGCTCGGCTATGAATTAACGCTTTCGGGATGTATCTGGCGCTCGGTAATTTGAGCACGGCCATTAATGTTGTTCGCGTGTTCGCCGACCGAAACCCGCCGCAAGTTTCGGGGCGGATCGTGCCGGTGTACTCCAACCATCCCTGAACTACGATCTCGAGTGCTTTGTTCTCGTCTCTGTTCACGCGATCCCCTAAAAACTTCCGCGAAACGACTAATGTAAAAAACATTTTTCCACCTCCATCCCGTCGCACTTTTCATTTCAGCAAACCCCGGCGACACAATGAGACCGATACTACATCGTTGTCCGACATTTTTCTCTTATCATGCATAACCTTGCACTCGAAGCTTGCCGAGGTCATCGATTTCGACGAAAGGTGGAGCACTGTGTTGGACAAAGCTGTTACACGTTCGTAATTACGAGTGTAATTGTTGATTCGAGTAGCTTCTGTAATTGCCAACTATTGTTCGTTGCGCGAATATTAGTGCAATTGTAATTTCAGTTCGATGATAGTTCGTGATTACAATTGCTGGGTCATTGTCGTCGGGAGACTGCAGATCTTTGTGTGAATTTCTATTTTCGTGAGCTATTTTCTGGAAAACGGGATAAATGGAAAATTGAATATGTCTTCTGAAAGATTCCGTCAGTTTCCATTGCAACTGTTGCGATTATGGAGGTGCTCTTTACTCTTTTTCACGAATATGCTCATACCATAAACGCATCATGATGTAGAATGTAACATTAATAATTTTTACGGTTTTCTTTTCTTTCGATCGACAATTGTTGATAAATCTTTGAATGTTATTGGCGCGCTGGTATGATCATTCAACATGCGTTCCACAAACTTTAAAAAATTTAAATTAATAACTAATTTGGATTAAGCAAGCGAGTATTCATACAAGTTATAATTCTCTTTTTGTATTCTTTTTTCTTTCTCTTCTGATTGGGTTTTTAAGATATTGTTTCCTTTTTCTGCATTTGGTCTGACAACCATGTACTAATTAATGAAATAAGTTTCTGGAAAATGATCCAAATTGTGGATCGAAACGTCGAAATATTTTATGTAAATTTGCAAAATAGCTTAATTATTGTCAAGAATGATCGTACCAACGTGCCAATAACATTCAAAGATTTATTAATCATTGTCACTTTATGCGAGATGAACAGACACAACATTTTTTAAGGGGCCAAATCGGAAATCCGAAACTAAGAGTAGGGTTTACATAAAGATATCGATACCGTAGTTTCAAACTGGATTATAGATCGAGTTAAATATAGCAGGGATTGATTAAAAGACGGTCTTGAAGCTAATAAATCAAGAAAATTAGGGTTGGGGTGGTTTCAAAGAAAATTTAAGCGTAAGAAGGGTACAAGGTAACTCACAACTCGGAAGACGGATAGATCCCGATTCCAAATAAGAATTGAGATTATATCCCCTAATGGGCCAATTCGATCAATCATCGAGACAATCGCTATCTTCATTGTTCGTTCACAGAGATGTTTCATCCCCCACAGATTCCAGACATCGCGTCGGCGGACCCATAAATTCTCACAAGCCCATTTTCCAGCGTTCTCCACTTTCCCGAATAAATTTTCAGCGGAATAACGGCTTGGCTAGAAAGGGGGTAGTTCCAGGACTCCGTGGTCTATCGACCCCCAGTTTTCAACGAGTCTGCCCAGTGGCCAGGAAAAGCGACTCTAAGACAACTGGTAGAACAATAAAAGTACTCCTCCTCCCTCTTTTCACGTCCGGTCGCGGGTCCGCCTCGCGTGACTTCCTGACCCGAGTCGACCGACCCTCTCGACCTCTCTCTCTCACTCTATCCCTCCCTCGTGTGTCTGAGGGCGACCCTAACTTCCCTATGATAATTACGTGCTCCGGTACGGCGCGTGCCTTGGCAGTTTGCTCACGCGTCCCGATCACGTATATGCCGTGACTATCATACACCTCGACACCGTAGGTAACGACCAGGCGCCCACCCCCACCCACCTTGCACCCCTGCTTGCCACCCCCGTTCACGATTTCCAGGGTAAAATTCCCGTTTGAACGAAAAATGCATACAATCGCCGGGCCCTGGTTACCGTGATTCACCAGTGAATAGGAATCAAGAACGATTCCTGGAGTCGGCGGCTCGCAAACAGCCCCTCTTAACCCTTTGCATCGCGATTACGATCTTTGTTTTCCTATCTGACATGCCGATCGAATTTTCAGTCTTTCGTTCTTCAAAGTGGCATTTGGAATATTCTCTCAATACGATGATTGTCCTTCGTTTAACTTTTCTATTTAGCTCTTTACGAAACACATTAATTATATACATAATATAAATAATAGAAGATCAATTATATAACTGCTTTGACACGCTCAAGTTCTCTGAGCAAAATATTCTTAGCATTTCTAGAAATCTTCGCCTGCAAAGGGTTAAGTCGTGCTCGCAATTAAGGTTTCAAATATAATGTACTCTGTATAGTAAATATTATTAACAGACTCCGGATCTTTATGCGAAATAAAAAGTTTGTGCATCAATTCTAAGACACAGAATCTGTAGACAGAAATTTATATGTTTCACGAATAATTTCAATATAGTGAAAATAATATACTCTTGAGCTTTAAGTTATAATATAACGTAATACATATATTTTACCTACCCATTTTTACTATAAATGTATAAAATCTGCAGGCTACTAATCTCTTAAATATACCGAAATAACATTTTATACTTCTATTGTCAAAAAAATTAAATCATTAAAGTAAATGTGAAAGTATAATAAATTTTCTATTTCGGCTCACAAAAGCTCAAAAGTTCTGCTCTCAAAAGGCACAAAAGTATATGCACAATTGATCCACAAAATAGCCGATAGCATTAATATATTTGTTATTATCAATACATAGTGTTCAGAATTTTAGAGCACTCACCGCGTCGAATTGTCCGTGACAGCCAATGAAACAGCGCAACGTGGCAGTTGAGGAGCTGATAGGCGTTCCTAATCGATCACGTGATTCCTCGCGCATGCGCATTGCGGTTTCAGCCTCAATCGGTTTACCGAAAACAGAAAAACATAGTGATAGCGGCATAACGAGAAGGGCGAAGCACGATAGTAAGCCTGTTGTATTTCGTAGTTTATTAAATAACTTCCGACGAGTGAAGCGTTGAGACAGACAAATAAAAACGGCCCGTGCGGCAAGGTGAGCGGTGATTTACGCGAAGCTCGGGGATCTTGAAGCTTAAAGGAAGGAGTTTCGTGTCGGTACTTAATTGAACCGAGCCTGATAAGCATTGCCACGGCCGCCGGCCGTATCGAAGCGTTTTCGCGATTCCGTGCTGGAGGAAATCCTCCGCGCGTTAAGATTCCAGCCGCGACAAGAATCCTTTTTTCCTCCTGTACCGTTGGCCCCGTGTGTGTGTGTCGCATTCACGCTATACGATAATTAGGAAACGATTAATTTTCCTCCGCGTAACACGTCGTTACAAACGGGATTTGCTACAGCTGTTTCTTATCTGACGAACAAAGGCATATTGCCTCGAGCACGAACCACGTGAGCCTGCGAAACCCAGCGGCGCCGCCGTCGTTCTTGCGAACAGTTCGCCAACGACGTTACTCTGCCCCGTGGAAATTAATTGCAATTCGCTACGTGCATTTTTTATGCATTCCCGGATCGAGTCGGAAATTATTTTTTATTCGGCGCGCCGCGCCGTTATCCTCATGCGAGACGAACAGGCGAAAGTGTAATTTGAATTCATGGGTTTCGGTGGATAAGGAACTTGTGCTTTCGACGTAGCTCTGCGGCACGGTTCACGTTCGGATTACGTTTCTTAATTATTGCACTGACCCGTAACGTTGTCCGCTATTATTCCGTACTCGATTCGAAATTCTCCTTGACAATATTTTTCTTTCTTCGTGAATTATGAAATTCGTATATTTAATAAACGCAACGTATTGTCATTGGACTGTGAATCTTTGTGCAGAATAAAAATTTTCTATTGCAAAGTGAAACCAAATAAATATTTGTTTTTGACGAGTATCCTGGAAAGTTCTCTTTAGATGCTGATTTATATCTACGTTTTGTGGAAGTTTATATGTTATTATTATAGTTTATTTATACATTAAGTGTGATGTGAAAGAGTCTGCTGTCTTGATTAATAATAGAAATCAAATGTCATGAATGTACACTGCAAGCCAAAATTCTATAAAATATAATAAAATATAATACTATAAATGTTGTGAAAATAAACAGAAATATGTAGAAACATTTTGAGGCTTTTGCATTGAGACTGAGGCATTTGAAACTACACTACTTATATTGTTTATTTGCCTCCTTGTCTTCCAATTCTTTGTTCGAAGCACACCATTTACTAGGAACTAGCACTGTGGAAGTCAATGTTTTTATCTTGGAGGATTTACAACCCTTTATTTCATCTTTGAGGCAAGCAGTATAAATCCTCAACGGCTGTTTCGAGAAGACCTCGCAAAAACGGGAATCACAGTTGTCAATATCTTTATCTTGGGAAGTTTATGTCCCATTTTTTCATCTTCGCGACAAGTTGACTCTATCTATCATTGTGTTTCTGAAGTTCTTCCTACTTCAAAGATATCCGCACAGATACAAGTAACACGGGAGGGAATACTTTTGTCTTAGAAACTTCCTAACTTCTTTTCACCTTTTTGAAAAGGTAAACCGAATGATTTTCATTTTGTGATTAAACTATACGACACATTAAGCGAAGCTAATAACACAACTTTAATACAGAGTTATTAAGACTACAGAAGAAGAGAAAGGAGGGACAATGATCATAGTTATAGATTATCGTGTGAAGAAACATTGACGAACATTGTTATTAAATCTAGCCTTGAGCTCGTGCATAGTCACTAATTATAGTAACATACAATCCAGTGTTTGTTTGTTCATACGTCCTGGCAAAATAAAATAACAAAATAGAAAACTATTATGGTTATTATTATTATTACACGTAAGTAGGTATATTCAACTTGGGCATAGTGTTTAACATTATGTAATTTTATGCGAATATTAATTATTAATTACAAAAAATAAAAATAAAAATCTTTAATAGACTTCTTAGATTGGATATTGATATTTTGTTATCCCATTTTTAAATTCCCATTTTTATGTTCTTTTTAATGGAGATTTTAATTTTAATTAATACTTAATTAATTAATACTTAATAAAACTAGAAACAAAAAGAGGATTTGCAACACAGCTGTGGAAAAACTAGTTTTATTAAGTATTAATTTTTGTCAGACGCAAAAATGTAGCTCTTGAAAAAGATCCACACAGGGATCGAAACGTTGAGTTAAATTAATTTGCAAACTTCTGTTGTTTTTAATGATCGAACCTTGCGCCGAAATCAGAAATTTAATATTCATTACAATTTATCAAGAATAAGTAAACTCGCGAAAGAAAATGGAAATTTCTGTAGAAACGAATTCGGCCGAGTCGCGAGGAAAAGAGAAGGCTCGGTTAATATCCGAGAGCAAAGAAAATAAGCCCGGTCGACAAGTTTATCAAACGTCGGACCCCGGTCAGATTAAGTAGCATGCCGCTCGTGTACCATTGATAGACGTTCAACGACGCACGGTTAAAGTGGAAACGCAATCCGTGCACACCCCAACAAGGAATCAGAGATGAATACGGGCCGATATGCCGTGGGAGGGTGGAAACCCAGCCAGCGATGCGTGAACGTGTCACGCATAGCCACGTGGCCCTGTATGTACTACCGAAAGACATAATACGAGCTGCGACAAGCGACTTCGGAACGTGTCCCGGCCCGACCCCTTCTTTTTCCAATATGCTACGGACGTTTCCTTTCTCCGTAGGTACCATTCTATTCGAGCCTTGTATCGGTCAGAAGAATAATATTGCGGGGAAGATACACGGCCACCCGACAGCCACGTATCCAGCTACTTTTGCCGAGTCAACCCTTCGACCAAAAGAATCCGCCATTGATCCGACGGACGTACTTGCTAAACAATGTTTCCGGCTTTTAAAACTAAGCTTCTCCCTCTGTACAATCATAATCAGACTAAGGATGTTTATGGAATGTGAATTATAAGAAAGTGAAATCGAATAGAATTGCATTTTCAGGGGTAGTAGCGTTTCTAGATCTGAAATAAATCAAAATCCTACCAAATTCTCTTGAATTTTATGTTTTAGCATTTCTTGAAAATTTTCGAAAACCATAAATGCATAAAGATCCGTAGTCTAATCGTAAAAATCTGTAACATTCCTGATCAGGACCTCCAACGTAATTTAGTCCTAGCATATCATATATGGTACAGCTCATTAAATAAAATTTCGATTAATTCGTACATCAAAGGAATAATTTCAATCATATGGTAACCAGTTTAAATTGTTAAGCAATTACAATAGGCTCAACAATCAACGTTGATTTGAAGCAAGTATCTTCAAAAGCATATTAAAGAAAATTTACATAATGAATTTGGCCATAGTTGATACAACAATATTGGAATATAGTATTTAATAATATATAAATATTTAATGTAGTATTTATTTCTTTTTTTGTGCCATCTAAATAGTGTGGTGTCCAAAGTGGTTCGGAACCTACCTTTATTCTAAACTGTAGGTCCCGTCGCGAAATAATTCTCACGTAAGAATTCAAAAAAGCGACGTTAAATAATAAAAAAGAAATGTAGTAATTATTTTTGAACGAACAGTACGAGGATAGTAGACGTAAATTGGTTAATGCAATGAAACTATCACCGGCAGGAAATCGAATTCGACTTTCCGTCGGATTAGGAAAAATTGAAAAATGAGAGTTGCGATAAAATCTGTAAAAAGAGGGAATTACCGTGAGGAAGATTCGGCGCGCCCCCGTTTCTAAGCTAGCTCAATAATTCAAGAGAATTAATCGTTACCCGTTCGGAGACACAATGCTCGCGTCGGCGTCCGGACAATAGCGTAGCTCAAGGAAATCGTTGCATCGGGAGAATCGAAGGAGGCCATAATTCAATCGACGGCATTGTTTACCGGGCGCGGAGAGAGGAATCGGCGCGCACCCCATTTTTATTGTCGTGAATACGCGCGGCGAACGCGCCGGTCACGCGTCGTTTCCCGCTGACTTGTTGCCCACGATCCGTGTCCCCCGGGATTTTCGTGGCTGTCGGCCACGATCCTGAAGGAACGGGGACCGTTGCCAGGATCCCCGTCGCCGGATCCGCTCGGTTCTCCGTGGTTTCCTGCCCGCGGCTCCGAAAAACTCGCGGGAGAGCAGCTCCGTGACATTGTTGCTGCCGCGCAGAATGCCGCTTCTCTTTACGATCCTATTATGCGGAGGGAAAAAGGAACCGGTCGATCAGACGGGGAAACCGGATGTCGGGTTCGGATCGTTCAATCGGTCCAGTTAACCGATGAATAACAAATGGCTTTTGTCGGGGCACGATGATAAACGCGCGGCTCTGTGCGAGTTGTGAGAAACGGAAACGGAATGGGGTTAGTATTTATTCATCGCACCATCGCTGCTTATAAGACGAGATTTTTTGAGGTAACGTGACTGATCAAATTAATAGAATAGATGGAAAAATTGCGTAACGGCAACACCTGTCATTATGAATATTATTGTGTTATAATAGTGTAAAATATTATAATATATTTCCAAATGCACTACTTTTTATAGTATTAATTAAAATAAAGTACTGTCGTTTATATATTTTTGATAATTGATTATTATTTCGTTTCTACTTCAGCACAATTGTAGCTCAGCAGCAATATTTAGATTGCATGAATTACAACAGTAAAAAAGATGTAACTTTCATATTCGATGAAAAAGTGTATCATTATATGTATAAAAGTTCAAATGTACTTCAACGGACATCTTGATAATTATTATAGAAATGGATGAAGAGAGATTATAAATAGCAAATTACAGCCACTTTAACAAGTAATTCGATTAACGTAACAGACCTCGTAATTTTTATTTAATTCCATAGTTGACGTGAAAAACAATTTAATTAGTTTTGATACTAACAAAGGACCATCTTCAACAAACTTAATTATAAATTCAATACAAAGTTAATTCGAAAATGTTCGAGAAGATAAAAGAAGAGAGGACATCAGTATCTAGCCACTTAGAATTTTAAAATTGCAAGATTTGAATGTCTTATCCAATAAAAATGATAATGGCTTACGAAAAATTTACAAAGATTAAGGAGGCTGTCCCCTGCAATAAGTAGTTTAGAACTCACAAAAAAATGTGCATCATGCGCGACTCTGATTAGACCTTCCAAATAAAATTTTCATGTGGAGACATGGTATAAAGTATAAAGAATGTCGTACGATACAATGCTTCCAGGGTGGGAATGAACAGCGGCACGCAACTCGCTCTTTAAACCCGCGAGCCGCGTAATCGCCTCGCGCGTTACGCCGCGATCTTTTCCCGGTAAAACCGCAATTAATCATAATTAAGTGATCGCGGTTCCGTGTCGCGTGGCAGGATATCTCAGCGAAGTCTGCCGACTGACGTAAACACAATTAAAATATACACGTTCGGTGCAATCAACAAACGAACGAGGAAAATGACTAATTGGCGACGTCTTCGATGGGAATCTCTTAATAGCCAAATCGTAATAACTAAGAATACTCTCTTTCTCTAGAACAGTGGTTCTTAACCTTTTTGAAGTCGGGGAACACTTTTGATTACGCGAAAAATTTGCGCAACACCAAAATTAATGACCCAAAAAACAAACAAAAGCATCTCGCATAGAAATATATATATTTTAGAAAATATATTTAACAATATATTGTAGAAAATATATTTAACAATATATTCTAGAAAATATATTGTTAAATATATTCTAGAATTAAATATATTTAATATATTATAACGAGTAAGACGAGTATTCCAATTGGTTAAAAAATAAATAATTATGAGACGAGTTTAAAAAAAGTGGATCAGATCGGATGGCATAAGAATCCACGTAAATGATGACGAAAGTTTAAACATTTCTTGAGGCCTGTTAAGAAAATTGCGTGAGGAGTCTCAACGTAGTATCCGTTTCATGAGACGTCGTTCGAGCCGTCGTTGCACTTAATTCAATCTAGAGGGCACACGGGCCAAAGCGATCGGGCCTAATCGTTTCTGAACGAGGTTAAAACAGCGGCACCCGCCGATCTTATTTACGCCCGGCAATAAGTCAATTCATCACTCCGCGATTCGGCCTTAAGTGGTATCACTGACTCATACACACGGCCGTCTAGACAGGCCGAGCCTGTTTCGGGCATAAATCACGGCGAGGCGGCGTGCGGCTCGGTGCGTAATAATGAGCCGAGGCAAGGCGAGGCGAGGCGAGGCGGTAGCACGCGACCCTTTAATGTGGACGAGGTGAAACGAGTGCCTCCCAAGGTGGAAGGGATTAGCGTGCTTGCTACTACGTGTGTATACCCGGTACTTGATACCCGAGTACCCGAAGTAGTCGCCGGAATTCTTTGCCGTCGTGCGACAAAGCCCAGCCCCGCGACCTTAACAGCCCGCGAGAGAAGCTTCTTTGATTTCCATCTTTGTACACGCGCGCGAACAGAATTTCTTTCCCCCCGCCTTTGACACCGCCGAATAGCGAGCGAAACTTTCCCGCCGAGAGACGTAAGGCGAACTTTTAGAGTTTACGTGTCGACGACGAATTGTATAGTTTGGTTGCGCTTGGCGGCCCGATGCGTTTTAGCGATGCAGTTCTGCTAGGGTGTGAAGCTCGAAGTGGATCTTTCATGGTGTGGAATGGGAGGATTTTTACTTCTTTGAAGTAAGATGGAAGTTGGTGGTGTTATCGATTCCTCTGGTTCCTAGATTAATGGGCGCAGTTGTTTTAAAACCTTTGAGGAACGCCGACGTATTGGCGAAGTAAAGTAGCGCATCTAATTTTTGCAATTGCAAATGCATTTAACTCTCATCCGTCCCTCGTGTCAATTTGGCACCGAAGAATAGATTCAGTATGTACGTAACAGAAGATCAGTTACATATTGTTCATTATTCCCATTATTTACAAGTTCGATACTTAATGTAGTTCTTTGAGGAAAATAAATAATTTTATGAACTACGAACAAGTTTTAATGACTTCAACCGAAATAAATCGTATTCCAAGGGGTTAATTCTTGTGTACCCAACCTGGTACCCAATTTAGTACATTTTCTTCAACAATTTGATAATGTTCCTTTAACAATATTAAAAAATTTCTCTAAATTTTGTATTCTAATATATTTATTTATAGTTTTAAAATGAGAATGTATGCAAAGCGTGTTAAATACGATAGATTTCAAATAATCTATACATTTTGGTTGGTCACACAAGTGTTAAACTCGATTTCCTCAAAAACGAAGTGCCAGATGAAAAACCGTGTTTCATGTAATAGGATCACTACCCGGTTGTACCACGATGTTCAGCTTACCCAGTATATCCTGTTATCAGTAAGCTTAATTTACATTTTGCGAGCGGTTCGATAGACCGCTTATAGTACTATCCTAAATTTCAATGTCTATGGTGCATAAGGGGTTTAACCTTGACCTAATTCGAGTCTCTAAACGAGTGTAATTCCACGATCCGACTCGATTCGAGTTTCCCGCTTCCCATTTTTCGTGGCGCAAATCGCGGCGATCAGAATGTTCGCGCGACAGACAAGCAGCCGCCGCGAAATCCAGCATTACCGATCCTTAGAGCCCGTATTTCCGTGGCGCACAATAAAACCGGAAATTCCGCTAGAGCGTCGGGGTGCTCCGGCTCAAAATGCCGGCACGGAAGCAAAGTCGAAACGGAGCGGTAACGATAATTGCTCCGAGTACCGCGTATCGTGTCTGGCCGATACGAAATACACCGCGAGCCGGCGAGCCGTGCATTTGGAAGTTACCCAAAGTTTCTCGGAGTCGCGGAACGACGACGCGCGTCTCTCCCAGCATTCTCTTCTTCGACCCCCTCGGCGAAAACCCCTCTCGTCGTCGGTTCTCTCTCGGAGAAACGGTATTGTGCTCGGGCTGGAACGGCCAAAGAGTGCAGCAGCTTGGAATGGCGGGTCCTTTGATCCTCCCCCGAGGAAACTGCGCGCTGCCTAACGGGATTACCCCGCCCCGAGTAATTGCTCGTGAATGCGCAGATATACGCGCGACAATGGAAGCACGTCGATTCGAGGTGACGTGACGTCTGACGTATGCACGCGTGTCTCCACTACTGGCATGATCGCCGATGCACCGTTGACCTTGGAATCCTCGATGATTGAAGGGCTCGTCCTGCAATCGTGAATTTCATGTAGCATCCTTGTGCGAAAACAAAATTGTTTGCATCATTCTTTAACCCCTTGTATGACAGCACATTTCTTCTTTAAAAGAGTAGACGAATACGTCTACTAATTTTGCACGCAATGAAGTATAAAGTTGAAGTGCGGATGACGTATGTATGTATATGTGTATATTAACACACAACCCTATATACGTATAGCTAAATTTGTAAAAATGGAGAATCAGAAATAATAAAAGAATTGTAAAATTTCGATCGCCAACGAACTGCAAAAAGAACATAATTTATTTAAGTTAACATTTGATTATCCGCGTGCCCGAAAACGTTAATAATCCCGCGTTTTTCGTTATGGCTTTCCCTTACAAAAGTATAGTGACTTTTATTAATATTCGAACACTCATAGAAAAACAACAACATTTTTAATGTTGGACAAAGAATTTTGAAACAATTGAATAGAGAACAAAGAAAATATTAAAAGTCGTTTTTTACAAAATTTTTATAAGAGCCAGTTTGGTCAATCCAGCGTAGATCAATGTTTATTTATTTATGAATTTACAATGCGAATTTACAAGACAATTTAATATTACCGATTCGCGCAGAAACAAAGAACAATGCTCGTCTTAGAAAACATCAGGACTGGTCGTCGTCGTGTCTGAGTTTGTCTTCTAAACACGAAACGAACGAAAGACGTGGAGTCGCAGCCCCGCGGCTACGCTGATTGCGGACAAAGACCCCACGACCCGGACCCGAGGCGTTCTCTCGCCCTCCAGTCCGAGGCTGCCCTGCGTCCCAATCAGAGACGAAATCAAATTGTTTAACACAGCGGACACCAACTGCTATTTAGAGGTGGCATCTGCCTCGTACAATACGGAACAGAGATTCCTGGCGTGACTGCGCAACAACGGCAGCAAAAACAGCACAGAATTTATTTATGCAATTGAACCAGCACGATTCACCCAAAACAATTACATTCTTTTACACACTTTCTATCTTATATATAATAGGACATGAATTATACGAATCTCCTTTTTGAATGGAGAAAAATAATACATCTAGTGATCCGGAGTTAAGAATTTTAATCTTGGAAAATTTAGAAGCAACTTTCGAATTGATTTTTTTAACTGAGAAAAATAATGTACGTAGTGCAAATGGCTACGGGGGTCTCTGCCATTTTGATATTTGTAGATCTAGAAACAATTACAATACCTTTAAAAGGATTGTTTACAAGGAGAATAATAATTTAAATATTGCAAAGGGCTAAGAGGGTCTCTGCCATTTTGATATTTGTAGATCTAGAAACAATTACAATACCTTTTGAAAGGAGTTTTTAAAGGGAGAATAATAATTTAAATATTGCAAAGGGCTAAGAGGGTCTCTGCTATTTTGATATTGGTAGACCTAGAAACAATTACAATACCTTCGAAAGGAGTTTTTAAAGGGAGAATAATAATTTACACATTGCAAATGGTTAAGAGGATCTTTGCCAAGATCCTGCATGCGGAATTTTGATCTTGGCAGATCAAGAAGCAATTACAATAGCGTCGGTTTCCGGGCGAGGACGGATCGCAGCGATAGATCAAACCGATAGCGCGATATACCTTTGGTATCGCGACAGACGGGATTTCCCGTAACGAGAGTATATAACGAGGCGAAATTAAGGGGCATTGTGCCTTAAACAGATTGCACACTCGCGCGAACGTGACCGTTGGCCGCGTTCCCCGCACGTACACGCGAAGAGGAGTTAGGCTAGCCAGTCTAGCCCCTGATAAGGCGGAGGAGAGCGAAACGAGACGACATAGACGGAACGAAGGGAGTCAGAGTCGAAGTGTGAGAGCGAAAGAGAGAGAGAGAGAGAGAGAGAGAGAGAGAAGGAACGTATACGGAGCACTCAGCCCCGTGTGTTTGCCTACACGGAAATCCTCTCTAACGGATTCTAACGCTCGACCGAGCTTGCGCTTTTTCATCTTCGATCGACCGACGATTTTCCCTTGTTACGATTCGACCCGGAACGTTTACGTCGATGCGCCGCGTCACGTTTTTACCAATCTACGAGGGCATGATTGAACCCCGATTTCTCTGCGAACACTTGTTACTGTTACATTTATGGTGGGTCATCTTCTAAACGAAGAAAATGCTCTCTCGTCTCTTGGGAAGGTGGCATGCAGGAACGTTATCATGTGTAGACTGCGGATTTTTATGCAAAATAGCAACTTTCTGCTTGGAATGCAAAACACTGGAATTAAATAGAATTTCTCCTCTAGAAATTTAATATCTTTTCAAATTTTAACTACAGAAACAATATTTACCTCAACTTCTGTTACAACCTCAATCACTCTGATTCAAATCCGAATCGACACGTTTGGGTATTTTTGAGAATTTTATCGAACCGTTGCGCCGCAATAAATATATTCCAATTAACTTCTGTCACATTATGAATTTTATATTTTTCAAATTATAAATACTATGCACGCCTAAATTAAAAGTCAAAGATATAATTAAGATATTTATTCATAGGTTTATGCACTGACACGATGAGTTTTAAAAATTACGAAAACTCATTAGTTTTCACAAAATGGAAAATATCTTTGAATTTTAATTTAAAAACGCTACAGACTGTTGTCCCAACATTTTAACACGCTCCTGATGGATCTTTTAAGCTAATAAAACATCTAGAATAATTGTCAACATGACCGATGCAACACCGATTTTCCACGAGTCACTGCTGTCTGGTCGTATTTGTTCGATCGTGGAAATTAACGGGTCGTGTGCAAACAAAGGGACAATTAAAACGAAGACGCTTTGACATGCGATTAAATTGTAATGGATAGTTTATATAGCCGTATTCGAATTGTGGAAACAAAGTTTTACGCAGAGGCTGATCGAATTCGATGACGTGTTTACGAGCGAGCTGATTTGGTTTGGCTTTTGGAGTTAGTTAGGGGACTGTGAACTGATGGCGTTTGATTATCGGAGCTATGTATTAAATCCCAATACCAATTTTAAATACCTCTAAATGCAAATTATACCTTGTAATGTCTCAGTTTTAGAACATTGATTTTAGTAAACTCAATTTCTTCAAATTTTGTTCACGTCCTATTACTACAGTTTACTAATTGCTCTAACTTCTCAAAAAATATCCAAGTCGCATAATCTGATATTAAAAAACTTATCGTCCTTTTAAGTGTCCGAATATTACCACGGTTCACTATGTATACCAAAAACCGTGTATTTCGACCTTCGAGAATGACTAGGGAATTCGTTAGACTTTTACTTGATCTATTAAGGATTTTATTGTAAGAGAACAAAGAACGTTATGTATTAAGCCATAACTATTCTGTTCCAGGATACGGAAGCAGCTTATCCAAATCAGCACTGGACACGCACACCCACCTCAGGCAGCCTGGTATGTAGTAGGTAGATATTCCTGAGAAGTTAAAGCTCTTCAATTCTTTTTGTCTATCGTCAGAAGAGAATAAAACTGATCGGCAATTTAACAGAAAAATTACCAAGGTACTTCCGTCTAAAATAGTATCTATAAATCAATATTTTACACGGGCTGCCCTAGCAATAACATTAATAATTCGCTACTACTTTCTATTTTGTACCGGAGCACAATTACACAAAAGAATAGAAAGGAATATAAAAAGAAAATCCTTTCAAACATAGTAAGTTAAAAATGTATATAAGAAGAGATTATACTGGGTGCTTCTTTCTTTTGCATAGTAGTGTATGTGCACAAAGTCGTTTGCAGATTAAACTGCGATGCTAAAAAGAAGAGAAAAGTATTTTATTTAAAGTGAAACGAACCAGATAAATTCCACTTTAATCCTCGAACGATTCACAATAGTCGTCCACGTATGTATATTAAAGAATAATGGTTTCCTAATACTCGACAATCGATTTCTATCGAATCAGAGTCGAATATTCAGCGCACGCGCCGCTAACGCGTTAATTGTCGCGCTATTAGGAAGTTAATGAGGGGTATACAGCGGCATAAGAAAAAATGATCGAGCTCGCTATACAGAAACGAGCAGTGACGCGTGAGCCAATCGACGGCGATTTTTCCAAAGCAATTGCACGGAATGACCTTCACGATTATTACGTCCGTCACTAATCACGCGAGAACGGCCCCCTCGTTCCTAGACTTTTCAACGTCACGCCCAAAAATTATTTCTGCCGATCGATAGCTTTAAATAACTGGCTCCGTGGATTGGTCACACTCATTACTGACATTAAGAAATTAAAGCGTCCAATTTACGGACTAATGCGACCCAATAAAAACTGCTTGGCATAATGGCGAAAATAAAAATGGACATTTGCGGCACTTTCAGCTCATTTTGCACTGGGTGTAAACTCAAGGCCAGAAATAATAATGTCTTATTCATATTGAGTTTTGTAATGTCTCGTTAGTCCAATTACTTGCAAAAATAACATTCAGAGAAATTAATGTGCTTCTTTAGAGATTTAATAAATTACTACCTCAGTAACAAAATCTTATATGCTTGTAAAGAAAGTATAATTTCTTTAGTTGAATGTACCGCGTCTCAGTAGAGTAGGATAGGTCTAGGATAATTTAATTAACTCTAATTGTCGTTTTATAAGCCAATTGACAGGATTTTCAATAATCAACCAGAATTTGTTTCTCTATAAACCAAAGAAACGACGATTAGAGTTAATTAAATTATCCCTTTTCTATCTGCACTATTAACTTCTTCTAGATCCCTATAGCTCTTGATCTACTCTACTGAGACGCGGTACATTCAACTAAAGAAAGTATACTTTCTTTACATGCTGAACACAATTTTTAGAAAACTTCCAGCTTCAAATTGTCTTTTCGAATCATAAAACAATCTTATATTAGTATAATTCAAAATTTATCTTTATCCAATCAAGTTACGTATTTAGTTCACAATATATAAAAATGTTGCCAACATGAAATTCTTCAAACGACGACCGGCTGTTTAAACGACCAGCATAAAAATGTTGATTTGCATAATGATGTCTAATCGTCATCCAGCATCGACTCGGTTCGGCCAGAGCTCAGATTCCCAGAAAATAAAACTCCAATCCACGGTCGGGGTGGCTGCCTTATGCAAATCGAAGTAAATTATTCGCGTGATCCGGCCAGAAGGAAAAGAGGAATTTTCAAAGTCGGAAAAAAGGAGGTCACAGAGAGGTTGAATTCGTTGGTTTCTTCGTAGAAAGCGTGCCGGAAAGAAGCCGACGGGGTTGGAACAACGAACACAGTCCCGGTATTTTCTCTCGGCCGTTCCGGTTCCCTCGTTTTTCGCAGATAAATGGGTGTACCGCGCCCCTTCCCATTATTAACTTGTAAGTGAATTACCGTTCAATCGAAAGGCGATCGGCTGGCCACGCGTTTCGAGGGATTCATCCGGCGAAACGACCTTTGAGGTCCACGATCAAGCGATTCACCAGTCGTCCCCCGTCGTACGCGTACCCACCCCCTCATAATCGGGCAAATGTAGTTTTATGGAGACGTCTTGAGTTATCGAGGCAACCCCCCAACGATCATTCGCCACCCCGCTTCCGTCATTGTTCCTGCTCTGTCTCGGATGCTACCGGCTGCTTCCAGCCGGGGTTTAAACTTCGGAACGCCGCGGTCGCGCTCCACGGGATCGATTTTATACCCTGGTGATCGTGATGCAAAAGATTTGGAAAGCTTGAAAAGTTTAAGCAAAATTGTGCTTCTGAAAGCGCACGATCTTATATGTTTATATTTTTAAGCTTTGCTTCAATTGATCTCTCAATAAGAATTGTCATTTTAATCGTGAGCTAACACACGTTATATTAATATAATTTAATCATTTTCGAATGGTTCGTCCAAATAATTTGACAAGTTTGGATAAAATATTACACGATCTTAAAAGAAATTAGATACATTTCTGAAATCTCACAATTTATTATTCTTTAATGTTAATATTGTATTAGAAAATGTTCAACATATTCCTTAGTTATAGTTCATAAGTTATCCTTGTAATGTTAGCATGCACAGCCATGTGCATGCTGCTAATAATCCCATGTGGAGTTTCATAGCTTCATAAAAAAAGCAATTAGAGTCTCAATTGAAAGCTCAATCCAACAAATTTTCACCTGTTAGCAATCCATTCACATAGCTCCTCAAAGTACCCTTCGATAAACAAACTCAAACAACATTCTCAGAACGAGTGTGTATTTGGTTCTTTTATACCCTGGTAATCATGATTCCTACAAAACATTATCTTAAGTGTTAATATTTCTTAACCTTTGTACCGAAGCTAGTTAACAGATATTTAAGAATCAATGGTTCACAGTTGAGGATTTGTTGAATTGATTTTTCTATAGAAATTGTAATTTCAATAATGAGTTAACACAAATGTTGCATTACCACAACTAAATTATATAATCTAGTATAATCGCAAAGCATGGCACAACGTTTTTTTTAACTAATATTGCATTTTGCACCTCTCGTTTCGCCGTGCTCGATTAGCACGCGATTGCCTCCGAAACGAGGTATCAAGCGCAGAAATTCGATTGCACGCTCCCGACACAGTTTTTCAAGCATGATTTCCGGGTTTCCGGTAGTACCACGATTTCGGAAGCACCCAGTACATTCGTAATCTGGAGCAGGCTCGGCAGAAACGGGAGAGACTCGTGTGTTTCGGTTCGCGAGCAACGGCCGCGCTTTCAGAAGACATTCGTGCACGCCCTTTGAACCACTCCGTCGTTTCGTTCCTTCCAATTGGAATTATTATGATCCAAACGAACTCTATTCTATTGTAGGGTTGCGATTATATCCTTTTGTACGGCTGTAGGGCACTCCACGGCTGAGCAGTAGCGAAACGACGGTGATGACGCATTGTAAGGCTTTTAAAGGGCGATACAGGGAGGACTGAGAAACAACCGTGTAATGGATAGGTATATGCTCGTCAGGGAGGGGAAACGCGTAAAATAGAAGAAAAGGAAGAGAAACAAAGGAGGGAAAAAGAGAGAGAGAAGAGTTAGTTACGTTCGACTCGAGCAAAGAAATAAAAATTTACGCGGGTTCGTTCCGTCGTTAAACTGTTTTTCCTTGCTTTTCTCTTTCATCGAAAAATCCACGCTTCTTCTCTCTCTAAAACCATTACTAATCTTAAACAATTTCTAAAAGGAAATGAGAACAAATCCATACTTTAATTGCTGCACAATGATCCAGAATTAAACATTTCTTAATAATTCGAGACATCTTTTAATTTTTACGAAGTGATTCTTTTGTACGAAGTGGACCAAAAGTCAGGTTGAAATTTCACGAAATGAAGGTTACAAATAGTTTATCGGAAATTAATTATAGTAAGAAGAAGTATGTGTTCCTGTATTTTTTTAATGGAGCTATGACGAAATTAAAATTTTTCTATCTTAGTTGTGTTGTGTTGTGTGTGTGTTGTACCCTATTCTGTTTGTAATAGATATTATTAATTCTTTGAGGTAGAAAAATAACGAAAAACTGCTCCCTTTAAGTCCTGTGTAACATGCAGATGTCGAACTGATCGAAGCCGATGTCCCGATGATTTTCTAGATCCATACCAAATGTTCGGAGCGACCAGCAGTCGCCTCGCGAGCTCTGGTTCCGGTCAGATTCAGCTTTGGCAATTTTTGCTCGAGCTGCTCTCGGACTCGAGTAACGCTGCGTGCATTACGTGGGAAGGAACCAACGGCGAGTTCAAGTTGACTGACCCCGACGAGGTGGCGAGACGCTGGGGCGAAAGGAAGTCCAAGCCTAACATGAATTATGACAAATTGTCCAGGGCTTTGAGGTGAGTGACGCTTCGTGAACCTTGAATCCTCCCTCTACATTTCGTCCAATTACTCGTGCCATATCATATCTAACCACCTCGTAAACACTTGCTAACACAAACTCGCTTTCTAAATATTATATTCATTGAAAACTGTGAATTTTTAGTATAAGAAAATATCTTAGTTTAATTGTAGATGGTTCTCTTTTTACTTGCTTCTCTAATTTTATTCCTATCCTACTTGTCTGACCATCTTTTCTATTGGCTGATCATAGGTTAGCCTTATTTCACTTACCAGACGTGGTCTGTGCCTATTATAGTAATATTAAGTCTGCAGATCTTATGTATTATACAATATAAAACAATGAAAAGATCAAAGCCATGTAATAGGATCAATGAATGATTACCAACTCACTAAAATTGTTAAAGACAGAAAGAGATATTTACCAGTATCTTGCAATTGATGTTGAGAATTCTTGTTTTGTATAAAGATCCGTAGCCTGGTAATATTCCTTGTCTGACTACAGGTTATTCCTATTCTACTTATCTGAATTATACTACGGAGAGTAAGGTTCGTACGACTAACCCTTTATCTTGAGTTACACTCATGGTTAAAACAGTTTTTTTTCTCTTCAAGTAAAAATCTGAATTTCAACTTCCTATGTTCCTCGCTAATCTTACCAGTTTTTATTTTGAACTACATAGAGCGAGATTCCTAAGATTATCCTAACGTAACCCGTTACCTGGAAATAGACCATTACAACATCCGAGTGGAATAAATATACAATTTTTATGAAACTAACTTTTATCGGTTCGAGTGAATATACAAACACCTTCCCCATGTTGTTCCTATGCCTATACAACAGCCTCAAAAATTCCATAAAATCCAACTAATTTATTGAATGGAATAAAATTCGTTATTAACGATCGATCATAATGTAAGAGGTTGTGTCTTCGGCAACAAGAAATTACTACCCACTTTAACAAATGGTAACAATTTTGTTTTTAACAAATAATTAAATAATTAGTTATCGTCGTAATTTATCTTCAGGATATTATAAATTTTTATTCGCGGCGCAAAGGTTCGATCATTTACAACAACAATTAGCTATATTTTGTGAATACTAAAATTCCTCGTATTAAAACATTTTAATAACTAACGTGATTCTTGAACCTGAAGATTCAAATCCGAATCCAGCATTTAGTATTCACAAAATATAGCTAATTGTTGTTGTAAATGATCGAACCTTTGCGTCGCGAATAAAAATTTGTTTTTAACAAAGTCTAACAAATATGAATTTTACGCGTTTCATTTTAGATGAACTAAAATTTGATTCGTTTGCAATCAATATTTAAGCATTAAAATAAATGTAGCCATAAGAACAATATAATTTTCTTTTTCCTTCTACGACATTTTTGTGTATAAAAACATTTTAATCGCTGTAACTGTAAAGAAAATGGTACGGCAATGAGTTAATTAGAGTGATTCAGACGGGAGAAGAACGGCAGAATCCCTCCACACCCGAAAATCCGAAAAACCAGTCCCGACCATAATCGGCGAGCCACCTACCACTCGAACGCGGCCAAAAAATGAAGAAACGAAAAAGAGCGGGCGGCGACGCGACACGGGAAAACCGAAAAGGAAGAGGAGAAATCCATCAAACGCCAACATTTAATGGATAAACGTCCGTATCGAAGATCCGGAGAGAAAGTAAATTCGTTCGGGTGCGCGCAGCCAGCCAGGGGTGGGAGAGGGTGAGACAGGGCTGTTGGCGTTCGGGCGGGGGGTGTGCGACGGGAGAGAAATTTCAATCACCGACAGTCAGACCGACGGCAGACGCGGCTATTATTTTTCGATCAGATCGACTGATTATATTACGCGACTGCTAGCTCTTCGGTCCTCCTTCCTTCGCCCGTTACGCCACCCTCTAACCACCCTGGAACCAATCCCCGTCGAAGCGCGCAGAGCAGTCGTCGCGAGAAGTTTTTCAGCAAGAGAGCAAGCGACGACCGTAACTTGGACGAAAAAAACGCAGTTTCCGTCGCCGCGGAAGCGGCGTCGTTATCGGTGCTGGCAAATAGAATTTATTAAATAAGACTGCTGCTGCGAACCACGTCGACATTGCTCTTGCGTTGAAACGCGAGCGGGCGAGGGCGCGCGCACGCTTTTACGGCCGCACGGCCATTTCGCGCGGCCGCCTTCGTAAATCGCGACTTTTATGGCGGAACACGTCCGCGGTCTGGCTCGATCGTATCTCACGCGAAACCGGAGGATGAGGAGGAACTGCGAAAAAAAAGGAAACGAAGCAAAAATAAGGAAACCGACCCGGGGGTTTGTACCACTCGTTCGGACGAATAAAGCGAAACCTTTATCGCCGGGATCTTCGCGGCGCGGCTCGCCCTTCCACTACCATTACTACTGCTGCTGCTACCTTCCAATCGAGGGAGAAATATGACCGGCGAACGCTCGATGAAGCTTTTTATTCCCGGTGTTTCCGAGTAGGAAGCGAAGGAAATCGATGGTAACTTCGATTTTCTGACCCTTTTTTCGCGCCGGGATTTTCCGAGAAAGTTTACGTACCGTCGCGCGCAGGACAATAATATAACGAATCGCGCTCTCGATTCTGCCGATTGCGATTCGAGCTACGCTCTTCGAAGGCTGTTGGATTGTTGACAGTGTGTAGGTACCTGTGTTCTCGAAATTCTTTCGATAATCCATGCCTATTGTACTTGTTTCACTATGGACTATCCCCGTTCCTCTTCTATGGTTCGTCTGACCTCACGTTGTCCTATTCTACTTGTCTGACCATAATATAACTTTATACGTTTGCCTGATCCTCAACTGTCCCTATTTCGCTTGGAAGACCGCGGACTATGCTTATTATACTCGTCTGACCACATATCGTACCTATTCTACTTAGTCGAACGTTATATGTATAAATACGCGGTGGTCCAGTACATATTAGCACACCATTATCTATTTTCCGCTGTTTTTGAAAATACAAAGTGGACTGCAATATGGAAGTAACAGTGTTTTGTGGATGAAAAAGTTTCGAAGATTCCAAGGTCACTTTCATTCTTTTTAAATAGAAACATATATTTTTCTAAGCACTATTCGGTGCAGCTCATCGGTTTCTATAAAAAAGAGCTCCTATAAAAAATCCACCTCTGGAAATATTCCATGTGCTATCTAAATACTGTGGGGCCCAAGGTGGTTCGGAACCCACCTTAATAAAAGTAGTAAAAAGACGTAAAATAAATTTTTAAAAAAATAAATAAAATAAAAAATAGCTGAGAAAACAGTTTGTAACACTTTAGTTGATACACCATGTATAACTAGTAGAGAAACATGAATTTTGTTGTTACGGAGGAAATATTATAAGCAATTTATAATATCTCGATCTTTATCTCGATCGACATATTAAGATAATAGGAATTAATTTAGCAGCGCAAGGTTCGATCAGTTTCCATTACAATTGCGCTGCTAAATTAATTCCTATTATCTTAATATGTCGATCGAGATAAAAATTACTTCTATCCATAGAGTTTTACACACTTGCTGTGCAGACTGCTGTGTGTGTGTACCAGGTGGCAAACAAGGATTGTTCGTTGTGATTGCAGGTACTACTACGACAAGAACATCATGACGAAGGTGCATGGGAAGAGGTACGCGTACAAGTTCGACTTCCAGGGGCTGGCCGCGGCGACGCAGCCAGCGGCGGCGGACCCGGCCGCGTACAAATACCAGAGCGAGCTGTTCATGTCCGGGTACGGGCACGCGAAGCTGAATCTGATGCCGCCGCCAGCCGCCTCGGTGTCGGTCTCCGTTCCCGGCGGCCTATTCCAATCAGCGTCCAGCTACTGGTCGACGAGCCCCGGCGCGAACCTGTACGCGGGTCACCACACGGCCTCCGGCCATGTGCCGCCCCATCTGGGCACCTACCCCCACTACGCATGACCCACCGCCGAGCATTGGGGCGCACTGGGTACGCCACGTTAACGAGTTTCTACCGAAAGAATTAAGCGACCAGGTCGGACCCGACTGGTCACCGTGGACCGTCGGCCCTCTGTACAGTTTTCGCGTTGTCGGTCTTCGCTGCAACTTCTACAACCTGCTAAGCTTCTCCGCTTGCATACCCTTTAGCTAGAAATCCAGAGCAAAACTCGCGAGTTGCCCTCGATAGTATTTTTTATCGCGAGTGGACACTCTGTTGAGAATCACTCTCGAGTACCTCGATGCTGACTCTCGACATAGTGTCCACTCGGGATAAAAAATACTATCGAGAGCAGAGGGTTTTACTCTCGAATGGACATCTAGCTCCTTTTACCTTCTTGTTAAATGAACGTGTCCGGTTGAGAGTGAAACTCTCGCGAGTTGACTTCGATGGTATTTTTTATCTCTCAGTATCCAGTCGCTCGATCACTCTCAACAGAGTGTCCACTCGCGATAAAAACCACTATCGAGAGCAGAGTCACGAGAGTTTTACTCTCGAATGGACATCTAGCTCCTTTTACCTTCTTGTTAAACGAATGAGTCCGGTTGAGAGTGAAACTCTCGCGAGTTGACTTCGATGGTATTTTTTATCTCTCAGCATTCAAACGCTCGAGCACTGTCAACAGAATGTCCACTCGCGAGAAATATCGTCGAGAGCAACTCGCGGGAGTTTTAATCTGAAATGGACAAGCTAGATTTTTCTTACCCACAACCTGTCTTCAAGTCGCATACGTGGTGCCTCGGGATGGCTGGTACAAGCGGGCACGAAGCAACTCCGTCTGCAAAGATAAGTAAAAAAGAATGAATAACATTTTATTGATTGATAATCTTCGATTTCGAGAAAGTCGAGTTTGTAAATCCGGCGGCTGGTGCGACTGATCATGGCCAACCAATTCTACTTCTTGTGAATGCTTGGCCACGCGAATGCCGTCGGACTTTGAAACCCTTCTTTTCAAGAACAAAGCATACACGTCAGTTGATGATCATTCTAGATTTTTCAATTTATTAAGCTACTTTCCGTATGCTTTTAATTTATGAAGTATATTTTTATGTTTGAAAAATATTGTTCCATTTCTTCATACAAAACCTAAAGAAATTTATGGTCGCAGTATCCATTGAACAAATGCAATTTACTGAATTTGAAAAATGTTTCGTGCATAAAAATTAAAAAAATATCTCTCGAGGATACGTATTTTTTTATCGTGCGCCAGAGCAACCATGTTTGATTCGCTTTTTTAAAAGTAACACGTTCAAGCGGAGTATCGATCACGTGTGGAAACTGTACGAAAAAGATCATCGTTCACGGCCGACGGTGCACCCGAATTATTGTAAGAACGTTGTACATACAATATAATGGATTGCGTAAGTACAGGGTCGCACGTTTGCAGGACGATTCTCGACAGTCGATTTATTCGTTGTACGAGGCTAAGCTGTCCCATTTATCTCTAAGAATTTAAACATCTCTTAATCATTTCTAGCGCTATTTATTTGATCAAAGTTTCATTCGAAATCAGAAACTCGTTTCCGAGATTATTTTTCATGGAAAATACTGCTTCGAGTTTGCAAGATCTCTGAGCTTCAGTGCTTCCGGTATTGTAATTGAAAGAAGAGATCATTTCATTAATTCTTGGAGCAACTTGCAATATTTCGAGCGAGATAAGTCGAATATCGAGGATGGTTCTGTTTAAAGAAACGTCGTCCTGCGCGGAGATAAACCGGCGAGCTCCCGTATAGCAACGTCGGCATTTCCGACTGGATGGAATCGAGCATGCTCATTTTCAGGATAATATGTGCTAACGACGACGCGACGAAGCTGTTTTATAATAATCGGTGAACGAAACGAAATTGAAAGTGTCGACTCGAGATCAATTTGTGGAGTTCGCAGAAATAACGCTTTCACAGTCGGTGCTCGCACAAAACACGCTTCGAACTAATAGCCAGTACTTGCAATTCAAATTTCGAATCAGCACAGAGATCTAAAGTGCCACATTGTACGTCAAAGACGGGGACAAGTGTAGCTATTATTTTAACACGTGTACATATATGTTTATAATATGCATGAAACTTTTCATTCTTTAGTAACTTTATTTCGATCACCTTACAAGTCCCCTCGAAGATTTACCAAGTGCTGAATCCGAGTTCTCGAAAATCCACACAATCATCTAAGACGTCTTCGCAATCGTGTTTGGCACGTTGACTACTCAAAAATTAATTTCGTTCAGTTGCTTGAACCGAACTTCGTTAGAAATTTATAATAAACTTTCATTGTTTAATTATCATCTTTAATTACAATGACGGCAGTCAACGTGTTAAATAATTTGAAAATTCGTAAAATTATGGCAATATATGATTTACTGCCAGTTGGGACAGGTGTAGTTATCGATCGTGGAAGCGTTAGCAATCAGACGTCGCGGCGCCATGACACCTTGATCATCGGCGAAAGGTGCGCCATGTTCGATTCGCGCCAAGAGTAATGCGTGTATTATAAACTCTTTTAACTTATTTGTTACATAACGATGTATAGATAGAGGAACCGCATATCACCGTTCGTAAAAAAGACAAAAAAAGAGAGAGAGAGAAAGAGAGATAAAAGAAAAGTCATCGCGAGGCATGCTTCTCGAGGTTGGCGCACGTTCAAGGGACGCGCGCTCGCATTGGTACTCTATCTTTTTGGGGGATGTTCCTTCTACAATTCTTGTGACACAGTGACCAACCAGACGGTATGATTTTACAACGAATTTTCAAGATTAGTGGTTCGGTCATAGCAACCTGACTCAATTACTAACGACCAACGAAAAATTTTTACTATCATTGGGTGATCCACGGACTAGCGAACGATTTTCGCTCCGGATTAGCGATGGCCGAGTTATTCTCTATTCTTCCACTCGATGTTCGCGAACAATTCGATACTAGCCATTTACCAATGACACTTTCAAGTTTTAGACTTTTCGTTGTGTCTTCGCCATTCGTTCAGAGCTCCGAGATGTTTCCGTGGTTTATACAGTTTTATTGAAGTGGAGAACATTCTTCATGACAGTGAAAAGACTGCAGTCAAAAAATGTAACAGACAAATTTTTAAAACACTAGGTTATCCTGGAAAGTTGTGTCACTCCGTATTTATACGTACTTCTTATGGTTCGGTCTTTAAGACGAGACCAGCAGCAAACACAACTGACCACAGTAACATATTTACTAGGTCAATTTAAATGATAGTTTAGAAACGACTAGGTGCAAATTTCTGGGATAACCTAACGAGGTAATAAATTAATACTATATTGCAAGAGAATAAAACCTGACGTATACAATAGAGCCTCTTGTGTCTAATGTAGTAGAAAAACATCAATTTTCGCAGGTGATAAATAGTAACAATCATTTTTCTAATGCCACATTTCATTCGTTAAAGTGCACGATGAAAATTGGAAAGTGCTCGTGAACATCTTTGTGACAATTTTAAGACTCTTTCCTAAATATCTTGGAAAATATACACAATTGTACGAAAAAAATTAGAGAAAATTTCCTGTCTATATCGAAATTGTGTCACCTTTCGTGGGCAAAGAATACTTGGTGCTTGATGTTAGGTATCGTTGGTGCCTGGAGAGAAGAGACTCGATAGGAATTTGGGTCTTATTGGTTAGATAAGGTTAGTCATATGCATTCTCACTATTCACTGAGTGAAATGAAGCGACGTTTTGAATTGGCGTAGGCATCGAATGTTCTAAAACATCGCTGATCCCCACATATCTGAATGCCGCGTGAGCGTTCAAAGTGGGGATGAGAATATTCAGAAGCTACCCCTCTTGATCCTGTGCTGTTCCGAGTCTCTTCTCGCGAGACCCCACAATACAGTACTCTCGCCCAATATGTTGTTTGTTTCATTTTCCACGTATCGAGAGCAATTAGTACGGCAATTAATACCCAACTATTAGGGGATACGACTAGACTGCGGATCTTTATACAAACTAAAATACCTACTTATTTCTCTCTTTAGTAATTTTATTGCGTTGTAAAAAATATGTAGATAATCCTAAATTCTCATAATCTTCCTATTGTTTGAAGTTACACTCACCCATTTTTCTCATAACTGCATAAAATCCGCAGTCTAGAGATGACTACACTCGGTGCTCGGTACTTAAGAGGATGTTTCGCAACCGGAGGCTCTACTGTATCGATATCTGACCAGGAGATCGATCAACCACCGACCAAATCGCCCATCCCAACGAAAGCTCGAGTCGCAACAATCGGAATTCTAAAGTACAACGTCGAGTCATATCAAAGCCGAGCGTAAGATCCCCGTAGCCGCGTTCTCACCGTCGTTCATCGCCGATCAGCCGCGAGTGATGCGGTCGCTCTATCTATGTGGGAAGAACGGTGGGACAGGGTCACCAGAAGAGGCCGGAAAACCCGGGCTTTTAGAGCCCGGAGAACCCGTCCAGCGGGCCAGCCGAACGAAGGCGACCCAGCCCGCCGCGATAAAGGTGTACCTCTGTCGAAGAAGCGTAACTCCTTAAGTCGTATACTGTATCATACCATTCGTAAGACCCCAAGCATCCCTAGAATTACTCTAACGATTAGCGTACCGGGCCCGACGAGCGCTCCGTGGAATCAACCACCGACGGTCGTTCACCGGGACTGGCCCGAGCAACGATTGGCCACTCGAATCATTCGACAATGTTTATCAAAGAAACATTAGAGAGATTACCAATAAGATTGCAGTGTAGAAATTTCATTTTTCTGCATCTTCCATGTTGCAGCCTCTTAAACACTGTTCAGTATGCAAGAGACCAAGATCTTTTGAGTATACTACCGCACAAGAGTATACTGTTTTGCACGAAAATTGCAATGTTTATGCCCAAGAAATATGAATTCCATGTTAAATGTCTATTAAACGATGAATTCAGGAATGCTCCTCGTGTACGCTGCACACGCAACAACAAAATTATAGCACACACTATGGTTTCTTCTGGGGTTGCAATATTTGTCCAAAAAGGTGCTTAGTCTATCGTCTGTAATAAAAAAATTGCAATGTTTATGCCCAAGAAATATGAATTCCACGTTAAATGTCTATTAAACAATGAATTCAGGAATACTCCTCGTGTACACTGCATACGCAACAACAAAATTATAGCACACACCATGGTTTCTTCTGGGGTTGCAATATTTGTCCAAAAAGATGCCGAGTCTATCGTCTGTAATAAAAAAGTATATTTATGAGCAAAGAGTACTTCGGACAGTGCTAAAGAAGAGAAAAAGAAGTTACCAAAAGCATCTTGGTTTCTTTGTCGTCGAAAGCAAATGCTAAAGAGGGCTTGAAAGCAGAGCTAGGCCAACGAGTCTAAAAATCAATTAATCATTTTTGATCGGTGGTATACAATCCAACCAGTCGAAATCCGTTGAAGTTAGTGTCCAGGCCATCCCGCTCGAGCCTCATTTTCCAAGCTGGTTCCACGGATCGTCGAGGGGCTCTAATGTAGATAGGGTGTTTTCATGTGTAGCGTAGGCGTGTAGACGACATAGTCATAGCGCGAGAATGTATTAACGTGTGCGCCATCGAGCGAAACCGATAATCTGTGTGCGTGAATGCATGTACGCTCGAGGTGTGTGTGTATGTGCGTGCGAGTGGGCGTGATTCTCGAAACTTGTACGAGGATGATAATAATAAAGATGACGTTGATGACAATGACGAATGAGTGTGCGCGAGAGAATGAGAGAAAAAGAGAGCGAGCAAGCGAGAAAGAGAGAAAGAGAGAGAGAGCGGACGACGGGTTGTTTGGCACTAGCATAGACCGCGTTAGGCTAGGTAGATAAGCGACCCCTTCGAGTCAAAGTAGCAGAGTTTCGTCGGAGGTCGGAAGACTCTCTCGACACGGCCATCATCATAGTCACGGGGAAAAAGGAAAGGATCGAGGGACGTGTGGACGTTGAAGGGACACAGCAGTCGGTTGGGGGAGGGGTGCAGGGGGGAAGGGGCGCTGTTGTTGTTCTTGTTGTCGTGCGCTTGTATTAAAGTCGCCATGTTCTAATTAAACGTGCCGACGGGGTTGTATCAGTCGTCGGCAAAATCAATGTGGCTCTCCCTGTATCTCTGGTGTCTGGGCACACCGCATCTACACCGACAGAGATTGCGTAACGAAATACACACACAGACACATCTATATACGCGCGCGCATCTATGCTCGCACGCGCGCAAGCGAGCTAGCTCGAGCTTTGTGCTGCGAAGTTACCACGGAGGAAGAGATGGAAGCCTGGTAATACCTGTTCGCCGTCTCGCTCCGGCAGCGTAAACGAAACTCAGAAAAATAGGAGACAAAGGGGAAAGGAGCGGACACAAAGGATAGCTGTGGAACGAGGATGAGAGACTCTTGGAGGGGTTGAAATGAAGAAAAAAACAGAGAGAGAGAGAGAGAGAGAGAGAGAGAGGGAAGAGGAAAAGGGAGCTACACGGGGTGAAAGAGCGACAGAGGAAAAATAAGCAACACACGGTAGGTCAGCCTTGGTTGTCGGTGGTTGGCGAATTGGTCGGGTTGCCATGGAGAACGCCGAGGTATTCCCTGGATTCGGGACCGCCCCAACGGGAAACCCCCATTCGGGAAATTCGTGGCGTCGCCGAAGCCGACGCGATGCCGAAGGTTTAGCCCGGCTCGGCTAATCGATTCTGCTACCAATCAGCGCCCGCGCCGTTTCTCCTCGTCCTCCACCAAAGCTGTTCACCCACCCCAAACCCTCGGCAACCCTCCCTCGAAACCCGTCTTTCTACCCCCTTCAACACACCTTCCAACCCTGTCCACCCGTCTCCTGCCACCATCACCTTGTCTCCACCTACACGTGTCCTTCGCGCTACCACTCAGCTACCAGGCCAGCCGTCTGATCCTCTGTGTACGGTTATTACCACCGGATAGCGGCCGGGCTTTCTCGATAGAGGCAACGGGCTGAGTGGCCGCCAATCGACGCTTTAACCCCTTTCTCGGTATTTCCCTTGTTTAAGGGGAATGTAACGTGCAGCCCCGCGAAACACTCGGAGAGGTTTTTCAGTAATAGTTGCCAGTAATTAGAAGAGATCGCTGCTTTGTCGGGCCCTTGTTTCGTTTTCGCTCGTGACGAGAATGCTCTTTAAAAGGACGCTGGTTTGGGGAATGGTGTTTTCCGAACCCTCCTGTAAATCATTTTTTTATTTATTTTATTCTTTGGTAAGATTGGAGAGTGAGTGACAGAAGAAGACTGCGAGAACCTTGGGACTGAAATAATCATGGCTGCGGATTGGGAAGTGGAATTTAATTTATACCCTCTTGACAGAAATTTCTAAGATTTTTAATTCTGAACATTCGGTTGAACCAGTTGTAATGTCAGTTTTCATTTGACAAAATATCGATGCAGAATATTTGGTATTCAGCTTTGTCGAATTCATGTTCTCAATTATTAGTAGACTAGTAGATTGGTATTAGCATCAGTTTATATTTATTTCATAACTTTTAGTATCTGTGACTCAAGTTATTTATGGCTCGATCGATAATATTTTAAAAGAAGGCGTTGTAATCATCCGACGGTGGTGCCTGGGTCGATATTGACCCAGAAAAATAATCATTTGTATACTTAATTATTGGTAATTACACTAAATAAAATGCTCCATAAAAATATATTTTAAAGAATTAATAGTTAAAGCTGCAAACGGTCCTAAGCATTGTCTATTATATAATTATAAAAAAGGTACGCCATTCGAAGGTTATAAATAGTAATTTAGGAAACATCTGGTGATGTGAACAAAAGAACTTTAAAGAATTGATCACAACAAACTATTTAAAAAGTTACTTGCCACCCTACTTATGGTAAAATTAGTATTTATTTAGGTATAATTGGTACTCATCTTAATAGTTCACATTATAAAAATACAAACAATTAATTGTATGTATCTGTTATATAAATGTAATTTAAAAATGGAGCGAAAACAGTGCATCATGGGTAATGGCTGTCATTAAGAATTCCCAACTGTGCATAAAAAAATATGAAAATTTTATTTTCAATATTTTTCTGTTTCCATAAATAGCATTCTAATTCATAACAGTCTCTTTTGTAAGAATTCAATATTTCTTATACTTGAATGTATAAACACCGCATCATTAATTATTTATATAAGATATTAAAAACCAAAAGAATTCCTCCATTTTTGCAATTTAATAGAACTACACAAAACAAAATTGATATACAAGTACAGGTATGTTCCTATCCGTAACAAATTATTTAAACAATATCAGAATGTATGATAACTTAGACGAAAATTTAAGTATAATTAACAAAATTCATATACGTGTACATACCAAAACTTCGAAACGACAACGCAGTTATTCGTCCGACGACATGGGTCTGATTTGTTGTAAAAACTCGATGGTAACAACTTCAATTTTGTTGCAAACACTTCTCAAGGAAAACTACACAGTAAATTACAATTTGAGACTATGGAAACAAGATAAAATCAAGTAAAAACTATTCAATTTAGAACAAGAAATCAACGATACTCCGTACGTACGTACGTTTCGAATCCTTGATGGCGCCTGAGATGGCGCTAGCGTCTGGTGTTCCGCACTAAACCATTAAGTACCAAATATCCCTAGCCACAAAACATTAAACTTTTCTCTCTAAGCCCTTGAAACTTTTTTCTGAAGAGTTGGTATATATGAAGAATGTTTTTTTCAAATTTTCCAAATCAAAAATTTTCCATTGTTAGAGGACTTGTGAGGAATCAATGACATTTCTGAATAATGAATAGGAAATTTATTTAGATGACTTTAGGAACGCCTTACGAAGAGGATAAAAATACGTAAATACGTAAGCTTCGAGAAAAACTTGTTCTCGTTAGCGACAAGTGGTCTCCACCTAGAAACCTCGACAATCTGACGTTTATAGCAACCGACCTCTGCAAAAATTTCAAATATTATTTGAAGTGAAAGGATCATTTCTGCGGGGTCTCGATCAATTTTCAGTCATCAAGACACACAATATGAGTTCGAAACATTTGGCAGCCGGTAAGATAGTGTTACAACAAAGTTCGAGATCAGCGCGAAGTCACAAAGAAACATTCTTTTAATAAAACTATTATTCCAGGATCTGTTGCCCCACCCATTAAACCTGGCAAAATACGTTTATACAGCATGCGATTTTGTCCGTATGCCCAAAGAATTCATTTAGTACTTGACGCGAAAAAATTACCGTACGTAATTCAATCTAAAACTCGATTTAATTGATTATTCTATTTATTCTACCTTATATATTTTATATTGTTTGTACTTCTTCTACTTTAAAAGCAAACTTACCGTTTCCCTTTTGATTTGCTATTATTTGTTTGCAGATATGATGTTGTTTATGTTAATCTGACAAATAAGCCTGAATGGCTAATGGAGAAAAGTCCGAATGGTAAAGTTCCTTGTATAGAGTTGAATGAAGGAGAAACATTATATGAAAGTCTTGTCATTGCTGAATATTTGGATGAAGCATACCCCGAAAATAAACTTTATCCAACCAATCCTCTGGCAAAAGCCAAGGACAAATTACTGATTGATAGATTCAATTCTGTCATAAATACTATTTATAAAGTATACATAGTTTAATATATATAAAATTTGTTTAATATATATATATATTTACACCACTTTCATAACATACTTTGTAACATGCAATAACAATTTATTCATTTTAGCTATACATGAATGCATCTATGGGATGTGACGTATTTGAAGAGGCACTACTCGGTCTAGAACTGTTTGAGAAAGAACTTGCAAGGAGAGGAACAGCTTTCTTCGGTGGTAATTCTCCTGGAATGTTGGACTTCATGATTTGGCCATGGTGGGAGAGGTCAGATATACTTAAAACTTTACGAGGAGAACAGTATGTTATACCTCGTGATCGTTTTAAAAGACTGGTACGATGTGCTTTCAATTCAACAGTTTAATATAAAAGTACTGTGTGTCAGTGGTAAATAGTTATAAACACGTTTATTTACAATTTCAGTTGGAATGGAGATCTGCCATGAAAGATAACTCAGCAGTTAAAAACAGTTACTTGAATACTGAAGTACATGCTAAATACATGCAAAGTCGTCTTGCTGGAACACCTCAATATGATTTAGTTACTGTGTAACTTGACAAATTTTATTTCCACATGATAAACAAAATGTACTGTACTTAAAAGAAAAACAGCAACTATAACTTTCGTGTGGTCCAGCAGGTAACATTCATTAAATATACAGGAATGTTCATTACAAGACTAATATGAAAAATGCATTTCTTTTTGTATCTTTTGTGCAATAAAGTGTCTATTGTATACTTTACACCAGAAAAAATAATCATAGAATATATTTATATAAAGGATAAAAGATATATATTATTTTTGTTGTAAAAGGTATATAAAATATCATAGTTATTTATGTATAGATATAGCACCACGAATCTCAGCAGTCTAATATTGTAAAAAAAACTGTTCCATTAAAATTAAGTTATGAAAAATGTAATTAATAGAAGTGCCGTGTCATTAACCTTCGCCCTTTAAAAGCCAAAGTTTAACAGTTGTAACCAAAATTGCAGTGTGTATGATTATACATGATCCGAAGATCATGCGCTGATTGATACCATATCAGAAATTCCTAATCTAGTAAAAATTAAATTGTCTTGTAAAAATTTGTTTGTTCTCATGGCAGTCAATGAACATGGATTTATTCTACAAATGTAGAATAAAAATATTAAAATATACTTTCTCCAAAAATCATTAAATATAATCCATAAAGTAGAAAACATGCAAAAATCATGCTCCCTGCTACCATGAAAGATTTTGTATTCTTCTTTCGTAAGCTTCGCAATATTTCTTCACTCTTCCTAACTACCTCCTTAAGTTCTTCCAACTCAATCTTTATCCGCTCACGATTTTCTATCGTCAGCAATTTCGTTTTCCATCTGTTCTCGAGTACCGAGATTCTATGTAAAGCGTCCTGCAAAGCTTCTTCCACGTTTTGCAACTAAAGCGTGCAAAATTGTTGTGATGAAACAAATCATGTGGAGGTTAAGATAAAAGATCTCTCACATAGCGAATCAAAAACAGATATAGAATATGATTTTATATGTACCTTCTTCATAATCGATTCCTTTCGTACTAATTCTTCGGTCTGTTCCTGCATTTTTGTGTTATACTAAATGAAAAAATCCACGAACATTCCAAATAAATTCTCTGACGTATCCGAATGTCAGACACACGTGTTCTTACGACGCTGGCAAATACAAAACGTCGATTCAATCTCTAGATATCCCAAAAAATTAAATTTTTAATACTATATGCTGCCTTTTTGTAAGGATTAAGCCGTATTTATTTGTAAAGTATAACGCATGGATAACCAACGTTGACAGACGTGTGTTTTCCGCGAATGTTAGTTTCGATCTGATCTTCTTTTTACAATTCAATTGCAATTACAATTTTAGAATTCTTCTGTTCCGATTCTCTACTTTATAAATTTAACTATATATAGGGTTGTTTGTTAATACACTTATGTACATCCACATAATATATACACATCATTCGTACTTTAACCCTATATTTATTTCAATTTCTATTTGTTCGATCAAAGCAGATAATAACTTTTTTCATCTATTTTTATTAGAAAAATAGTTATCCTAACGATGTTTATGTAATTTTTAATTTTTTTAGACAAATTTTAAGTAAGTGGAATCATGTAAAATCTTATTTTGAATGGAAGTACTTAGTCTTCGTACTTCTGATATGGATAACAATTGTACTAAATTCTATGGAATTTTATATTTGAACAATTTTTGTATCCGCAATCTACTAATAAAAAATTAAAGGGCAATGTTTACTAATCATTACGAACTTATTTTGTTAATATTAAATTTAATATCTATAAGATAAAAATATTGATACATTTGTGGGGGCGTATATATACGCCTTTAGCAGTCAAAGGGCTAATCAACGCGAACTAGTTTTTGTTAATATCAAATTTAATTTCCATAAGATGAAAATTTTGTGAATTATATCGTGGTTTTACAAAATTACATTTTTCATAAAATTATATGTATATTAAATTCAATACTTTTATGACAGAATTCATAACATAAAACTAAAACATTTCACAATTATACATATAAACGATAATATTTAACAGTATATGTACATCTTATAGTAAATATCGACACAACCGTAGCTATCGATAATCATTAAGTGGAAAAATGACGTAAATACAAGGATTGAAGATTAAAAGTGCGAATGAATTGTATAAGTACTACTTAAAAAATGATTTAATATGTAGTGCACGTCGTATTATACATAGAACAAAAGTCTTTTTTGCCGTTTCACTCGTCATCTCATACACACATATATTTATAGTAGTTCTGTTAACTTAAATAAAATTACTTCACTTTCTCGCTTACGTTATTTTCTCTTTCACATATAGATAAAATTAAATCTGAAACACAAAGTATAGTAGAAATTAGAAAAAGGGAATGGTATTATAAATCATGTATGTACTATACTCTACTGTATGTTTTAATCACCTGCAAAGTGACTGTGGTAAAGAGGAGATGATGGGTCCGTATCCTTGTGAATTATCATACAACTCGAATAATGGTGCGGCGACTAGTTTATAATTTTTTGGTACTGCAAATAAAGCTAAAAAATAAGAAAGTTAGTTTAAGCCATCAGTTAATAGACTTACAACAGTAGGCAAAATATTTTTAAGAGAAAGTGTGAACATTACCTTTCTCTTGTAACTGGACAAGGAACAACCTTTTGTGTTCCTTTGGTTTGGTTATATGCGGCGGCACATAAGGGTACTGAGGTGGTTCAAAATTGGGTCTCCACCAATTGCCTATGGTATCTTCTATCACCCATTCTTGCTTGACTCCATCTTGACGTCCAAATGTCTAAAAATTAATTCAACATTAAACTATATTTTATTTTAGTTATAATACACTTTCATATATGTTTGATGTACGCGTTTAAAACACATCCTTCTTCGTTCAGTTCACTAAGAACATGGTTACACAATTTTATTATATGTTTAAAACAACTATATAATCTTATTCAGTTTGTTAACATTTAACCTCGTCAACGATTCCCTAATATGTTCCTGTTATTCTTGTACAATCGATAATGTAAGCCAAAAGTATTTGATACAATACTTTCGACTTTTTTGCTTACAGATACCTAATTGAATGAAACAGCTGTTGTACATAAATATATCATTTTAATAAAAATCTTGTGAAATGCATAAAGATTTGAAAACTACCTAATATGTTGATCACACCAGGGAAAACCATAGTCCTGCACGTTTTTCAATTAATAAGGTTTTATCGAGAATTTTTTAGTACTATCTATAATTTCATACAATTTTCCCTTTTGATATCTGCTTCACAGATCACAATAAAAAGTTAATAACAATCTGTAGAATACAATCTTCTTGTTATAATATTACAATCTTCGTGGTTTGCTTCTTTCATATTTGAATTAATACATTACAACGAGCGTAATAAGAACAATGTTCTTAGCTAACCATGGCCCTTATACAAGGTAATAAGTTACAATTTTTATGTCTACGAACAGTAAAGTGTCCGGGCATGCAGCACACTAAAGTGTAAATCCTAATATAACAAATTAAAAAGTCCCTATTCTGAGCTACAGGCCCGGTTACATAAGTTCTACAAACATTTTTAGGATTGGTATAATAGGTTCATAAACAGTGTTACAATCTAACATATCAAAATGTCACTCCTAGCTACCTCGTAAGGTAGCATTAGGCGTCGTGCTAACTGTTACCTCTGTAAGGAGCCGTTTTAGGCCCTCTACCTCGTCTTCTCCTGCATTTAGTTCTCCACCAGGCCTACAAGAGAAATAATAAATATTAGTAGAACCAATAAATATCGAGAAAAAGAAGTTATTGAAAGAATAAATTGTATTTACAATTTGAAGAATGTTGTTCCCAATTGTAGAAGGAGGACGTGTGGTAATCCATGTTCATGCACCAATAAAACTCCTTCTACACTGCGGCGCATTCCAATTTTGTCAAATTCATCTCTCATACGCTGAAACCTTGCTGGCACTGATGGATCTTTCTCGAAGAGTGGCTCTTTTGTTCCAAATGTATAGTTTGTCAAAGGATATCTATGATAAATGAGTTGTATTTTTGTGTTAGGTTGTTATATGTTTAACATAATCCTTCAGTAACTAAATCCAGTTTCTTCAACACTATTTCCACAAAAAGGTATTACAGTATATAATCATAAAGATTATGCAGATACTCACTATGCATTGGATATTTTGAGCATGTAACATTTCCCCTGGTAAGTTTATATAAAAACTTCCATATTCGATATAAAATGAAAAATATTATTTTTCATGCAAGCAAGAAGAATAATGTACAAGTTCATGGTGTATAAAAATCATTACTTTTATCTGACAATTTTCACATTTAAAAATGTATGTACATTAAATGAAAAACACATGTAATGAAATTGTGAACAGGTATTAATAAAACATTTACCTGTAGAGATTTACAAAGCTTGTATATAAATACAATGTTCAACAAGGTTCAACAAAGTATCGTATATGACAAGTTAAACGGATCATATCAAGTAATTGCAAAATTTTATGTAGAAGCCACATACATGTGGTCACTTAACAATAAAGTACAAAATATCAACTGCAATTGATATATACACAGTAGTGTTGTACTTATAGTATTACGTGTTACATTAGCCACAAACTTCTTTATCTAAACATATTTGCATGTCGTTTCCTTTTTTAAAGTACTTAATACTTATGTTTATATTGCTATTATATTATAGTCTTATAATTTTCTTTTTCACACGTATAACGTGATAATAGGACACAGTACATTTTGCATACTCTATGTCAATAGTAAATTCTGATACTTTTAATGCTACGCAATCATAAATACTTGCATGCCAAAATGTAAATACTCTGATAATATTCTTATATCTATGTTGTTGGCTCTTTACATCATGTAAATTAAAAATGTGCATTGTAATGTTTTCATAGGTACATAGTACATATCGATTACATTCTTCACTGGTTAGTTGAGTATATAAAACATTACACAAATGGCGCATAAATGCAGGATATAAATCCCAAGCTGCAATGTATATCTTTCTGTGTGTATTAAATTCGTCTTATAGGTTCTAAAACAATCAATTTTCATTTTATAAGAAATTGTTTAAAACATTCTCAAACATTTATGTGCATTGTATAATTTCTTAGATTAAGAAACAGCCATTATTACGGCATAAAACCAATACATTCATAATAGCGTAAGTACAAAGTATTTTATAATGGAAGTTTCACTTTACATAAACTGTATGTAGCCAATTTATGAATAAAAAAAATACAGATAGGTTTCATTGGAAGAATTACAGGTTGCATAATTCTTGGAACGCAACAATATGATTTGGATTATTGTTCTGTACATGTTTGTCTTTTACATATGGCATCAATGTAATGTCTATTATACAAGTAAAAATAATGAACAGTGACGATTCAGGTACGCATTACAAAATAACAGTCACTGTTTAACAGCTATCACGATGATCATGAGAAATAACAAAAAGTATTTTGTACGCAAATATACATTTAATGTATAAAAGAGGCCAATGTACCCTGGTACACAATGGCTACTACTTTTATAAATTCATCAGTAATGGGTACGTACAAATGTAATGTTATAATAGAAATTAAATTTCTCTCAGTCTCTTAATAATCAGAACTTAGTATAGTTCAAATATAACACACCCCATGTAAATGGAGCACAGAGGGTATAATTTTAATCTATATTTGGAAATTTTAAGCAAACGTTAATAATTTTTGTTCAATAAATAGTACTACAATACTTGAGAAATAATAATGCGACGATATAAGCAAGCGTGTAATCGAAATTTTTAATACAATAAAACAATTGGTTATGTCGTGTTATGGCGCGTGAAGGTAAATTGTTAAATTGAATTAGCATCGGATATATTCGAATCCAGCGCTGCTTAAAATTTCCATAGTTACTTAACAAAAAGGTGAACAGCCGTCTCATGGTTGTACCATGTAAGATGCATTGAAAGGTGTTAGGAACATAATTTTAATTGCTAGCGTCTCTTAACCGGCCATAGTTGTGTTCTACAGGAGAGGCAGTCAAAACATTAACTCTAAAAAATAATGTATTTAAGTCACGTATTGATTATCACTTACAAATTAACTGTCCTGTTGATAGTTACAGACTGGTTCTGTACCACTTTCCCTTCAAACGAACTGTTACTTGCTCTCCTTGGCCAGCCACTTCCCTTAACTTGAGTTGTTGCCATCGCCATTTTTCTTCTCGTTACGACCAGCAAATCCAACGATTCAGCGTCTAACCGCACAACCGTACCCCTTCGTGCCTTCTCCCAATATCCCGACGACACTGTTTTATGATCCAAACAGTGTTGCCACATAGTAAATGCAGTGTGTTGACCAGCGATGATAACTCACGCCGTCGGCAGATGTCGCTTCATTTTCCAATTGAAAATTCTTCAATTGATAAAAATTGATACAGAACATAGCACGTAAATAAATAAAATGTCAATATCTTCAGGAAACAAATGTGCCAACGTATAAGGTTGCAACATTTCAATTTTAATACAAATTTTCTAACACAGGAATAACATTGTAAATTCCTCTCAAATGAGCGCTATTCAAACATTTCTATCGGTGAATTTTTATTACGTAAAAATCCTTATTAGTTTATTTGATTTAGAATTTTGTTTCATCTTTACTTGCTAAATAGTTAAAACTACGAATTAATCAGCCAATGCCAACGTCATGCTTAGCTGTAATTGCGTTCTGATTGGTTCCTGTTTTTAGTTAATAATTTCGCAGAGATCATTTTGACAAAGAAAAAAGTTATTTCACAAGATTTCAGGAAGAAAGTACAATATTTTGGTACACACTATATATAGTTTACCGTATATTCAATGATATATGTATTGATCGTAACAACAAGGACATTTTATTTCATGAATCGTCTTCATGCGTATTGGCAACAGTGAATAACGTTCGCGGGGTTTCCACATCCGATCGCACGGACAACGGCAGCCATTCCGGGATACGCTTAGAAGAGACAACGTTTGGCGTTCTTTGGGAAAGGAAATTCCTTTTTTGTCGCGTTCTAATTTGTTTACGACGTCCATAATCAACATTCTCCTTATGAGATCCGCCGTTTTTGCATAGTAAGTTCGGTGAGTCAAATATTTTGGTGTGTTCTTCAAATATTTTCATCCAACAATTTATAAATGTCTTTCGAAAATGGCGTGTTGGGTAACACAACGTGAAACTGTGTTCTTCCTCTAGCCTTAGAAGTTCGCCGACCTCGATGTAATAGTGTTCTTCTTGCATGAGATTTCCTAGTCGGTGCAGATTTTTGCAGTTTTGTTTAATAGTAATATCATTTCGGAAATTTTCTTTGTTTTTAATATATCTTTCGTGCTCCAAAAGTGTTCGTACATACATAGACACAACTTTATTGTATATATATATATGTATATATATATATCACAGCGTTCCATGAGCATTAGCGTCCAGTGTATCGATTATCAACATTGTGAATAATATAGTAAAAACTGGTATGATTGGTTACATTTGTCTGATAAAATCAAACATTGTTGCTTTTTTAAAATTGATTAAACATTATAGATTAAAATGTGAGAAATATTTATCGAATAACACGATTATAACAAGATTGACTAATTTTTAATTCAATTTTATTCCTACATTTAATTTTTATTCCGATATTTTATATTCATTCATTTCGAAATATATTTTAAAAAATAGCATTACTGTAGGTGTTGAAGAAAAATATAAAACGTAGTATACAAAGGAAGCAACACTTCTATGATTCAATTAAACTTTAATTAAATTGTTACTCAATGTTTTTTTTTATAGTTACAGTCTGCAATTGTTAATAAGAGGTTTTAGGTACAGTATGGAAAAAATGGTGTGTGTTGCAGGATCTTAGGCATCTCAGTGTGTGTTAGGTGAGAAGATCAGGTATCAACAATCATCAGTGGACTTTTGTACAATGACATGGTGCAGTTGACTCCTTTTCTACTTCTCCATTTTATTATCCTTCGCTGATGGACTGTTCGCTGCTCGGTCGTCTTTATTGACGTCAACTTCTTATCTTTCATCATGCGTTATAACTGAGGGTGAAGAAGGAAGAAATTTCTCAAGTGTCTAAAGCCGAAGGTAATACCTCATAAGTAACGTAATAAAACTTAGCTCATAATTCTGGAGGGAAGTGTTGTGATTTCACTACAGGCTGATTTTAATTCTTCGTTATTTTGAGATGTTGTTCCAACCTTGATCGTGACAAATTTTAGAACCGTCTCATATTTATATTCCATGCAGTTTACATTTTCTTTTCATTATATGTTCACATTATCAGGGGATGGTAAGTAATCAATGAAATTGCGTCGACAGGAACAATAAAGAAACTGAAAACAATGTATAACATAGAAATGGAGAACATTTTTCATATTTTGCATGATTCTCTTATGTTCTTCGGTCTCCACAAAATATTGATTCTCAAGCGTACCCTGACAACGTAAACTTACCTTAATATGTCTGACAAATAAATAATTTTCATGAGGTATGCATACTGCATGAATTTCTATAGTAGTAAAAATTTGAAAAAAAAAAATATAAAATTTGAAGAGTAACAATTATTATCGGAGCATAACATTCCGCGTGTAAATCTTTAATTCTATACATACAGATTAAAAGTTTAATGTTAATATAGAAAATCATAATCATGGATTCTACTTATGATTACATAAGGTTGTGTTCTAAATATACATTCAATACCTTCGAAACAATCATAATGTGATTGTTTGCGTTCAACCTTTATTTTATGGTAAACAGTGTAACATGATCTTACACTTAGTTTCTTTAAAATACAGCAACTATGATTGTTTGATTCATTTATTATGCTTAAAAAAAGGTAAGTTTATTCAGAGTCAAAGGAACATGTACAATTAAATTGTAAACATTTTGCAGAGTTCGAAACAAGCCTTTACAAAATTATATTTATTAAAAGAAATTGCCCGATTCTATTTAAAATATTTTCATTAGAATATTACAATTATTCAGTAACAATACTGGAACAGACAAGATCTATTAATTTATTTTTATTAAATAAATTGAATTACACAATCAATTTTATTCTATTATGAGTTATAAGTTGACAAACAGGAATTGTCATAAAATTGGAAGGCATATGGATAGCTACTGTAGTTACAATTTTTAGTTACTTTAAAATATTTTTGTACACAAACCAAAAGAATTTAAAAAGATAAATCAAGAACACTAAAGTGAGATAACTGCTGCTCGGTCTCACAACTTTGCTTTGAGGTCCTTGAGAGCTGGGAGTCACCGCCTTCTCATTCAAGTGCGTTTCTGTTGCATGTTCTACGTGGACACAGTGGTCATCGAATAACTCAACAAATTTTCTGAAAGCTCTATTCTTCCTGTTGCATACGATGCACTAATTTGCAGAGTATAATTACTCTCTTTTCGGTTATCATACAATATTAAAGGGTACAAACGTCGAGCAATTGGTGCATTACAAATGCATAAATCTCTATAAACTTACCACTCCATTTCGCCTACGTATTTTAAAACACTAAATAATTAATCTTAAAACTAGAACAACAAAATCTAAATACAATGTCGAATCTCTAAACGTTAAATATAAATGCATGTATAATATTTTGGAGAGGATACACTTAGGCCTCCCATCTTTACTACATGCCATAATTCGTAACCGTTTCGTTTCTCGCAAGAAATATTGAAATTGTTGCTGAACGACGGGGAAAGCGAATGGATATGAACATACATGTGGACAACTGCAATCTATCAATTACCTTCTGCTTACACGGTCTACACCTTGTCATGTACTTCTACTATTGCACTTGCCTATGCGGTCTTTGTTGAGGTATATCGGATCGATCGTGCAATACCAAGCGTTATCGCTATTGCTATATCTGGGAATGGATATAAATAACACGTTTCCATTTAATCTTTTAATACGTCCTAGCCATGTATCATTATCGACCAAGAAAAAGATACAGACGGATTCTTTGCTATGATCGTTGACATGTTCCACGTTACGGTGAGCGGAGATGATTAAGCTATAGCTAGACCGAGATCAATCGGTTGCTCAAGGTCAGTGAGAAAGGCTTCCCCCCACCACAATCGTCGTTTATCAGCTACTTAAGGGATACAGCATAAAATTTGAAAGTAAATGTAGTACCGTCGCCGATAGCCATTATAGAAGAGTGACACAGGCGTTTTCCAGTCGGAACGGAAGTGGCAGCCCCATCAATCATTCAGTGCCGGAGGTTTTTAAACCATTTCCCAGTCGTACAACACTTCTTTTGCTTTGTGATCTTCGAAATGATACAATTTCATTAGAAAGTCATTGTACCTAACAGAAATTAGAGGTTTCGCAACAGTTATTAGTATTTTTAGTTTTATTACGAAGGATCTTCTAATTGAAAAATATTAATTTTGATTTTTATGAAATATCTGCTAATGACTATTTCGTGACTCCTGCGTACTTTTAGTGAAATGATGCTTCTATTCCCACCTTAGAGAGTTATAACGATTGATACCGGTCAGTAGCGTTTAAGAAAAGTATCGATTACATTAACACGTTCACGGTCCGCGTCTGCAAACAGTGAGCACAGTAGTGTTAATTGTCACGAATGCTACCTTGCACAGCTAGTTGCATGGTCATTTTTACCATGCGGTCAATTGCAGCAAATGCAGAGATCTAGAGGTCCTATTGGTTTCAACGGTGGTTCGAGGAACGACTTCCACGGTTAGCGTTTAGATAATCGCCAGCTTCGGTTAATTGTCGCTAAAAGACTCGAACTGTCAGCGACAGTTAGCGAGGCAATGTTTGTACGTATAATGATCCCTGCCGCAAGAAGCGTATTGTCGGCTTGGTTTCAAAGCAGCGACGCGTTTTTTAGCTTCGGAAGCGCTTTCAGATCAACCATACAGCCGCCCATTGACTCGTATTCGTGGGTCAGCGGAATGTGAACGTGTTAAGAAAGGTGAGTGCAAAAGACGTTCGGAACCCCGGAGGACTCTCGAGCTTGCGCGTTACAAACGAAAGCGAAAATGCGAGAGAAAGAGAGCATGTGTGCGTGCGAATGCAACGTGTCCTGGTTACACCAGAATATGCTAAACGATGCATTGACAGGTATGGATTGGACGCATAAAAGTCTGCTGATTGGAACCGGGTGTCCTCTTCCCGTTCGAGTCTCTTTTGCGCTCTAGCTGAACGTGCAGCCGACCTCGAACCGCCACCGATTTTGGAACCGATACGTCGACTACCACCTCTAAAAAGTATCCCCTCCCTGCTCCGTTCTATTTTGAAAGATGCGGAAAAGATCGTTCACTGGGTCGGATGCCAGACCTCGCGCCAAGGTCGACGATTGAAAAACCGACGCTCTGATGGAATTCGAAGTGAACGTGCGGACACCATAAGAGCCCTCCGCCGTTGGTGGTTGAACCCTTTGGAGGAAGCTAAACTTTCCCGAAGGAGGCTGGACAGCCAGCTGTTCAGAAGACGTTCTCTCGATCGTGTCACGACTGATTGCTGAGGAAGAACTTGTTCTGCGACGCGAGTTTTCATCCCCCTCGAACGATCGCCGCACTTATAGAAACGGACGAATCCGCCATCCGATTCACCCGTGGCCTATCTAAGTTGTAACAGGCTTGAAATTCGGCTCTGACCCCGCCGTGAAGAATACTGGTCTTTTCTTGATCGGCCTTTTGTTCGTCCCCTGCTACTCATAACTAGACCAAAGATATTTACCGAGATTCTTTAAGTCTCGTCATCTTTGTGAACGTTGTGAACGATTAGCGTTTTCCGTTGTGATTTGCAACTCGTTAAGCGACCCCTCTCCCTCCCTTTGCTTTTTCAACACTACCGGAAGCTGATTAACACTTTGTCGCAACCGGTACATTCTTCGTTTTTGCGAGATTGGAATGAGAAGGATCAAGTCTAAAAGGTGGCTGTTGTTTTTACATTTAGACCTACGTGTTATGTTTTCGATGGAGAAGTCTTCTTATTATTTTTTTTTAATATGTAAGAGTAGTAGATACGGAGTTGGAAAGTGGCTCACGTAAATAATAATGAATCCTGATCGAACTTCTGCGAGGCAGTGTTTGCAAGAGAAAAAGCAGAGCTCGTCGATACTCTTCAGGCTTAATTTGTCTTTCGACTACTGGTGTAAATTGAAGATGAATAGAAATGACTGACGCATCCTAATCAGCGGTAAATGATGACATGATGTACTTAATGCCGTTGCAGATGCTGTGACGCAATTAAATATTAAAATACACTGTAAAACAACTAATGGGACGAGGTATCACGAAAAGATTCGGTTGAACTGTGGACGAGTAAAGTCGTCTTTCTGACGTAACAGGTTGTTGATGGTGGCACCAAGTACATAGCAAATATTTTATTTCTGTTTTAATTTTCCGCACACTAATATTGATATACGAACACATTTTGTGCATATATGTACACACTGGACGTAACGTACGAGCACCGATAAATTAAAACACTGAGATCGTGGACAATTCAAAGTAAACCTGTATAATTAAACTTTTATTGTAGCTTGCACATGAGTTTCCAGTAATTGCGAAATTAAAATGAGTCGATTTGGCTTGCTAGTGGTGCTACCTCTAGTGAATTAAATCCTAGACATTCGCGAGAACGTGTTAAACTCGATTCCATCGTTAATCGATACAGTCGCGTCCTAAGGAATTTGTTCCCATGAGAAAATTCTAATAAATGTGCGCGTTGTGATCCTTTCGGAATGTCGATTCTCCCAACTACGCCCTGGACGCATCGCTTGGAACCTGAGGAAACGGAGTTATGGCAATCTCATCGTCGTGGTTTTGTCAGTGACATCGGAATTTGCGTTCCGATCCAACGGTGTTCGCAATAATCTGTCTTTAGTCTCGAAATACTCTGATTCGACCATCAATGGACTGCTGATTATGATTAGAAGAGTTGCGTCTCTGTAGACTCATTTGCAGAATTTGAATTAGGGACTTAATCTTTATTGTGCACTAAGAAAACTGTCTTTCTCACACTGAAAAGATAACACTACACTGACTACACAACAGGCATCCTTGAAATCTTGAAATCTTTGTGCTCACATGAAATGTTTCTACCATTTTAACATTTAGACTAAATGTTTCTACCATTTACCATAACTATATCTACTATTAACCGTTTATGTTCCACTGCAGTGGCCATTTGTTATGGAAACATTTTTTAAGCTTACTAAAATCAGTTTTACATGTATGTCGAATAGCATTCAAAACCAGCAAAAAAGTTCACTATAAAAATCAAATTACACCCCTTAAACTAAATATTCGCGTGGCGCGGAAAATTTAATAATATAAAAATGTAAACTTGATTTTTTAAAATTAAACTCTCCGCTAAACTGTCAATAATAACTTAACACTCGGCAACTATTATGAAATTTTAATAGAACTGTAGCATTTACACTACCGCTCACTGAAATTTGGCCGACTGCCGACGTCCATAAACGCATTTAGGAATTTCCTCTCGTAAAATGTTTATTGTAATGTTTCTTCGAAAAATCCTTATTAATTATTTAGAAAGGTTTAATTATATTTTAAAATATTTTTTGCCAAACTTCCGTGAACGGTAGTGTATTTTTGAAGTGATCGCACCGATCGTATGACCTACAAATTCTTTTTTTAATTGCTCCAACTCCGTCATTATAAACTGACTGGTAAAACTAAAAAAGAACTTTTAACAACTTATCATTTAGGCTCTTCAGTAATACAAGTTTTGAACACATTCGCAGTATTGATTGATCACATGTCGCAATATTACGCGTGTGAATAATATATACTGTAGTTATAGATACGGTTGACGCGTTGTCATATCTTTTTCTGCTAATCAATATCTTGCACACTTGCCAGTCTAATATTAAACCTGTTTAGACTCTTATTAAAAAATTTTGTTTTCAATCAACCTGCGGTTAGATTGTTATTAATAAATTATAGATGTTACGAGAAAAGATAATTTATTGGTAACAAAAATTAGAAGGTTATCTCCTTTATGAGTTTTGCAAAAATTCTTCTGCAATTATTGAAGTAGCTTATTCGTTATTTGCATAAAACAATGCAAACGTTACATTGCATTGTAATTGCTGAATTGCGCATTACAGTTCTTCAAAGCTAAAGAGGGTCGGTTGGAGATTTATTGAAATGTTGAGTCGTCGGGAAATAGGCGTGTCTCCTATAACAACTGAGGTTATTGTTATCGCAGATCGGGATCCTGATCCCGGTTGGATTGATTTACATTTAAAAAGGCGGGTTAACAATGGCAGTTTATTGATGACAATCGTTGCAACGTGGGAGGACGATGATCTGTGCTTAGCGAGAGCTGCAAGGATCGAGGCGACAAATTGCTACTCTCGCCTTGCGAAGATCGACGGCTCGATCATAGTGATCTGAAACGAGGGACTACCGGATAATGAGTGGTTTCGCCTCTGTAGAAGAATTTATTTCGACGCGCATCCATGCACGATTCATTTTGTTACTCTCCCCTTTGAAATTAAGGACCTGCAGATCTTTAGATATCAATAAATAATAGGAAAAATTACGATCACTTTTTCGAAAATCTTGATTTACTTTGAATCTACCGGATGTTGTTGCAACAACGGTAAATGTTTGTTCGTTGTCGACCTTAGAAACTTTTTCATGTAAAACTAGAAATCGCATAAATATATGTATATTCGATTAATTATTCCCCGAGTATTGACGCAATCGCGTTTAGTAGAGGATTTGAATTTTCACGCATAATCGCGTTCTATTCCTGGCGTATCGCATGAATAATTTTCCCTGACATATGATCGTTCGACCGCCCAGAAATTTTCTCCTCCATTGATTTAGATAATCTACGTTCGACAGTGGTAGACGATGTCACTCGAATTTTGTCTAGTCGGACGATTAATAAGTACTATTAATTTTCCCGACGGATCTGTTGTTTGCCTCTTTCTCATACGGAGTCTACGGATCGATGATCGTTTTCGAATCTGGCGGAAGCAACGTCAATAGAGGGCGCGTCATTCGATCCGCTGGAATAGTTTGCAAAATCTACGAAGCTTTATGGCACTTTTAATAGACGGATGGGAGCTATTGCATCAGTGTCTGCGCGTTTGTTTTATTACGTGATAAAGTTCGCGAATTTATTGCTGCTAGATGCTTGAAAACCCGGCGGAATGTGGTAAAATAATAAATGGTTCCATACTTCGCCTCGCTCTTCGGCAGTCTGATTTTTTAATCGTTCGCGCACATCGATCTATTAATTTTTCAAAGGTTCACAACGGACCGGAAGAACGAGTCATCTTTGATATTTTGTGCAGCGGGTGTTTCTCTCAATGAACTGTGGTGATGATTGGGTTTAATTAGCCCATCGATTTCTTGAATATAATTTCTCTGGTAGCTATAATTTCAATCGTAGTCGAGCAAAGTCTCTGGTGAAGATCTGAATCAAAATTAAGTGTAATAATAAGTAATATCTGTAAAAGTCTAATGAACATACTTAATGAATCTAAAAGTTTCTATTGTTTTCAACTCGGTAAAATTACCCAGATAGTAAAAATGCTCGATTCTGACCAGGGCACTTATGACCGCGTGGGCTCGTAAATTTCCCTCGGCACAAGCAGCCCTCGGCCCAAATCGGCACAGGTTTGGGTCGAGGGAACGTTACGAGCCCACACGGTCATAAATGCCTGGGTCAAATTCTAGTCAGCGTGTAATTCGGCCCGTATAATTCCTGATACCTCACCCCGGCACGCCGTTATCAGGGTATATAAAAAAATTGTCTATTAGCCCCTGTATCTTGCAATTAAGTCTAATAATAATTAACCCCTTCCAATATAAGATTGTGTCAGACTCATATTGAAGATACCGAGCAAAGTTTGCTAAACTTGTATGTTTGTTCATTTCCTTTAATCTGAAGTGAAATTTTATTTTATTTTTGCTTTAAAATAAAACTTTTAAATCCGTGCTGATGGTATCTCAGCGCGTATGAGTAATTTAAAAACAAATTGTTTGGCTGCGTAGAAAATCCATAAAGACAAAATGCATAAAACACAAACCAATTGACTGAATCTGATAGTAAGGGAAATGAAATTTCTCGACATTGATTTTGTGTCATGGTCCGTCAGGAATCGTTGTGATGCGATCTAATAATTACACAGGTGTGTAATGAATAAAATTCTGTAGATTTATGTGACTCGACGGCAGCCGCTTGCTCCTAGAAATCGAATTTCCCCTTATCCGTCGGACGTATCTGCTAATTAATGTCACCGTCGCTTCTTCTTCATCATTATTCGCGATTTAACCAATTCTAAGGATAGCCTAATGGGACTTCGTTACGTCAGAACGAGTGACAACCAGATACGAGACAAAGTGACTGGAACAATCGCACGATCGAGGTCGCGGTTGCCACGATTTACGCCGACAAGCATCGTCTGAACGATTCTCGGTTTCCGGAACGTATCACTTGGAACTGGGACGGTGAGCACGACTCCGAGGCGTAAGACCTAAAAATATGCGGAATAGTAAAAATGCACGCGTGAATTCCGAAGTACCTACCCGCGGAACAATGGGACGATACTAAATACGGCGTGAGAACACGTTTGGCCTGGTTGCTGCTTTCACTCGAAGATAATTAGCCTACGCCGATACGGCTTAAAAATAGAAACGGTAGAAATATATCCCACGAAGCCTAAAATGTTAGTGAAGAAACGAACTTAATAAAGATCTCGTTTTACGTCTTACTTAAATAGACATACACTAACGGAAGTGTAGAAATATTTACTATACAACCAGAAGTGTCGACAATAAAGCGCCATGCCTCATTAAAATACAGCTTGAGCAAGGTGATGTTCTCCGGACAGATGTTTTTAACAACTGAACTCGAAAACTCGAACTATTTGAGATTAGTCTATAATCAAAGAACATGGATTATTTTCTTTATTCCAGTTTCTTACATCGTAAAAATCTGTATTTACGTAAAGATTTGTAGCCTACCAGTCTCAAAAATGTACGGTTGAAATCGGAAATAAAGGAATGGAGACTAAAAATGTGTTTCTTCCTTTCCGTGAACCTTCTACGAGAAATTCTCTTACGAGTAGAGCTTCGAGGAGGTCTCTTTAGAGTCTGGAGACCTGGGAACACTTTTCGCAGCGGCTCGATCTTTGGCTACTGTTCGATCTCCGGTTGTTAATACGAATCGTTCGGCTCGGTTGCAGATCCGTCCGGGTAACAGTCGAGAATGAGTGTCATAATCAGACTACAGAACTTGGCATGGTCCGCCAACGCGCTGGACATTCGCCAATTTTTCAGAGGACTGAGCATACCGGAAGGAGGTGTCCACATCGTCGGAGGCGAGCTGGGTGACGCGTTCATAGCGTTCAGGTAATCAAACGTATTCTACTAATAGACGAGGAAGAACCATGCACTATCACGCCCCCTTTCTCGTTCGCGTTATTTCCCCGAAACACGCCGCAGCGATTTCTTGCCCAGCATTCGATCGTTAAACGCGCTTCGGAGATGTTCCGACACGCTCATCCGTGCGGTTCGTTGCCCTGCACTGCGATGCAACAAGTGGTTGCCCCTGCGATTTCATATTTCCACCACAGAGCTAGAGATCCGTCAACAAATCGCGGTAGCTCGCGCAAATTCACGCCAGTTCAAACAAATTTAAGAAATTAGATGCACGAGCAAATCAATCCTTCAACAAATTGATTTGCACGCAAACTTGCAATATGTTAGGCCGTTCAGAAAATTCTGCGGATTGCACAGAAAAAGCTCTGGCCAATGTTGCGTTCATATTCTGACTGCTATGCTCGTTTATTACAAACTTGATATTCTAGGATAAATAAGAATTTTTCAAACTTCACTGAAAGTGGCTTTATAACTGTAACCCAAATGCAATTCTGTTGAAACCGCGACAACTGATTGAGGAATTTTATAAGCATAACATTACAAATCTAATAAGACAAAGTATAAGACTCAGACTTGAAGAGAGACCTTGCTAAATCAATAAATGAGCTTACAAAATAGTTGCAGGCAGGTGAAGTTGCTACTTACTATTCAAGTAATTAAATAATAATTGAAACAATTGAGCAAGATGCACAATTTTCTTAACAAAAAAAATCCGCTGAATTTTCTGAACGATATAATGAATTTGCACATCAATCGCTCCTTTATTATTAAATTATTAAATTATTTCTTTAATTAATTATTAAACATCCATATATAGAAATAGGATTTCTTCAATTCCTCATTCGAAGTAGTAATATCATTTAAAAATAAATCTCTTATAGGACATCCGATTACTTTCCATGCTACTCTACGGCCAAAAAATACGCCACTTCGAGCCGATAAACCTACATAACAACAAGCTTTAAAGGAGAACTAAGAAGTTGAACTACTGTCGCGCATTTTACATCGTGCCTCGAGTTCAACGTTGTTCCGCATACGAAGCGTTCAGCGGTAGTTAGCTTCCTGGAAGCCATGATTTTCCCATAATCTTAGGCGCGTCGAGTAATTTGTAGTCGTAAGAGTAGTCACGGAAGTATCGTTGATGCTTTAACACTCTGTACAAGAATAACTCTAGTGAGAATCGCCTCTTTTCTGTTCCTCCGCGGAATAACTAAACCATTCTAAACAAAAAAGATTCCCCCAAAAACTGTAAACTCTATCAAATACTAACGTATGATTCTCTCTTTTTGGTAGAACTCTTTGTACTCCGATCGTTTTTCAACGTGATGTTATAAATTGTATTGTTCTTTTCGTGCTCACTGTTTAAGAATGTCAGCCAATCAGTTCATAAAATTGAATTGGCTCAATTTTCGTATTTTGTTAACGCGTGTCAGCGAACGTGAGATTCGCACATGCAAATTACGCGCGACGCAGTTGCGGCGCCACTGGAGTTACGAAGCGTGTCATTAATGTCGCCGCAACGGCGCCAGCGGAGTACAAAGGGTTAATATTCTGGTCCCCTTGCTGGAATTTTTACAAAAAAGAGAGAAAAGACTAGATTGAAACATTGGTGGCCTAATGCCGACCCTGCCCGTAACATGAAAACCATTTCCCCGGTCTAAACCCGACGCACTTGCAGTACCGACGAGGATGCCCGGCAGGCGATGATGCACGACGGCGGCAAGATCAAGGAGATGAAGATCAAGCTGCTGTTGAGCTCGCGTACGGAGATGCAAAAAGTAATCGAGGCAGCGAGACAGCAGACCCTGAGCCTGCAGTCGTTCATGCAGACAGCGCCAGTTGCAGTGGCGCCAGTGGTTGCCAAGCCTGGCTCCCCAGGGGATAGAAGAGAGAAGGAGAAGGATAATGACAGCGAGTCGAGCAAGGATCGCAAGGACAGACGAGACAGATCGCGATCTAGGGACAGATCGCGGTCTCGCGACAGGGACAGGGATCGGGATCGTCGGGACAGAGACAGAGGTCGGGATCGCAGACGTCGTGATAGAAGCAGATCAAGGGATAGGGAACGGGACAGGAGAGACAGGCGTCGTCGCCGCGACAGGTCTAGGTCTCGCGATCGCACGCGATCTAGGGACAGAGATACGAAGCGCAACTCCACGGGAGAACGTCGGAAGGAATCCAACGACGACGACAACAATGACGTCGTTTGCGTAGGCCAGTTTCACAAGGACAAGCCAGTACCTGGCGCGAAGAAGTCACTGGAGAACGGCATCTGGGAGGTTCCGCCGCAGACGCAGATGCAGGCCGCAGCCCTGTTAGCTCCCGGGATCTTGGGTGCGGGGGTTGCAGCCCTTGCACCGGACAGCGAATCGAGAGCCATGGGTTTCAGCAGTTCGGTGATCGGGCAGCAATCGATGCTCCAACAGAACCAGTTCCCCATAAACGGGATCAACGGCGTCAGCGGTCTGATGCAATCTCACGTGCAGACCCTCAGTCACACTGTCAGTATGAACTCGCTCGCACAGAACATTGGCAGTCCCAGTCTGCCTAGTTTGACCACTGGAGTGGCTACGTTGAATCGATCCAAGGAATCGTGGAGCCAGGGCGATCAAAGTAGACTGGACCAGACCAGGTTCCCTGCTAGGACCCAACAGTTTGGCACAGAATTGTACAGCGCGAACGGGTCTATGAACTACAGACCTGGGATCAGACCGAACAATCCTTTCTTGAGCAAAGTACAGGAACTGGAAGGACGTCGGAATCCTCACGCCTTTCAGGCGAACAATGCTCAATACGGTTTTGATAACGAAAGACAAAGTGGTCGTGGCACAACCAACAGCTCCTCGAGATTCTCCGGCGATAACAAGAGCAGTACCAGCGGCGGTCATTGCGTGGAAGTTCGCAACATGCCCCTGAGCGCTACCTACAACGACGTTCGTCATGCTTTTCAGGGTATCTACATAAGGAAAGACGGTCTGAAGCTGATCAACGATAACCACGGGAACCGCGTTGGTATCGCTTACGTCAAGTTCAGCAAGGCAGAGGGTAAGGAGCTAGCCCTGAGCACGCCCAGATATGTTCGTGGCTCTGAAGTCGAGGTCCTTCACCTCGACGAGAGCCTCTTTGATAAGGCAGTCGATTCTTATTCACCGGAGAAGGATAGAGAGGACAGTGTCGATGATGTAAGATCCTCGGCATGCATAGTGTTGACCGACCTACCCTCCTTCACAAAGGAGATGGACATCGCGAAGTTGTTCCACGACTGGAAGATCAACGACCTCTTCATCACCAATACCAAAGACACTGGTAACGTACAGGCATACGTGCAATTCGCCAGAATAGAGGACGCGAAGGCGTCGGTCAACACGTCCTTGAAGATCGGTAGCAAACCAGTGACCGCGACCGCCATCACGGAGGAGAAGTTCGCACAAGCGAAGCGCGACCATGAGCAGAACAGCATGAGCCAGACCACGAACTCCGACTGCGTGATCATGCGCGGACTTCCCTTCCAGACCATCGACCGTGACATCCTCGACTTCTTCTCCGACATTGGGATCGTGCCCCATCGAATACACATGTTGCTCAACCAAAGCGGAAAACCGGCCGGCGAGTGTTTCTGCGAGTTCGACACCACTGACGAAGCGCTCAGGGCCACCGCGAAGAACGGTCTACCATTCGGCAAGAACGTGCCGACCATAGAGCTGGTGCCTCGAGCGAAGATGCTGGAGACCCTCGGCATGGTCGACCCGCAGATTATGGAGACTCAGCAGCAGCACTTCCCACCTCTTCAAGAACAGCGGCCGCGTTTCGCCGGGCCTATAAACCACCTGCCCCGTTTCGGCAACACAGGCTTCGGCCCTAGGTGTCCTCCAGGCCTGATGGGCATACCGAGACACTTGCTGGGCAGACATCCCGGCTCCATGGACTATGTCGAGGGCTTCGGCAAACCCGGCTGTGTTCTCTCTTTGGAGAATGTCCCCTTCAAGGCCGACATCAACGAAATCATCGAGTTCTTCGGCGACTTCGATGTGAAGAGGGAGAACGTAATCAGACGTTACAACGAGAGGGGCATGCCCACTGGAGACGCTAGGGTAGCCTTCGCCTCTCCTAGTGAAGCTCAAAGAGCTCTGAGGGATCTGAAACACTGCAAGATGAGGGACCGCACCATATTCATGAAACTCGCGTGAACGTCCGAGTCGCTCGAGCAGATTGTATGATCTTCAGAGGAATGTTGAGCCAGTTGTGATTCGCAAATCGTTGCGGTTGACACATGACTGAAAGAATTCTGAACTGTTCATATACACCGATTATTTTGTACGGGAACAATTTAGAGACGTTGGTAGTTCGTCGAGCCAAAAGCCGAGAGAGGTTTCGAGAACGAATACGATTTATTGTTGGTGATGCAGTATGTTTGCTTGACGAGACACTTGACCTTATCATGTTCGTTCTTTTGATAGTTTGTCTTCTTTTCTTTTTGTACATAGGGATACTTGTTTGGAAGTCAATTCTGATTTCCCGAACGCTCTTATGTTGTCATGGTTGGATCAACTGGATTCGAATCGACTCTAGAGCAATTTTATGGTAAGTTTATATGCCACACCACAGAAAGATGCCTGTTTCAAAGATTGACCGGAGGTACAGTTATGTATTTCGTTTCGGATTCGAACATCGGATTCGACGAACGTCCACGGAATTTTTATCGTATTGAAACTCGGGGTAAGGATTTATCCGATCAATCATGAAACACGTTGCAATGCTTCTTCGCGTGTTGAAGGTTGCATAGAAAATGTTAGAACCGCACGTTCTTTTCATCTGCAGACTTCGGTTTGGACACGCGACGTTCATTCACCTAACTCCTTCGTATACTCTAATGAGATCGCAATAAAAAGTACAATAAAACGCTTGTTCAGTATCATTTCGAGCGGTTTCACTTCCCGTCGACTCGATCGCAGATGAAACCTTCGATGTCCGTGCTCGTTTCATTTTGTGAGAACATTCGCGCCGATAAGATGGCCGCGCCATTCGTAACCATATCATGAAAGTGTTCAGCGGTCGCTACGAGAAGGATAAGCGAACGCATGCGAAGCCATCACGATTGTACATAGAACAATGCAACGAGCACTGATGAACAATTTCATGTGCGCTCGAATCGAGATCGTTTTTCTCGGATCGATAATCGATGATGAATATGACAAATATGGCAGTAGCGATGGGCGCAATACAGTAGCCATGTTTGTCTGTCAACTATGTATGTATATTACATATACTGCAACACATCGATTTGTATATAAATAAAAAGACAAGTAAATATAGATGATGAATGAATTACACTCCACGTTAAGTGTAAAATAATATTTATACGGTGAGTGTATGAATGGAACGTAGGTGTACTTACTTGTTCATTTTATCGTAAGTTTCTGTTTAGCATAAGCACTTGAAGACTACAATAAATTTATATTTACATCAACCTTTCCGTTCCAGTATTTTATTTTCTCGCATAACTTCGTCCTTTCTTTTTGGAGAACCATGCAATTCTGTACTCCATGAATTCTATATGATGCATGAAAATCCAGATCACCAGAAATCTTGTGGGACTTCAAACAGGCGATCTTTCAAATTCAAGGAAACTGATACATGCAATAATAGATTCGTTCGACCTCTATATACGAATACTAAAATTCTAGGACATGACATAGATAAATCGAGATTCCTGGAATCCTATAGATCACTCGAGACTCTTGAGATGTCAATGGTGGCCATTGGCGATTTACAGTTAATACTGAAGTTTCTCGCAAAGAAATGGACGAATACTAGAATTAACTAGAAGCTGGCTCCAATAATCGTTTTAATTAGCCGATGGAAAATATTTATACTATACTGGCCTTCGTTTGGTAGCATTGTCATAAATCCGCCCTTTTGTACTATTTTGGTCTTCGGTGTTGACCAATTTTGATCCTCACCTTATAGTATCCGAATTTTGAGGTCTCTCGAGGTTTCAAAATCCTTAAACTCTGGCTTAGGTAGGACCTCTGGGTGTCGTTTGGAAACAGCTACTTTTATCCGGTCCCACGGGTTTGACCTTGTCTGTATTTGGTCTCACATAGTCTACATACGATCTCATGGGTCTGATTTCGTGTACATTGGGTCTTACGTCGTCTATATTCGGTTCCCTAAGTCTGACCTCGCCTATATTGAATCCCACGAGCGGCCGTCTCCATTATATCTCGCAAGTCTGCAATCACTTGTATCATGTTTTATGACTTCAGAGTCATTTGTATCATGTTCCGAAGCTCTGGAGTCGCCTGTAGCACGTCCCACGGGTACGAAGTCGTCGACATTGTCTCCCACGACGTCATCTTTATTATGTCATGTATGCTCATGATTTACTGTACGACATATTGTATACTAATTATTTCGTCTTCTCTTCATGCCTCCTCAGTCGATACATTGAAAAGGATTTTTTAATAATGATGACAGGGGTATGATAACATCTTTCAATTTTTTACGATTGTTTTATACTTCAAATGTTTGCTTTGCTGTACTTTGAAAGTTACTTTTTACATACATTAGAGTCCCTTTCTGGATATGTTATTAGTAGAACAAATACAGCCAGAAAATTATTGGTTAATTTGTCGAATGAGGGAGCATCTTGAAGGATTACCAGGTAAGGCGAGGTGAAATTGGTCGATTCCAAATGCGACATAATACTGTAGCCGTCAGAAAGCGGTCAAATTGAAGTCAAAATTATGCAAATGATTCGCGGCATTCCTTGAACTGGTTATTAGTGTCGTGCAACCTGTCAGGCGAGTTCTGTCGATTGCTACGCCGGGTAGATTGATCGTGGTTTTATTACCTGTCCGCATTTACATACAATAAATCTTCCATGGAATTTAATCGAACCGCGACAAGCGCGGTGGGAACAGTCAGGAATAAATTTGGTTACCCGTAATCCAAATTACTATTTTCCTGTGCTGGCTTTCTGGCCCATAGAGCAGAACCGCTCGGCTTGAATTACAAATCAGAGGCTTCCTCGTGCACGCCTCTAAATTTCGTTCCGCGTACGTTTTATTTCCAATAAATCTTTATTTGCTTTGTACCGTAAACGTCAAACGTTTCAATTGAAATAAGAGTCCCGAGTCAATCATTCACAATCAAATTCACAATGGAATTTGTGGATGAAAACTTATGCTCAACGTAATTGTTCAAAGATCTTCAAAGATCAATTCAAAGATCCATCGTTTGAACTCGTTTGACCAACAGCAAGTAGAAAGCACGAAATTCGAAACCAGACGGACAGTGGTCGTGCCGTTATCTGTATTTGAACATCTGTCATTAAAGAACAAGTATGCTATCCGCAGCTCGAAAGATCTGGTTGGATCAGGACCAGTCCATCGATCAGTCGTTTCCTGGAAGTGATGAATGCGGCAAAATAGCAGCATTTAAGCAGTCGGTGCCAAGAATCTGTCTTGGCACAGCCGGCGCCATTAACCACCCCTTCGGAAATTTAATAAATACTTAAAATCATCTATTTTTATTTCCCTTGCATAGAACCTGGAATCGCAGCCTCGAAATGGGCCAATTGATTTTTGAAGGATCATGCTGAATAATTAAATGACGATTTTAATACTCTCAGCCAAAATGGACCTAGACTCCGCCGCCCAAGGGTTGATATAGATAGAAGAAAATGATAAAAAATCAGAGTGACTCGTTTCCTTGCAATATTAAAAATTAATAAGCATTGCATAAGAATTCGATTGAAAAATCGATGGTCAATTTCTCATCTTTTACTCGGTCTCGTAAATAATGAATCTGTCGATTTCAGGCGGTTAGTAATTTACTAAAAACAAAATGATATTAGATTGGAAAGTTCGTAGCGTTCGTAAATTAAAATTGGAAGCTAAAATTCCGCTATATATTCACAGATTTATTCAATAACATATTTTCCATTCTGTTCTACTACTTTTTGTCATTTTCGAGGTAACTTCTCGTGCTATTGAATAAACATATACAAGGTGCGGCATCTAAAATAGGTCATCTGAATAAATCGCTTGCTTTTGGAGATAGAAAAAAAGGATCAAACCAAACTTACTTAATATCGAGAGGCTCGTAATCTGATGTCATTAATTTTTTTAGAGCTGGAGACATTCTGATAGTGTATTTCAAGACGAATACAATGACCTATTATGAAGGTCATTTAAGGTCACGCAAGGTCAACTGCAATATATATATATATTAATTTTATCTTCGATTCTTAATATGAAAACGCTACGAACTTTCTTTTCAACCCAATAGCACTTTCTTCGGGATAGAGGATAGCCTCGCGTAAGACGACGGTGGAGATCGAAGATATCAATCATGTAAAGGAGCTTAAAGCCAACGGACCCCTGTCTTCGTTACGTGGCCATTCTTTTGGTTATGCATTCTTGTTGTCCAACTCGTTAACTGCCGCGTTCTTCGTGGTCACAAATCGGCCGTGTCCATCGGCTACAGGCCGCGAAATCTCGCGCGAACGAGTTTCAGCGAGCCTAGGCGCGGACAACGGCTACAGAAATAGCCAGTGACTCAATATTTAGGCAGCACTGATTTGCCACAGCACATTTAGCACGGGTATCCTCGCGTGGGATCGGACCCACTCGTCGCGATCGAAAATCGGCAATCCGACGATGGATAGCTTCGACTTGGAGGACTCGAGGACAAGAGAACACTCGACCACCCAAGAGGTTCAGGAACAGAAACGAACTCATTCATTCCGGTAACCCCTTGCTGTACGAATTTCTTTGTGGCTTCAATGATTAGAACTCGAATCATTTCACAGAAGAGGAAACAAAAATATTCAATGTACGTCTGCATTTACTCCTCTCCTTTAATGCTTAAATATTGGTCACAAAGGAATTAAATTTTATTTCGTTTTAAAGTGAAGACGTAGCATTGATATTTTGTAAATGTTAAAAATCTTCATTATGAGTTTGACACATTATTATATGTACATAATAAGGGGCTCATGCTGTCACTTGTGTGAAAGTTTACATTCTCCACTTAGTGTATTCACTGTTGTGGTTTTATTTTAAGACATTTCGGAATACAATTTTTACGCCCACTTTAAGTTTATACGTTCTATTAAAAAGGAAAATATTGACGCAAGAGGGTACAGAAAAGCGAACACTTAATTAACATAACAGTTAAGTAGCAGTGAAGATGAATGGTAGACATTAGATAGTTATTACCAGTACTTTCAGCACGGAATTTCTGCGAAAGTAAATGTCTTTTCCGATAAGGTGGTTGAAAGAACGACTTCAACTTTACAGTTTGGTCATTCTTGTACGCATATCATAAACAAATCGTTTAGCAATGGTCGTAAAGTCACGCGGAACGCGATTAAAATTGCTTTCTTACCGAGGAAACGTGGATCATAAACTATCATTAACGGATCAATAAATGCCTTGATAAACGACAAAGCCCCGTGGTAGAGACTGCCGCATTCTTCCTTGCAGAAACTCGTAAATCTGAACGATTCGGCGTATACCAACATTTAGTTAGCGCCGTTTCACGCTAGCGACTTTTGTGCTGGGAGGAAACTACGTTCGGTTTTACTGTGCCGGTGTACTTAGAATGTCTTTTATTTTTAAAACTACAAATCTCACTTTTGTAAATTAACACGTTTTCCCAGTATAAGTTTCTTTTTCTCATTTTCTAAGACGGGAAAAGGTTTTCTGTATAGAGTAATTTATTTTAGAGCACAGTTTGCTCTTTCGTTTTATAAATAATGGAACATGAATCTTGGCTTTTCTTAATATACAACACATATTCTTTATCGTACATGCATTTGTATTTTTGGTAGCTTCCGAGATATAAAAAAGTTTAATAATTAATTAGTTTATCGACCGTAATTTATCTTTCGGATACTATGAATTTTATATAATATTTTATATAATAAAAAATATAATATTTTATATAATATCCGAAATGAAAAAGTTTTGTTTGAAAAATGATATATTTTAGAACAACAGTTTCTAGACAATGAGTTAAGAATTTTTTGTGTCTTTGTATTAATTCAATCGTTTGTACACGTTCCTCTATTGCTACAATTCTGATAATTACGATTATTTTCAATTTAATGAGATAAAATATAATATATTCGAGAATTTGTAGAATTGTAATAATTGGTTTCTCGTACGGATTTTGCACAATAGAGTGATCACTGGTGTGAAACCCATCATCGTGTCTTCTGCGTAGTTCCATCAGCTTCCGCGGCAAACCCATGCAATACGAGCGCCGCGCCGATAGAATAATGATAGACGTCGAATGATCGTTATGTAAATGACACTTAGCGTGTCCTTTGTAGGACGAGCCTCTGGAACGGTCACGGTAAATTGTCCTGATCCACACCCGACACGTGGATCGATGTAGTCGCGATTAATAATTGGTTTGTTTTTATACATAATGCCTGCCTGCCTTGTAACCGACAGACGCGCATAGTTGATAATTTCATGTACAACAAACAACACAAGAAATTTATTAGTAACGACGAATGATTTCTTTAGTACAAGAAAGTCTCTTTTACCATCAAAATAATATACGACAAGAATTACTTGATAAAAGATTCACAGGCGGCAGGTCTGGCTTAAACTTGATTTTTGTTAGACATCTTAATGGCCTGTCATCTCATTCTAGGGCGGTTATTATTAATTAAAGTGGAATCAAATAAAAATGTCTCTCTTTAATCATTCTTACGGGTTAAAGAGCATCACGTCAGAAAATAAAATCGTCATACTTATGTCATATCGTCATATATTATATTTATATAATATATTAATACAACAAAATATGACTATCTGACATACTGAAGTGTAAAGAGATTAGAAGAAATGGAGAATATTGTTAGAACTCTTTGCAATTTATTAAAATAACTAGAAGAAGCTATACACTTTAATGTAACTTCTGTTTCTTACAATTAAGATAAATCATTTTTAAGATCAATGATTACCCAATCATCCAGATCCAACATTCAATTAATTTTGAAATAACAAAGCGCCTCAAGCTTTAGAACGTCAGTGTACAACAGGTGCACGAATGGAAGCAATAGAAACGGCAATCGACGATTAATTTCTCACGAAGCTAACAGGATCGGAGAAGCCTTGGCCCAATGGCAGGGTTCAGATGCCTAAATAGAACAAAGAGGCCGACCAAATGATTTGCCGCGGCTCGAGTGGCAGAGGATATCGGGATCAATTAAATCGCGAGCGATCCTTTGCTCGTGTCCGATCACTCTTGATCGACGATCAACGCGAGTAGCTGATCTATTCCCGCCACGGTTTCCATCATGATTGCACCGTCCGCAGAGGAAGCCATTAACCTTGTTCGATTTACCTTCGCCGCAGGAAGCCTAAATTTAGCATTTCCGAAACGCGCTCCCATTGTCCGGCCCTCGCGTTTACATTTCGACCAATCGACGGTTGTTTTCAGCGGATTGAGGCACCGCCGTCATTGAAAATCACAGACCCTCGCATCATCGGCCGTGATTCGTTGAGGCGCCGTCATCTTTCGTTTACAAAAATATAACCGAGACTCTTTGTTGCACGGACACGTACAGATTAACCGCGCACGTTGCAACGACTCGTCACTAGTATTTCTTCGGAACAGTTCTTCTCGGCTTCCTCGCGCAGTTAACATCCCGTTGCCGAGTTTTATGCATTCGTTACGGCCATCTTGCGAAATCCTGACCGCAGGTTATCGCTCATAGTCTCCGTATGATTTTCTTCACGTTTCTCTGTTGTCATCGAAACGTAATTGCACGGTGGAATGTTGTTTGTCGTGCGACTACGTTTTCGGAATGTTAATGCAAAATTTTACAACAATTTCAGTTGCATTAAAACGAAATTGCAGATTGTTAGATTCATTTAACTCATTTAGATCTGAAACTTGTTCGGTTAGAATTTCATGGAGTTTATATTATAATTAAGGACTGCGTTTGTAGTCGCTCTTTGACCAATTCCGGCACAATTATTCTTATATATTGTTTGTAGCTTCTAATTTTTGTAAATCAATTTTCTTACTAGACCTTATGATATAATAGTACGGTTGAACGAATGAAATCTATTTTTCCATAATAAATCCAAGTATAAGGATAACGGATGCTTGTGTAATCTTTTCTATTTTATTTAAGAATTTGAAATAAATTGAAATTCTGTAAATTTGAAATATGTTAAAGGAATAACCGCAGGGATATTAACACGTACGTACATTTAATTTTAGCGTGACTGTCTAGGAAGTAAAAGCAGCTTTGTCTGTCTCGAAAAAAAAGTCGTTCTCGAGAGTCGTCGAGACAGCTTCGGGACTCTGAGCAAATCAAAACTGGGCTCTGAAATGTAAACAGAATCCCTCTATTATTCTATTGTTCCGATTCAGACGTCGAATCCAACGTCGGGTTTCAATGGGAATGACTAAACGTTGCGGGAGGAAAACCGGCTTGTCTAGCGTTGCCAGTAATCCCATTCCTTCCTCGCGAGCGTAAAACAAGGCTTATGGTATTCTTCGAGAATTAATGGGATGCTCCATGCTCGCGACGTCTGGATCTCTTGGGGTTCTATTAATAGCGACGGTTTCATGGATTAAATCGTGATCAGAGATACATGAGCGGCAGAAGTGAATCGCGTGTACACACAGACGTTCTCGTACGCGAAAACCGTACCTACATTCGTTGACCCCGGCTCGAATTAGATCCGCGATTGGATTCTCGTTTCCTGGAAATTCCATATCGATGCGCAATGTGAATTCAAACCTTCTTTGTACACTTAATTCTAGTCGAATAATTTTGTATAAACGGATGGCGTCATTACACTGTGAATATTTATGTATTTGCATTAAACAATCGAAGAGATGAAATACGTAAAATAGAATTATTATTTTCGATTGTTTTCACATTATTTACAGGACAATATTAAATTGTGTTGGTTTCGCGTGAGATATTAAATTGTTTCTCTTGGAAATTCCATATCGATATGTACATTGCACTGAAATTTTATTACTTAATTCTACTCCAATAATTTCATATAAACCAACATCACTGGGGAGCGGATATTTTGCTTATTTTCTCTTTAGCGTACATTGTAGTATCGGTTTCGCTTGCATAGCGTATTAAACTTGTTCATAAAGGAAAGAATCTCCAATTCCAGTCTGAAAAGTGCACCAAGGAAATGTTATTCTGCATCAAGACTTGCAGTATTAATATACTTACGATGCCAGGTCACCGCGATGGGGTCAACGAATCCTTTTCGCGGTGAACCTAGAGATAAAATCTGTGGTTAAAAATAGGAAAAAAATGATAGAGGGTAAAATCATATTTTATAATACATACTAACTCTCTATGACCTTAGTTTTTATATGGATGCATCGATGCACCTGCCAGGTATAATTGTACTTTATTCTTTAATGCATCTCAATCTTTCTGTTAAACATATCGATCCATTTTATGATCTTATGTATAAATGTACTAACCTTCATCGAAATGTCAATACTTCACGAGACATTTGACATTTTATGTCATTGGATACTTCTTGTAGCAAAGTAACGTTTCCGAGTTTACTTGTATGTACCTAGCGGATGCATCGGTGCATTCACATAAAAAATAAGATGTATTATAACATATGATTTTGTCCTGTATCACGTTTTTTACCACGTTTTTATTAGCTCGTTTTCTTGTTTGTCTGTCTGTTTGTTCGGTGGCAAATTTTGCAATTGATTTTAAACTAACTTCCTGATGAGCTAGAGACTTGAAATTGCACACATAGCTCAGAACTGGATGACAATGCATTATTCAAAAAAAAATTTTTTAAAAGTCTTATTTACTTAGAAAAGAACGATAACTTGTCCTAATTTCCAGAACCACCCTGTATACTTCTAATAAAATTGTGCACCGTGTCGTCACGTGTGAGTGAAGAATGGATGGGCGAGTGTGGATTAAGCCTCCGTTTCCCACGGCGGGTGTATACACATATACAGTGTCCAAAGTGTTGAAAGAACTGAATGAAGTCTAGAAGTGTGAACATTCACGGTACAGTCGCAAAAACCAAAGAGAACGCATCGGTCACGAACGATCTTCGTGATTCACCCGCGGATAAGTCATCGAGCGCGACAAAAATGTTAGTTTACATTTGAAAACATCGCGTGGCTCCGTCAACGTGCCACTCTCTCCCACAACATGATTAATTTTGTACACACGTGATCCAACGGCGACCTTCATCCCACATCCGAGGCCTCTTTTTCCGTTCGCGACGTATATGGCGCGCACATGGGGCGCGTCTTGCACTCCGCGGAGACTCATCCTCTTTGATCAGACTCAATGTCAGAGTAAACAAGAGCTAAAGTCCAGTTTGCCGACTAAACGATTCGAATTGCCCAGACGAACTGCAGGGGAACTGCAAAAAATTCCGCAGCAGAAGAAACGTTTTTATTTTTATGCCGCAACGAGGATTCACGAGACGCGAATGTAATTTATATCTTTTGCACTTCGGTCTCATCTTTTGCTTTCTATTGTCAATACTTTGTTCTGTTGCACGCTGCGTGGACAATTATTTTTCTTATCGTTAATACGTTTTCCCTCTGGCGTTCCCCTTCCATCCGCTCTCTCTGCGGATTCTTCCTTCCTCCGTTTCCTACCAACTTCCTCTTGCTCATTTCATTTCCGGATTTGAATCTCCCTATCTCTCTCCTTTTTCCATCTTCGCGTTTAGTTGCCGTGGAATTCCTCCTGGCATCAATGCTTCATACTATCTGCGGTAATACTTCCGTTTCATTCCAGTTTAATCAATTTCTGTTTTGTACACCCTCAAATTGTGTGTACTGTTTCCTCAGTCTTTCTAACAATGCTGTAAAATATTGCACTTGAAAGTATACAGGCTTAAGAAATTGAAACGTTTAACTCTAAACCTGTCGACCATCAAAAGTGACTGATGTGTATAGTATCATAAAAATAACATGAATTAATTTATTTATATTTTGTGCGACTTTTACTATAATATAATAATGTTTACTCTCTCTATAATATAGTATAAAAATGTCAGCAAGAGGTAGAAATATCAGGTACGCATGGCGTTTATGAGTCTCTATTGTCCTATACCTTCCTTATAATTTTTATAAAACAATATATATTTTGTTAAATTTAACTTTTTTTATCCCTTGTTTTCTTTCTAAATCATCTCTTTCATTATCCATATAGTTCATTGTACATTATAAACGGTGTATTTGAGAAAACATTTAAAAAATTCAAGAAATCTTTAACGTATTAAAATTAATGAAAATAGGAATACGTGTAATTTATGTTTATAATTAGACTGCAGATTGTATGCATTTACGACAAAAATGGTTTGGTCAAATACAGTCGTAAAAACCATTAGAAGAATTGTATGATGTTATTATATTATTCCCGACTTATTGAAATGATTAAAGAAGAAAATGCATTTTCATATAACTTCTACTTCGTGCAATTCACTTGGTCGTTGTTGAATAAATATTTTTTTGTTAGACGAGAGTAATGTAAAAATTTATACGCAAGTATAAACCATGTAATAGTAACAATAAATATCGTTGTCGACATACTGTCCGAGAAAACGTTGCACAGAAACCTGCAATCTAATCATTAGAGACTCACAACGGTCGCGAGGTGACAGAGACGGTGAACTACAAGAAACAATATATCAATCCAGCAAGGTAACAAAGATTGTCGCAATTCTCTCACTCTCTCGCTCTCTCTCTCTCTCTCTCTCTTGAATAAAACTCTCCAGTCGAGGTGCGGGTGTCAATTGTAAAATAATACGATCGAATTCTTTTGGTCGTTTGTGCCCCCGGTTCGAAACGGGTCGATGAGTCCGCGTGAAAGGCAAATCACAAATCTGTTTCTCGTTCGCGTACAGCGAACACGGTGTCTTGTGCAACGCGAAACAATAGCCGAGCTGGTAAACAGCGATCGCGCTAACTTGATAAATTATGTTGATCCCGATAAAAACCGTTTCGTTTCCCTCATTTGACGCGCCGACACTTCTTCGGCCGACCGCAGCTGCGGGAGATGGTCGGATTAACACCGTGAAATTGCAGTTATCCTATCAATGACAGCGCTAACTACTTCTTCTGCTGGTAGCTTGAAAAATTGCTAAATTCGTTAATCGATCACGTTTGACCGCCGGGCAAAAAGAGACGCGATTGCGCGGACTGATAAATTCAATAGTTAGTCGGATACACGAGGCGAACCTCCTGTTGTGCATTATTATTAGAACTTTATTCATTGCTGACAACAATGAGTGGGTGTAATTTCGAACATTGTGAGGATTAAAACAGTTTAAGACATTCAACACATTTCTTACAACTTAATAAAACCACCAAAGGGAAAAATCAATTCCCACTTGGTTCTTATATTTTGCAAATAATCTAAATAATTTTTATTTTGTGTATTAATCCGCAGTCCAATCTTTATCGTTCTCAGACGATCTGCTTGCTAAGTGCATTCCTCAGCTTTGCAATTGTGAATAGTACTGCTGTACAATAGTGAATTAGACTCTTTATAGACTATGGATTTTATGTATTTATGATAAAATTGAATAAGTGAAAATAAACTAATGAATATTTTGATATTATCCACTAGATTAAAATTATTGGAAGAAGAAATAAATTCTCATCTTGCTTCCCTTCTTTACGATCGACTTAGAATATATTTTGCATAAAAATTCTCAGTATACTCATCTTAATAATACCTGTATTATGAACCTAAACGTAATAACTAAACTGCGAATCTTAAAGCAAAATAAAAATTACGAATGTGTACTTTCTCTCTTAGTAATTTTAATAAGTCGGGTATAATGTAACATTGTCTAATAATAGCAGTGTGAACTATATATTTACAAATACGAAAATCGAGAATTGAAAAGAAAAGAGATCGATTGTGTAGTTGTAATAAAAATCAATAGAAAGTATGATATAAATAAGAAAAACTATCTTTCGGTGATTTCTCCGACATAACTTCTTAAACCAACCGCGTCGCTTTTGTAGAATGCGCCTCGCTGCGTAAGTAAATAACAATAAATCGCTATAAAAATTCAATTTTCATAGAAACTATTTATTCACTGAATGCCCAGCCCTGTGGCAGTCAGTTTCCCGTTAAAAAAAACGCGCGTAAATTAATAAATTGACTCCGCTCGTGGCTCCCCGTCGTGAAAGTACACACTAAACACCTTGGGGCTTCACAAACCTTCTCGGAAATAAGGATAGACCTATCGATAGATTTCGAAAAAAACCGGATTGACGTCTTCCAAGGGAGCAGTTCGAGAAAAAAAGAGAAAAACTAGAAAAAACATTTTTAGTGATTGATCACGACACCATGGCGATATCGTGGTGGCATGATGTAGGTCAGCGTCGATTATCGTTGCATCAGTAGCGAGAGGAACTCTCGCGATGGATCCATATGGATCGCGGAAAGAGGACGAGGTAGGAGAATAGATTTGTCGGTTGAAATTGAAAGGGGACGGGAAAAATGTAAAAGAAAGAGAGAGAGGTAGAGGGAGAGAGAGAGAAATCAGAGTTAACAAGAGGGATATAGAATCGTGAGAGAAAATCCCTAGTTTTGCTAGCGATGGGATCAAAGTGGGATGTGCTAATTATCTTTCCTGACAAATTCGATCTCCGTTGGCAAGGGAGTTATTAATAGCAGCTGATCTCTCATTCACAACAGAAAGAAGTTCCGAAATACTACAAAATAAAACATTTAACAAAACTGGATATTGTCAATTCACTCAGATTTAGTGAAAACAGTTAAAGCAGTTCTGAAGACAACAATTTTGTTTTAAATTTACCTAGAAAAAGTCCAGCACTTATCTTATAATATTGAGCCTAATAAATATTATTAATATCGAGTCGAATCAATATTATTAATATTCTCTAAACTGAAATAAAATTTTATTTTATTGTAGTCGATATTATAGCCTTCTGAGAAAACGTATGAGATAAATATAAACTTTCTTTTTTTCTATGAAGTTCAATTAACAGTATAATTATATGAAATCAAAAATAAATGAAATCAAATAATAAATAATTTATAAAATTAAGTTCAAACATAACTTCAGACAGTGTAATGATATTTCTTAATTTTCACTTTAAAAAAAATGACTATTACCGGAAACATTATTTATGAGAGAATGAATGATTAATTGATGTCCTGACAATATGTAAATGCATCCAGAAAGTGACTGTGAGCTTCGATAATTTATAATGTGTATAAAACAGGATGAATAATGAACAATGGAGGGCGTATATACTCCGACCCATCGCTAGCGTTCACTAGGCTACACGAGGAAAGAAGGTGAAATGCATAATTGATTATGCATCGACGCACACGCGGTTTCCCCTTCTACGACAATGGAAAGATCGGTCGGATACTGTGCTGCGAACGGTGTCCACGTGCAGCAGTTCTCTTGCAACTTTCTATAGTAGTCTTCCAAGAGAACCTTAACATTTTTATTCATTATGAAGACGACGAAGATGAGATACGGGACGGCTTGACTTCGACGGAATGTAGCTTCAAAACCAAGTTAAAAATTATTATGTTGGCATCTTGTTTATTCAGAATTGTCAGTAAACACGTACAAAGAGAATTAAAAAATATTTTACATTATAAGATAGAATTACAAAAATATTTTTATAATTCTATCTTATAATTATTCGATAAACTAACCAAGCAACATTTTATCATCAGCATGGCCATTTTCGTAGTATTTGTGGAAATTGCTGAAGTTGCTTTGCAACACCGTCTTGATTAATTGCGGCTCGCGTATCTCAAACCAGACTGCAAAAACCTGAATTCTTGACTTGCACAAAGAATTACACAGAGGATAGGATAAAAATACGAAATTCAATATCGAGGCTTCTTTCGAGCAAGTTCAACCAATTACCTGATTGATAGATTTCCTCGTGATGAAATTACGAGACAGATTATGACATCGGTGAAAATCTTCCTCTAATTGCGTTATCTCCTCAGTGTGGTAACACAACGATTATACGAGCTTAGGTTCTTTTCGTATTGGAAACCAGTAAATCCTGTCACACATCGATTCTATTCCGCGTCTGCACGTGTTGTGCAATTAATTCAATCGACGCTATTAATTTCGCTGACACGGAAATTTGTATCTTAAATCGATAAGACAACTTTTTTGCTCTGTCTCTTTTACTCTCTCTCTCTTTCTCTTTCTGTCTCTCTTTTTCCTCCGGCTTTATTATTGCACAACTGGCGCCCGCGTAATTGTATTCTAAACGTTAGAAACAACAGATAAGTGGACACAATGAGCAGCTTGATGACAGACGACTTTGCGAGAACAATAATTCTTCGGTATCGCAAGAATAATAGATTCAGGTTACCATCGTTTCTCTTCTGCGCTTTTAATGTAGTGACACGCTTGAAATTCTTCTTCTGCATGTAATTATTTTATAATTACTTCCATGCCTCTATTATGTAAATAAAAATGATTTTTTAAAAAATACCACGTTTGTAAAAACGGTCTAAAAAGTATAAAATAATTTTTCCTAGTCGTGTACTGATTCCTAACCTGGTATAGACAGTGGTGAAAACTTGTGAATGTGAATTTTGAATTTCTATGAAGATACTTGTAAGATTTAAAACTAAAAACGTAGGACGCATGAAATAGATAATTGATGTATCTTACGTCCCACGTTTTTCGTTTTAAGTCTTACAAGTATTTTCACAGCTATTCAAAATTCACAATCACAAATTTTCAGGACTATCTGTACGAGGTTAGGAATGTGTATGGCACTAGGAAAAATTATTTTATACTTTTTAGTCCTTTTTTAAAAACGTGGTATTTTTAAAAATTTATTTAAATAATTTTAATTTTAAAAAGGTAAGTTTTGAATACTCCGTGGCCGGTTAGAGCTTGTGTTAATCTATAGTTGAGGAAGACGAAGGTTGAGTCTCGCTGGAGAATACAATAGGGAAAGCACGTTGAATTTTTTGAAGTTGTTTCACGTACGTCGACGTTATATTCTCCTAACCCGTCTGCAACCTAGATAAATGTTACTCCAAAGATCCTGCGCGCAGACATCCGTTCTAATCGCGATCGCACCCAGTAACAAGCGACCTAGTATGTTAATACTTTCTCTTTCGTTAAGCATTCTTTTGTTCCCGGTGTATAGTGCACCTGTATTGTCCAGCGAAGACACAGCTGTGCCCCGACAATGTGATAACAAGTCATGGAGGTAACGGCCCTGTGTTTTTTCCCCTCCTTCTTACGGTGCCCTCGAATTCGTACAATGAATAGAGCCAGGTATCTAGGAAATTTTTTGATGACCGGTTCTAACAGCGAGCCTCTTCGTAAATGTACCTGGCGATTGGTCGATCGCTCGAAGGTCATCAAGATCGGCTCCAGAAAATAAGTATGGTATGCGCATGCACGAGCTTGGAGATTATGATTGTCAGATAGTTACTCTTGCGTTTCCTGGTTTTGAAAATCGATTTCTGCAGATCGGTGTTGAAAGTTTACAAAGTTATAACTCGACCGCAGATGTTTATGCAAAATAGAAATTTTCTTCGTCAATAATAAGACACTGAAGCCATATAAAAATTTCTTTCTATTTTTAATAGTTTTTGTAAATTGAAACCTTCTTAAATCGTCTTTAGTGATTTCACCGTTTTAAATTACGTAGTTTTGTCATAAATGCATAAAATCCGCAATCTAGTTTATGATAATAGTTTACAACTATAATAGTATATAATCAATTTATAACAGTTTAAAGATCAATTTTTCGGCGGAAGTTTTGTGCTCCTTTTTTTAAAAATAAAAATTGTATCATTTATTTGCTACGTTTTACACAGTGCAACGAGGAAATAATCGTGTATGCAGTGTATGCAGTAGAAAAAGAAAAATAAATGTACACCGTGGGAATGTAAGAAAGTGAGTCACATTGTGAGCATAATGGATGCTTTTAAGTCGGAAGTATTGTAAGCTCGCGTCTATTCTTAAAGCTTGAATGTATGAAATGGGTGGTCTAGTTATGACTGTTCAAACAGCGATCGCCATTCTGATTGCTCAACGAACAATTTCTATTCAACATTTACGTCACGCCAACATCCGACTATATTTACTCTTTATTTCTAAAAGACATGTTCTGTTAAATGTTTCTAAATGCATATCATATACATGTAGATAGCTATAAATAATATAATTAATCAACACAATTGTGTAAAATTTTAATGGCGGGATCCGGGTTAGACCTAGAATTTTGAAGGCATCATCTAGACATTAATTTCCTCGTGATAAATTTCAATTAAAAGCTGTGCTATTGGGTGCAATAAAAAGATCACTGGATCTAGATAAAATTCACATGAAACGCATCACGTGACCAGACTGAAGAGTAGGGTATAGTGTCGTGAAGGTAGAGTGGGGACTAAATCTTAATTTGGCGTCACTGCTTCCGCGTGTTAAAATCGAGGTACATTAATTAAATAAAAGGTTTGAAATGTTAGGAAGTGATTGGAAAAAATTCAGAGTGTAATGAAACAATAAGAATTATATAACAATTATAGGTTTTGAAAATTTTCAAAAAATGTTAGGATATAAAATATGACAGAATTTAGTACGACTTGCATTTATTCCGGATATAAAAGGGTTACTACCACAGAAAATAAGATTTTATTTTATTCCACTTTCTTAATCCTTTACTGCATGAATTTTTTAATTGGGATGAAAATATTGAAAGGTCAGTTTTTGGGTTTTATTTAAGGGTAAAATATTTTTAAAAAATTGAAACATTTTCAGAAAAGTAAATAAACATATTGAGAAAACACATTCTTAGTTTACTATATATCAGATTTATTAACTGTATCAGGTATGATACACATGCAGCGAAGGGTTAAAATTTTTCAAGAAAAATTGAAAATTGCATAAACATGCGCAGTGTGCTGATTAGGTATTGTCCTCATTCTACACCATAGACTATCGTAATTCCCATAAACACGTTCAATCCGGCGTGTGAACGTTGACATCGATCATAACATCGGCTCGATTACCAACGAACAAGATTTCCGATTATATTCGCGTGTACCCTCGCGATGTAACAGTGTCATCGGTGATTGCCAAGTACTCGGCGGAGAGCCCTTGATTACAGATCGGTTAGGTATACGTGTACACGGTTAGACAGATACGTGTACCCTGTGTAGATTAGCGTTTGGCGCCGGTGTCTGGCGCTCGTTGAACTCGCACGCGTACGCGCGTACATTCTACTCCACGCAGAAGCAACCAGCATCTAAATAATGCATATGCAAACCGAGCTTGTGCTCGAAGCATTCCACTCGGATTTCATAGGGAATGTTGACGAAGAACGTACGCCGAATATTGTGCACGGTAAATACCGCGAGCAAAGGGACCAGTATTGATTTTACTCAATTGCCCGTTGTCTTATTAGACGGATGCATCCTGCACCATTCGTCTCGTTCGTGAAAAATGATCTTTGGAAAACAGCTCGAAAAATCTTGTCCTTGCGCGTTGATTATCTTTCCAAATGTTTGCACCAATTTGTGTTGCAACTTTATACTTCTTTCTACATATAACATTGTATGCATAAACAATGTAATTTCTTCCCTTGCACCATTGATTCGAATATACAAAATATTTAAGATTGCAGGTTTCTATTAAAAATAAAACTTTTATTCATTTCAAGGCACTGACTTTTCTTGTAGAAAGATGTACGAATTACAATGAAAATTACGTTGACACAGATTAGGAAGACAATGTATGAAGGAGGAAACAAAATTGTGATTGAATAATGTTGTCTATAACCATTCATTCTTTTCAAGGACGCGAAATTCAGAACATGGTAAATGGCCAAACCCAATAAGTTTTTGTAAAGGACAATAAGTCATGTTATCTTTTAATGTACATTTTATAGACATCATTCAAAAATTTGAAGAATCGAGTGTATCAAATAATGAACATTTCTGAAAGACAATATATCCCGTTATTTTTCAATCCACATTTTAAAGACGTCATATTAACATAGTCAATTTTCGCGGGAAATGATTAAGCAGCTAAAATTACGACTATCTGGCTGAACATTTTACAGAAAACGTATTAATTCGTCGTATTAATTTATTTAAAAATTTGATGAAACGACTGTATCAAATGATGAACATTTCTGAAGAACAATATGTCCTGTTATCTTTCAATCCAGGTTTTAAGAACCTCATATTAACATAGTCAATTTTCGCGGGAAATGATTAAGTAGCTAAAATGGCGACTATCTATCTGGCTCAATGGAAAAAACGGATTGAAAATGCTCGATATGGTTCTACGCACAGACGACGCGTCGCGCGATGTCCTTCTACTTGACACTATCATGGCCGCTGTCTCATGGGTCCCGGGGGTCAGTGTCTTTTTGTAGCTAGCAATTCCAAGGAAACCGTTCGCGTACAATTGGCTGCTTTGTATCTGTCCGTTACATGGTTTTTGCACGTGTCGGTGGGATGCGACGCGTTCCACAGGACACTGTGTTCTGGCGTAGCGTGGACCGCGCTGCTGCTATCATGTCCTTCTTCTTGGTCTGCTCCGTGCGACCGTACCGCGGGAATCCGGCCAGTCCAAGGGACGAGAAGAGCCTGAACCATGTTAATGGCACCCGAGGATGTGAAGCCCTTCAAATTTTGACACCGCAGGATTTGCGCTTGTTACCGGAGATCCGTTCGCATTCAACCGGGGAAGCGTTGGTTCCAACGAGATGAAGGGATTTGGGCTGTCTTGGATGAGATCCTGCTTCAAACAGGAAATAAAAATGTTTGCCGAATCCGCGACGTTGACGAGATTAGAACAGGTACGTTTAAATTATTCTTCAGTTGTGTTTTAATACTAAAACTACCGAGCACTGAAATCAATTAAAATATTTTAGCTGATAAAAATGACAAGGCTCTATTCATTTAGATATCGTGCAATTTTGATTGCAATATGTGTTTGGATAAAGAAATTTATTTAGTTTTTATTTTATTCATTTAGGATTATTTATTTAATTAGAATTTATTTAATTCAATTAGTTTAGTGTTAATAGAAATATTACTCGAAATGTGTACAGCGCACAGTTTCGAATATTTTCGTTATCCGACGTAGTTAAAGATTTAAAGAATGATAATAAGGCTTTCGTATTGTTATTTTTATTTGTACATCCGTGAAGTACTCTACTCCATCGACAGTCGAGAGATTTTATAGCACGCTTTACGTGCGTTCTTAAACAGTCTCAGAAACAGTGCTCATTCATTAGCAATTTTCAAGTGTTTCAAGGAGGTAGACTCGTTTCCAGGATTGCAAGGGTGCGGGATGCGCCTTCTCATTTCTTGATAATGCAAAGATGGAGTTTTTTAGTAGTCAGAAGCGTTAGATCAAAGATCAATTTAGACCGCGATCGCTATTTTTAGTAAATTGATCTTTTATCTATCGCTTTTGATAGTAAATCCCCATCTTTGTGTTATCGAAAAATGAGATGGCGCATTCCGCAACCTAGCTATCCTGGAGATACGAGTTTACCTCCTCAAGGAAATTGTGTAAATTCTTCACAGAGATTTCATTTCGTTAAAGCTGAATTAGTACGGTTTTATTAATATTTGAACATAATCAATAATTCTGTAAGTTT
>CM052341.1:10584455-10626773 GCA_028455595.1 Lasioglossum vierecki
TTGGAAGTTACAAGTGAAACACAAAATTATTTTTCATTTAAAATTGTAACTAAACGTTGCACCTTTCTGCAAATTCAAATTTTTAGAGACTACATATTTCGTGAAAGCAGCATTTTGTGTTTGAATATTCTAGAATCGATAGATTTCTACTAGTTTTCACAGTTACTGTTTCTACGTGACAAAGAACATATAGTAAGACATTACAACTGTGGAGACTGTCACCGAAACAAATTATGGTAAAGGAGATGTTAATATTCGCAGAGTTCTCCCTGCTGTTTCTGGGAACTGTTTGTACCTTTCCCTCTGCGTTATCCCTGTTCGAGGTTTCTCACTCTAGTCTCCGATACTCGAGAAGCGAGTGACCCGAAGAGAGATAACAGCCAGCAAGTCAATGTGCTGGCTGCACCTCTCACCCTTCACAATATTCGTGACGTAGCCCTACATCTAGGTCTGTTATCCTTGCCAAAAAATATTTATAAAATACAATCCATTCTCCTCAAACTCATTTCACTCAACGAATCATATTTTATTCTTATTTCAAACAAATAATTGCAACGTAAGGAAAGGGAGAGAGAGAGACAGAGAGAGAGAGATCAAATCCTTTGTGGTATCTAGAAGCACGAAACAATTTTCGTTCAAAGATTACAAGAGAATTAACCCTTTGATGTATAAAGACTTAACAGATACGTTGTGCGTCTCTCATAACTAAACTGAAGGACTTTATGCATTTAACACGAAAATGAGTAGTGGAAAAATTCAAAATTCATTTTGAGACAGTGGAAAGATTTTTACTCATTTTTAAGTGGCCTCCTGTATGTTCGAACAGATACAGACAATTTTTATTTTGCATAGAGATCCATAGTCTATTTGTGATATTGTACACATTCAAATAAAATATCGTTTAATACTAACAACAAGCATTATCAGCAACATGTCTACTAAACAGTGCATATACTTTCCTAAAAGTTTTCATGCAAAATAAAAATTTTCTGCATCCATTTCAAGAAACAGAAGTTTCCCTTAATCTCTTTAATAAATTGAGAATAATATATTGTGGTTCTTAAATTCTATTAATCTTTTCACTGTTAAAAATTGTGTTCATAAATGTATACAATCCGTAGTCTACTCATTATACAGGATGTTCTAAAAATCTTGAATGATGAAGATTTTGAACAGAGGTTAATAAATTCTATTTTCGTTTTACTAATGTATAGTTATTGAAGAACATGTAGGCATACAATCGATATAAATTTTCTCCTTTTTTAGGAAATTATGAACTACAAAGAAAGTTCTAATTACTGAAACCGTAAAATAAATCGTAGGATAAAAGGGGTTGAATTAAAGATAATGAACAGTAGACTTGTCACATCGAGTTTCGTTTAATTCGTGCATCAAGGAGTTAAAATTTTCTTTGTATAAAGATGGCTTGATTATTTTTTCAGTTAGCAAGAAAGATGTTTATCACGTTCAAAAAGGAAGTAATTTCTGCACCAAACGTCCAATTTGATGAAATACTGTTTGCTAGGGGTAACATTATGCGGGGACCATTGTATACTTGCGTGCCTGCGTCTACCCTGCGGCTGCCTATCGGCGGAGAGAAATTGGGACCGGTGTAATCAGAAAATTTACGGTTTGGATCGTGGGTCGCGGGTATTTCCAGTGTGGAATGCATGTGGGAAGCGTGGAATTGAATCGACGGCTCACCGTGTCCGGTAAATGCGAGACGTACACACCGTCTTCGTTGCTTTCTTCCGTGGTCGATGCGATTTTCTTTTCGGTTTCGGAGCGCTGGGCTGCAGAGAAATATTAGAGCCGATCAGATTGAACAGTTTTTCACTTTCAGGATAAAATCAGGGGGAAATAGAATCAAGTTAATCATGAAAACCCGACTTGTCTCTCTCACGTTATTGGAAAATAGTAATGCTGAAGATAAAAATTTTGTGTCAGTATAATAATGGTGGATCTTCAAAATAAAAAATTTTTAAACGCAAGAAATAGGAACCAAGTAGAAATATTCTGTTTTCTTGAACGCTAAGCGTACACATCACTAGGAGTAACTATTTTACATTAGTTTATAAAAATCACATGAATATTTTCATTCAAATTTTTAACCTTTCCTTTTTTTATATATATACTCAAAGGAATGATGAATATTCTTTGCAGGTCTGAGGTAAAGAAAAATCGTATTAAATTCCGTCAAATTTCATACTTCAGCATTTTTTAAACATTCTTAGAAGCCAGAAATGCATAAAGATCCGCAGTCTAGTAATTGCCTCTTTAAAATTCGGTATTGAGTTTTCGCGTCATGCAACCGAATAAATAATGTCCATAAGCGACATCCTAACTTGGTGTATTTTTTAAATGCACAGCTCGGCAATCGCGACGTTTAAGAGAGGAACTTACAATTGAATTTAATGCCAATTTGCATGAAGTGCTCGCTTCGATGGCCACTCACCTTTTATTACACGTCTGAAAACATAAGCAGAATGTACTTCTCTGTAATTCGGTTCGTCTTTATGAAATTATCAATTTAATGTGAATTTACTGTCAGCGACCGTGGAAAGAATCGCAGTCTATCATTCTGTTTAACGTTTCCTTTAGCTGCATTCATCACTATTTAACCGTGATTTTAAGTATGTGATTTTAAGTACCTCAATTTAGATAATTTGCATAGAAGTTTCACTTATTTGCATCAAATCTATTCTAGTATGAATCCGTATTAATTATGGTGAATATAGATTCTTTATTTACATTCATTTTTACACCTTTTTGATCGACAAACCGCTTCATAAGGACTCCGGTGTGATCACACTTTTAAATAGGAATTTTTCTACTACTAGCAGAAAATTGTGAATGCGAATTCAAACGTATACTAAATATAATAAAAAAATATTAGTGAAGTGAATGTCAATGTCTCATTTGCTCATTTTGTACAGTGCAAAGAAACAAACATTTACATTGTTACTTTATTTCTTCATATATGACATGTTTTATGATTGCATTTAATATTGCCGCCTGAATGTAAGAACTAGAAAACTTGATATTTGGACATTTTGAGTTATCTACTTCGTATTAAAGAAGAAATCAAGTAGAATTTAATGTAAAAACTGGGTAACCTATCAAAGTAATCTACGACATCTAGTGAATCATAATTTAGTTTAATCTTGTTAATTTAAAAAGTAGGCAACTTCTGTTTTTCAAGCAAAAAAAATTTCTCTAAAATAAGGAATTGTAAGTTACCTAGTTCTTACATTCAGGCGACGATATAATTTTTAATGGAAATACTTTCCACATTGAAAATATTCTGCCAGGGGTAGGTTGTCCCAGTTCAGTTTCGGCGTAGATAGGTGGCAAGCTTCTAGTATAATCTAGTATATTCTGGCAAGACTATATGTTTAGTCCAATAATTATTATAAAAAAATTCATAAAAATCACTTGTTTTCACTGTCGTTAGAATAGCCTCGATTCAATTGTGAGAAATTGTTATTCCGTTATTTCACGGCCTTTCAGAGTCGGAAAGGAGAACAAGCATCGTGAACTCCATGAATCAGCGGTATATCCTTTTATTGCAGTATCCTTGATCCGACGAAATTTCCAAGAGCGGCCGGTCGAATTAACGGAATGAAAGAAAAGAGGAACAGAAAAAGAAGAACAAGAGAATTGAGTTGGGAATCGGGTTACGCTCTCTTAAAGTGCACCACCTAATGGCCTTGTGCTCTTTGTGTACACGGTTAAATGGTCTACAACTCCACATTATGATCTCTTGAACCGTGTCCTCACGAGTCCACGCTCGGTCGAGCAACGTTGTACACGTTATATCCACCGCGATCATCAAAATCCATCGTCGTCATCAAGATCTTCCGTTTGATATTATTTTCCTTCGCGGTAGGATAGTCCTGTCCCGGTTTGCACCGCTGTTTGTATTCGCGTTCACAACGGAATAAATTTTACTGTACCGAGCAAAAGGTGTTTTCGGATACCGGTTAAAATAGAAACGAGCCCTGACTATATATAAATGCGTTGCCGCGGCTGCAAATGAATCTTCGTACGAAACAACAATGGCGGTTCGCGGTTACGCTAATCCTCGGACAAACATGCGACTCGACCGGACCGCGTCATTGTTTTCTTTCGGAATCGCTCCATCCTGAATCATCCGCAGCCCCGTGAATATTCTGCTTTGTTATCTCGAAAAGATTTATTGGTAATTTTGCAGTCGGATCGTGAGTTTTATTCAGCAACCGATAACCGAGACTTGATTTAATACTCGGGCTTTAAACACTTGTTCTTTACGTCATATTTATTCTGAAATCCTCTGTTCGCTAATTATGTTCTCTCTGCTGATTATGTCAGTGTACTGTTGTTTTAGATTTGCATTTTACCGACTTCGACGACACCGAAATGAAAATGAATAAAGACAACGTTATTCGTAAACGAAATCAATTTTTCTTGATATATTACGATTGATATTCTCGTAATTTCTATTCCCATTTTTCGTGAAATATATGCGGGAATGGATATTCTTGGTGCAAACCCGATTTCTCCTCTTTCTCTTCGCTTTATGCCGAAGATTTCAATAGAAGCCGCAGCTGAACATCCATCACTCAAATGAAATATAGTGTTCTTTCTCTATTTTACTGGAATATTCTTTGGTGATAATTCGAATTTTGATTTGCACAGAACTGCAGAAATGTGAGCAGGATGTTGAATTGTGGATTTTATAAATTTATAATAAATATTAGTTGCGAAAATATAAAACTAGATAATAGAAGGAGTTGTTTCAATTGATGAATATTATTAAAGAAGCAGAGACATTTCTATGTAGGAAATTTGATGATTTCTTTCACAACAACCTCAACCAGAATTATTATATGTATATTATTAATAATATTCTATATGAAACGGAACTTGATATTTAACGTATACCTACATTTATTCTGGAATCTAAATATTGATAACAAAAAAATATGATCATGCATTTATAGCAAAATTGAATAAATGAAATTGAAAATTGTTGTCAATATATGATTTCTCCTGCTATTTTTTATAAAATTTCTCCAATTTAGTTTCTGCTTCTTGTAATCGATACAAACAATTTTTATTTTGCATAAAGATCCGCAGTCTAGTTATATTGTATATTCTGTTCGAAATCTTCACCGCGAGTCCAGCTCGATATTATATGAGTTACAGAAAGTATAAAAGTCTATAACACGGCGCAAAACGAGATAAAATTTTCGAACGAGTATATGTTCATAATTCGGGTTAAGGATTCGAGTTCAGACGACAAGTGGACAAGTCCGTTGTGCGGTCGAAGAAACGATAAGGCGGTATCAGGGAACACGTATGTACACGTCGGGATATTTTATCGTTTCTGTCACCCACAATCGATTTAAGGACGTCGTTTAAATATTTGTCTCCGATCCGTTTCACGACGCGTCGCGTCGTCTGTGGAAACAAACAGAATATCGCCGGTTCTCCGAACACGTCCGCAGCGTTTTTAAAAATTTCATGTATATCATAGGGTTGAAGGTGTATTTTATGTGTGTACAGCCCTATGTATGACTGAATTTGTAACAACAAAGAATCGATAATAACAATCGAGTCATAGAATCACGATTGCCGTATCGCAAGAAGAAGATCAGATAAAAACGAAGGTTGCACAGTAGTACGAAATGATCAAAAAGCGGAACAAATTCAGCTAATCTGCTTGAAAATTTGTGGAAAGCATGCCGCAGGTACAATAACTATGCGACAACAATTTTTTAAAAATGTTATTAATTATTAACTAAAATGGGTTAATTTCATTATTTCTCAAAGCACACAACAAATTCCCTTATAAGCATCCGTCATAGCGATTTTAAGTCTGAGCTGTCAAATAGTTTCAATAATTTGAACAATATAAATATACAATATAAAATAGTAAAATGAACAAATTTGCAACAAGTGATATCCTGGCGTGCGATTTTTTCACTGTTCGCACCACTGTTCGTCGCATCTGTCAAAACGAATGGGTGTCTAAAAATTTCTTCAACATCCGGAAATTGAAGGTTTTTGAGTTCATTTGAAGTAACATTTTCGTTTGCAAAAATAGCATCAGTGGTTTTGTTAAAGAGTTATTGAACGAGAAACACAGACCAGTCAGAGCTCGACCTGGACGCTTGTTGGAATAGTCGTCCGGTACGCCAACTGTCAATTGGCCGACTGTGCCAATATTTGTTTATTTTTAAGATTAGTCCGTATTTTTCGTTAATAACTCCTTAACAAAGCCGCGGGCACCATTTTTGCAAAGGAAAATGTTGCTCCAATCGATCTCAAGAACCTCCAATTTCCGGGTGTTGAAAAAATTTTTAGACACCCTGTATTTGAAGCTAGATCCAAAGAAATGACTAATCGAATGGCAGAACGCTAATTGCAGGAGTACCGGTTGTTCAATGACAATTAAATCTCATTTAAGAGGGCAACGATAAACCGTTTGTATTAAGAGATGACTCAGAAATGAATGCGCGCCCCTACACCATCACCCTCGCATGCGCCCGCGGCTGCCTAATGAAAAGAGATCGTTATTAAATAAGCCATTACTTTTCCATCATCGTCTGAACGATCGTTTAAAAGGCACACTTCCTTTCTCTGATTTAATCTCCTCTAAATTTGTCACATTTATTTGAAAATCATTTTTATCCCTCATCCATCCTCCTCGGCAGCCTCACATCCTTAATTCCTCGAGTTAAATTGCATTTTAATCCTTCAAAGACGAATGCAGACATTTAATCATGCACGTAACAAGAAGCATTAATCTTGTTCTCCGACGAAGATATTCTTAGGATTTTAAAAAATATTTGTCCGCTACAAATATCATAGTTGAGTGTACACGTTTGCCACTATTTATACAGCAGACCAGTTTGCCTTGTTTTGTGAACTTGTTTTTAGAGAACAGAATCGTCCTTGCGAACAAGTAAAATATCTATCAATTTTCTACTATTTGAGTAACTAAAATATTTGAGTTACATACGCCAGATATTGCCAATATATATAGCGACGTTAGTTTAGAAAGAATTAACCCTAAAAATGTAAATAAAACGAATTTTTATATGTATTTGGTTCTTTCTTTATTTGTTTAACTTCTTATTTTTTAGCTGAAAAAAAGTATAAGTTCCAGAAATATTAATTACAATAAAGTTTGAGAGCTCTAATTAATAAGCAAAATTGTTTAAAATAGGTAGGAGTCAAGAAACTGATTTGAAGTAAAAGTAACAATACTTAAAATAGTAGGGAGTTGTTGGCAATAAAATTGAAAAATAATTCGGAGTGCAAAGAGTGAATAAATGGAAAACTCGTACAAGATGTTGAATCCATTTCAACAGTGATCAATCCACTATCGGGCCCACTATTTTCGACAGCTGCGATGTTTGAGTTAGTTAGGAGGAGTGAAAACCACTATGGAGTCTTTCGCCCACGTTCTCCCAGAGTTGAGGGATCGATAACGTAAGCTCCGGATCAAATTAAAAATTGAGCCCCGTATACCCGTTCGTCAGATCCCGATAAACCTAATCCAATGTCAAGCGTCATGTAAACATCGGAAGAGTGACTAACGACCGCCTCGGCGTCGTTTCATCCTGATCGATTCGGTCTTCCGGTTTCCACGGCAGTTAAATTTTGCTCGGAGGCGATAAATCGCTCGTATTTAAGGAACGACTGAGGGAAGCCGACCGCGTTATTAAACTTTTCCTGTTCTTTCGACACGGTAAACCAACCTGTTAGTTTACATTCTGTATACCAGTTTCTATTTTAACGCGGATTCGCCGGTCTTCTGGAGCCTTGGGTACGCCATGTTGTTTTTGCAATCGGAGCGACAATATCAACGAAAGTTTTTCAAATATTCCAATCCAGAGAAACGTCTTAAATTAATTATTTAGAAAAACGTGATGTAATAATCTAGTGAGGACCTCAAAAAGTAGAGATGCCGTATTATTTTTGTCATACAAATTCAAATGTATAAGAACAAACATGATATTTTGTAAATTATTTATTTATTTAATGCTTTAAACCAGATGTGGTTTATATAGCATATTCAATACATGAATTCCATTAGCGTATTACATAATGGCTTAATGCGCTTCTTAGCTTAACTTAACTTAACAGTAATTTTTTATTTAAAAAAAAATTGATTCAATGAAATTAAATTTTTAGTTCACAACGCTTAATAAAATCGAAAATGATTAGCAGACCTTTAATATTTGGACCACATAGGAAGCATCTTATACAGGTTGGATTTTGTTAATTATTGAGATTATTAAAGAAAATTAATTTAGAACTGTGTTCAGTAGAAATTATTTATTTTGGAAATCGATATGAAGGTAGAAATAGAAACGTAGGCGAGCAGAAAACTGTAAAACGCCCAACCCATGAAAGACCACTTCTGAATCACGGACCAGTAAACGACGAACTATGACATCATTGAAATCACAACTTTTATCGAATAAGAATGATGATGATCCAATCGTCAGGTTCCGAAAATCTACTATTTATAGTTCCGTCGCTTCGTTCAGTTAGAAAAACACACTTTAAAATTGCTGCTGCCTTTATCATAACAAGCTGCGTGCAAAGTGCCTCAATTTATAAATCGCAGAAATGAAACAAATTATTATTTACAGAAACATTAAAATCCAAAACATCATTTTAACCCTTCACTGCATGATCTTCTTAATTGAGATGATAAAGTTGAAAGAATTCTTTGCTATTTAAAGGAAAAATATTAAAAATAATTAAAACAATATTTACAATTTAAATTAATTAATTAATTTAATTTAATAACATTAGTTTACTATATGCCAGACCTGTTACCAGCAAAGAATTAAAATAGTGTATAAAATTCAATCTCAATAAATAAAAATTGTCTTTATCATCTCCGACAAAAGACAGAAGTCTCGAGTTCTTTTAATCATTCTTCTGAAAATTGCAGCTAATCATTTTTGCCATGAACGCATAAAAATCGCAGTGCACAGATGAGAACGACGAGGACCGAGGGGAGAGACGTCGAATCTCATTTGCAAATATCCGTGTCCTTAATTAACATTTAAAGTGACGATAAATATTCAAAATAATAATGAATGTTTAAATCGATGTCGCCCCAGCGACACAGCTGAAAGACATGCTCGTCCACGGTGCATTAAACTCTCCTGAAACACGAATTATTTCCCCGAGCATAGCAAACGACTTTCACTCTATCATCTCCGGTCAAGAGGCTTCGCTTTAATGAATTCATGCCATTCTCCTGTCGCCGTGATCTTCTTTGCCGTGGTCCGGAGAATAAAAAAAAGGAACTCCGGCCACAATATGCGTTCAATCGAAGCACAATTCAATCTCTTGAAGTTAATGAAAACATTCAGCCCTGCCACGAACAGTAATTTTATTCATACACCGGTTTAGGCTCCTCCGGCGTTTTGCGACCGCCATTGAATTTACTCGAGCCAGCGGGACGCGGCTTTTTCGCTGTGATTTTTATAGGAAAGCCTGAAGCGCCCTTTGTTGCCGCTTGTTGTAAACAAAGAGGCCGGCACTGCGATACCCGAGATGCTATAACGCTGGCCAGGCGCCGGGGAAATTCGTTATTTAAGATGCCGTGCATGGTTCGTTTACGGTGACAGTATTATTAGGTCATCCCACGAGTCGCCTCCTTTTTTTACTCTAATCTCAAGTGTAAAATAGAGTTACACTCGCTTTCGATAAATAGAAGTATTCACTGTAGTTTTCAATTAAATGCTCTCGTCTACTAATCAACTTTTTCTTTCGCACGTCTAGTTTAATTAAAAATCTTCTGTTTCGCAATAAGTGAATGTAAGTACATACTACTAAATTAATCAATTTTAATTAATAGACGTTCGAACAAGTTCCAAGTCAATTCTGGGGCACAAAACTAGAATAAAAATGAACTTTTTATTTGAATAATTTTGAGACGTCTAAAATAGTGCACCAATACTTTTACTTTCTTCTAAAGTCTCCAGAATTTTGTATTTCACTTATTCATTTCATATTTTTAAATATGAGAACAGTTGGTAACGAATAGACTGCGGATCTTTATGCTAAATAAAAATATTCTACAGCAATTGCGGGAAGAAGTGATTCCATGAAAATTTATTTCATCCCTTTAATAATTTCAACATAGATTTTTTAAATCTTTTACCATTTTATAATTCACCTAGCCAAATTTTCCATAAATGCATAAGAATCTGCAGTCTAGAATAGAATATATTTTATTTATATTTATATATTTATGTATATTATACATATATTATATATATTTATTCATTTATATGTAGAATATACAATTATTCTACCCATCTGTTACAACCTAGAAAAAATAATTGAAAATTTTGAACCGTCAAAAGTGTGTTATGTAAAATAACCCGACAGATTATCCGCTCCTGATTTTCTAAAGCGCCCCGTATATTGCACACGTCTATCAGAATTAATGAGTCGGAAATGCAACGAAAGGAACAATGTAATGATACGTGAAAATGTTTCGCATAGATACCGTTTACTTGTAGATTAGCGGAACTTTCACTAACAGATTATATGGATTATTTACGTTCGATTATTGACATAATTTTCATCATTCACTTAACGCTGACAGGGTTTGATCGGCGCGATTAAAGGTTGTCACTATGAATATCGATGGCTCCGGTCATTATTCAGGCCGGTAATGATATATGGATAACACTCCGATTTCTCTCTGAATTAAATAGCACTTCGTTTAATGCGTGTAGAAATCAAGATGGCGGTGGACAGGATAGGAACAAATATGAAGGAACGTGTGCAATTACGTTAATAATACTCTAATTATTTTCTTGGCGTAAAAAAATGTAAATACCCAGGGGTCTATATACAATCAGTCTACTTTGTTAAAAATTATAAATCTCGGACTTTCTTAATGATTAAACGAAAGTAAAGTTTTTAATCGATTCTACCAACTGGTTATTACGGATATATATTTTTATATGATGAAAAATTAAATTTGTATGCTTGGAAATTACTGGTGTATTACAGGTAATTTGGTGAAACTTAGCAAAATGGTGGCACTGACCCGAATGCCGAGTATTCTTAATCAGCGTCTCGGTTTTATTGGATAAATACAATCGCATGAAAAATAAAATTCCTCGATCGATCCGAACAATCAAACGAAAGATTACATTATAAAAATCGTGCTAAATGTTTCGCGAAGATTGGTGTCCATCTGATAACAAAATTTACAGCAAGATAGGCTGATTAAACATTGAAAAATGTTGGATCACAATAAGTTCACAGTTATTTAAACAGGACACAGATCTATATCAATGTTGTTCATCAAAGAATAATTATACTGAAATATTTAACCCTTTACACTCGGAGCTATTTTAACTCGAAAAACAAATGTTTATTCTAGCCTGGAATATTTCCACTCTATGATTTTTTAAAATTTGGTAGATATGAAATTTATATAATATTTCATACTCAATACTTAAATATTTAGTAATCGGTTAAATACCAACATATCTAATAATGTAAACAATATTTTAAATACGAAGGGTTAACTTAATTCGCAAATTTTGTGAAAATTTTACTTTAACCCTCTATTACATTCCGTTCCCAATTGGGGACTTAAATTTCAAACGTTCTATCGTAATAATTAATTAATTGGTTATCGATCGTAATTTACTTTCAGGATATTACAAATTTTTATACGCAACAACAATTTTTGTGAATTCTATTTTTGTGAGTTCTATCGTAAATAAAGTAAACAATACTGAAGACCCTGAGCATTTTGTTGACTCCATGTGGAAACATTGCGTTTATACAGTAACAGTCATAAAATACAATAAATAACATTTTCTAATAGAATTTTATTATCTATTTCATAACCACACTCATTTTCAAGTAAACTAACAGTTACATATACTGTTTTCAACTCGTCATAAAAATTCATATTGTGCAGAATTACATTGCAAAAAAACTGCATACCTCATATATGCGATTTTTATCTTTAGTCCTTGTTAGAGGATGTGAAATGTCTTTCTTGTTAGCAACAAGAGGCACTTGCCGATGCCAGATACATTATATATCATCTCCTTCACGAGATGTTATGATATCAAACACCGAAGATATTTATGGTTCTCCAGCAGCCTCTGGACCAGTTATCGAACCGATGCACATAGTATTAATAGGTCAAGCTATAAGCGATCCCACATCTGTTAGAATGTTAAGTCACTGAACCTTGCGATACTCTAACAAAACTGTTTTCGATCTAAAATGACACTATTATTACCGATTAGACGTGGTTTCTATCGAAGAAAATAGCCACAGTTCTTTAAAGAACTTTAAAAATTGCAAAACTGTTTGCCGATATAAAATGACACTATTATTACCTACTGGACATGTTTTTTATCGAAGAAAATGGCCGTCGTTTTCGTAAAAGATATTAAAAATATGGAAACTGGAACTATTCTCTCAAACGCCGTCGCTCGATGACATAACAAAACTGTTTTCGATATAAAATGTCACTATTATTACCAATTAGACGTGGTTTCTATCGAAAAAAGTGGGCATCGTTCTTTAAAGAACTTTAAAAATTACAAAACTGTTTATCGATTTAAAATGGCACTATTATTATCTATTGGACATGGTTTTTATTGAAGAAAATGGCCGTCGTTCTCGTAAACGATGTTAAAAATGTGGAAACTGGGACACTTCTCTCAAATGCCGTTGCTCGAAGACCAAAGAATATCGCATTACGCTATTTCGTTGTTGAACGTGTCGTTGCATATGTATATGTATTGTAATTATGGACGGTCGACGTGTACCTAGGGCGAATTACTGATGCGACGCAAATATCACGTGTCATTAATACAACCGTGTCAAAACACATGACTGCCGCGCGCACCGGTTCGGTGAAAGGGATTTCATCTCTGACTCGTATTTTCCGCCGATTCCTTGGGAAATTTTACCCGTACTTTATGTTACACAATATATTCGATGCATAGACATGTTAATGACACAGTGATTTAAACGTTTCTATATTCAGCATAGTCGGGAATAGCGAAGTTTCAAAATAATATCTACATTCTTCCTGCCGACTACTTTTATTCCATCTTACGGCCCACTTTCTTCCGTTTCAATTTCTTAGCTGAAGGTACTCGTACCTAACGTATATTTAATATAATGCATATTCCACGGAATACTGCAAGGCCACTTTTTATTGCTGACTTTCATCACGAAATAGAAATTTCAATCGCATCATTGAATCTCTAGATCCTGAACCTTGGGACATTATAGAACCTGAGCCCTACCTTATAGGTTTTCTTGATTTTTGGAGTTCCTGAAATCGACATCTCTAATCTACAATGTAGAGTTCTTCAGTTTTGTAGCCAGTTTACGAGTTCAATCCAAGAAATTTCAAACGTCAGACTTCTTTGATTTTGGAGACCCCGAAACCTTTATTTCGCGATGTGGAATCCTTCAGTTTCGTAGGTTTCGGAATTGAATCATTAGATTTGAAAGATTTCGAAGTTGACACTTTAATTAATAGTTTATTAATAAAAAATAGTTTTAATAATGAAATAATAAGGTTTATTATTTTGATTATTTGACACCCTGTAACAAGGGCTACTTATAATAAATGTATGGATAATAACGAAATAATAATTTAATAGTTTCTACCATAGACTGATCTTTCATCTACCAATTTTGACTACTAAGAAACCCAGTCTTCGCATTACTGCGAATTCAGAAGTAATTTCCCGGCCATTGCAATTCTCGTGTACGTATACGTGGTTAGTGGTGTATCGCGCACACACTAACAGCGCGAGTGTCGTATGCTAAAACATCAGACTCCGCTCTTAAGGCATCTGGACCTTTTCAGACTGTTGATCTTTGCACCTTTGAAATCCTGAATCCTTGACTTTGAAGACCTCTGTACCTGTCTCCATGGATTTAAATAGACTTTCATTAATTTATATTAGATTTCAATATATTCTGGTGACCTTGACATTTTTGAAATCCTGAATTCTTGACTTTGAAGACCTCTGTACCTGTCTCCATGGATTTAAATAGACTTTCATTGATTTATATTAGATTTCAATATATTCTGGTGACCTTGACATTTTTTAAATCCTGAATCCTCGACTTTGAAGACCTCTGTACCTGTTCCCATGGGTTTAAATCGACTTTTATTAATTTATATTAGATTTGAATATGTTCTGATGACCTTGACATTTTTTAAATCCTGAATCCTTGACTTTGAAGACCTCTGTACCTGTCCCCATGGATTTAAATCGACTTTCATTGATTTATATTATATTTGAATATGTTCCTCTCTGAACATATGTAACCTCTCCGCACTAATTTGAATCTTTGCTTGTATACGATTGAACGATTGCCTCGTCCCAGACGAATGTAATCGAGATTATGCATCTTAATCGCCAACACGATGATCAGCTGGGCGCGAATGATAAACGAACGGTATCGAACGTGTCACGACGACTGGCTTCGGAATCAGCAGACAAACAAGTTCTCCTTTCCTTCCGATCTACTATCTAGCGCAATTGATTCGATACGAACGCCTCGCCGCAGAACGAGCACAATGCAACGAGACTATCGACGGTGCCGGGAGCCGGTTTCGACTTTATTCAAAAGGTCGGTGATGCGGACATTTGTTCGACGTTAGTCACGTCGCGAAATAGATTTTCAGACCGTTGTACCCGTTAAGAAACAATGATACAGACGGTGCAGAGCCCGGGGGCCCATTACACGCTCAGCCGCTGCAAAGATCGGAGTCATAAAGCGCAAAGCTCTTAATTAACGATTTTACTCGACTCGTTGCACATTACCTCCTCCCTCTAAATTGCCGGGTGAGTTCTCGGTTCGACGCGCCGGTATTTTAACCTCTTTATCGCCACGGCTGATCTTCCAGTGGCTCGTTTTGTCGAGCTTGAACAGAGCGGAAAAGGGGACGGGCCGTATGTGCGAGACTGAAATTTCGCGCTTCTCTCGCGACTCGACGCGAAACTGAAATAACGAACGGCTCTTCCTGAAAAGGGGACTTCAGGCTCGGCCGAGCTAAATCCACGCGAATACATACTGATCCTGGAACAATGGGAACGATCCCCAGACGCGCGTTTCGCTCGATAGAACTGCTCAAAAATTCAACGAAATTGGATACAGGTTTTCAGACCGTCCTCCCGGATCTATCAGCCGTTATTCAGTACGTCTGACGTTCACGTCTTACGCTTGTAAGAGACCAGCTGTATTCTGTGCGAGTCAGAAATGCCGACAGACAATGATGGAACACAGCCATCCTTCTTCCGAACAGGCGTTTTACATATTTCGTCGAAAGCGTTCGTTGGATTTGAATCCAACTTGAATATAGAGGATCTGTGCTTGGTAGATCGTGCAAGACATAAATAGTAGAAAATTGATGAACGTATCGTTCGTTTCAATAGATTTTCGCAATTAATGCATGATGTAGATGCGCAACCATCCGCTGTCTAGTTGTAAACTGCACACGAGAATTCCAATATACCTTGACCAATTAACGTCTATTGATAACATTCCACGTTGAAGTATCAGCTGCTTTACCTAACCCCCCAATCAAACATATAATTAATCGTGTGGTACTTGCTCGCACCCATCGCTGCTTAACTTTGGTGATTCTATGAGAACTTTTTTTAAATAATATTTATTACAGGAGTAAATTGTACAGTCTTATAAATGGTAACAACAAACATAAAAAAATCTCATGTCAGTCTTTGATTGCATTTGTCTTAAAACTAACTTAGGGCTAACTTAAATAGTGACTTGTATTAGATCGTAATTTATCTTTAGGATATTATGAATTTTTATTCTCTTAATAGCTAACGTGGTTCTTGAACCGGAGATTCAAATCCGAATCCAGCGTTTAGTATTCCTACAAAAATAGCTATTTTTGTGTAGAAAAATGATCGAACCTTTACGCCGAGAATAAAATTCATAATATCCTAGAGGCATTGATCATTGAACATAAAATTAATTAATGATTCATATTTTCTTTTACGACATTAAAAATGTTTCTCGAAACTTTCAGTGACCTGCGGTTCAACAACATCGCCGAGCTCCGTCCAGGCAACTTCCATGGTCTGCCAGAGTTGCACACACTCCTGCTGAACGACAATCGCATCAGGCACCTCTCGCCAAAAACCTTCGAAGGCGCGCCCAAGCTGAGGTTCCTCTATCTCTACAAGAACCACCTGGAGCGCATATCGTCGGACGCGTTCGCCGGTCTACCGAAACTGGAGCAACTGTACCTGCACTACAATCATTTGAAAGAGATCGAGAAGGGCACGTTCAATGATCTACCGGCTCTGGAACGGCTGTTCCTTCACAGCAACATGCTCCATCATCTACCCGCCGACGCGTTTCACAACGTCGGACCGATGACGAGACTACGTCTGGACAGAAACGCATTAGTCTGCGACTGCGATCTTGTCTGGCTGGTGCAACGACTGCAGCACAAGCCTTCGGAGATGGCAGCCGTGTGCCAGTCGCCGGTCGAGATGAAGGGTCGTTCACTGACGGCGATGTCGCCAGAAGATTTTCATTGCAGTTGAGTAATGCGCGCTTGCCTACATGAACATCGGACGCGGTCGCGTTTTGCGCTAGGGCCCATTACCTCTACAAAGGACTCGCTGACTGATTGATACGAACCTTTTGTTTTTTTTTCTTTTTTTTCGGATGTGGAGGAACCGACCGAAGTCGTAAAACTCCACACCCAGGACACCCGAATTCTTGGGGTCCTTTTTGCCCCACTTTTGGGCTACAACAACCCTCCCGGCCCTCCCAACTGCCACTTCTGTTCTTTGCTTTTTGATTGATACGAACCGAGACGACAATAGCGTCATCCACTCTGAATGTATATCTAATGGCACTCGAAGAATTCGACAGGGTCTGCGATAGGGTACGGTTGGGCTAGAAGGACTGACTTCGAAATCTTCGTTCGTTTCTCCAACCTTCACCGTTGAAGTGAAGACTTGTGGGCCTACTCCACCCTATATCACGTTCTAGGTTATTTAATGTGTATATAAATATACGTGGTACGCGAACCGTGTATTAAGAATTTAAGGAATAAGTCAAAAACAATAAGATCCCTATAAAAATATACAATGGTACGCGAACCGTGTAGTAAGAATTTAAGAAATAATTAGGAATAACGCATCAGTTGTCGGACTCAAACATTACCGCACGGATCCGTATTCGTAAATCCGTGTACACGGATTTCCATTTTCGGATCCTTCAGAAGGTAGACCCGTTTCCAGGACTGCAAGGATGTCGGATGCGCGTTATCATTCCTCGATTATGTAAAGATAGTACACGTTCAAAATCGTGATCCCGAGTAGCCACCAATTCTTGAGCCATTTTATGTTCTGTAACTAGTTTATGCGAATAGTCTGTCCAACGAGACGTATCGCTGGAGTACCAGCACGAGTTCTTTGCTAACTATACGTGGCCATGTTTAGCTTTACTGCCTCGTCCCGTTAAATAGATCATAATGAAACCGTCACGGAAGAGTTAACCCTATAGAGCAAGAAGCTCCCCGAAATGACCGACGTCATCTCTTTGCAGCCAAGCCGCGCATCATGAGCGGCCCGGAAGACGTTGAGGTACGGCTGGGTGGTACGATCACGTTCAGCTGCGACGTGATAGGCGATCCTACGCCGGAGATCAAGTGGATGCGTGACTCGAACGAAGTGGCGATCGATGGAGAGCGTTGTGTGATCAAGGACGACGGGACATTAGTGATATCGGACGTGACCGAGCAGGACACCGGGGAGTACGAGTGTGTGGCTACCAGCGAGATGGGTCTGACGAAGTCGCGAAAGGCGAGAGCTGTAATCACTGTGTCGCCGTCGTTGAGGTTCACGCAGCTGCCGGAGTCGCAGACAGTCTCGGTCGGCACGGATGTCTCTTTCACCTGTAAGGTCGAGGGTCTTCCCACGCCCAGGGTTCAATGGTGGCGGAACGGTCAGCAGATAAGCGTGGGCGGCCGTGTCGCGATCGAGGACAACGGAAACGTGTTGCGCATACTTGCCGCGAAAGAATCCGATGCGGCCAGGTACGTTAGCGCCAACATGTATTGATAAACTTGTAGGTCCCATCGCGAAATAACCTTAGCAAAGAATTGAAAGCGACGTTAAATAAATATCAAGAAGGGAGGTAGACTCTTTTAAGGGGCTATGGACTTCTAAGGAGCTAGACTTTGAGGGGATAGAAGGGTATGCGCCTCCTCGAAAGCGCTAGATAAAAGTCGCCCTCAAAAATCCTATTTTTACGTTTGCGGGGCGTAATTTGTATTATTAGGCAGCATGTAGCTATCGCAGCTTTATGAAAATAGCTACATGCGCAGCCTTATGCTTCCGTAGAATGCAAATTAAGCCTCGTAAACTTTTGAGACTGATCTTTTGTCTACCGATTTGGACAACTGAAAAGCTCCATTGCATTTCTGGAAAGGAGAGTCTACCCCTTTATGGAAAATCGAGGTCTGATGCCAAGGAGATCCTGTGAAAGATTTATGCCAGGTCTTGAATGAGTCTTTCTGTAAATGGAAATGTCATTGAGTGGTGATGGTGAAAGCACTGGATCATTCAGTTCGGCATAAGGATATTTACGAAAGAGTTAACCCACGAGAAATTTCTAACAGGTACGTTTGTCGTTCGATAAACGCCAACGGGTATGCAGAGACCAGCGCCGATTTGAGGGTGCTCGACTCAGCCAACGGCCCTCCTAGGCTAACCTACGAGCCGCAAGACATGGAGGCGGAACCCGGCGCGATTATAGAAGTCCCTTGCAGGGTCGAAGGTGTACCAAAACCGGTGATACTCTGGAAGAAAGATGGAACCGCGATCGAAGGGAGAAGGATGCGGGTCTCTCGCGCTGGGAGCCTGTACCTTTACAATGTAACCTCGGCGGATTCCGGCAGGTGAATTATCTGATTAACTTCATTTCTGCCAGTTAACTCCTTGGATCCTGAATATATGACATTCTACAAACAAAAATTGAGAGAAAGTTTGGATACTTGCCAGATTGGAGAATTGCATGCTATTGCAACCCAGTAGCCCTAACCTCAGTCTTCTAACTGATGTATTTATTGGCGTTGACATAATGCTATACCTGAAATTGGAGCCATCTTGTTGGGACCACTTGTTGAAAAGAATCTCGAACACTTGTATATGAATACTCCACTTCGCGTTCCAAATTTGTAGATTCTGCTTTAAACCCTTTATAACAATAGACTGTCCAGCTTTCAATTATCTAATCGTAGATGTCAGCTGCATCCAAAAGACGTCCACCACTAATCTGTATAAACTTCTGCATTTAGATACGAGTGTTCAGCAGTGAACGAATATGGTCGCGCCACAGCCCAAGCCCTGGTCCGCGTTCGCCAGCCGGAGACTTCGGATGTTCTGGTGATAAGAGCGTTCAAAGACGCCAAGGAGGAGATCGATCGTGCGATTAATAACACACTGACAAGCCTCTTTAGCGGCAATGAATCCGGCCGTGTAAACCCATTCCGGTTGGCGCGTTTTCCAGACGCAGTTGGTCGCGCTGCAGCCAGACCAGCTGAGATCTTTGAGCGTACGCTGGTCAATATCAGGCGCATGATCAACTCAGGTATCAGCGCGAATACGACCAAGGAATACAAATACGAGGAATTTTTGACACCTGAACAGGTTCTATATTTTTTCCATAGCTCTCAATACCCTCCTCTTATTCTTCAAATTTCATTTCTGTTATTTTCCCACCTCAGGTGAGAGAAATCGAAAGACTGTCCGACTGCACAGGTCACAGACGTCGGCGTAATTGCACGAACATGTGCTTCCACAACAGGTACCGCAGCATAGACGGTAGCTGCAACAATATGCGGTATCCTACTTGGGGCTCGTCGTACACAGGTTTCCGCAGAGTTCTGCAACCGATTTACGAGAACGGTTTCTCGACGCCGGTTGGTTGGGAGAGAGGTCGTCGTTACTATGGGTATCCAAAACCTGCGGCGAGACTCGTCTCGACCACGCTGGTGACGACGCACAATGTTACCTCTGACGAGAGGATCACGCACATGGTGATGCAATGGGGCCAGTTCTTGGACCACGACTTGGATCATTCGCTACCATCGGTCTCCAGCGAGTCCTGGGATGGTATCGACTGCAAAAAGTCCTGCGACAATGCTGCGCCTTGCTTCCCCATGGAGGTGCCACCGGGCGATCCTCGTATAAACAATAGAAGATGCATAGATTTCATCAGGACCAGCGCAGTTTGCGGTTCAGGAATGACGAGTATATTGTGGGGCAGCTTCTCTCCCAGAGAACAGTTAAACCAACTCACGAGCTACCTGGACGCGTCCCAGGTGTACGGTTACGACGACGACTTGGCTAGAGATCTGCGAGACTCCACCACCGATCACGGCCTGCTCCGCGAAGGCCCTACCTTTCCTGGCCACAAACCCCTCCTACCATACGCCTCCGGTCAGTTTGTCGATTGCAGGAGGAATCCTCTTGAAAGTTCGATCAATTGCTTCGTAGCAGGGGACATCCGAGCGAACGAACAGGTGGGTCTGCTTGCTATGCACACGATCTGGCTGAGGGAGCATAATCGCATCGCTCGCAAGCTTCGGGAAATGAACCCACACTGGAACGGGGAGAAGCTGTACCAAGAAGCCAGGAAGATCGTCGGTGCTGAGATGCAGCACATCACCTATCAGCAATGGATGCCTCACGTCTTCGGCGGTACGGCTGACGAGCTCATCGGCTCTTATCGCGGCTACGACTCCAATTTGGACGCCAGTGTATCCAACGTATTCGCCACTGCGGCTCTAAGGTTCGGCCATACCCTCATTCAACCACGACTGGAACGTTTGAATGAAAACTTCCAGTCGATTCCACAAGGACCTCTTCTTCTACGAGACGCGTTCTTTGCGCCGTGGAGATTGGTGGAGGAGGGAGGTGTGGATCCTTTGATGAGAGGAATGTTCGCCACCGCTTCCAAGTTGAAGCTACCCGAGGAGAACTTGAATTCGGAATTGACGGAGCAACTGTTCCGCACAGCGCATGCTGTCGCGCTGGATCTCGCCGCGATGAACATCCAACGTGGAAGGGACCATGCTCTCCCGGGATACTTGGAATGGAGGAGATTCTGTAATTTGTCCTACGTGGAGACTTTTGAGGACCTGGCTGGTGAAATACGCAGCGGTAAAGTTAGACAGAAATTGAGGGAGCTGTACGGTCATCCTGGAAACATAGACGTTTGGGTTGGCGGAGTCCTGGAAGACCAACTGCCTAATGCTAAAGTGGGACCGTTGTTCCAGTGTCTGCTACTGGAACAGTTTAAACGTACCAGAAACGGCGACAGATTCTGGTACGAAAGCCCGACTGTCTTCAAGCCGGAACAACTGGCGCAGATTAAACAGACCAGTCTGGCCAGGATCCTGTGCGATAATGGCGATAATATCGATCGAATACAACCCAACGTGTTCCTCCTGCCAGAGGCTGACAATAAATTCGTCACGTGCGACGAGTTACCATACATAGACCTAAGAATCTGGTCCGATTGTTGCGACGGATGCGAGGATCATAGCAACTCAATCTCGCGCTTCCGGCGCAGCGCGACCAAATACTTACCTACGCAAAATAATTTAGCGAACGATCTGATCAAGCGTAATGCTGATGAGAGAATCGAGTATTTAGAGCAGATGATCGAGGAGACTGAACGGGAATCTAGAAAACTTAATGTACTAGCCGAGTCTCTTTCTCAGAAGATAAAAGACTTGAGATCGCTCCTAGAGGACGTGAAGAAGCTGAAATAAAATGATAGACAAATTGCCATTGTTTTTGTAGATCATGACTCTTATCAATTAGTATTCACTTAGCTAGATGCGCTTGTATTTTATTAACTTCTATACATTTGTTAATGTACATACACTGTGAATTATGGAATCGTCTGCACCGTGATGCAAAGATTGATTCTTTGTCGTCCTTTACACTATTTTCGTTTACCATTTATGTGATTTTAGAAGATCGTGAAGAAATAGAACGTCCTATAATTCTGTTTTTACAGATACATAGTGTGTCGGATAACGAGGACCAGTTTTGGACCACAAAGAATTATACGTCGCTTTGACAATATTATTCGGGCACGTTTCAGCATCAATTTAGGTAAAATTATTTATAGGAACACTGTTGTTATCACAACACAAACCTTCGATATACAATTTAAATTCTAGATTGTAGACAACGCATGTATGAATGGAGCTTCTACTAGGTTTTAATCGTTTTTTTTTTTTAAATATAATTATATTGCAGTACATTTCACCCAGACAGCCAAGCGACTATTGAGCAGAAATCGAGACCGTCGTGCCAAAGGCAGGTATCGGGATTTATACGGGATGAAGGTTGCTTGAACGTGCCTAAGGACCAAGCTGACTGAAAACGGCCAGAAGCACGATATGACCGTGTGGGCTCGTAAAATTCCTTTGGCCCAAACCGGGCACAAGCTGCCTTTGGCCCGACGGTCTCGATTTCTGCCCTATTTTACATAGGTCCGAGACTGTAAGAGGGCAGCACCTATACCTCGGACCTACGTAAAATAGGACAGAAATCGAGACCGTCGGGCCAAAGGCAGCTTGTGCCCGGTTTGGGCCAAAGGCAGCTTGTGCCCGATTTGGGCCAAAGGAATTTTACGAGCCCACACGGTCGTATCGTGCCTCTGGCCGTTTTCAGAATTTTGGCTATCTGGGTCAGTAGTGATGAAAAGTATCTAGGCATTAAAATTGTCTCTTTTATAGAAACATATCACTGAAACTTTACGCGTTATGCGGGTTGATCGTTTATATATTAAAAAGAATTATTTAATACATTCTGTGCTCAGCAGCGAATATTGAAATATCTTCTCCAGAGATTGCTAACACGTGTGTTGCTTACATATATGTACAAATTTGACATTATTCATTTCTATGTCACCAGCAATTGCATTTCTCATAATCTTGTGCCATTAAACATTGTAGAATGTATTATAATGATTTATAATATATATTTTATATAGTAAAAGAAATGTTTTAGTCCATAATGTGTTCGTTTAATGTCAAGTACAAGAGAATACTATATGATATTGCATAAACACATTTTATTACAGTCTTCATACAAAATATATACACATTAACGATATAAAATATCCCTTGATATTTAGGTGTTACACATACTATCACTCAGCCTACAATATTCAGTACACTGACCACTAGTAGTATGTACCGTAATATACTTCTACCTTTCTTGTATATTTCAATTTCCAATAAATTTTGTGTGTCGCCCATGAGCGATCATATCCTTCCCATCATTCTTGGTAACATCTACAGAAAGAAATGCTAATTTTTTTCCAGCACGTACAGTTTTAGCATCTACAATAACTGTGTCACCAGGCAGCCCGGCTTTCATGAACCTATACATAAATTATTAACAGTTTAACTACATTCGCACTAAATAAGATAGGAAATACATACAGATTCTCACTAATATTCGGACACTCTTACAAGTATGATAACTTGTTTAATATTGAACCATACAATCTGAACTTTTTTGAGAAGCTAGAATAATTGGTTTGCTATACAATGTAAACAAACTTTTTGAGAAAAATTACAAGCTGTTGAAATGGCAGAGAAAATACTAAAAGTTGTATCTTGTAAAATTTCTTTTCACATTATGTAGTGAACTAATCATTCTAACTTCTCAAAAACGATCATATCGTATAGTCTAATATTAAAGAAGCTATCAGTATTTTAAGAGCATCCAAATGTTAATGCTAAACCTACCACTGCCAGTCAAATGACCGGTTTTATATTCTTCATCTTGCAATTATTGAGATAATGAAATTTCTTGCAAGTTAAAACATTTTCATTGATTTTAGTGCTTGGTAGGTTTAACGTTAATGGAAGTCATTATATGATTAAATGTACATACGTAACATGAAGGTCTACCGAAACTCCTGGTGGACATTCTTTATAGGTCATCAAAGCGTAAGTGGATACACAATCAATAACTGTACTTGTGAAACCTCCGTGCAAAGAACCACCCATATTCAAGTGTTCTTCAGAGACGACAAATTTTGCTTTGCAATTACCATCTCCTGCTGAGAGTATTTCGAGCTGTTTAAAAAAAATAATGTCATAGAAAATATAATTTAGAAATAAAAACTGCAAATCTTCTCGATGGATTCATATATATCAACATTCACTATGAAATTGTATTTAAAAAGAAATAGAATATATCATGAGCTCACCTTTTTCATAGATTGTCCAAAGCCGGGTGATTGACTTATTCTACTTAAAACTGTTTTAATCAATTCAGTGCCGCGATTCATAATTGCAATTATATATAAATCTTACACTTCTTTGCCTAATAAGTACTTGATCGCAAAAGTTTGTACTTTCTCACATTTATTTTACTTATCAAGTTCAGCTTCTCATTACCACTCAAATATTATGGATAACGAACGTAACCTATAAATAGAATATACACTTGGACGTATGTATTACGAAATGTTTACTATTAGTTCATAAATTAAACAACATAGTTACATAACGGTTCTGATAATATTCTAAAATAATGTCAACCAAATTTAAATTACATATTCATGGCCATTTTGAAATAGTATCACGAGTAAATAGACGGATCTTTATGCAAAATAAAAAGTTTGTGCATCAATTGCAAGACTCAGGCATTAAATATAAATCTGTATTCTTCACTAATAATTTGAATGTAGTGAAAACTATATATTAACAATACTCTTACAGTCTTTTAATATTTTTACTGTTTTAAACTGCACTCGCTCTCTCTTTCCCTCTCTCTCATTGTTTTGTTATAAATGCATAAAATCTGGAGTCTAATTATGACTGTTTTAAATTACTTCTTCTCGTTCTTGTCATAAACGCATAAAATCTGCTGTCTAATCACTTGTTACGTTCATTTATGAAAGCACATATTCAATAAATGAAACAAGTATGTAAAAAACTGTATTTTCTCGTGTCAATTAATAATATTAATTTTATTCAAATCATTTCATAAATAATTATAATTTATTATGTTCTATAGTTAAAATTTCTAATACCGTAAAATTTATACATGATTAACGAATGGGTAATCCTTGATTGTTTAACAAATGATCTTTGGGATCATTCAGGTACTTGGGTCCATCACCAACTTGTGTATAAATAATATATTTAAAACATCCTGGCTCATGTTTTTGAATATTCATCTTGTTTAACAAATCCTGAAACAAATTAAGAAATAGGTTCACTTAGATATCATTATTTTATTGCGAAAAAGGTATTGGCGTAACTAATTAGGTGCTGGAGATGGCTCCATCATACGGTGTGTCTAATCACACCAATGATAAAAAGTATCAAAAACTGAATAATTTACTTGTGAAGGTTTAACTGTTTCAATAGGCAATCCTTTCCTATATTCAACTAAATTATCTTGCAATGGAGGAAAGAAATAATCTATTACACCCATAACTTCTGGAACATCTTTTTCTAGTAGATATAAAGTAGCATTTGGTCCTGCATCATATGTGTACGCAACCTGAAGCAAAATAAATTTTGTCAGAGATTCTGGGACTATTCAATAGAAACACTCTTGTACTAAATAATATTACCTTTGTATCATTAACAGCATTATTATAAGAATGAATTAAATCAATAACTGCATGGGAAGTATTATTCAAATAGACACATGGTGGATATGTATCTAAGACTGCTGCATGCATATTATTCGAATCCTTCATAGTAAGCTCAGCAAAAGTTTTAAAATCCTTTTCAATTAGCGCCTGTTGCATTTTATTTGCTGCTGCTGGAACAATGTGCTTCACTCTGTATTTCAATAGCTCTGATGTTTCCATGCCTCGCTTCATTCCAACTGCACTAGAGACTTTCTTCTGTGCATCATGCACCTACAGTAACATATATAATCTTGAATATCTGAATTTGAAATAATTAAATATAAATAACGTTTAACTTGTCGTTTCACTTACAACTAATATTAATACTCTCATTTCTGGCCAGTAAGAAGCAGGCACAATTTGCTTCGCTATACTATCAGTTCCTTTTGGATCAGAACCCATGTGCCATCTTACAAAGCCTCCTAAAACACTACGACACGCTGATCCAGAGCCAACACGAGCTATCGAGCTAATATCACCCTAAAATATACCACTTTATATATTTATTTTACTTTATAACATTTTATATTTATTTGATAATACCTCTACTTCATATAGCTTAGCCAGGGCTGCTACCAAACAGGCATAGCCTGCTGCACTAGATGCTAAACCAGCTGCAGTTGGAAAATTATTCTTTGAGCAAATATGAATTTTCCATTTTCCTAAAGTGTTGGAAGATCCTGCACGTTTCCTAACTAAAACAAGATACAGGGTGCATCATAACTGGTGGTACAACCGAGAAGGAGGTGATACTTCATGAAAAAATGAGTCGAAAATATAGAATTAAATTTTTTCGACTTATTTTTTCATGTATTATCACCCCCTTTTCGTTTGTATCACCAGTTACGAAACAGCCTGTATAATGTTATTTACGACATTTTCAAAAATCTCAATATATCAATAATTAATTACATTCTGCTAAACAGTTTTGTAATCTGGGATTCCTGATGTCTTCTTCTCTAAAAAAAAAATGTAAAATTAAAATATAATATAATTAATAACTAATAAGTAGACTGTGGATCTTTATGTATTTATAACGAAATTGAGTAGATGAAATTCAAAGTTGCAGGAAAATTTTAAAAATTAAAAAAGTATATAAATATGATTCCTCAATGATTAAGATTCTTAAGACTAGAACTAACATTCTGGATTTCTATTTCTTGGAATTGATGCAGACAATTTTTACGGTTGCTAAAAATTTTCAAAAAATGCTAGAATACAAAATACGACAGAGTTTAATACAATTTTCATTTGTTTCAGATCTAAAAAGGCTACTACCACTGAAAACAAGATTTCATTTGATTCCGCTTTTTTTAAATTTTTTTGAATTGCATAAACATCCGCAGTTTACTATTAAGTATTGAAACTCACCTTCCATTTAGCCATATACAGTCTTCTTTGAAATTTGGACTGGCCATTACAGTGGTCTTTGCACATAACTGAAAAAAAATTTCTTGATATCTGGTATGCTTTTGATAAGAAAATCGCACACGTACCTGATCTGTATCTAGGGTGGCACTTATAGAATCATTTGCTGGTAGAATCAATGTTTCATCTCTTTTACCCCCTGCAAGCAATGAATTGTAAATTTCAAACCATACATTTTCCTATCTGTGATCCTATTTGAATAATACTTAAAAGTATCTATTTAAATGCAAAACATTACAGACGCCGCGCACATAAAATCGCGTATAGTACTTGTAGATGTATATTATTCCGAACGCAAAGTAGTCGATAAGAAAACATGATTTTTTTTTAAACCTCGAAGTTCACGGTGGCGTTCGTTCGATAGAAAAATATTTTTAAACAAATTCAATTTAAAATTTTCAGTTCGAATACGTTATTTGTTCAATAGAGAAATATTTACAAGAAAAGATTGAATTTTGAATTCCAACGTGGCGCGCTTTCGAAAGTCTTAATTATAATTTATAATTATAATTTATAATTATTATGTATTTAGTTATTGTAGCATAACAAACGAATAAGAAGCTAGAATATAATTTTAATATTCCAGTTGGATATAAAATTGAAATGTTAAAAAAAATTTTTTTATAAATTCTTGCCGCATACACTTTTGAAGAAATAAATTTTGAAATATCTTGCAGTGATTGTAAAAGGTTGAAAGAAGAATACTTACAATATTTTATTACGGCAATATTAACAGGTGCAATGCAGGTAACGGTACTCATGATACAAAGTTCCACTTAGCTCAGTCCACCGATGAACGTCTACTGCAGAACAACGTGTTCCTATGTGGCGCGCAACGTTTATATCAGTTTATATTCATACGAGCATTGAGTATATGTTAACTAGACCGTCATTTCTGTAAGTAAAATCTACTTCACTTATATTTTAAGTCACTTATATTATGGATACTTGTCACAAAACGTTAACGTTACAAAAGTGCTTAGTCGGAACACCTGTATAATATAAAACAGGTAAAACAGGCTAAAATGCCTAACTCCGCGAGCTATCGGTAACGTAAACAGCAACACCGAAATCTACTCTCTGGTGGAAGTTCCAGCACTTTTGTCAGCGCGCATGCGCATTATGCTCACACTTCGTGGACATAATATTTGAATTTTGTTGTGCTAATTCTTCGATATCTATGAAAATATAAATATAAAAATTCTATGAACTGTGTAAAATCAAATTTCAATCTTAAATCAAATTAAGTCCGTAAAATTGTAAGGATTTCATAAAAAACCATCAATTACTCGCATATCACTTTCTACAAATAAATTTTTATTCAACGAAAGAACTATACTGGTCAATTTGCAAGATATTATAATTTATAAATTACTATAACTTATTATAATTATTATAATTTATATATTATAGTACCTTACAAGTAGTGGTTAATATCAAGCTAATAGTTGCACACTTCGAGTTTGCGTTAATGTCATCCTAGAATGTAAAACATGCTAGATTTAAGAACAAATATATTGAAAGATTTTAAATAAAGATCTTGCAATTTGATATCTCTACGATGAGACTACATATATGTTCATCTATGGTGTTTAATAATCGCGTGTAACTCTTCTTCTGGCAGCGGCAGCTGATTTTTATTTAAGCCAGCGTTATCCTCGTGAAATTGTTAACATTTTAAGGGTTTCTTATCCTCTTGCCTTTTCATATGTATATACTAATCAATTTTTAAATTCTGCAGGACCCTCAAGGCACCCCATTTTATCGAGAAGCTTACGTTACTGAGGTTGAAATCGCCGCGCATGCTCGAGAAAAGATGGTCCTAATCGGAACACTGACAGGGACAGGAGGAGTCTAATACTAGAATCGCCTATCTCCACTTCTAAGGCTCCTGTAGTCCCTATGTCTACGCATGAAGTCATTCGCTACACAGTGAAAGACCATTCGTATGGACTAGTATGGAGTGAGGCGTCCTGACGCCACTCTGATCGGCCACCATCGGCTTTGCATTCGCACCCACGTCACCATATTCTTTCCAGGGACCATATTCTCATCTCACCACGATAGACGTACAGCTTTGTAATATTTTTGGTGAAAAATAAAGAATATTAGTTACAACAGCTAACGTGTTCTCATTTCCGCATCCTGTACATGAATATTCAATAACTTTAGTATATCTTCAAAATTTTCGGCCGTCTGGCTTTACGTTGACTTGTACTACTGCATTCCGAAAATTTTCGGCCGTCTGACTTATCGTTGACTTGTACTACTGGAATAGAAAAATTGACAAAATCTTAGAAAATTTCGAAAAGTAGTACAAGTCAACGATAAGTCAGACGCTCGAAAATTTTCGAATTTTAGTAGTACAACTCAACGGCAAGTCAGACGGCCGAAAATTTTCGAAAATTGAACATTGCATTAGGAAAATATGATACCGAAGGAGGTGGCACGAAATTTCAGAAGTTCGGGAAAAATTGGTGGTTCAATAAATATATACGCAGATTCGTTTTGTTATTCCATTGTCTTTATTTATTCATTGCAGATTCATACATAAAATATTTGTATTGTACGTGTACATAACTTATGCTTTATAACAATAATGTTAACTTGCTCAGAGAGATTTGGCGCACCTTCCCACTTCTTCCGTGTAATACTGTAGTACAGGTAGGTACAGACAATTATATTTGATCAGGGAATTGCAACTTATTCCCCTCCGAGAATTGTGAGGTCCACCATCGAATCTGTAGAAAAAGTAGTGTTTTAGCTATACATTATACGACATATATTTGCTATGGGAGGATGATTGGTGTGGGTGTTCAAATAATACCAGCTTGGTGGGGGACGCTGGAATGTGCTCATGGTAGTGGAATAGGTTAGTGGAAGGGGAAAAGGAGGACAGTACGTGCATTCCGTCCGGAGTGCATCTAACCACACTGGGTAGTGGTGGTTTTGGAGCAAACAGGGACGAAATTCGACGGCTAGCGTCGGCTAGGCCTGCTCTAGAAGACCCCTTTTCCACCTCTGGTAAGCCCCTGGTCCAGCTTTGGTAAGTCCCTGGTCCACCTCTGGTAAGACCCTGGTCCAGCTTTGGTAAGTCCCTGGTCCACCTCTGGTAAGACCCTGGTAAGTCCTTGGTAAATCCCTGGTATGCCCTCCTGTTTTTAAGGGCGGTGGAGAAATGCGGTTACGCACACCCTTCTAAGATGAAAGTTGGGGGGTAGTGTGGGTCTCAGCTCCCCCTAAAATGGTATCCAAAGAAACGGGACTTATCCTTACCCTTACCCAGTTTCACTTAAAAAATTATTCCTATACTATCACAAATACAATAGAGTATTCTCATACAGTTCCTCGAATTTTTATACGTATATTTTAATAGATATCGGAGAATTAGAGTAACCAAATTCAAATATTACAATCATAGAATGTAAGCTTAATACGCCTGCGCACTGGCAAAAATGGTGGAGTCTCACCGTTCTAAGAGCCCTCTACGTTGGCAGCTAAAATCAATATGAGTCTCCAGTATCATCGAGGAGTATTATCGACAGTGTTGATCGCGTTTCCAGCAGATGTCGTTGGTGCAACATCGAATTCCCGCTCGACGCTCGTTGGGATCACACATACCAGCGAGATTTCAGTGTGATGCCGGTTCTGTGGACGGTGGGGGTGATTTGCACGCCCCGGAGGGCTGTATGTACCACGGTCGTGCATGGCGTGCACGGTGCTTCTCTGAAGCGCGCGTTCCTTCCTCGCGGTCGCACGGCAGGGACAACGTAGAAAAGATACGATCGGTAAAACGATGCTTCGGTCGCGGGATAGCGTTCACGGACTACTGGAACCGTAGAAACAGGAAGGATCTCTTCGCGGAACAACACCAAGGGAAAGGAACATGGTGTGCTCGTGGTGTCGCGGTTGTTAAAAAACGATACGCGAAGTTAGTGTGGCACGGTTCGTAGAGACCAGTGGAACGAACACAAGGCGCATCCCTTCTTCGTTGGTAGCCTCGCGCGTGTTTGGCATCGAGGGACTGTATCGTCGTTCCCTTTCTTCGGAGTTGGGTTAACGCGCGTGGCTAGACCCGCGGAAAAAAAGGAAAAGGAGAGGACCAAAGGAGCCGAGAGAGATAAAGGAAAGAGAGGCCGAGCCGGTCGCACGTATGCTCGCGGAGATCAAGTGGTCGGCTGCTGTCGAATAATCTCGCGACGTAAAGGTGCCTCCTGTGGGACGTCTGGTGGGCCACGGTGACCGAGTCACTCTGTCATCTGTTTCTGAGAAGGGGGAGAGAGAGAGAGAGCGCGGGAGGGAGATAGAAAGAGAAAGAGAGAAAGAGAGAGGTCGCCGGGCTACGTGTGTAGAGAGTGTATAGGTTCGCGCTATGGCGCGTCAGTGTGGTTGGTCCTTCACCAACGGCGGAACCTGAATGTGTGCATATTTCTCCTGGCTGACTGGCCTGCCTTCCACCGTTAAGCTGCGTTCACAAAGGGAGCCGATTTTCGGGCAAGGACCGCGACTTAGTCGCTGTTGCCAGGAACACGAATCGAACCGGTTAATGAGGACCGTTCGGCTTCGATCGTCCAATCGGCTTGTAGGTAAGATCTCTGATCGATCGATGATCGCATTCGCGAGATGTCCTACCGACCTTCATCTACTGAAATCTTGAAAGAAAATTCTATACATAGAGTCACTCGGATACTTTTGAAACCACCAGAATTTTTATAATAGCCGGCCAAACGACTTGGATTTTATTAAGATGTTAGAACAATCACTGTATACGAAGAGTGAAGAATTTTGAAAAAATTACAACATTTTTAATTGACTGATTTGAACTTTCCACTTTGTTCACCAATGAAAAACAGACTTTGAAGATAAACGCACAAGCTTATTGGTCTAATGAAGATTTCCAATATAAATATACAATGTTTTCTTTATGAAAATGATCCATATAGGGAGCGAAACGTCAAGATACATGTTGAAATAATTGCACATTTGCTGTTGTGTTAAACTGATCGAACCTGCGCCGAAATCATAATTTCATATTCACTTTCCGATCGAGAAACAAACTTCACCTTAACTATACGATAGTTCGAGCGAACTACAAGATAGCTCGATGAAAACCACCCGATTCAACGTGTTTTACGACAAATATAAAGTCGTAGCGTTAGAGAGCATGTGCCGTTACAAAAACGTCACGTTCTATTTAAAAAAAGTGTCTATGTTGACCTTGACACTCCAAATGTTACATATTTTTAAGAATGTCTAATACCTGGCGCGATATATCTCTGAGATCGCTTGTTGTACTATTAGTTTATTTTTTTCGAGGGCAATACTTTGTTCGAAATGACCGGTATCAGGCCATTTATTAGATCTCGCGTAGTCATCTGTGGATTTTTCATTTTTCGGAGTAAGTGTTAAGAAAACAAACTAAGATGAAACATTTGATTAAAAAATGTATTCACAATTCACAATCGTGTATAATGTGAATTAAGTAAACACATTTTATAATTATCGAAATTATAAAGTGCTTCCACCAGAAATTATTCGATCAATTTCTTTATCCAAACGCGTATTATTATTAAAATTGTAAAAAATCTAAATAAGTTCAGTCTTGTAATTTTTATTAAATAATATTTATATCCAACACATTTTGTACCCTGTAAGATTAGAGTTAAATGTAGTAAAACGATCCGTGCGTAACTCTGGAATGTTAACCCTTAGCACTCGATTGGCGTCATTAAAAATTACTGTACTATTATTTACAATATTGTTTACATTATTAGATATGTCGGTATCTAACCAATTACTAAACATTTAAATATTGTATGAGCTATTATATCAATTTCACATCTACCAAGTTTAAAAAATCATAGAGAATGTAAATTTTGTAGAACGGTTATTTATAATACCTATGGGTGTTTTGTTTAGTGAACAAAATCTTGTCTATTATCGAAAAAATCGGAAGTTTAACTTCATTTCGCACGGTCGGATCGTTCGCTCTGAATAATTTAGGGCGAGCTAAGGACGCCTATGGTTTCCCGTTGCCATAGGCGATGGAAGCCTCGGCTTCACCTAGAAACATTTCCCGCTCGTTTTCCACGCAACGACTCACGTGTGGCTCTCGTTTTCTTCCTGGCAGTTTTGTTTTCAACGGCGGCGGCCTGTTGCTAGTTTTACCCTTGCACGGTGCAGCGTGAATCATAAATACCCGATAGATTTCGCACTGAAATTAACGACTCGTGCGAAAGTAGCGAGACACATGCTCACAGCCCGTAAAACGCGTTCGATAGCACGTGGGGCGCTGAACGAGGTCCTTCACTTTGACTCAGTTTCCGATGGGTCTCCCCGTCGGACCGACAGGTCAGCCATATTTATAAACAGCTCGCCATCGCACATTGGGGTATTTGGCCAGGAAAGTCGGAAAAAAGTCGACTTGAAAATTTTTCGTAAATCGTACAATTTTTGCTGTCCGCGGTATACTTGTTTTTGAATAAGAATTGCAACAAACTGCAGTGAAACAGAAATTTATTTTCTCTCTTAACCCTTTGCACTCCAAATTAGTTTTCAATTTCGTTGCCAACAACTACCTACTATTTCGAGTGTTTTATTTAAAATTTACTTCAAAGGACAGTTCCTTGACTTAGTTTTATAATAATTTTGTTTACTAATTATAGTAGATATAGTTCTCGGTCTTTGTTGTTATTTATATTCGTGGAATTTAATTTGGTTTTTAACTATAAAATAATTAATGGAAGAAACAAATACATATAAGAACCTGTTTTATTTACATTTTTCTTTTTCCGATGTCGAGTCACACTCGACAAAGGAGTGCAAAGGGTTTATGTGTTGAATAGGCTGGAAGAATATAAAAATATTTTTCAATTCTTCAATAGTTTTTACTATTTTAAATTACACCTACTCATTTTTGTCATAAATCATTAAATGGGAATTTTCAATACCCAGAAAAGAATTTTTTCAATAAAAAATAAATATCATCTTGATTTTTGAAATGTTAAAATGCATTGTGTCCGTTTTTTCTAAATTTTCGAGCTCAATACCCTACTGTTTATCGACCGTAAAACATGTATCAAAAATTGACTGACTCCGCGCTCAAAATGATTCCGCATGAATTATCACCTTTCTACTTAATAAATTCCTTCCACGTCTTTCTCGAGATTAATTCCGCCGTTCATCGTGCGTTCAGTGAAATTTTCGTTGTGGCTACACTCGAGAATTAAAATTCTTCTTGTTACGGATTCACCTAGCATATCCTCATTGTATTGTAATCCTGAATGTGTGTGGCGCGATACAATCTAGACCGGTATTGTTTAATAACGCCGTAAAACTTTCAATCCCCGGTTTCGTATTACCATAATCTCACCCCATTGTGGGTAAGCGAATGTTTCATGACGACTGCGACTACACGAATCCCAATAAATTCGTAACGCAACGCGCGGTTTAATCAAATTGCTACTTTAGTACCAAACTGAACAAAATACTTGACGCTCGTGACTTCTAATTGCACGTGGGTACACGGTAATTACCACTGGAATTGTCAAATGAATAATGGGGTTGATGTAATCAGCATTCCTCAAACTAAATTGCTTGACAATAAATATGTACTAACAAATTATTACACATTCGAGTAAGTACAATTATCATCCTATCAAAACATTTTGAAAATAGCAAATTAACTCACATTCCGTACTTTCAATGTAGTGTTTCAAGCATAAACAAAGTTGTCGACTAGCAAATATTTTGCATTAAAGTAGTTAATGGTATTGAATAAAAGTTTATTTATGTTCGAGTTATATGAGGTCCCATGTAAACATTTATGTAGAAAGAGGAGTGCGAGTAAAATTGAAGATTAATATTATAACTTAATATTTTGTAATTATTGAATTTATAAAGATACTTCCATTGGAAATGATCATATACGACTCTATATTTTTCCACACATTACGATAGAAATCGCAGAGAGTCCAAATAAATTCGATTGTGTTATTTTTATATAATAAAATGCAGTAGCCTGTTCTAAATATTGTTTACACCATTAAATGTGTCGATATCTAATCAATTATTAAACAGTTCGGTATTTTACGCGGTATTATACCAATTTGGTATCCATAAAATTTGAAAAATCACGAGAAATGGAAATATTTTAGGTCGGAAGAAATGTTTAATTTTCGAGTTAACACTTTGCTCTACATTATCGTGTCAAACTCCAATAAATATGTGCGTTATTAATTTCTTTTAAACCGAGAGATGAAAGTCTATTTTGTTTTCGTTAATGTTATTGGAGAATAGATCTATTGTAAAAAAAATATATCTATCGTAGGCATACAATAGATATAAATTTTCCCTTTTTTTAAAGAAAATTACAAAGAAAGTTCGAATTACTGAAACCGTAAAATAAATCGTAGGGGTTAAAATAGCTCCGAGTGCAAAGGTTGAATCTCCACTTTTGCAAAGTCATTTGAAAAACAAATTGAACTTGAGGTGGGGTTTCGCTACGCGTGTAATATATTTTTCGTAGTGAATGCGGTCGCAGGAAGTCGACGCATTGAAATGCGACGTTATGCGAGCGCTCGCCATTTTGGAAATCTAATTCGAATCGTACTGAATCGGATTGTCCGTGTCTGAAAAAAACTTGGTATTATACGGGAGATCGCGTTTAAAGCACGTTCTTTCTCCGGGGTTCTATTCACGATGGATGTCGCATTGCAAACGGATCAGACGGACGTTGGAATAAGTATGCGACGCGCGTTCATCGTTCCTGTAGTATAGTTGTTGCCGCGATAGCTGGTCGCGGTTGTCGCTGCAGCTAGAGGCACGTCCCTCTTTGTTCGGTCCACATGCGCCCGCGTGAACGCCGCTTGATTCAGGTGTGCCTGCACAAAGATGCATCCTCCGGCGGTACTTGAACCCTGCGTACCCGACGCGGCCGCAAGACTGTCTCCTTAACAATTAGCTTTTACAAAGATCCTCAACCCTCCATCACGCTCTGCAACTTTCAAGTCTCGTTGCTTGCTTTGTCTCAATCCTAACTCGTTCTACTGTCAGGATTTATTATAACGTCCTCTTGGTGACTACGGATTTTTATATTAAAAAAAAACAATAATATATAAAAAACATTTTAAAAGCCACGCTTATATTAAAATGCACTAATCTCGTTGCTTGCTTTGTCTCAATCCTAATTCGTTCTACTGTCAGGATTTATTATAACGTCCTCTTGGTGACTACGGATTTTTATATTAAAAAAAAACAATAATATATATAAAAAACATTTTAAAAGCCACGCTTATATTAAAATGCACTAATCTCGTTGCTTGCTTTGTCTCAATCCTAACTCGTTCTACTGTCAGGATTTATTATAACGTCCTCTTGGTGACTACGGATTTTTATATTAAAAAAAACAATAATAAAAAACATTTTAAAAGCCACGCTTATATTAAAATGCACTAATCTCGTTGCTTGCTTTGTCTCAATCCTAACTCGTTCTACTGTCAGGATTTATTATAACGTCCTCTTGGTGACTACGGATTTTTATATAAAAAAAAACAATAAAAAACATTTTAAAAGCCACGCTTATATTAAAATGCACTAATCTCGTTGCTTGCTTTGTCTCAATCCTAATTCGTTCTACTGTCAGGATTTATTATAACGTCCTCTTAGTGACTACGGATTTTTATATTAAAAAGAAACATAATAATAAAAAACATTTTAAAAGCCACACTTATATTAAAATGCACTACAAAGAAGAAAATAATTTTTTTTAGATATTAGTGACTATAAATAAAAGGGTCGTGGGCTAAATTATATTAATGAAATCTGGTGACTACGGATTTTTATATTAAAAAAGAACATAATAATAAAAAAACTTTTTAAAAGCTACGCTTATATTAAAATGCACTACAAAGGAAAAAATAATTTTTTTTAGATATTAGTGACTATAAATAATAGCGTCGTGGGCTAAGTTATATTAATGTAATCTTGTGACTACGGATTTTTATATAAAAAAACATAATAATAAAAAACTTTTTAAAAGCCACACTTATATTAAAATGCACTACTAGAAAGGAGAAAATAATTTTTTTAGATAATAGTGACTATACATAAAATTGTCGTGGGTTAAGTTATATTAATGTAATCTTCGTGGGCACTCCACGCTTTCATTTATAGTCACTAATATCTAAAAAAACTATTTAGAATATAAAAATTTAAAAAACATCACACTCCCCTTTCACAATTATTTCTAATCCTTAAGACTTAATAATCGTCGAAAGTAAAAACTAAGAATAGATATTACCAACTGCATTAAAGATGAAATTTTCCAAGGTTCATTTTCCAATAGCCACATGGATTTTACGATGGTAGTAAATTACGTTCTCGGAGATTGATTCACTGAATAGCGGATGGGAATAAGACGAACGGCTGAATAGATACGCTAACGCGAACAGTATCGATAAGGCTCGAACAATGCTTTTTTAGGAAACGGCTTAGTCACGTTTTCTTCCACGAAATATGACTTTCTATCCGCGGATACTGTTGGAAACTGTTACGAACCTTTTTCATCGCATCGACGAGCCTGCGGTGATCTCGTACCGTTAAAACGGATGTAATAAAACTTCTTCCTATTCCGGCGACTCTTATCTTCGCGTTCCGATCCTGCAATTGACGAACCAGTGTCATTTACCCATTCTTCCTTTCTTTTTTTTTAATTCTTCGCGGAACTGTCGGATAACGGGATTTACGAACGCGTCGTCGTGTTTGTTCGACTTAAATTCGACGAAAAAAAAAATAACAAATCTGTTACGAACTGATGATTTGCGTTAAAAGTGTCTTGTTTGAGGATTAAACATACTTTCAAGGCAACGGATCATGAACGTATTCCTGGAATTTTAATTCTATACTCTACACTCGTGAAAGTAGCCGGTCTTTATGCAAAATAAAAATTTTCTGAATCTTCTGCATTTTCTAAAAATAATATATTGATGTTCTTAAATTCGTTTAACCCTTTCATTGTTATTTTTGTTCATAAATGTATAAAATCTACTGCATCTTCTGAAAATAATGTATTGATGTTCTTAAATTCGTTTAACCCTTTCATTGTTATTTTTGTTCATAAATGTATAAAATCTACTGCATCTTCTGAAAATAATGTATTGATGTTCTTAAATTCGTTTAATCCTTTCATTGTTATAAATTTTGTTCATAAATGTATAAAATCTACTGCATTTTCTGAAAATAATATATTGATGTTCTTAAATTCGTTTAACCCTTTCATTGTTATAAATTTTGTTCATAAATGTATAAAATCCGTAGTCTACTCATTATACAGGCTGTACCAAAAATGTTGTATTTCCTAGAATGGGAAGATTATCCCTTCTCGTCGATATGACTTATTAGAGAAAAACATTTTCGTAAAGGAAAAAATTACCTCGAATCAGGAATCACATCTTTCGAGTAAACCATTTTTGGGACACCCTGTATATACGAGCAATACAAATTTAATTGAAATTGCTTCATTCGAAAGGTATTTGACATGTGTCCTTTTCTTTGAGCTAGATGCTAATTCTCCAGAACGAAACGCACAGTAATGCAAATAAGGTGTAATTCACACCGCCTTTTTACAGATGCAAATCTGATTCATCGCAGCGAAATGCAATTGGAGCGCCAACATAATTTCCTGAATGTGCCGGACGGGACAGTTAAAAAATTCGTGCAACATAGAGCGATGAAAAGGAGTATACTGTTCCGCGTGATCTAACCGAAAGAGGATCAAAAGATTAACTCCCGATTGATGGTCGTTTCTACACCATTTACTACCCGACGCGTTTTGTTTTAATGTAACGAAACGGCGTCATCACTTAGCCTCTTTCACGGGCCGCGAATCCAGTCCGGCGGCAATAATAAACGTAAATCCCGATCCTGCGGCCACCAAACGACCACGAAAAAGATACGCAGATAAGGTGGCAGCTGCCATGCCGCGTGGAACATAATCGCTTGCATGGCTTTAAGGTGGGCCCAGCCTTATTACAATATGGTGAACACTGAACCTGTTCGAAGATAACAGAACTTCCTTGGTTGGAGCTTTAGCCTGATTCAAGTATTTCGCATGGTCAAGGTCAATGGCCCTACTTGAACTGTCCACTTCACAGACTCTGGACATGCTCTACAATTTTTGCAAAATATGGAATATCGAGTTTTGTTATTCCGAGGTTAGTGCAATTGTTGATTTATAGATTGACGAATTTATAGGTGTTTCTTGTGGATTTTTTTTATAAAAATCTATAAATCTATAAATCTCTAAATTAACAATTGCACTAACCTCGGAATAACAAAAGTAGATATTCCGAGGTTAGTGCAATTTTTAATTTATAGATTGACGAAATCATCTAGTTGTTTCTTGTGACTAACCTGTGGATTTTTATAAGGAATAAACATGATCTAGAATTTTTGCAAAATATGAATATCTACTTTTCTTATTCCGAGGTTAGTGCAATTGTTCATTTATAGATTGACTAAATCATCTAGTTGTTTCTTGTGGATTTTTATAAGGAATAAATATGATCTAGAATTTTTGCAAAATATGGAATATATAGTTTTGTCATTCCGAGGTTAGAAAAATAAAATAATTATTTTAACGAGTTTGGAGTTGATTGCAAGCTTCAACAATTTATCACAGTGTGGATTACATTGAACACGCGACATCGAACAACAAATATTATTTATGAGCGAAGTGGACAGATAAAATTGTTAATTTAAATTACCAGTTAACTGTAGCATCTCATACAAAATTTGTATTCTCCATAAAGATTTTCAGTCTACGTATTAGTAACTTAATCTTATGATCTCGGAGAATTAATTGATACACGGGCGGTACTGATATCCGAACAGAATGTCTCATCGTAACAAACGATTCCACCACCGGACTTTCATCACAGTGATTCAGTATGAAACTCTATACGGTTGCATATCCAGTTACGGATCCACAAATATGCGAATAAAGTGTCCACTTTCACGATCTAGTGTTCAAATAAATGCTGTATCTTTCGCAAAATTTGTTTCCTCGATTCAAGCGCAATATTTTCTATTAATAACGACATTGCAACAAGTGTGAACTCACCTTTAACCGGCCCAGGAATTCATTTACGACCAGACGCAGTGATCCGAACATCGTGAATAGTAGTTCGAAGATCAAATCCGAGCGTAGACTATCTAGAACGGTGTATGGTTGCCTCTACGCCCTTTTTTCCCCCGTTTTCTACCCTCGACCCTAGCTTTCCGTCGCGTCATCGAGCCTTCCGGTTTCTATTCATGTGCCACGTGTGCTTGACAAAAGGGGTGTCGGCGCATGATCGAGCTTCGAAAATTCCATTTTGTGAAACGAGACCGAACGAGCTCGCGAGAAGATTGAATCTTCAAGGTTACTGGCCTCAACCTTCATCCTAACGCGATCGCGTTTCAACGTGTATGTATATACCTTTTTTGCATAATTTATCGATCGCTCCCTTTATTTAGCACCTTCTAGCGTGCCCGCGACGAGGTTTCTATTTTCGAAAAAAATATACGACCCTCGAGTATTTATGAAGCCATTAGCTATCAATTTTTCGATACGAGCAATTTCCGCTTTAAATAGACCGCCGACCTTGAACACGCCGGCGAAGTGTTTATTGAGACCTTCTATCAATTTTCAATAACCCTTCAGACTCATCATTTTACAAACGACCACAGCGTAGAAACATCATTTCTCACATGTCTTATTATAATTATTGGATTATGGAAGTTTGTGGATCAATGTCTAGAAAATGATAACACAAAAGATTTAGTAAAAATACATTCGAATAGAATTTTCTTTTTAATGCGTACGAAGTATCAGTGAGGGAGGGATTTTTATTTACTGGAACAGTTTAGTTGTTTTAACTATTTATAATGGCAAGAATGAATAGATGAAAAATAGTAGGAATATTAAAAGAAATTAATTACTCTTAAAGGTTAAAATTTAAAAGTAACATTTTTATTTTTTATCGATAACAGTATCAAAGTAGAGACTCGAATTATCCTGGAAGTTTTCAGATTTTTTGAAAGCCAAAAAATAATTGGATGGTTAAAATTATGAACGAAAGAAATCAATATTTATGCATCTTCGGTATCGTCTAATTTACACAAAATTTTGATTCCGCATAAACTCGTGCAGTCAATTAATTATTAGACTGCTGATCTTTATAAAAGAAAATATCTTAATTGCAACAAACTGGAGTGAAATAGAAATTTATTTTCTTCTATCTTCAGTAGATTGACAATAATAATATGTTTAAATTTTTCTAATATTTTTGCTATTTTAAATCAGACCTGTTCATGTTTGTCATAAAAGCGGAAAATCCGCGGTTTAATTATCCACGGCAAACTTATATTATTATTATTATTATATTATTATATTATTATTATTATTAACTTATATTTATACTTATAAGGGATAAAAATGGAGTCCCAGTCCATCAGACGAAGGCTACGACTTGTTCCTTGATGGACACTATTTCCGAAACGAGTTTCCCGTCGTTAGAATTCCCGATGCGTCGCTCGAGAACATATTACTTTTGTTTCCTTTTATTTCCACCGTCACAATTTCTTCGCACGTGCCTGGCTAACGTAATTGGCCGATGCCGTTGGCAGGAATAAAGTGTAATTTGGTCTCACGCGCGGGGATAATGAAATTACTGTCGTGATAACATCTCCGTGAGGGCTGGAACGACCGATACGTAAGACTTCTCCGCCCTCGACCACCCTACGTGTCTGTCATCCCCTTGTTGTCAATCGTTTGTTTCCTGACTCAGCCCTTTTTCCACGCTCGAGGACGCCTCTGCCCTTGAGAGCTCACACTCTATAACGTTGTGGCTTCTTGGTATCTTTGACGTTCCCTGAGACCGCTTTTGCTGTGCTTTTCACCCTCTCCCTTTGACGTCATTGTCGCGTTAGCTCCAGTGGAGTTGAACTTGATACGATTACTGCTTTGAAGGATTGTAGAACCAGGTACTGCTATTGAGTATCTGTTTATTCAATTTTTCTTGTCGATTTGTTTATTTATTGCATCGTAGTTGATGTATCTTTATTTATACTACTGCTCATAAGTCTTAG
>CM052341.1:10626873-10646090 GCA_028455595.1 Lasioglossum vierecki
TTATTACAACAAAGAAGAATATTGTTTAAATACCAAATTAAGGATTCCTGTCCACTCCTGTCTAACATTAATTTTTATAAATAAACAAGACTGTGGCACGTATTATTACCCGCGTTACCTATCAATGAACCGCGACTCCAGATGGGCCGAAAGATTTGCAAAAAGTCAAAGCGAAATCGTTAGCGTAATTGTATTTATAGCCTCATTAAGAGCGAACAGTATTTAATGAGGATAGCCCGAGCAGCTGGTGCTCCATTGACTGCTTCGAAGTTTCATACTCGCCACTCGGTTCTACTTGTTGAGTGGGGAAGTTGAGTGGGGAAGTCAAGTAGGTGCGTCAAGTGTTTGTCAACGAAGATCCGACACAAGAAGATTCTGTTCTTTGATTTTAGCTCAGTTTTCCTTTTTGTGGTTGCTCGATGAAGCGCTAAGAAACCTCGTCGTCGTTTGTTTGGATAGTCCTCCATTAACCCTTTGCCTGACAAAATCGTGCCTGATACGCGACGAAGATTATGAATACATTCTGTTGAAAATGTATGTTAACAATTTCCTTTAAACCGAAATAAAATTGTATTTTGGTTTTGGTGTAATAATTAATGTCAAATTAAGACAGTAGTAAAAGATCGATGACATAACAAGGTAAACAGTTATTTTTCGATGATTATTCATTCAAATTAATGAGTTAACAGTTACATCTGTTAGGTTCCTCGGTTGTGTGTTTCTTATTAAAATAATAAAAGAAGTTTCACGAAGTTTCAGGAAAAATCTACAAGTAACAGAACAATATTTAAATAATAAATTTCTAAATTTAAAATTATTAAAAAATCATAATATTGAAATTTTATATATAACTTGTCTCTGGGTGTCAAATCGACACGAGGAACGGATGACCTTAATATACAGCTATTGGAGAACATGCAAGCACAAAATTTATATAAATATTCCTTTTTTAAAATAAATTACAATCTATATAAAAAGTTCTAGTCACAAAAACCGTAAAATAAATCACAAGGGATTAACTATCCCACATAGTCGTACTCGTACCAGTTTTAAAAAATAAAAGTCATCCGTATCGCATACAGCAATTCCGACGAAATTATAGGTCGCAAAATAGACCTCGATAAAACTAAACTTCTGCTGTGGAGGTTGTAGAACCGTAGAACCTCGGCTTTGACAATCAAATTTTCCAACTTTCGTTCGTCGTTCAATCGCGAGTCTCTCCACAATTAACCCCCAAGGTCTCATCCACGAGATGAAAAAAAAATTGATAAAAAATCCAGCGAAGCTTCAAGCCCCTTCGTGACTCCTAGCCCTGTACAAAAGCTTTCAAAGTTCGAGGATCGCTTTATCTACCTCGGACAGACGATCAAGCGTGAAAAAAGCCGATCAAGATAGTCGCGCGAAGGGGAGTAAAAAGGTAGCAGTCTCGATAGGTTGAATCGGTAGTTAAATATTCACGGGAATCCGTGCATAACGAAGGCTATCAGGGTTATTGTAACGCGATCGTTCTCGTTCGAAGGATCGCGAGGAGATCCCGGGGAACCAGCCACCTGGCGGTTCATTCCCATGAATGAGACCCGTCCAATCAGAGTAGAGGAGAGACCGGCGGTGCATCGAACGGCCACAGGAAATCGGCACTTATTCTCGGCCTCGATGCTATCTTCGGCCTGCGAGCAGCCTTTTTGTTCAGCACCTTCGGGGCTTGGGGATCAGAAACGTCAAGCCATGCGTCAGCTATACCGGCCGTATAGGTCGCTGCTGACCTTGGACGGCCGGTACCACTTGCAAGCACGTGCTTCGTGCACGGTGTAGCCGCAGCCTTCGTCAGGTTCTCCGACGGCCTTAAACAAGGATCGTACCTATTTCCAGCGAGCAAATAGCGCGGTAACCTGCACGAGATACGCAGGAGACGCTGGCTCACGGTGGGGAGCCAGTTTCGCGGCGGATTTAGCCGACTCTCGATGATACTGAACAGTGTCACTGCTGAAAGACCATCTTCCCGACTAACGACAGTTTACCCTCGGTAGCCTGCGAGAACTTTGGTCTGGTTTCTTTTTTTAAACGTTGCCGACACGTGGGCGACTGCGCTGTAAACATCGCGACATCCCTAGTAGCACAAAATATTGTATACACGTTCATATAATATTGAAAAGAGATTCAATTCTCTTCTTAATATTTAAATATACATACAATATTTATTTTATATTAAGTATACATCAGTTATCATAATAAGTATACATATTACGAGAAAACTATTTTTTTTCTGAATATTATGTGGATCTTTACTTCATATTAGAAGTAGAATATTTTTTCCTAATATACAAATAATATTTATTTCATATTATGAAAAATATATTTCTTTTTAAATGTGCAGGAAATATCTGTTTCATATTATGAGAAAAATACTTTTTCCTAAATACAAAATGAATTTTTATTTAATATTAGAAATGGAATATTTTTTCCTAATGTACAGATAATATTTATTTCATATTATGACAAAAATATTTTTTTCTTATTGTAAAATAAATCTTTATGTAGTATCAGAAATTACATAAAATTATATAATATAATATAAAAATTTCGTAATTGTAATAAGGTATCTTTATACAACTATGGCTTATGAACATTTCCAAGAATTGCTAGGATATAAAATGTGACAGAAGTTAGTACGATTTTAATTTATCTCTGTGTACAACCTACTACCACGGAAAATAAGATTTCATTTAAGAAAAATTGAAAATTTCTGATCACCCGAGTTCCAAGTTTAACCTAGAAAAAGTCTATTAGACTTTCAGTCATACTGTACTCATTAACCCTCATACTAGGATAACAATTCACCTATGTTTATTTTACACGTTTCCAAGTCCAATAGATCGTCAAATTCAAACGTGAATTTTTAGAATCAGAATTGAGCACTCAGAAGTAACTCATTCATTTTTGTTAAGTAAAAAAGAAAACATAATCTGCGATATATGTAAAGTACCAGGTACCAGGTACCACCTTATATAATCTATATAAAAAAATACAATATAAAAAAATAAATAAATAAAAAAAATATAAATCACCTTATACTGGAATGCATAAAATATGAAAATGAAAGGAAAAATGCTAAATTGCCTGGATCTTTAGCCATTCTGTTAGGTTCTGAGGAACACATTGTCGGTCTTGCCCAATATATTAAAGATACTAAGATGTATAAAATATTGTAAGAAAATGTACAGTGTTGTTAATGACCTTTGATGTTAAAGTAACATCAAAGAAATAAATAATAAATAAATAAATCAACATATTATGTTTAATTTATAGCGTTTCATTTTAATGAAATACATCACTCGACATATACATAAAAGAGTAAATAATTTTACAATATGTGAAAATATTGAATGGGTGAATTTTCACCCTGAGGAACGTATGAGGGTTAAAATCTCATAGAAACCCGATGACTGTATCGTTGTAATAAAATTTTGCAAATGTTCGTTGTGGGTACAAGAGGATGAAACAGATCTTCAGATTACAAGAGTGCAAGAGAATGCAGCAGAGATTGAGAGGGTGAGGGGTAGCTTGCAATCACGAGCAATATCCATCGTGGTTGCATGAAGAGATACGGGTTACTCGAAGCGTAAAAGAGCTCCGATTTTTCACGGGCGCTTTATCACGATGCGCGGGGTAAGAAGAGTTCGACTTTCAATCATGAGATAGTTTCTTATCTAATTAAAATCGCTCGGCGTGATCGAAACGCCGAGGGAACAAAGGATCGTTAAAGAGGTGGCGATAGAGACGGAAATAGGGGAAACCGATAGTCGTGCGTCTGCAAGTAACAACCTTTGGGAATTAGCTGTTTTTACAACGCGTTCGAAATACCTACGAGACGTGGGAACAATGAAGAACACCTAGCGAGAGCGATGGGGTTCGCCAGGCTTAATTTTAGAGTCGTAAGTTGAGGGAGGCGGGCGGGAAACGACTTCGTATAGATGTTCCGTTTGTTTTTGCTGAAAGTTTTACGAGTATGGAAACGATCGTTCTCGGGCGCTAATACCCCATCTAATGTTTCAGCGAGACTGGACGAGCACAATCGGATGAAGCTGGGCCAAGCATGCCCTCTAAGAAGCAATACAATCTCGTACACAATGACGAGTACGACAATTGCATACCGCTGCACAGCGAGGAGGCGTTCCACCGTGGGATTGTCTTCCACGCCAAGGTAATCCACCCTAAACACTTTTTGATGGTTCTGTAGAAGGTAATCAGTGACGATGTTGCGTGGGGGTTGATGGGGACCAGATTCTCCGTTACCAGTCCCTGGGTAGATCGCCTTGTTGATAGCGGGATGTTCCACAGTGTATTGGAAATCCGTTTTTAGTAGCCAAAATTGAATTTTTGAAGTTGCACATTTTGAAAACATTTTTGTACACATCATTTGATAACCCTTTAAAATTAAAAATTTTATAGATAATTAGTGGACTGTGGATCTTTATGCATTTATGAAGAAATTGGTTGGGTGGAATATGAAACAGTAAAAGATTCAAAAAGTTCAAGAACATTGTGATACTGTTTTTAATGTAATAAAGACATCAAGGGATAAAATTAATTTTTATTTTACTTCTGTTTCCCATAATTAATGCAGAATGGTTTTATTTTGCATAAAGATCCGCAGTCTGATAATTATGTGTGAAATCAGTTAGTCTAAGTCATTGTAGAACATGAAAATGTTTTGTATATATTAATAGGCGCACATTTCCATTATTTAATTAGCTCCTAAGTATTGTTTAGTTTATGTACAAATATTCCGTTATAATAATTTAATCTTTGAGAAGGGTTTTAAAAACAAAGATTACAAGTGTTATTTGTTCAACTTTTGAATAAAGTAAAAATGGAGGTTAGTTAATATTTTTTGACTTCGTAATATTCTAGCTAGCGTCGAGACGAATTCAACGCGACCTAGTATACTATAACTTTAAGCCTTGAAATAACGGTGAAATAATTTTGGCCACAAAAAACGGGTTTCCAGCCCACTGTGCGTTCGTTGGACAAAGGAAATTATTTTGGAGCGTATGGCGCATGTTGGACCATGGAAAACATGAGAAACCCTCGGCAAGGGTAGCGAACAAGTTGTTCAATTTTAAATTGTTAACACGGTTCTTCGTCTTTTAAAATAATCTTAGTAAACTGAAAATACTACAAAATAATATATTATGTATCATTTTCATAACTAGACTCCAGATGATTTTGCAAAATAAGAAGCTAAGAACTAAATATATAGTTCAGTTCTTCATCAATAATTTTAATGTAGTGAAAATAATATATTAACACTGTGAAAGTCTTTTAATATTTTCACGGTTTTAAATTGCACTTGCTCATTTTTGTTATAAATGCGTAAAATCCGGAGTCTGGTCATAATTGATTTGTACAACACAGATCGTGTTGTATAGGGATCACTCGATTCAATTAGGGCATGACTGAGGTCACCCTAAATGCGAGACATCCGATATGAACGACATTATTGTTTGATCAACGTGAAGATTGAGATCGCGGTAGGACTGCATGACCTTTTCAGGAATGTAGGAACGATATTTCATCGGAAATAAGTCACCTAAATGTCTCTGTCGACGTCGAAGCCTGCGGTTGCGACGGAAATGAGTTTTATAGCAGTATTGTCCTACCTTGAAAAGGATTTAAACCACTATAACTTCTGTATCCAGGAGTCTTGCGAGTTAAAACACAGATTTCAAATTTGGCTACATAGTGATTAAAAAAATATAAACTTCTGGAAGATATTTAAAACAAAGTAATTTCGGAGCAAGAGTTTTTGTGAGAGAAATTCCTTTTCTAGAATATATTCTAAAGTAATGTCTATATTATCATACCTAAAGAAGGTCCTTGGAGGGGATCAATTCTGGATGAGATACGCAGTTTGGGGAGTGGTTTGTAGAGAACAGGGTGAGTTTCAGACATCCCTACAGGGTGACCCATCTAAAATTAGGACCAAAACGCCCCTGTTGCTTCTAACAACACCACAAAATTTATAACAGAATAAATATTGGATTTTAAGGGGCTGAGGTAACGATAATGCATATCGTGCCTTTAAAATTTTACAAATTTATAATAGTATTGTAACCGATAAACAAACATAATGTAATTGTAATTCATTCACGTGGACACACTAACCTTTGCTTCAAACTTTGAGCATTAATCTTTCTGCAACGTTAACCTATCAGACAGGTGGTTACCAGTATTTTAGTCGAACCAATCACATGTCGACGCGGTTGGTACAGGTTATCTAAAGGTCAACTGAAGGCTAAGGTATAACACGTCAATAAATCCATCTTGCGATCAGGATTATTACAATAATGAAAGTATATATGATCCTATTAAAACAACATGGGTGGCCTTGAAATCCAAATACATATAATATTGTCTTCTTCATCATAATGTTAATCCTTCAAATATTTGTCATGTTCTTGTGAAATCCGATTATTATTATTATTCTTGTGTCAAATCATCAACTCTACTTTTGATTTATATTTCGACTTTATTTCAATACTTACGTTTCAGAGTTTTTGGAGTGTCCCAATTTCGTTTTTGTCGAATACATTGTCTTCAGAAAATTGGCTATTACTTTTGATCTGTTAACGCTCTCATTATACTTTCTGCAGTGAAAGCGTAATTAGCAACTATACTTTTCTCGGCACCTCTGGAAATTTTTACATGTACAGTAAAGATCCGAATACTGTCCGGGGTTAGAGGTCCTGATTCTTGTCTACGTCTGTGTTCGACTCTTTATTGTAGTCTCCCTTGGCGCGGTGGGATCGGTAGACGCAGCCATAAATCAGAAAAGCAAGTCAGGTTACGATTCTTGTCTGCTCAGTGAACAGCCTCCTAGACAAGAATCAAGGGATCACTGTAATACTGTGGTGCCCAAGGTGGTTCGGAACTCACTTTAATGAACTATTGGTCCCGTCGAAAAATAACCTTAGCAAAGAAATAAAAATAAGTTAAATAAATATTTAAAAAACCTTAGCAAAAAGTTGAAAGTGACGTTAAATAGACATTAAAAAAACATCTTTCTAACGGTATACATTGCTTTGCGTAATTCACATTCTATGAAATTTTGTAGCTAAAAAACAAAACGTGTGCCAGCATTTAGCGACAGTGTCTTTCGTTATTTAATTTCCGCAATAGTAAAGATAGTGAACATGTTAAGAGCAACCTTTTAGGTCCCAACCTTGGCTGACCCTCTTCATTTCCTCATGTCCTTTTCTACTGACACATTGGTTGCCAGTTTGGTCATCCGTTTTGTCCACAACACTGAAATTCCAGGATTACTCATAATCTACAGTCGCGAGTCTGCCGAAGAAGGCAGTGTCGAGACTTACGATTCCAATTACGCTCGTCCGTTAAGAAAACAAAGACCCGGTCACGCGCGAATAGTCTCTTGCGTCTCTTCCGGGAAAACTCATTTCGAAGGCTGAGACCGGGGTTCACCGTTCCGAAGGAGCGCGATTTCTGGAAGATCTGTTCCGAGTATCGTCGACGATGGTGTTACGAGCCTCGAACAGTTGTTTCATAAGTAGCCGCTCGAAACAGGATCGGAGAACGCTGGAAACAGAATGGAAACCATAACACATTTCCGCCCGACGGATCTCTGGTTTACATTCGGAGATCGTAATGAACAAAACAATGGGAATATCGTAAGTTAGACGTTTGGTTATTCATCGAACGTCCAGTCTTCGCGGGGATTCGTCAAGGTCGAGATTCTTAATTATTCTGATCAATCTCCTTGATAGACTGCGCAACGCACAGTTGTCGAACGCATGGCGTGGAAATGCTATTACGGAGCTGAAATTCAATACAGGGTGTCCCAAAATTCGTGTACTTCCCGGAAATGGGAGGTTCCTTGGGTCATTTAAAGCGACATTTTCCTTTACAAAAATGACGTCGGCGGCTTTGTTTAGGAGTTATCAACGAAAAACACAGACCAATCAGAGTGCGGCTGCAGCGAACGGAGTCCGACTCAGCGACAGGTCCCGCTTAGCGTGGCGGCGCCATTGGCCGAGCCAGAATCAATCCGCTGTAGCCGCGATCTGATTGGTCCGTGTTTTTTGTTAATAACTCCTAAACAAAGCCGCCGACGTCATTTTTGTAAAGGAAAATGTCGCTTCGAATGACCCAAGGAACCTCCCATTTCCGGGAAGTACACGAATTTTGGGACACCCTATATATGGGAATATATGATACAAGTGAATATATATTCCCATATAATTGTGTTTGTTCTGTGAGAAATTAAATTAAAGCAATTGTGCTAGTTTGGTTAAACTTTCTACGTTTCGATCCCAATGTGGATCCTTTTCAAGAAAGAGGAAACAACTACGTCTGTAAATTTTTAAAAGAGTTTTCAATATTAATGTACTGAAAAACAGATTTAAATACAAAATTCAAAATAACGGTAATGAATTACCAACCTGCTTTATGAAAAAATTAGAGACAGGAATATATGTATAAGCGCATGTTGTTTCAGTGTCGGAACACAGGTTACTGAAAGGATCTTGAGAAGGATCCATATTGGGATCGAAACGTAGAAAGTTTAACCAAACCAGCACAATTGCTTTAATTTAATTTCTCACAGAACAAACACAATTATATGGGAATATATATTCACTTATAGTATATTCATTTTCCGCAGGGTCTGCGCAACTCTTCAAGATATTTTCGTTCTATTACTTCTCCTTTGGTCTCGTTTATAGAGTCCACTTTCGTGAAACATTTCGCTACAATTTACTGCACAATTCGAGCTCGCCGAATGGCCGCATAAAATCGCCAGCGTTTCTGGGAATCGGAAATGTATCACTGCATTGCGGAAGTAGACGATTCGTTTGTTGAAAGGATTTCGTGTATTGATAGTGGCTAGTTCAAGGAATACAGACGGTTTTGTCCTGTTAGTAGTGGTGAATTCGTTGTCCAACACAAGCGAATCGTGGAAAACACATGGTGGTCGTGAAAACACGTGGTACACAAACCACGTAGCAGGATTTTTCATTTTTTGGTTTGCTAACAATGTCCTTTGCTATTTATCGAATCCAAAGCCTTGGTTTGTTAATAAAACAAAGAAAACTATTTTGTAAAATTTCAGATATGTACTGCTTACTATTAGTTTAAGGGTAGCACGAGTGAAAAGCCTAAATTTTATATATATATGTTTTAGCTTTTTAATTATTTGTAGATGAAACAAAAAGCGAAACTAAGGATGCAAACTTGTTTCATTCTTCTCAGAATCTTTAATCGGTTCTAAGGATTGAGAAAATAATTTATATTTCAGGGGTGGTTCTCTCAAACAACCCTTTGAGCGAACTTTAAAAAAATTAGAAGTCAAGGTCTGTGACGTAATTATCATACCTAGAAGTTTTAAAATGAACAAATGGACGATACATTGTTAAATAATCTAGAAACTGTGTAACTATATTTTTGAATAATTTCTGGATAACATTTCTGTGGTTTGCAAATAAATTTCACGACACGAATATTTGAGTCACCCGGTGCGTTGCTATAGATATCAGAATAGATCCTTGTAGGGCATCTTTGTGGTTCGCCAACGAATTTCGGTTGAAATCTAATCGATATCAGAGGAGAATGGAGCTGGCCATTTGAATTAATTTATAATCGCAAATCATAGTGGTCGTGGAACATTGAATATTCTTTTTGAAGTCAGTAAACTCATTTCAGTCTCATTGAAGTCGCGAATTTATGATCGATCTCGGAGTCATTTTAGAAAGTGATTCTAGAGTCTGGAATTTTCGAATCATGAATTTATTATGAACCATATTGAAGCTCTTCCAATTATTTGAAGCATTCTGTAGAATACAACTTGTTTTCTCGGAAAATCGATTTTGAAGATTCGTTGCGCATTGGAATTCAGAAGAAGTAGAATCGGCCAGTCATGCTCAGACATGCCAATAGACTCCTATTCAGTAGTATACGTGCTCGATGAATTTTCAATTGTGACTGCGGAAACGAAACCGCAGATAGAAAAATTCTATGTTTCCAATTGATTCTTTCACGTAAATTTATTTTTCAGAATACTATTATTATTATGTTTGTTTTTTAATATGTCTACGATCTTCTATTTTAATCATTCTGGAAACATCTACATATAATTATATCCATATAAAAATTGCAATTCTATGTTTCCAATTGATTCTTTCACGTACATTTGTTTTTCAGAATACTATGTATTATTATGTTTGTTTTTTAATATGTCTACGATCTTCTATTTTAATCATTCTGAAAACATCTACATATAATTATATCCATATAAAAATTGCAATTCTATGTTTCCAATTGATTCTTTCACGTACATTTGTTTTTGAGAATACTATGTATTATTATGTTTGTTTTTTAATATTTCTAAGATCTTCTATTTTAATCACTCTGGAAACATCTACATATAATTATATCCAGATAAAAATTGCAATTCTATGTTTCCAATTGATTCTTTCACGTAAATTTGTTTTTCAGAATACTATGTATTATTATGTTTGTTTTTTAATATGTCTACGATCTTCTATTTTAATCACTCTGGAAACATCTACATATAATTATATCCAGATAAAAATTGCATTGTTCTTTTAGTTATCCTATTAAGCTGAAACTAATATATTGATGTCCTTAAATATTTTTAACCCTGTCCACTGCTTTAACACTAAACCTACCACGAGGGGTAAAATGACCCAGTTTAGATTTTCTATTTGACAATTATTGAAATTGTGAAGGTGTTTACATGAGAATTTATTAAACATACTTTTTGACTCCAGTATATACTGGATATATTATAGTATATTTTTATATTTATTAGATTAGTAATATATATAGTATATCATAGTCAAAATCGCATAGAATATAAATAAATTTAATCTTGTTATTTTTATAATACTGTGCACCCCAGCCACTTTTGATGGTCGGTTAATGTTAAATTGCACGTACACGTTTTGCCATAAATGCATAGAATTCGCGGTCTACGCTTTAGTTTATTGTGGATGATGTGGATAGATCTTGGAACTGTCCGAATCAACTTGTACAGCTGATAGAACGAGTGGACGAAGAGCTCGATCGATGGACAGGGTGACGATGCAACAATCGCGACAACGATAGCGAGATATTTTTGGTCGATGCCGGCACGCTGGATAGTCGTGGCGTCATCGCGCACGTGTTTATTTCTGAGGTGTTCGTTTCTCGGAAAGGTTAAAGCTTTTGTGCGGACGGCGTCTAAGCTCGTAAAGCGGTCACTTCGCGAGCAAACGGTTTCGCCTATTCCCAGTTGACGCATATACGTTTCTCGTTGACTTTCGATTCTCCTCGTTGGAAGCTTTCAACTTGACTCCCCCGCTTCTCGTGGATTATCCAAGTCGCCAAAGCTCAAGAAACCTACTAATAACACAGGACTTGCCACGGTCAGATTGGGCAAAAATTTTAAATAAAAATTTTGAATAAAGTGGTTTTTCCAAGTGGGCTTTAAACCCAGTTTGTTTGAAATTTTTATTTCAATATTTTTGCCCAACTCTGGCCACGATCCGATAACCGATATTATATTTTACAATAATTAAACCCTTCCCGTACTTTAACGAGTCGGACTCGTGATGAAGGTTTTTAACAAAGTATAACAAATATGAATGTACGCGTTTCATTTTGGATGAAATGAAATTTGATTCGTTGGTAATTAATAGCCGAGCATTAAAATAAAAATAGCCATACAAAAGTATACATTTAAAAAAAGAAAGATTTGTATAAAAATCAAAATACTTGATAGCAATGCTAATTTTTCGAGTTGCTGATTCGTCAAGTTCAATGAACGATTCACGTAGGTAGGTGGACAAATTTTTGGCTGAACTTAGAGTAACCTCTGGATGGAGGACCTTTTGGCAACCACACTGTTATCGACGCTGAGAACCACTTGCTGCTGCATTTATTAATTTTTGTTATATATATTTTGGGAAGAGCTTCTTTTCGACTTTACACCGAGTCGCCGCATCAACTAATTTTCAAAATGAGTAAAGATGTGTAAAGATTGAAAGAATTAAATAGCATCAATATATTTTTCGAAATATATGTTTCGACCTAGAAAAATTATTATAGAAAGGAAAGTGTTGTGAAGTGGCTCCTATAATTTATAACTAGACTACGGATCTTTATGCAAAATAAAAATGTTCTGAATTAATTGTGGAAAGCAGACGTAAAAAAAATTCATTGTATTCCCTAATGACTTAGTTATATTAAAAACAATGTTACAATGTTCTTGAATATTTTTAATTCTTTACTGTATCATATTTATACCAACCAATTTTCTTATAAATGCATAAAGATCCGCAGTCTATTCATAAAATAACCATCTTATTACTTTTCGATTTGTCATTTCGATTTATCAATTTAATGGAATCATTTTATTTAAAAACTTTGAAGGTCTACTTAAGGGTTAAATGCGATGAATCCGTGAATCAGAATAGGTTTCCCATACGTTCCACTTCACGGTAGTAATTTTTTGACCTAGTAAAGTCACAATAATTTTAGCCACGGATGATTCCTCTTGGCAGAGACCGTGTTGACGTCGCTTTTCTTTCAAGCGGTCAAGTGTCCGGCTACTGACTTGGTCACGCTTCGATCGCATTCATCTAAGTATTTCTGTACTCGCGCTTAGGATTTTCTGGAAACGATATTTCAGACTACACCTTCTAAACAATTCCTCGTTTACAATCTCCGTACTTTGTAAAACAATCTAAAATTGTATCTTACATCGTCTTTATGCTACAGTGAAGAATTTGCAATTAACACACTATGTTCGAATCCGAATTTATTATTCAGAATGTTTTAATAATTAGGCTGTGCATCTGTGTACAAAATAAAAACTTTCCATGTTAATTGCAAGGAACTGAAGTTACATAAATGTGTATTCGTTAAAGTTGTTTAATGTCTTGACAGTAATAATTAGTTTGTGGATTTTTATGCATAATAAAAATATTCTGCACCGCTTGTGAGAAGCAGTAGTTAAATAAAGATTCATTTTATCCGATTCTCAGATTTTTCATATTCTTCACTATTTTGCATTTCACCCAGTTAATTTACTAATGTAATTTAATAACATGTTTAAAGTAATTTCTTCTGTGTTCTCAACAATATTTCTCACGATATAAATTGTTAAAAATATTTTTTACGTTTAAAATGGAAGTATGTCAATTTAACCTTTTAACTGAGTACTAAATAACGTAAATACAATATAATTTACACGAACATGAATACACAATAAAGTGACAGATTAAGAAAAAAATATAAATAGTTACTAAAAGATGATGGTGAACTCGAATGACAAATTAACTCGTCATCCCAGTTAAAAGGTATATAATAGACAGCGGATCTTTCTGAATTTACGACAAAAATGACCAAGTGTAATTTAAAACTTAAAAAAACATTAGAAGAATGTAAATAAAAAAAATTGTTATATTATTTTCAATCTATTAAAAATAATTTTCCTATTTCACTCCAGTTTGTTGCAATCCGGGTAGATAATTTTAATTAATAATTTAATACACAACAGTGCAGCCCAACCTCGCGGTGGCAAAAAAGATTTAAAGACTGCTGAACAATAATTACTACTCGCTAGTACGACAAAAAGTTTCCAACAGTCCGAGAAATGTGCCAGGAAGTTCACGACCGGTTCTACTATTTAAGTTTCTACAGGCTTGTACAATGTTGGAAACGACGATGAAGAAAGTGAACAAATAGAATGTTATTACGAATGACCGTAAATATTTTATGGAAATAAAAGGTCGTATACGAACGCGTGGAGGACTTTCCTTAACGTACAACTAGAAAAAGTAGTGATAGCGTAGATCGGACGTGATGCGTGCATTATATTTTCATGCGGGAATTACCTCCTGGTGAAAACTCGTGGATTCGTGTCCCGCTTAAAAGTCGTACGCGCCGGTATCGATCGCGAACTACCCGAGAAATTCGATCGTCGCAGGTCCGTCGGGTCCCCGGCCCGGCATCCGCGTGTCTGGTGTGCGTATATGCGTGGGAGATCACCACGTGTGCAACGAGTCGGCCGAACACGTGGCCAGGTCATCGTTTCAATGGGGAAATTCTAAATACGGCTCGGTAGCGGTGCTCAATATTCGCACGCGATCCATTTGTTTTCATTGCTTCGTGCTTATAGACCTCCCCACGCTCGCTTATTTTCCTTTCGATTTCTGCTTCTTTTTTCTAATTTCACGCTGATCACACGTTTTTCGAAACCTTTAATCTTCTATCGGGACGGAAATAGTTTCTCGGGAAGACAGCTACACATGTACGGACGCGCCTCTTAAGTTTCTGGTCTGCTGAAAGCCTTTGGGAAATATAAACGAGAAACTGTAGCGTAAACGCGACGCCAAAAGACCATGCTTAATGACCCGAAACATCATACTCGATGTATTTCTTTTCTGTGCTTAATGGAGCAGACCTAATAAATCGTGCAACTTTTTCTAGACGATATTAAGTGTAAATTAATCCTTGGATTTAATTTATGGTACTGATGTATTGTGTACGGAAGTATTCGAACACCCTTTAAAACAGAATAGCTTTTTCTAATCGTACCAAACGACATGATTTTTTATAATCAATTAGGAGCATTGGTTTGTGAGATTTGATGAAATTTTCAGCATGTGTGTAAATACTATAGATCTACAAAAGATACATTTTAAATTTTCATTAAGGAGCCAAATAAAAATGTTTTTAAAAAATGCCTTTTTCATTTTTGCAGGTAACCTTGGTAAATTATAATTTTTGGAAAATCTTTTTTGCATATCATTTTGTTTTAAAAAGCTATTCTGTTTTAAACGTTTCTTTAAATGTTTCTAACGCAGTTTAAATAAGTATACCATTTTAAAATTGGACCAAGCGACTTGACTTTTTTCGAGCAATTATAAGTTTTGTGTTATTAAATGATGTGGTAAAAAAATTTTGAAGATTCGTGAAAAATTGTGATTTTCGCCTCTTTCAACCCTCGTAGCTCGAGTGTACGTTCATCTATTTTGCTGAAATTTCTAGTATGGTATTTAACAAACTCAAATCTACAAGACTACAATTAAAAATGTTAAAAAGTTTTATTATTTTTCCAATAAACTATTACGAATTAAAAGATTATTACTTTTTTCTAATTGTTAAGAGATCAAGTCGTTCGATCCAATTTCTAATGAATTATTCCGACTACAGGCCATTGAAATACAAAATACGAAAAATTGTATCGATGAGCAACTAAGAGCAACGAACCAATCGATCGAACGACAAATCGCAAATCTTTGAGCACGATTGTGAACAGTAATGTTCAAACAATTTCTTACGCAAGGTTGTGTATTGCGTCGCTCCGTTTCACTCCATTTCTGTGCCAATACATTCAAGTAGAATGGTTTGCAACTATAAACCGCTCACTCAAAATGAAACGCGTCGTTGCATTAGCGTTCCTATTTCCGGTTATCCGTTCTCGATCTCCCGCAACGTTCGAAACTTCGACGTGCCAGTCAAGATCTGTTTTGGCATTTGCAACAGTGCAGTGGGAGGAAACGCGCGATCTGCGGATTCTTCGGCGCCGCGTCTTGTAATCGGTACCCCCAAAAACCATGGGCACTCTATATTCATGAGATACGTTTTTCCTTGAAAATGAACGAAATAAAAGCGTCTCTGGAAACGCGTTGGGAAGATTTTCCCTTGAATAGCTAGAACTGGTCCGTTCAACTTCTTCACAACTACCACTATCAGTTTACCGGTTCCCCCACTATCAACTATTTTATTAAATGATTGCCTAAGTTTGTTCCCGATTTGAAAATAAAATTCAATCATTAAATTTTTTAAAATACAACTTTATCAATCAATTATACCATTCTTTTCTAATTGTAGAAAATTTAACCATTGTTTTATTTTAATTTATCCAATCTTTAAAATGTAACTATTGATTTTGTTTTCAAATCGGGCACGATCTTATGCAATCGTCTAATTAATATACATATATCGCCATAGCCATGCTCTGCCTCGCGTGACCAGGGCATGAATGAAACTGTAAACTTTTATAAATAAGAGTTGTTTAGTAAACTTTAAATTTTTTCATTTTCCCTTTCTGTTTTAATTTTACGTTAACTTTGTACATCGACACTTTAATTCTGTTGTAAAAGATCAATTTCAGCAGTTGTTTTATATTTGGTTAATAACAAATTTGAAAGAACATCCATTTTTCAACAAGAAAATTCAGTATCACTGATTCATTGTTGTTCCTTGCGAACGCGGAATCCCCAACATATTCCACCTTATTTGCGAATAGTTGTATACATACTAAACTGTATATAAATAACTGTTACTGTCCATCTGAAACTTCTTCCCACTTCCGAAAGAGTAAATTTTTTCTACTTTTGTATGAATATATAGAGTGAAAGTTTCAGTAGAATTATAACTGGCTTTTCAGAACAGAAAAGTTCAAAGTGAGAAAATAACTGTTACATACCTCAGAATTTATTTCAACAGTTTCCTTCAAGCTCTGCACGTGACTGTGATTCTGCTCATCCGAGTTTATCCGTATAGCGTTTCACCTCGGAGCGTGACGGTTCAGACTAATCCACTGTCCAGCAAAAATGGTGTACACGGTACACATACAAAAGTTCTCACTTCACAAGTTCTCATTTCAATAAGTTTCTTGAACACAGAATTAATTCTAATAATAATTTGGATAAATAATCTTGTATTACGCACAATGACAACCGACACGGTTGACAACGTCAGAAGAGTGGTTCGGAGATAACCAAAAATACGTGTGTTCGCTTTGACTTTCGCGTATATTATGAAGCTTGACCCTTGCGACCGATTGTAATCGAAGATCGGCGATTGTTCCCGAATTTGGATCGGCTCAACATAAATTGAACCATTAAATGAATGTTGGTGCCTTTTCCCCGCCCCACCAAAAATTACCCCAAATATATCTGTCTTTTTCACGCTCGCTCGTTTATCCGAATAGCATTTCACCTTTTTTTATTTCGGGGAGATGGGGAAATGTAATTACTCACACCCCCCTCAGATGAAGGTCGGGGAGTATGTGGGACTAGATACGTTTTCCGAATAAAGGACCATGCCTACTAAAACCCCACCGCCCAGGACCCTTGCGGGACCTTCTTTCGCCTCCCTCTTATCCGGAAATAGCGTAACTCTTGCTTCTTCGGATTTATTCCATTCCTGTTGCTGTCTAATCAGGAATAGCGTTTCACCTCGAAGCGTGACGGATCAGACCCGTTTAGTGCCCAGAAATTGTGCACACAGTGCGCCTATAAACAAATCCCTCCAAAAAGAAACAAGAAATGGCGTTCCCATATATTGATATAATGATTACAATATTTGATTGAAAATTTAGTAAAACTACCATCGAAATCGTACATCAAGAAGTTTCAGAGAGTAATTATAAAGGGAAGAGTATCAATCTCCATATCTATAGTGGATTTTGTCCCAGAAAAAAATTTTCGATGTCCAGAATATTGATTGAATACCTTAGGAACGAGTAAATGAGTTAAAGTTGAAGATAGATTAAAGGAGAATTAAATGATTTAATCATTATTGAATTTAATAATTATTCATTTAACTTAAAAATGAGTTAAAGAAGAATTTGTTGAAGTTGAAAATAGGTTAAAGCAGAATTAAATGATATAATAATTATTAATAATTATTGAATTTAATAATTATTAATTTAACTTAAAAATGAGTTAAAGGAGTTTTTGAAAGTAGATGTATGATGTTTAAAAATGAGTGCAGGTTTGTTACGCGATTCATTTTTTACAAACTTACAAGGGATTGGTTGCTTTTTCGAAAATCGGAAATGTGCCAGTATTTTTTGGACCCACTGTATACGTTTTACTCCCGACTTCGAACGATCGTGAATCGAAAACGGTGCACACCTGCGTGTTCAGAATAGACACGCAGCGAGAACCATACACCCCGGCGCAGCAGTTCTGTATAATTCGCGACAAGCGTTCCGCGAACGATCCCAGATTTCCGAGTTTGTTTTCCAAACTCAGCTACCGTAGAATTCACTGCTGACGAGTATATTCAATTCGCGATCGTTCCACCGTTAATTAGTCACCATTCGTCCGTCGTTCTCCCAATGTTCCTCGCTCGCATCAAATTAATACGGCGCGCCGGCAAAAAGCTCGAACTGCAAATTTTTTTACCTGAAATAGATAAAACATATCGAACAGAAAGTAAATATCATTTCGCGTTAACCCCTTGCCGTGTAATTTTCTTTACAGTTACAGTGATTAAGTAGAACGTCTTTATTATTTAACGTCGAACAGAAAATTTATATTTTCTGCATGGCTACCTTTATCCTAGTGCTTAAATATTTATTACAATATTTAACCCTTCGTTGCATAGTGTATCATATCTGATAAGAATATGTTTTCCTACCATGTATGTTTATTTTCCTGAAAATGTTGTTTTAATTCAATTTTTCCATGCCAATTAAAGAGCTCGTGCAGCGAACTAAAAAGGAGAAAATAATTTTTTTAGATATTAGTGATTATAAATAAAAGCATGGAACGATAAACTATATCAACGTAATCTTCGTGGGCGCTCCACGCTTTTATTTATAATCACAAATATCTAGAAAAATATTTTATCCTTTTTAATACATTTTAATATAAACATGGTTTTTAAAAAGTTTAATTATTTAGTGAAGCGTATTCAGAGCTGAGATACTCTGCTGAGATTCTTTTTATCTCCTAATTTTATATAAATTCAATATTTTATTATTAAATTGATTAAATATACAAAATTCAATTAATTTAATATATAAATATAAAAACAAACCTCAAACGCTGTTTAAAAAAAATTGTTTTGAATATTGCATTGTCACCCAGTTAATAAAGAAACCAAAAATGAGAATTTGCTAAAAGACGAAAAATTTGAACAGTTGGTCTGTCTTTTCCTAATTTTATATAAATTTAATATTTTATTATTAAATTGATTTAATATACAAAATTAATGTAGTATATAAATATAAAAACAAACCTCAAACGTTGTTTAAAAAAAATTGTTTTGAATATTGCATTGTCACCCAGTTAATAAAGAAAACAAAAATGAGAATTTTCTAAGACGAAAAATTTGAACAGTTGGTCCGTTTTTTCCGAGGTGCATACGCTCCAGAAGAGTAAGATGATTGACGCGCA